>CM066330.1:139200778-139800778 GCA_033807585.1 Hydrophis major | reverse complement strand
AGGCACAATTGTGCACTTATGTACACCCCTTACAGACCTCTTAGGAATGGTGTAAGGTCAATAGTGGATAGTTTAAGGTTAAAGTAGTGTGCTGGTTAGAGGATGTAACAAGAGAGTCAGGTAGTACATTCCAGGCATTGACCACTCTGTTGCTGAAGTCGTATTTTCTGCAATCAAGTTTGGAGCAATTAACACTGAGTTTATATCTGTTGTGTGCTCTTGTATTGTTGTGGTTGAAGCTCTAATGGTCATTGACTGGTAGGACATTGTAGCAGATATTTTTGTGTACTACGCTTAAGTCCAACTGTAGACAGAGTAGTTCAAGATTGTCCAAGCCCAAAATTTCAAGCCTGGTGATATAGGATATTTTGTTGTGAGCAGAGGAGTGTAGTACTCTTCTCATGAAATACTTCTGGACTCACTCGATTGTATTAATGCCTGATTATGCAGTGCAGATTCCAGACAGATGAGCTGTATTTCAGTATTGGTCTAGCAAAGGTTTTGTATGCCCTAGTTAGCAATTCTATATTTCCAGAGGAGAAGCTTTGTAAGTTTAGATTTACAACTCTTAATGCCTTTTTGGCAATGCTGTTACAGTGAGCTCTGGTGCTTAGGTCATTAGATGAGTACTCCAAGGTCCTTGACAGAGTGAGGTTCAACAACAAGGTCATATCCATCTAGCTTGTATTTGGTGTACTAACCTTTTTAGCAATGTGTAGGACAGAGCATTTGTTGGTCAAGATTGAGATTTGCCAATTGTTTGACCATTCAGACACATAATCAAGGTCTCTTTGAAGGACAGTAGCATTGTCAGTGGTGTTGATTAGTTTTACGTCATTTGCGAACACAGTTGCTTATAAGATTATCACAAAGGTCATTTATATAGAGTATAAAGACTGTGAGTCCTAGAATGCTGCCTTGGGGGACACTGCTGTTAACTGGAGCAGGGTTTGATATAGCACTCCCTATTTTTACTATTTATTTGACAGGAACGCAGTAATCCACTTATGAAAAGATCTGGAAATGCCATAAGAGTTTAGTTTTAACAGTAGTTTGTCATGTACCACTGAATCAAAGGCTTTGCAGACATGTGTGTAAATTGTGTCTATTGCTTTATCCTGGTCAATTAGCCTTGTGTTGCAGCCAGAACAGTCTTGAACTGAACACACTTAAAACTGTAGAAATTATAGGAGATTTTAGGAGAAGCCTTCCTACACTACTACATTTCACTATACTAGACAACACAGTAGCAACAGTAGAGATCTTCAAGTTTCTACGTTTATTATATCTCAAGACTTAAAATGGACACCTTACATCAAATATGTCATCTAAAAAGCACAACAAAGAATGTTCTTCCTGTGCTAATTGAGAAAACTCAGGCTGCCCAAGGAGCTGATGATACAGTTTTACAGAGGAATTATTGGGTTTCTCATCTGCACCTCTATAACTGTTTGGTTTGGCACTGCAACCAATCAAGACAAATATAGACTTCAATGCATAATTAGAACTGCAGAAAAAAAAAAAAACAATTGCTGCCAATCTTCCTTCTGTTGAAGGCCTGTATATTGCATGAGCCAGAAAGAGAGCTGTGAAAATATCTGCAGACCCCTTACATACTGGACATAAACAATTTCAGCTTCTACCCTCAAAATAACACTATAGGACAGTGCATGTCATGACACAATGATAGTTTTCCCCTCATGCCATCACTCTGCTAAACAACTAATTCCCACAACACTGTCAAACTATCTAAAAAGGCAGTATTGCCATCATTATTCTCATCTTCCCTATCATCTATCTCCTTATCAGGAGTGGTATTCAGCAGGTTCTGACCAGTTCTGGAGAACCGGTAGTGGAAATTTTGAATAGTTCAGAAAACCGGCAAATACCACCTCTGGCTGGAGATTTTACAGTATCCTTCCCCTGCCACGCCCACCAAGCCATGCCCACAGAACCAGTGGTAAAAAAATTTGAATCCCACCACTGTTCCTTATCTTCTTATGACTATAACTTGTATCTTATGATTTATATTGTTTACTTAGTATCCTAGTATGATTTATATTGATTGCTTACTTCGTTTCCATGACTATCAGTAAGTGTTGTATCTAATGTTTTATGATGAATGTATTTTACAGTGACTATGTTAATGAACTATCACTATTGTTGTATGTACATTGACAGCTTACGCAAACAAATTCTTTCTGTGTCTAACACTTGTCCAATAAAGAATTCTATTCTATTCTCTGATAATCCAACATGGTACAATAATAAATAATGAATAATTTTGCAGCATTTTCATTAGAGTAATGAGATCATAGGAATTTATAATAGTTTTGGTTCTGTGTACACATTTGTCAAGCTCATATTGTCCATAGGGGACATGAATCCTACATGTTTAACATCTCCAAAAATTTTCTGCAGCTCCAAAATTGAAATCAAGGTTTAAAAGGTCACAGGCAACACTTTGAAGACAGTTACTCCAAACTGGATGATCAAATGCTGCCCTTATAAAAACTAAAATAATAGAATGTATCGGAAAAAAATGGCACAAGCTATTTCACTAATTGTTTTATTTTATTTTTCTATAATGAATTTTCATATAATTGATGAGCCATCTGATGGGTAAGGAGACACAACCAACATGAATTAGTGCCAACCCATTAAAGTCTGGACATCAAACTTATTGAGAACCCCAAGTTTGTGAAAAGACACCCCAGTTTTTTTGAAGATCCTTTTCATTCAGTACTGAAATTCTTCCAGGTTTTTGGACCCTTCACATTTTCAAAACTCCTAACCTGAAGAAATAAATTACCATCTTGCAAAGGAAAAAAAAATACTGGATAAAATGCAACACATTTCCCTTTTAACTTAAAAAATATATTATCCAGTTCTTTGAAAAAACATATTTCTTTGCATTCCTGCTTATGACTTAAACAAGCCCCTTCTCCTAAAAAATGTATATATTTGTAACTCTTGTCTGGGACAGTAATAAAATTCTTTCTCTCCAAAACAGATGCACGCATACACCTTGCAACATTTGCTTTCTAGGCAATAAAGACGGTGTCTCAATATATAATATAAAATAAAATTGAAAACTCTTTCAGCCAATGGGAGCTGATCATTATGCTGCTCCTAAAAGCTGTTGTCAAAATGAATTGCTTGTTTCAGTTTTAGGAGAATAGATCTCCTTATTGCTAGCAGTAGTGTAATCATCTGCTGTTCTAAGTGGCATTTCCAGAATATGGTAGCTCAGAGCTTTTATCTGCTCTGTAGCCTAACCAGTAAGCAGTTAACTTGAAAAAGGCATCATTAACAAAATGCCAGACCTAGATAGCAATTTCACACAGAGAAGCAATGCTGTCAGCATATGGTATATTTGAATAAATAAACTCCTTGGTGAATAGAGATGATAACAGTTTCCAGCAAAGCTCCGGTTACCGGAACTTGTGGGAGTATTGATTTTAATAGTCAGGCTATTCTGAAAGAATCCAAATGTTCTAAGCTCCCCAGGATGAAGGTAATCTTTTGATATTGACTAGCCTAATTATTTGAAAGAAAGTTATTGTTCTCATTTGAATCTATCACAATACAAAACAGTCTTAACTAACAAGTTAAACATTTATTAAAGCTGGTTTGAGGCACAGCTCATCATTTGCTAGATGACATGATAGATTTAGTTAGCCATATATTCACTTATATGTCACTGTTTTCATTAAATATTTTAACTCCCTTTTATAGTATTTTTTTAAATAGGTTTACAGTTTTTTTTAAAAAAGAAATAAATAGGTCCTGGTTCAGGCATTGAATGACACAGAAAGAGTCAGAGGCACATTTAAATGCTCCTCTTGCTAAAATTATGCTAAGTTGTGCTTATTTGAGTAAGATCAGATATTGGCAGAGAGTATAATATAAAACATGAAGGTTTGATATTTATGTAGGTTTGATAAGTGGTATCAAAGTCTTCCTACAGCAATTCTTTGTATTATGTCAATATTTTGCTTTGGATTATTTTTAAACCTTTTTAAACCTTTGTGTAAAACTTTCACCAGAGAAGTAAAAGATCTGATAGATAAGACTATTTGTAGCTCAGGGTTAAAGTGTGAGATTCTTAAAGCTCTCTGAGCTTGATTGTTTTCTTGCAGGCATTTCATTACCAAACTAGATAACATCATCAGTGATAGAAGGGAGTGGAGTTTGCTCTCATTTCTATACTAATGTCTTGCCCTATCAGTGTCAACCCTGACACTGGCCTGACTGAGGCCATTTTGAGATTTCAGAGCTGACACACCAGGGAGAGAGAAAAATAAAGATAGTTGGGGTGCCAAAACAAAATGCTTTCTCATGGGAACCAAGGACATTCCTACAGATGCTCGGAAGAAGGGGACTGGAGTCACCTAACAACTGAAGAGCACCCTGATTGGACCATGTGACTGATTGTTTTGAGAACATGACAAACTTTCATTTTTAATCAGGTGAAAATTTCAGAAATATTCAGTCAGTTTTCATCAGCTTGTGCCCATATGACATATCCAATAAATCTATTCTTTGAGGAATCTGCCTGCCCCAGAGTGTTATTTGCTATGGGTATGTTACTTGGAACCCTGACAGTCAGTGTTGATGGGAGTAGTCTTGTTGGTTCTTTGGTCTGGCTATTGTTTACTGTTAATTTGTTTTGCAGTTCCTTGATTGGAGTATTTTTTGCTTCTTGATTGTTGGTCTAAAGTTGATCTTGGTGTTAATCTCTGCTCATCTGCTTGCTGGTGATTCCCCACCCCCACCCCTTTGGCTTGTTGATTAATTGTCTCTTTTGCACAGTATATAGGTGTTGTTTATGTCTATGTGCTTGTTGATGGCTGATCTGTCTGAGTCCCAGGCTTACATAAATGTACTAATGTTTGGGAATTGTAAATATAATAAATTATAATGTATTTATAATTTAGAGGGGTGTAGTAGAGGAGATGTTGTCAGTTTGTAGGGTTGAAAATGGCCCACTTGATGGTGCTCTCTTAAAGTGCAACAAGTAAAAGTTCCCTTTTACTCTGAAATAAACTCTGTTTCCTCAATATCCTTCAGTGTGGATAATGGATAAACCCCATTTTAAAACCAGTACAGCAATCCAATTGCTCAAACCCAACAATAAAGTTCTCATTTGAAATCTTGCTGTGAAACTAATGTATACACTACGCTGCATTTTAAGAGAGCATCATCAAACGGGCCCTTTGGAATCCTAAAAACTGACAGGCTTATATCTGTAACACCCTCTCCATTATTAATTAATTGTAATTTATTATAATTACTATAAATTATAATGCAGTAATTAAACTGATATACTTCAACTCATCTAAACATAGTGCTCAAGAAATTAGCAACACAATAGCGCGGGATAAAATGTTGTTAAAACAGATTACTAATAAATAATAATAATAATAAAAATTACCACTTATCAAAGCTTACTTAATTGAGCTTACTTTAAAGTATATACAAGTTTATTATTGAAAGGATGTAAGGATGACAACCAAGGTGGTTAATTTACATTTCAATCTAATTGACAATCTAGGTACCATTTTAAGGCCATCCCTTTTTGTTCCTATTCTGCTTTGCTTCATTTATTTATTTTTTTCCTGTACCAATAATTTTCCTTTTTTATGTCTTTTAAATAAAATAATATAAAGGAGGAAAGTGAAATCAACCTCAACACAACTGCAACAGAAAGTATCTCTATAGATGTTGAGAAAACTCTAAAAAGATTTTTTTTAATTGCCAAAACAGCATATGAACATCTTTGCGAATTGTTAAATATTGCCTGCTATGTCTGATATACTGATCTGTGTTTGGAGACAGGCATGATAAAAGTTCAGGCAAGAGGCACTTCAATAAATCTTTGGCTAAAACTTAACTTTAATCCTAGAGGTTTAGCACCATTAATTCTCCAGGATGACTATCAATCTATCTGGATTAAAGTTATAAGATCTAAACAGTCCTATATCTGGATTTATTCCCCTCCTTTGGTTCTTGAGATGGAATATGATCAGGTGAAGCAAATCTTGAGGCAGAGGATAAAGGATACCAACCATTAGGTAGACCTAGGAAAGATGTGGTCTTCATATCATCAACAATACCTATTTTTTCCAGCTCACTACCTATCTGTTAGAAATACCCAACATTTCTCCCTTGCCCACTGCCTTGGTCTTTCTTCTCTGGTTTTGGATGGATGGATGGATAGATGGATGGATAGCTAGGTAGCTAGATGTTAGCTAGCTGGATAGCTAGCTGGATAGATAGATAGCTAGCTGGATAGATAGATAGATAGATAGATAGATAGATAGATAGATAGATAGATAGATATGCTTTGCCGATTCTTGTTTATTTTTATTTGTATTTCTTTATGTTGCCGAATTGCATTGACGTGTGTCCCTTCTTGTGTACAACCCAGAAGCTTTTGTGATTCTTTGCAGCAAAAATTACTGACCTCTGGCTTTGCTCTACTTTTCAAACGTGCCGCCACTGGCGTGTTCTAGGTGCCAGCCCCGCAGGTCCACCCCATTGAGCCTGTTGCACTGGAGGGACCTGCCCAAGCAAGGCTGAGGGGAGCAGTGCAGCAAGTCAATGGGATGAGCCTGAGAGAGGGAAAGAGAGAGAAAGAGAAAAGAGAGAGAGAGAGAGAAAGAGAGAAGGAAGAAAAGAAAGAGAAAAAAATGTAAAGCATCCAGAAAGTATCCATGATATCCATCACTCTAAGACATTTTCTCTCCAATTGATTTATTTAGAAACAGATCTGGCATGTCAAAGGCAATTTCCCAAAGTGAAAATTTTCCGTGCGTTACACAGAATCCACCTTCTCTCCTCCCACTTCTACACTTCATAAATCATGAGAACCAATTAACTGCCACTGGAATTTCTTAATATGACATACAGAATAACCTTGAACTTTTCAACTCCTCCAACTCTCTTTAAAAAAATGTGGCAGCTGAATTTCAAAGCTGACAAAAGGGAAAGAAAGAAAAAGAGACAGACAAAGAAAGGGGGAGATGGAAGGAAGGGACAGAAAGAAAAAGAATTAAAGAAGGAGGGAGGGAGGAGAAAGATAATGAGATATCTATTCTAGTCCAATCACCTGCTCCAGCAGGGTTAGAAGGGTGTGTGTGTGTGTGTGTGTGTGTTCTCCTTGTAATTTACCAATACTTTTGGTTTTGCCTTCTTCAGAATTGGCATTGGGGAAAAGTAATTTTTTTGGGGTGGAGATCTGGTCCAATGGATCCTGTTTAAAGCCTCAACAAAATGTGAGAGCTTTCTGATAGTTTAAAGCCTCAAAAAAATGTGAGAGCTTCCTGATAGTCTTGACCATGTTTCATCCACAAAAACTTTAATAGAAATATGTTTCAATGTGCTGGCAAAGATGTTTCAATGTGGAAAAGGGCCTCAGTCTAAACTAGGCGTCATTTCAATCTGATGCATCAGGTCTCTCTCTCTCTCTCTCTCTCCCCATCCCTCCCTCCCTTCCTCCCAGACTGGGCTTTGCTCTACTTTCCCAATGTGCCTGCAGGGCTGGTGCTTCGAACATGGTTGGATGGATGGATAGAGAGACAGGTAGGTAGGTAGGTAGGCAGGCAGGCAGGCAGGCAGATCTTTTAGATGAATGGATGGATGGATGGATAGGTAGGTAGGTAGGTAGGCAGGCAGGCAGGCAGGCAGGCAGGCAGGCAGGCAGACAGACAGACAGACAGACAGACAGACAGATAGATAGATAGATAGATCTATATTGGTAGGTAGGTAGACAGAAAGACAGGCAGGCAGGTAGGCAGGTAGGTAGGCAGGAAGGCAGGCAGACAGGCAGACAGACATTTTGGATGGATGGATGGATGGACAGATAGAATATGACAGCGGCAACACTTTAGGAAAGCAGTGGCAGCGGCTTTTCCCAACATGCTGCCACATTTGAGGCACCGGCTCCAGTGTGGTACAACAATCAATGAGCCTGCAGAGCCAGTGCCTTGAATGCCCCCTGCCACCTCTTAGCACCCGTCTGCCAACCCCCTTGGGGATGCTAAGAAGTGGCAGGGGGCAGCATATCGAATGCAGCCGCAGTAGCATGTAATGTGCCACACTGCCGCATTTGAGGCGGCGGCTCCGGAGCAGTGCAACAGTCAATGGGTGAGCCTGCAGGGCTGGTGCCTCAAATGCCCTCTGCTGCCTCTTAGCATCCCCAAGGAGGCCAGGAGAGGGGTGCTAAGTGGTGGCAGGGGGGCATTCAAGGCGCTGGCTCCGGAGCGGTGTGACAGTTAATGGGTGAGCCTGCAGCCACGTTACGTGCCACCATGGCTGTGTTCTATGCACTGCTCCCCTGCCACCTCTTACCATCCCAAGGGGATGTGGTGGGAGCATTCAAGGCACTGGCCCTACAGGCCTATTGACTGTTGTACCGTACCAGAGCTGGTGCCTCAAATGCGGCAGCATGTTGGGAAAAGCCGCCGCCACCGCTTTCCCAAAGTGTTGCCGCTGACACATTGTGTCTGTCCATCCATCCATCCATCCATCCATCCAAAATGTCTGTCTGCCTGCCTGCCTGCCTGCCTGCCTGCCTGCCTGCCTGCCTGCCTGCCTGCCTGCCTATCTATCTATCTATCTATCTATCTATCTATCTATCTATCTATCTATCTATCTATCTATCTATCTATCTATCTTTCTATCTACTTACCTACCTACTTAGCTATCCATCCATCCATCCAAAAGGGCCAGTTCCTGGCACACCCCACTGCTGCCTCTTAGCACCCCCCTGCCAGCCCCCTTTCTTCCTAGTGCCCTCTTAAGGCATCCCACCACCCCTGAGGGGAATACCACCCACTTTGAGAACCACTGGTTTAGATGTATAACACCTAAGGGAATGTTGGTGTCATGGCAAGGTGTCATGCAAGGGAAGAAAATTAAGATAGATACCTTGGAAAAAGTGCAAGACTTCCACACCCAACTGGTAGGCACAGAAGAAGTGAGTTGCAGTAGAGAAAAATTGGAATTGAGTAACCAAGAGGACCAACAGTTAGAAATGAAAGAAAAAGAGCAGGAAGGAGAGGTAGAGAAAAGAGAAGAAAGACCACAAGAAGAGAACAGAGTAAAAAAAAGGGTGGGGGCACAAACAGAGGCAAACAATAACAGGAACTAGGTAGTAACAACAAAGAAGGAAAATAATTTGAAAACATTCTCAGTAAACAGAAATGTACTCAATTCTCCATCTAAACAGAATCAAACCTTAAAGAAATTGGTAAAACAAAAAATGGATATATTAGAGGTACACATTAGAGCTCAGGATAAGAAATATCTACAATATGCAAAATTAGGAAAACTCTATGCAGCATTTGCAGAAGAAAAAGAGAGGCGTAGTAATATATGTTAAAGAAGGAATTGAGGCAAAAGTATTATATGCAGATTCAGAGGGGAGAACATTAATGTTAGAATTTGCATGGGAACAGACAAAACTTTTATTTGTTGTAATATATGCTCTTAACAAACAACAAGAAACTTTCTACAAAAAAAAATACATGAGAAAATTTTAGAATTAGGCAAAGAAGTGATTTATATGATAGGAGACTTCAACGCACTCTCGGACATAAAAAAGGACTACCAAAGTACCAGTAAAAAAAAAAAAAAAGAACACCCTTCCAAAAACATTTTTTAATATGGCAGAAGAACAAAATTTAATTGATATTTGGAGAACATATAACCTAAAAAGAAAAGCAGTTCACCTTTTATTCTATTCCCCACAAACCATGATCAAGAACTGATATGGTGTGGATAAGTAAAACTGCCAAATCATTTTAGATCAGCCAAATTGTCAGGCCTGCCATCTTGAGCATACTTTGCTTTGCTGGCATACTGTCCTAAACTGCAAAGGAGGGGAGAGGCAATTGGGGATGTAAGCAGGGGTGGGATTCATTTTTTTTAACAACCGGTTCTGTGGGCGTGGCTAAGTTGGTGGGCATGACTTGTTGGTAATGTGACTGGCTGGGCGTGGCCAACTCAACATCACTCACATCGAGGCATGCATCTCCTCTCATGACTGTGGGGATGCTGCAACAGTCATAAGTGTGAAAAATGGTCATAAGTCACTTTTTTCAGTGCCATTGTAACTTTGAATGGTCACTCCACACAAGCAAAGTACCAGCAAAGGAGGGAAAAAAACTCTAGAGACATTCCAGAGACGAGGAAGTCTAATCCTGTCAAGAATGTAATAAGGATTAACGGAGAGGCAGTTTCTGTAAGCAACACCAGAATGTTTCCTTCCTGCCTTCCTTACAGGATTAGGCCAGTAATTTCTTCTAACAACCAATTCTCTGAACTGCTTAGAATGTTAACAACTGGTTCTAGCGAATAGGTGCGAACCGGTAGAATCCCACCCTTGGATGTAAGGAATGAGCAGGAAATGTGTGTAGTGGAGATGGGGTGGGGGAGAGCAATGACAAGGTTACAGGAACCAGAAGTGTCAATCTGAAATAAAGCCTGAGAATGGAATGTGAAATTATACCAAAGAAGTGCCAAACTTCAAAGCCATTATCAAAACACCAAAACTGAATGCTATTGGACTCTGATGGGTCAACGAGGGAGGGCCAAGCAAAGGGGGGAAATCCGAACTTTGCATAGGAATGCTCTGATCCAGCTTTGCTTAATGCTGTAACCGCTTGACTTTAGTAAAAGAATCTTTCATTTCAAATAATGGGTCGAGGGTGTTTATTTCCTAAATATTCAAACCAGGACAAGCCTGACACAAACAAAAATCCAGACATACCAAAATCTATACAAGCAAGTAGTATATGATTGGTGCACGTGCCCAGTTTCTCCCCTCTGCTGTTCCCAGTTAGGCATAATCTACCAGCATCCATTCCTGAACTATCCAGCACTTTCCATACCTGTTTGAGCTACTTGTCCCAATGCAGCATAACCTGCTGGCCTACATACATTTCATCTTTTTATACTTTATCTCCTCCTTATTCATGCCTTGTTTCATCTGACAATATCCATGACTCTTTTTCTTGCTCTTCTGGAGAAGATTCAATATCATTTGATAGGATGGAAACAAAATCTATCTGTTTGTTTATTCCATTTCATTGTTGGAAGGACTTAATTACAGGAAAATCTCCTTCTTCTTTGGGAAAGTTCTTTCCATTATAGAAAATTATTTTAAGCCAGTTAATCATCATTCTGTAACTCTAGTAACTTTGTACTGATTTTGTTCTCTCTAAAAACCAGGTCAGAGGATTCAGAACATTAGTGGCACAGCCTTTTTTTTGTTTTTTGTTTAGCTTTGGTGCCCCATCAACCCTTCTCTTGCCAGTGGTATATAGTCATGTGCATTAACATCCACCATTGATGTCACTGTCAGTATAAGTGCGTATACAGAGTATGTTATGTATATATTTTCATTATAACTTCTAAAAGAAACTTGAAACTTCCAAGTAAAATGCATGTAACTGTTAAGTTTAGAACTTTTACTAATTAGCAGAGGAAGCAAAAAGGCAACAGATGCAACCTTCCAAAATTACTTAGGGTTATAATTCTTACAGAACTCTGATTGCTAAAGAGATAAAAGCAATTCACTACATACTACCTGTCCCAGAGTAGGGTTTTTCAAATATTTTTTTCTTCTGCATATAGTTTTAGTTTGACTACAGTCAAACTAAAACTATATGCCGAAGAAAAAAATTTATATCACAACATTTATCTCATGCAAAGTTTTCTGGAAAACAATAAGAATAATTGCTGGGTCTCTCTCAAATCCCCTTAACTTCTAAGTATATAAGCACATAATCATTAGTATCACCTTAACAACTAAGGGAAGATAAACTGTATTTATGGTAGGTTGAAACAATTTCAAATACAGCATATATTAATATAATGAGAGCTGTCACACTTAATGAGTATGCCAATTAAAATAGTAATACAATCCATTGTAATTGCTAAATTTTATATCATATATATATATATATATATATATATATATATATATATATATATATATATATATAGTCATTGGGGTAGCAATTTGAAGCATGCAGCCCACAAATGCACTGCACATTACTGAACACTATTCAGAGTAATCTCAAATTTTCACAGTTTCAGTCACAAATTGACTTCCGTGGACCTTACTTCATACTTAAGTAGAGTAGAGGGAGCATGCATAAATGCACCAATGTGCCTATCATCTCTGTCATTGTATTTTTATTCTCTTATTCTTATTTTTGTTTGACAAATTCCAATAAATAAATAAATATAAGTATACAGATTTTTCATAGCAACCTGCATTATTTTATGTACAGGAAGTCCTCAATTTACAACCACAATTGAGCCCAAAATTAAGTGAGAAATTTGTTAAAGGAGGTTTGTCACATTTTACAGCCTTTTTTTGTCACAGTTGTTATGTGAATTGCTATAGTTGTTAAATTAGTAATACATTGGTTAAGTGAATCTGACTTCCCAAATTGCTTTGTTTGCAAAAGGGGATCATGTGATCCCAGGACACTGCGACCGTCATAAATATGAGTCAGTTGCCAAGTATTTGAATTTTGATCACATGATCATAGGGATGCTGAATAGTCATATGTCTGAAAAATGGTCATAAGTCACTTTTTTCGGTGCCGCTATAAGTTCAAACAGACACTAAACAAAATGTTGTAAGTCGAGGACTACTCAAATATGTAAATTCATATACCTATGTGTTGTGACTGAAAGGATCGATCCTGCTGTGAGTTTTGACTCTGATGACTCTGAAGATGAAAGGGTGGAGCCTGCTGTGAATGTGGAGTCTGAATTATCAGAGGACACAGATGTGAGCCAGGAGGATGAGAGATTATCGGACAGACAATCCTCGCCAGAGCCTTCAAATTCACTCATGCCAGCCACTGATCCACAAAATGAGTCAGAGGCTTCTAATGGGGAAACTGACAGATCGTGGATTGATGCTAGAATCAGGAGAAAAATGAAACGCCAAGTTGAAGGGAGGCGTCAAGCCAGCCAGAGAGACTGACACACCCATCCAGGTGATTTAAGGAGGATTGCTGATTCTCAAACTTTGCTTGGAAGCAAAGTGTTTGATGTATCGAAAGGATACGTGTGGAGCGGCTTTTGTAATTTATGGACATTCTGAATTACCAGACAGATTCCGGGAAGTCTGCCAAGGACTGGAATATAATTCTGTTAACCCTTTTTTAGTCTGGCTCTGTTTGTTTGAATATTTTGAACTGTGGAACTCCTTGTTCTCACTTGTGAATATAGGTGAGACATAACACCTATGTATCGATTAGTATTACTTTTCCTATCTATAATATCTAAGTTTTATTTAGAAAAAGATTAGCCTTTTCTTCTGAAAGAAGTATCTCAGTATCATCCTGAAAACATATTACTTAAAAAAATATTATTCTCATTGGTGTATTGTAACACTCTTTATATTCCACACCTATACTTATATACATGGGTATTTATCAATAAACTAACTTAATGTATATCTAGTTTCAATAAAATTTTCACTAATATTTACAGCTAGCATAGTAGACACCATGTTTTTTAGTTGCCAAAAGCACTAAAAGGAAATCTAAAAATAAAAGAGAAGGAAGGAAGGAAGAACAACTTCTGGACTCCTTAATTTTCTGTTTCTAATTATTTTTTTTATTCAGATAGGTCAATGTAAATCAGGTTTAACTAAAAGAGTACAGCAGAGATATGAAATGAAAGACATAAGAGAAAAAATATGTAACTTATCCTGTTTTCAGCTTCATTGTCTTTCAACAAGGAAATGCAGAGGAGCCCAAAATATATTACATGTTGGACTTGTTCTCATAAATCCTGCATTTGGGGTAATTGCAGTGCATAAACTAGGCCTATAATTGTGTATAAACACTATTGTTATACTCATCAATAATGTTGGTGACAGCAAATTTAATGCTACCCTTTGTGATCATCTTTTGTTCTAACAATGCCTTTCTTCCTTACATGGATTGAAAATGTGACCCTTAGCTCCTTAAAGCTAATGTAATGTTTAGTCTAATTTTTTAGCTCTTTATACAGTATAAGATCAACTTAGGCACTAGAAATGAAGGAAATATTACTGTTCTTTTATATAAACTTTGCCAATTTCATGTTCAAAACATGATGCATACCAAAAGGCCCTAATCCTTTAAAAATCATATTTATATATATTTTCTGAGGAATTCTCCAATTTAAAAAAGTATAAATATATGAATAACTTTCTGTGCTTTTAAACAAATTGTGCAATGTAAAGAATCAAAATCTTATATACACACACACATACTGTATAAACAGATATATATATGAATGACTTTAACTGTTTTAAAATCACTTTTATTGTTCCATTCTTTCAGGGTATTTGGCAGATCACAAATGGGGAGGGAGTCTGTTGTCCATTCAAAAATGAGGTGAGACAGCCAGTGATCTAGGGCCATAGGTTAGTGCTCTTGATATTAATGGTCCCTACAATTTGATCCCTGAGAAACCTGATGTCCTCTTTCAAATGCTGGAATTGGTTCTTTTTGCTACGTATCAATAAATTCCAATTCCTCTTTTTTTTCCCTTTTACTGCAGCACTCTTAGCCTAATTTTCTGAATGCCCAAGCATTTTAAGTGCCAAAAATGAAAGGCTGTTATTGCCTATTTTACATTCCTTGTGTTCAGCTGCAGGACTTATAATGTAAGAAGCACTGAAAAAATTACTGTATGAAATTGATGCAATTAGCAGGCAAGAAGCAGTTTTGCCATGTTCTTCCTCTTTAGGTTCCAGCTATCTTTGACTTGCTCAGTGCTTCCTTTTTGTAAACCAGGCAGTCTGGTCCAGGGGTGGGATTCTACTGGATCTGACCAGTTCTATAGAACTCCTTGTTAACTTTCTAAGCAGTTCAGAGAACTGGTAGTTAGAAGCAATCTCCTTTCCTTTGTCCTTTTCCACCCTTATTACATTCTTGCCAGTATGCCTAGACTTCCTGTCTCCGGAGCTTCTGGAGCTTGACTTTTTTAAAGGGAAGGGTTGTGTTGTGAATTAATAAAAGTGCTTGAATAAAGTTTGTTGAAACCTTAAAGCAAAGTGCAGGGTTCTGGCCCTGCACTTCTGATTGGCCGATAATAGCAATATCGGATTGGTCCATTCAGGAGAATCTGATTGGCTATTAATGAGCCCTTCTTATTGGTTAAAAGAGCTAACGTTCCTGTGTTTTCATTGGCTAAATACCCAAGAGCTTGCCTATATAAAGGGGGCTGTTGAGGCCATTCAGAGAGCTGTTGCACCATGTTAAATGAAGAGTTGAAGTTCACTGTTCGTCGACTCGTCTCCGCTTCTTGCGCCACGCACCGAACTTAACACTGGCGACGAAGGTGGGATGTGGAGACATCAGAGCTGACTGAACACTACAAAAAACAATAACAGAGCACGTGGCTGAAACGCACCAATGGTGGAACCATGTCTGGCAGCGTCATACCACCCGCTCCATTCGACCCGGCACAAGAAGACTGGGACTCATATATGGATCGCTTCCAGATGTTTCTGGAGACCAACAATTTGAAGGATGCCACTGCTGGAAAGAAACGGGCAGTATTCCTAACTCATTGCGGGCTAACCGTATTCAAGATGGCCAAAGCACTAGCGAAACCGGCAGAAGTGAAGTCCATGGACTGGGACGTCCTCGAACCCCTGCTAAGGGCCCACTATGCACCAACCGTACCAACGCTCGTGAGAAGGCATGAATTTTACCAGAGAGATCAGTGGAAGGGCGAAAGTGTTGCAGATTTCATAGCGGATCTCCGGAATCAAGGAGGCCTATGCGGGTTTGCCGACCTTGAAGAAGCCCTGAGAGACAGAATAGTTCTGAGATTAGATTCACCAGGCGTGCAGAGTAAGCTGATGGCGAAAGGCGACATCAGCCTTACAGATGCCATCACTGATGCTACTGCAGCAGAAGCAACCAGGAAGTCGGCTGCTCGAATGCGCCGCACCCACGCTCCACTTCACCAACTCGCCAGCGAAGTTTCACCTCACTTAGAAGAACCGGCAACGACAGCCCACCATGAGGACCTCGAATTGTCATCAGAAAATGATGAAGAAGAGGTCAACTGGCTCCGGTCTGAACGAGACCAACGCCAGAAATCGCAGTACCAATGTGCTGGTTGTGGGGCAAACCACCCCTGATCAGACTGCAAATTTCTCGACGCGCTCTGCTATGTGTGCGGGAAAAGAGGCCATATCGGACGGGTCTGTAGAAGCAAGCAAGGACCCAGCCAAACCCTGAGGGGGGCTAACTACCGCCAATCTACAGGAAGCCGTCCTGCAAAGCGAGAACCCTTGAACCACCAATGGAACAACCAGTCCTACAGAAACAAACCCCTAAACCACTCAACGAAGCAAGAAAAGGCACACCAAACTATTATGATTGGTCACGCCTCATCACTGGACGCCAAGAAGATCTGGGTGAAGGTGGCCATCGAAAGCCAGCCTTGTATGATGGAGGTCGATTCAGGATCGTCCCTCTCGATGGTTTCCTGGAAGACCCTCAAGCAACTCATCCCTACCATCCGGCAACAAGACCTCCGATTCCAAAGAATCATACTCAAAGATTATCAAGGAAATCGAATTCCAGTCGTTGGATCCAGCCAAGTCCGTATCTCCTTTAAAAATCGTACTGCATCTCTACCCTTGACTGTAGTCAACAGGGATCGGCCTAGCTTGTTAGGCCTCCAATGGTTCACTCCACTTGGAATTGAAGTAGCTGGCATTCACCGAACCAGCAGCAACAACTGGGAAGAGGCTCTCGTCCAAAAATTCCAGGATGTCTTTGCAGACAAACTAGGCGAGTACAAGGGCCCCCCGATATCATTTAACCTCAACGCCGAAATAGCTCCCATCCGCCTTAAGCCTCGTCGAGTCCCATTCGCCCTTAAACCAAAGATTGACGAGCAGCTTGATAAATTAATAGCCCAGGGGGTGTTAGAACCAACCGACCATTCTCCCTGGGAAACCCCAATCATGACACCCATCAAGCCAGATGGATCGTTAAGAATTTGTGGGGACTACCGAGCCACCCTGAATCACGCCCTGCAGCAAAACGCTTACCCGGTACTGGTGGTGCAACACCTTCTCCATTCCCTGGGGGGCGGAAAAGTCTTTGCTAAACTAGATCTAGCCCAGACATACCAACAACTGCCTGTAGACAGAAAAACGGCAGAGGCTCAAACGATCGTTACATACCGAGGTGCGTTTAAATGTAACCGACTCCAATTCGGAGTAAGCGTGGCCCCGGGAATCTTTCAAAGTTTGATGGAAAGACTATTACAAGGGATAAAAGGCGTTGTCCCCTATTTTGATGACATTTTAATTGCTGCTCCGACTCAAGAAATACTAAGGGAGCGCCTGGGGTTGGTTCTTCAGAGATTTAAAGACTCGGGTCTCAAAGTTAAGAAAAACAAGTGTCAACTATGTACTGATCGAGTAGAATTTTTAGGATATTTAATAGATAAACAGGGCATTCACCCCACCGATAGCAAACTTAGGGCAATCAAAAACGCCCCAAGACCCCAAAATAAGGCGGATCTCCAAGTGTTCCTAGGCCTTATCAATTTTTATAACGTCTTCCTGCCTCACAAGGCAACCGTAGCCGAACCTCTACATCGTTTATTAGACAAAAAAGCAACCTGGGTTTGGGGGCACCGAGAGGAACAGGTGTTTCGACAATGTTAGGGATAACATTGTTTTACCCTAACTGGTTTAGGTAAATAATAATATGTAATCATAGTTTGTTATGTTAAAGTGTCTGCAACTTTAACTGTGGGATAGTAATTAAGGGAGTGGTTGTGAAAGCACTTTAAAAGAAGCAAGACGGCAGCTTGCTATCTCTCTGGCTTTGAAGTTCCTGATTACTGCAAGGACACAACACTGCATTGCTCGGACGGGAGAGAAAACAAAAGACAGACTTGTAAGTGAATTGACATAGGGTATTCAACACGGACTTTGCTAACTGAATATCCCTGAATGGACTGACTAAATGATACATGACTATTGGACTGTTATTTTGACTATGCTATGAACTCATAATGGAATAAACTATATATTTGATAGCACAAGCGTATCTGTCATTTTTACTGTATGTTTAATAAACATACAAGCTTAGCTCACTCATTTATCTGTGTGCCTATCTGACTAAGCTGCACATTCTGTTTAGCTTGTCTCCCTAACCCTGGTTGGGGAAACCAGGCTTAACACTGGTTATGGGCCCAGAGGCTGCAAAGTCAGTTTAACTAGGATAAAACAGATTTATGTAAAAGTGAGAGTTTGTGTTGTTATACATTACAGTAAACAGACAGCTGTGTTTTATTAATTATAGTTTTATATCCATATAAGAAAACATGGCACAAGTCAATCTACAAAGTTTGTCCCTTATATCCAAGTTGGATGGAACAAACTATGTATCATGGTCTATGAAATGTAGTCTGCTTCTACGAAGAGAAGGTTTGTGGAACATAATTGAAAATCCACCAAACGTAGAAGAATGGGATCCAGAGGATGAGGAAGATAAATTAAAGATAGAAGAATTTATGCATAAAAATCAACAAGCAATTTGCATTATTGCTTTAACCTTAAGTGATATGCAGCTTGTTTATATCCACGGAGAGAAATTAGCTGTTGGGTGTTGGCAGAAGCTGAAGAGGATTTATGTTCGAGATAATGTTGGTGCTCACATAAATCTAACACGGAAACTTTTCAGTATACATCTCCATAAGAATGGTGATATGCTGAGTTATTTGAAAACTATGCAAAGCATTTTTCAAGAACTGCACGAGAAAGAGCTTATTTTCTCTGAACTACACCAAGTCTATATAATACTATCTTCCCTTAACGAAACCTATGACAATTACGTAACTTCACTTGAAATATTGCCAAAGGAAAGCCTAACTTTAACTGATATAACTGGCAGATTGATTGAAGAGGCCAGAAGAAGGCTTGAAAGAGATGAGTTAAGGAGGGAGCAACCTCAAAAAGAAGATAATGAATCTCCTACTGCATATGCAATTAAAAAGTGTTTTAATTGTGGAGGAAGAGGACATTTGGCAAGATTTTGTAAAAAAGCAAAGCAGCAGAACGCTGGCCAGAATACAAAAAGTCATCAAAAGATAAATAAAAATTTAGAGTTAGCCATGTATACTAACGGAGCTGTAAAAAATAATTTATGGGTGGTTGACAGTGGAGCATCACATTGTATAACTAATGATAAGAAAAATTTTATTAAAATGTCCAAGAGTACACAGCAGATATCGTTAGCCAATGGCTGGAAACTGAAAGCTAAAGGTCAAGGTATAGCATATTGTTCTTTTATAAAAGAGAATGTAAAAATGTTATATGTACCACAACTTAAGTTTAATTTAATTTCAGTAAGAATTTTGGTTAAACTAGGATATGTAGTTACATTTAGGGGAGATAACTGCATAATTGAAAAAGAAGATAAGAAAATTACTGCATCTTTAAGAGGTGAATGAAAATAAGAAACCTCATGATGAATGTATTCACTTGTTACATTGAAGGTTAGGGCATTTAAATTTTAAAATGCTTAAGAAAACTGTTGAATTATCTAAGGGAATAAGTTTAAAACCTTGTAATAAGTATTTGCAATGTTCTATCTGCAATCAAAGTAAAGCAAGGGTCATACCGGCTGATAGAGTTGATGGATTTACTACCAAAGAGCCTTTAGAGGTAGTATTTGCAGATTTAATAGGTCCGAAAAAACCAAGTGTAGGAGGAGCTCGTTACATATTAAGTATAATAGACCATTATTCTAGATATGGGTTTTGCTGTTTAATGAAGAGCAAAACTGAAACGTATCAAAATCTCTTTAATTGGATAAAATTTGCAGAAAGGAAAACTAAAAAGAAATTAGTAACTCTTATAACAGATAATGGTACGGAATTTACAAATAATAAATTCCAGAACAGACTAAGAATGTTAGGTATTCAACATAAAATGTCTGCATCATATAGGCCACAACATAATGCCTTTATAGAGAGAAGAGGCCAAACATTACAATCAATGACACGAACTATGATGTCTGATTCAGGATTACCTGACAATTTGTGGGGAGAAGCAATAATGTGTGGTAATTATATATTAAATAATGTTGTTAATTCAACAACAGGTGAATTACCATTCACATTGTGGCATGGTACAAAACCTGATTTAAGTTACATGCACACATTTGGAGCACCAGCATGGGTGCATATCCCTTCACAACTTAGACACAAAGGACAACATAGAGCTAAAAGATTATATTTTGTAGGATATACATCTAATCATAGATCTTATAGATTCTGGGAACCAGGTACATCTAGAGTTTACACCAGTGCTAGTGCAAAATTCCTAGAACATGTAGGATGGAATAGATTAGAGCAAGATTTAAATAATGAAGTAATTATTGAACCCTACAAAAGGCAGAAAGATCAGACTAGTTATAAGAAGAGTCCAATTAAAGAAGAAGTCCATGAAGAGCAAATAGGACCAGAACAAGAGGAAACAGTTGATCAGGAAGAGTTAGATAATCAAGAAGAGTTCATAAATGAAAGTCCACCTGTAAGTCCTGTAATACCTAGACGTACTACACGTGTAACTAGACCACCTGATAGGTATCAAGCAAGTATAGTTTGCCAAGTAACTAAAGTTCCAACTAGTGTAGATGAACTTAGGATGTATCCTGCTAAGGATCAGGAGAATTAGCAAAAGGCAATGGAAAAGGAACTAAATTCATAAAAGGTAATGAAAGTTTATGAAGATGCTAAATTACCTCCAGGAGAAAAATCCATTGGGTGCAAATGGATATTTAAAGTAAAAACTGGAAATGATGGGACTGTTACCCATAAAGCTAGGTTAGTAGCTCAAGGATTTAATCAAACTGCATCTGATTACGATGAAGTTTTTGCACCAAGTCTTAAAGCAACATCTTTAAGAGCAGCATTAGTGTGGGCAGCTAAGAAAAACTATGTCATTAACCATTTAGATGTAGAAACTGCTTATCTACATGCACCATTGCAGCACACTATATATTTAAGAAAACCAGTAGGTATAAAAGACAATAAAGTAAATAGTAATGATTGTTGGAAACTCAAAAAGAGTCTTTACGGGTTGAAACAATCTGGGTTTGAGTGGAACCAATATATTGTGAAAGAGTTAAACAATATAGGTTTTAAATCTGGTTTAGCAGATCCATGTGTATTTAAAAGAGAAAATAATGGAACGGTGTCATTATTGTTATTATTTACAGATGATATTGCTTTGATAACTAAGACTAATAATGAAGCTAATGAGATTATATCATTATTAGCCAAAAAGATAAAATTAAAGCATTTAGGTGAAATTAAAAGGTATCTAGGATTGACAATTAACAAAACAAAAAATGGTTTTAAGATATCTCAAGAAGATAAAATTTGCCAATTAATTAAAATGTTTAAAATGGAACTTTGTAAACCGGCAAAGACTCCAATGAGTCAGGAAGTTTGCCAAACTGATGATCAAAGTCCCAAATTTGATAAGTCCACATATCAATCTTTGATTGGTAGCTTATCATATATAAGCAATTGGTCTAGGCCAGATATAGCTTATAGTGTAAATCAGCTGGCTCGTTTTAATTCTGATCCACATCAATGTCATTGGCAATCATTAAAGAGAATTTTAAGATATCTTAAAGGAACACTGAACCATGCATTGTATATAGAACCAAAGGGTGATTTGATTCTTAGTGCCTATGCAGATGCAAGTTTTGCAACTGATATAAACACAAGAAAATCAACATCTGGGATGGCTATATTATTTGGTAAAACACTAATAGGGTGGAGGTCAATCAGACAACAGCATATCAGCTTGTCCACGATGGAAGCGGAATTTTCATGTCTGTCATTACTATGCACTGACTTGATTTTGTACAAACAGTTATTATTAGACATTGGTATAACTGTAAAAGATTCCATTATTGTGTACGAGGATAACCAAGCAGCTATAAAATTAGCTATTAGTATTGCTGTAAAAACTAGATCAAAGCATACTGACTTAAGATACTTAAATGTTAGAGAATCTGTAAAGAATGGGCTAATTAAATTGGAATACTGCATGACAGAAGAAAACATTGCAGAACAATTTACAAAAGCTCAAGGAGTAATTAAGTTTAAAGAGAGTTGTAACAAATATGATTTAAAGATGTAAATAGTTATAGTTATATTATTATTTCCTAAAAGGGGAGAATGTTAGGGATAACATTGTTTTACCCTAACTGGTTTAGGTAAATAATAATATGTAATCATAGTTTGTTATGTTAAAGTGTCTGCAACTTTAACTGTGGGATAGTAATTAAGGGAGTGGTTGTGAAAGCACTTTAAAAGAAGCAAGACGGCAGCTTGCTATCTCTCTGGCTTTGAAGTTCCTGATTACTGCAAGGACACAACACTGCATTGCTCGGACGGGAGAGAAAACAAAAGACAGACTTGTAAGTGAATTGACATAGGGTATTCAACACGGACTTTGCTAACTGAATATCCCTGAATGGACTGACTAAATGATACATGACTATTGGACTGTTATTTTGACTATGCTATGAACTCATAATGGAATAAACTATATATTTGATAGCACAAGCGTATCTGTCATTTTTACTGTATGTTTAATAAACATACAAGCTTAGCTCACTCATTTATCTGTGTGCCTATCTGACTAAGCTGCACATTCTGTTTAGCTTGTCTCCCTAACCCTGGTTGGGGAAACCAGGCTTAACAGACAAGTAAAAAACTTTTTGACCTCCGACACTGTTTTGATGCAGTATAATGAGACTTTGCCTTTAACTGTTACTTGTGATGCATCACCTTTCAGAGTGGGCACCATTTTGAGCCATGTTTTTCCAAATGGAAGTGAAGCCCCTGTTGCCTACTTTTCAAAAACGCTCCCAAAAGCAGAACGTAATTACAGTCAAATCGATAAGGAAGCTCTTGCTATTGTATCTGCTGTTAAACGATTTCATGAATATATCTATGGGCGGGCTTTCACAATAATAACTGACCACAAACCCTTACTGGGAATAATAGCGGGAGATAAACCAACCCCTTATATATTATCTCCCAGAATGACCCGCTGGTCAGAATTCTTGGCTGCCTATAATTATAAGTTGCAACACCGCCTGGGGAAAGCCATTCCCCATGCTGACGCATTAAGCCGTGCACCGCTTCCAGAAACCGTTGATGACACTGCTCCGACCATCACAACACTGCAGATTGAGACACTCCAAAAACCACCGCTGACAGCTCACGATATCGCGATTGAAACTAAACGTGATTCCGTTCTAGCATGTGTTCTAAGCTGTGTAGAACGTGGATGGCCATTGGACCAAATTCCTGACAATTACGCTCCCTTCAAAAGTCGACAGATGGAACTGTTTTCCCAGAAGGGCTGCATCATTTGGGGCAATAGAGTCGTTGTCCCAGAGCGGTTACAGTGAGCTGTACTGAGAACCTTGCATGATGGCCACCCCGGCATCGTGCGCATGAAAGCACTCACACGAAGCTATGAGTGGTGGCCAGGCATAGACAAGCAGATCGAAGCCTGGGTAAAGACTTGTTCCAAATTCCAGGAAGTCAGCAATGCCCCACCGAAAGCAACCCCAACAGAATGAGAAACACCCAGGGGACCATGTTCCTGTATTCCTCTGGACTTTGCGGGACCTTCGAATGGATACACATTTTTATTAACAGTGGATGTCTACTCGAACTGGCTCGAAATCCATGAGATGAAAAATACAACAACCGAATCGGTTATCAGGAAATTGGACAGATTATTTGCAACACATGGATTCCCGGATGTTCTGGTATCCGACAACGAGCCCCAGTTTACCGCGCTTTCTTTTGAACAGTACCTAGTGGACCGCGGTATTCACCATGCGCTAACTTCACCGGCACACCCTGCGGCTAATGGAAGGGCCGAGCGCAAAAGAACTCTACATAAAATGGACTATGGCGATATCGAAGACAAGATTAACCGGATACTCCTTTTGCAGCACATCACTCCACACAGCATCACCAACAAAACTTCCGCTGAGTTATTGTTGGGACGGAAACTCCGTTCCCACCTGGACCGACTATACCCATCGTACGAACCTGAAAAACCACACGGATCCAGCGGGAAATGCCGAAATTTCCAGGTAGGCAACTTGGTTTTCGCGAGAAACTTTTATGGCGACCCATTGTGGGTCGAGGCAACTGTAATCCAAGTAACCGGACCCAGATCATTCCAAGTGAAATTCGCGACGATAGAATATGGAAGCGCCATATTGATCAGCTGCGTTCAAGGCTACAGTCTGGGGTCTGCGATTCCGGTGATTTCCAAACTGAGGGGGGAGGAGACGCCGAGGAGGCTGAGTTTGGAACAGCGGAAGGCACAAGCGGAACAAACGACCACTCAGACTCAACATGTGAAGAAGGATCGGGGACAGGGGTTAACTCGCCTCAAAGAAATATCGAGGACATTAATGGTAATGGAAGTTTAGATACAGAATCAGAGGCACCCTGTTCACCAGATAACATCCTACCCCAACAAGACTCTAGACAAATACCGGGAGGACAGCGTAAATCAAATAGACAATCAAAACAACCTGCCTACCTCAAAGACTACGTTACTGCACCCCTTAAATGGAACCCGGGGGGAAGGGGTGTTGTGAATTAATAAAAGTGCTTGAATAAAGTTTGTTGAAACCTTAAAGCAAAGTGCAGGGTTCTGGCCCTGCACTTCTGATTGGCCGATTATAGTGATATCATCGGATTGGTCCGTTCAGGAGAATCTGATTGGCTATTAACGAGCCCTTCTCATTGGTTAAAAGAGCTAACGTTCCTGTGTTTTCATAAGGTTAATTATGTACTTGGTGACGTTTAATCCTGTCTTTATTGATAGGATAATTTTCCCTATTCAGCTTCAACAAGCAACAGCTACTGTTGTGATTTAATTATTTGTATTGTGTTTTGAATTTTTTCCTGCCTCATGATTTCTTTTTCTATCTGGGGAGGCGGTCTTCCTACACTGCTTTAGTGGTGTCTACTGCCTTTCAGGGGGGCATGTGACTTTTTCTTAATTCTGGATGATTTCCTTAGGATATCTTGTGAGGTGAGCGAGACCAGCTGATGTCTTTAAGTGGTGCAAATGGATCTAAGGATTGCTTTTCCTGGATGTGGTCTTTCTGGAGAGCTTAAATGACCTCTCTGCTAAAAAGTTTCACTTTATGAGCAAGAGTTGGCTGCTGATCACTGCATTTTAACCTCAAGGTGCTCTGGTACCTTGCTTGATTTGTAACTCTGGTTTGCAGATATTTTTAACCGAATGATTGGTATTTAGGGCAGCTTTTAGAAGCAAAAAAGTTTTTTGTATTTTTGTACAGGTGATCCTTGACTTCCAACAGTTCATTCAAAGTTACAATAGCACTGAAAAAAGTGATTTATGACCATTTTCACACTTATGACCATTGCAGCATCCCCACTGTCATTGGAGGCCAGGCAAGGAGAAGCACTCCTTGACATGAGTGATGTCGAGTTGGCCACGCCCACCCAGTCACATGACCACCAAGCTACACACACCAACTAAGCCACACCCACAGAACCAGTTGTTAAAAAAATTGGATCCCACTCCTGGTCTGGCCCCTGTTATAACAATACCACTAGGAGAAAGGTTCCCCTATTCCCCTCATTTATTTATTTATTTATTCATTCATTCATTCTATTGAAATGAGAGCAAAAAAGCTTTGTACGTGATAATACTGTACATCAGAAGATTATTTCAATGAGTTATTTTTTTTAAAAAAAACATGGTCTATAATCATAAGTAGATTGCTTTTAAATATAACTCTTGAAGCATTAGAAGTGTTCAGAGGAAGAGAGGGAACACATGACAATTTAGCTGTGAAGCTGTGTAGTCAACTGTTACAGAAAAGAAAAGGATGCACTCAGATATTTTCCCTGTAATTTTAACATAATGATGTAGTTCTTTGCTGGGGTATTAAATATTTAAGAAACAAATGGAAGATGTTGCTAATCTTCTGATCTCTTTCGAAATGAAATCTGGGGCTAATCTTCACGCTCCCCTGATTATTAATCAATGTAGCAAAGGAACGATGTTGCAGTTATATATGAGCGTGTGGAGAGTGGGCTCCCTATTTCAGGAAGAACTGGAAAGAAATTAAAATATTTCTGAGCTGAGAATGAAGATGAGGTTATTCCTAATTAGGGATGGAAATCTGAATTGTTCCCCTCCCCAGTATAACATGGTTCAGAAAACCTGACTTGATCTATGTCATCAAGAAATGGTCCCAGTAGCAAACATATGAAGTTAGATATCCCATTAGGCTGTGTCACACTCAGGTAAGCAAAAGCTGAAACATTTGATGTAATTACAAATAAATGAATGTAAGTTAAAGAAAAGTGGTGCTGGGGAATTGTTGTTGGACCTTTTACAAATAGACTCAAAAATTAATATGTACCCATAAACCTGGGAAATGGAGCTGCTGGCTTTAAGAATGCCAGCATATATAAGACATAAATAGGCCTAGATTTTTTTTTTAAAAAGAAAGATAATTAATAAAGTTAGGAATCAAGATGAATAGTATTTTTTTAACGCTCTGACATCTCTGTCTATATTGGATTACAACATCCAATATAGACAGGTCAGCAAAGATCAAACAGCAAAGAGCCCAAGGTGATGGTCAGTGGCTTCAACATATTGGTATAATTAGGAAATAAAGATTCACTGCTCTTTCACATGTATTACATGCACTGCATTTATAAAAAAATGGCAGATGAATGATTGCCCAGTCACACCTGTCATTTAGACCAAGTGTGACTGGGTGACTATCATTGCAAACAGTCCCAGATAGAGAAATCATGCTTCCATTAGCCAAGTAGCATGGACCAAGATGGAAATAAAATGAAATGCAAGCAAATCAACCCTTGGAACTACAGGAGTCAAAAGAAAGCAATTACATTAACTTGCATTAAGAGTAAATATTAACAGAGTAGGATCACTCTAGGTCTCCAGGTAAAAAAATAATAATCATGTATTGGGAACCAGGAAATGTACTTTGTCTGCTGCTCTTGGGAATGGGATTTCCCTCTTGAATTTTATTCCCATTCTTTTGCCATTGTGTAAAACGCTTAAGACCCAGTAATCTCATATGAGATTTATGAGCTCCCTTGGGAACATTTGTTAGCTTTATTTTCTATCTGTATATTGTGCCTGGATTCCATCGAGTTTTTGGCTGTTATGTTATTTGTGAATTTCCCAGAATTAGTTGGAATGAGGCAGTGTCCAAACCTAAACAAACAAACAAAATAACCTGCTTAATTTAACTCTATTGTACCTACTAGGAGTTGCACAGATCTGAACATAACTCTATCTTATAGCTTGGTCATTTTATTGCAGGTTGATTTTTTTTGTTATATAAGAAGTTCACATGAGAACCTTTAATATTTCTATCTATCTCTATCTCTATCCCCTATCTATCATGATGTTTCATTGCCAGCCAAACTCATCCTAGAAATGTCTCCAAAATGTGTCAAAGTTTCCATAGACAACTTTCTCACTATTTTCTAAATTTGCTAGGAATTATCCCTGCTCAAACACATTACAAACCCAATATAACTTAGAAGGATGAAATATCAATTATCTAGGAATAGTTGTGGAGGAATCACTAAATTAGTTGTGCATAACCCCTCAATGGATTTTACAAATATTTAGTCCATATTCACTAAAAACCAAAACTAAGGTACTATTAGTGTTCTAGTATTAATATTCAAGCTACTTTACTATCACCCTATATGAGTGCCCACTTATGATGGGAAATTAACATTTCCAGCTTTGGATCCATTATTATTATTATGGTTGGTCACACAGTCGATCAGATGTTTAGACTGGATTTGATATTTTTTGTCCACTTATCAAGTCCTTCCCAGGGACCTGTGATAGGCAGATATTGTTTGATGGTGTTAAATGTATTGTTGCAAGATGTAAGGTGTGATGGTGATTTTGTCAATGCCAATGGTATTCAATGTTTTAGAATTGCACTCACAGCTCCTCTCCTTCTTTCCCTCCCTCTCTCCCTTTCCCTCTCCCTTTCCCTCTCCTTCTCCCTCTCCATACATATACATATACATACACATATACACAGAGAGAGCAGCAAATATATCTAGTATACCTACCTATAGCACAAGACCCTTACTTATGACTCACACCTGGCCCATCACAAGATCCTCACTTGACACAATCCACACCTGATGCATCACAAGATCCTGACCCAATATGACCCTTACCTGACATGACCTCATCATCATAAGACCTACTGACCACACAAAGCCTTTATAAACAGAGGAACACTGATACTTACATCCCCTAAACTCTGCTGAAAATGTTACCTACCCTGGTAACAAAATGTTCAGAAACCAACCCACAAGAAAATGAACCTTCACCTTCATACCTAATATTCTTGCCTCCTATTTTATTTGAGTTGGACTGAGAGTGAATGACTTGCCCATAGTCATCCATCTGACTTTCATGCCTGAAGGATGTCTAGAAGTCAGGCTTTCTAGACCAGCACCTTGATCACTACACTGGCTTTTAATATTAATGAAGCAACAACTTGAGAAAAATCTTGAGGCTGACTAGTGTGATGAAAAATAAGAGTCTCTTCAGAAAGAAATCAGAATATAATTTCTTCCCTTAGAAAACATCAACAGTAAAACTATAAGGGAGGGATATTTTCTATACAATACAATTATTTTTTTCCTGCATTCCCACTAAATACATTCTCCTGAGCATCACTCAGTTATTTACTTCTAATTACCATTATTGTTCTTATAATCTACAACCTTGACATTTCCAATCACGAACTGCACAAAGCAAAGTTAGTAAATAAATAATTACCAATTAGTGTTTTGCTTTGATGGGAGCACCTTTGGGTTAATGAATTGCAAATAGCTATTTGTTTCCAGAAATTCAGATTAAATTTCAATCAAAATATATCCCTCTCCAAATAAATAAATAAGTAGGACATTATTATTGCCGTATTTGGCTCCCATTTTACTCTTACCTTAAATGACTTAGCAATAGATTTGAGCTTTTAAAAAGATCTAATATTGAAAGGCTTGTTTTTACTGTTTTGATCTCCAAGTTTTAAAAATATCTTTTATGAGAAAATATAATTTAGGAATGTTCTGAATGTTGAGAAGATGTCTTTATTTGCAGGTATCATGCTCAAGTCGGAATGGTTGTTATCTTCTCTCTGATTGCTTTGATAGAATGAAACACACACAGATAGCGCTCAACTTGCCACAGTTTATTTAGTGACTGTTCAAAGTTACAACATCACTGAAAAAAAAGCACCATTTTTACACATTTACGACCACTGCAGTATCCCCATTGTCGTGTCCTCGAAAATGATGCCAGGAGTCGGTGACTTCAAATCATGCTCTTTTATTAAAGTAGGAACCGAACTGGCCCTTTGCACAAGGTTCGCGGCTTTTATTCTTTTAGCCGCGGCGGCCGCGGCCAATGGCACCGCTTTGAATCTCCCACGATTCGAATTGACCAATCGCGGGAGATTCTTAGCGAGCCAATAGGCGTGGCTCGCCTGACCAATCAGAGTGCCCCGCGCTTTGGCCAATCAAAGCGCGGGGATCTCAAGAATGCTAATTAAGGGACAGAACACCCCTCCCCTCTTGGTTTAGTCCTTATGTCGCGTAGTCACGTAGGTAGGCAGGACTCCGTCTGAGCCTACTGGACCTGCGTGGCTCAATCGTAGGTTGGATCCCGGCCGGTTAGGTCGGGATCTCTGTTGCTCCTGATGCCGTCGTGGGAACCGGCTGGTCGGTTGGGCCGGGCCGCTCTCCGTAGCTCTCTCCTGGGCCTCCCGGGTTGGTTGAGCTGCGGGTTTCGCCACTCCCGCTCGGTCTCCCCGGGTCGGTCGAGCTGGCCTGGCTGTCTCTTCCTAGCGAGGGGTCGTGCTGGCTGCTTTCCGGTAAGTATGGCTGGTTTATTCTTCTTTGGTTTTGGTCCCCTGGATATTCCCTCCCCCCTTGGTTTGTGTTGTGGGGGTCGGTTTCACCTGTTTGTGCGTCGGTGGTCTCTTGGTTGGTAGTCCTCGACCTTAATTGGTCGATGTGGCATTTCCAGGCTCGTCCGTCTGCTGTTTGTAGCCGGTACGAGTGTGGGCCTGTTATTTGTGTGATGACGGCCGGAATCCATAGTGGGTCTCCCGTCAGGTTTCTTGCGTATACGGGGTCGCCTGGTGCGAAAGTTCGGTGTTTGCTGTTTGAGTCTGGGGGCTTCTCCGGGTTATACGTGGGGTGTAACCTGTCGAGTGGGGACCTTAATTTCCTCCCCATTAATAGTTCGGCTGGGCTCTTATTTGTTGTGGTATTTGGGGTTATGTGTTCGGTGAAGAGTAGTTTGTTTATTTTCTCCTGGATCTCCCCGTGGTCTATTTTCCGGATGGTCTTCTTAGTGAATTGCACCATCCCTTCCGCGCTACCGTTCGCCGCCGGGTGCGCCGGTGCTGTCAGTGCGTGGCGGATGCCCCTTTCCGCTAGGAATTTTTCGAATTCCAGCGAGGTGAATTGGGGCCCGTTGTCGGAAACGACGACATCTGGGAGGCCGTGCGTTGCAAAGAGTTTGCAGAGTTCCTTGATCACGGCCTCCGTGGTTGTTGTTTTCAAGTTGCTTACCTCCAGCCAGTTGGAGTAAGTGTCTACCGTTATAAGGAAGGTGTGTCCTTTTGTGGGCCCGGCGAAGTCTATATGGATCCTAGACCAAGGTCCCCTTGAGGTTTCCCACTCTAGGACGGGTGCTGTGGGTGGGCTTGGCCTAGTTTCCTGGCATCGTTGGCACCTTGCTACCCAGGTCTCAATTTGTTTGTCCATCCCTGGCCACCAAGCGTCACTTCTGGCCAGGGCTTTAGTCCTAACGATGCCAGGGTGCCCCTCCTGTAGTAGTTCCAGAACCTTCCCTTGTAGTTTTTCTGGAATGACCACCCTATCCCCCCATAGTGTGCACCCTTTTAATAACGAGAGTTCCGTTTGCCGGTTTCGGAATGTTTTGACGGACTTGTCGTTGTCTCTTTCCGGCCACCCTTCCTCTACCCAATGCAACACCCGCGCCAGACGTTTGTCTTTATTAGTCTCTCGGGCAATGTCTGACGCGGTTATGGGCAGGTTGGGTAGAGTCTCTATGCTGAGGGTGGTCGTCGTGGGTCCTGGGTCGGTGTCAGGTTCCAGTAGTGGCGAGCGGCTTAAGGTGTCTGCATGGGAGATCGTCTTACCCGGTCTGTGTATGAGTCCGTAGTTGTAGGCTGCCAGGAACTCGGACCACCTTGTCATTCGGGGAGACAGAATGTTCGGGGTGGCCCGGTTTCCTGCAAGGATTCCCAGCAGCGGCTTGTGGTCAGTTATGATGGTGAATGTCCGGCCGTAGAGGTACTCGTGGAATCTTTTTATGGTGGCAACGATAGCCAGAGCCTCTTTGTCCAGCTGGCTATAGTTCTGCTCCGGTTTGGTGAGGGTCCTTGAAAAGAACGCGATGGGCGCTTCTTTTCCATCGGGGAGGTTATGGCGGAGGACAGCGCCGATGCCGAAGGGTGATGCGTCGCATGTGACAGCCAGAGGTAGGGTCTCGTTATACTGTATAAGGACGGCGTCCGAAGTGAGGAGGTCCTTTGTTCTTTGGAAGGCGGCTTGCTCGCATTTCCCCCAAGTCCAAGTCACCGCCTTGTCCAGGAGCCTATGCAAGGGCTCCGCCACCGTGGCCTTTTGGGGCAGGAAAACATTGTAAAAGTTATGTAGCCCCAGGAATGCCTGTAGTTCCGTCTTCGACTTGGGTGTGGGGGCTTCTTTGATGGCCTTGATTTTTTGGTTTGTGGGGTGAATGCCGTGACGGTCTAGGAGGTATCCTAGGAATTCAACCCGTTCCGTGTATAATTGGCATTTTTCCCTCTTGACTTTGAGCCCGGTCTCTTTGAATTTGGTTAGGACCTCCCTTAGGCAACCCTCTAGTATGGCTTGGTTGGTTGCCGACACTAGGATGTCGTCGAAGTAAGGTACCACCCCCTTGATGCCTTGCAATAGTCTTTACATTAGGCTTTGGAATATTCCCGGTGCCACGCTGACTCCGAATTGGAGTCGGTTGTATTTAAATGCTCCCCGGTGGGTGACTATGGTTTGCGCTTCTGCCGTTTGCTCGTCGACTGGCAACTGTTGGTATGCCTGGGCGAGGTCGAGCTTGGCAAAAACCTTGCCCCCTCCCAGTGAGTGCAGTAGGTGTTGCACTACTGGGAGGGGGTAGGCGCTTTGTTGCAGCGCGCCATTTAGGGTGGCCTTATAGTCCCCACAGATCCTCACCGACCCATCGGGCTTGATCGGGGTGACTATAGGGGTCTCCCACCGGGCATGGTCTATTGGCTGTAGGACCCCTTGCTTGACGAGCTTGTCAATTTGCTCGTCTATCTTGGGTTTAAGTGCGAATGGCATCCACCTTGGTTTCAGGCATTTTGGGGGGATGTTTGGGTCTAGGCTGAATGATATAAGGGGCCCTCGGTACTTGCCTAGGTTTCCGTCGAAAACCTCTTAGAATTCCCAGGCCAGTTGTTGCTCCCAGCTGTCGTCGGTGACGTGGTCGACTCCCGTGACTGCGATGCCGAGCGGGGTGAACCATTGCAGTCCCAGTAGGCTTGGGTGGTCGCGGTCGACGATTGTCAGGGGAAGCCTTTCGGTGTGCCCTTTATAGGTGATGTTGAAGTGTTTGGTTCTGACTACCGGGATGTGGTTTCCCTGGTAGTCCTTTACGATGAGTCTCTGGCTGTTTAGGTTCCTCCTTTGGATGGTAGGCACCAAGCGCTTTATTTCATGCCATGCTATCATGGAGAGGTAGGACCCGGAGTCCACCTCCATTTTGCATGGCTGGCCCTCGATACCTACCTCCACGTGGACCTTCCGGGCGTCATTGGTTATGGCGTGGCCGATGCTGACCGTCTGATGGGTCTCCTCATTTCGCCGGTTATCGCCGCCTCGCAGGGATCATCCGTTCCGGTCCCATCTGTTGTCCGAGGGGCGATCTCTGGTCCGGGGTGGTGTGCTCTCTCTCCTCCAGTCGCTCTAGTCCCATCGGGCCGGGCTGCGGTTCTTTTTAAGGTGGCAGACACGGGCGATGTGTCCCTTCTTGTCACAATGCCGGCAGATTGACTTGAAAAACCGGCATTCGGACCTGGGGTGGTTGCCTCCGCAACCAGCACAGTTGGTCCTCGACTTACTACCCTGCCGGTTCCGTGGGTCGCGGCCTGTCTGGAGGCGATGAATGTCCTCCTCGTCATCGGAAGTGCCCGATGCCGAGAGGAAATCGCCCTGGTGGGTGGTCGTCTCGGGTTGGGCCTCGGCCGACCTTGCAGGGTTGTTGTTCCCGCTGCGGTCCCCAGCTTTCGGTCTGCACTTGCGGTCGGCGGATGTTCGGGTTGCTTCGGCGGCTGCGGCTGCGGTGAGGGTGTCTGCTAGGCTGATGTTGCCCTTGGCCATCAGCCGGCTCTGGAGGATGGGGTCCCACAAGCCGAGCATGATTCTGTCTTGCAGGGCGTCGTTCAGGTTGTTGAATTCGCAGAGCCCCCCTAGGCATCATATTTCGGCGACAAAGTCGCGGAAACTCTCACCCGACCATTGGTCCTGACGGTAGAACTCGTTGCGTCGGATCAGGATGGGTACCTCTGGAGCGTAGTGCCGCCGAAGTATTGGCTCGAGGACATCCCAGTCCATCGCAGTCGCATCGGCGGGTTTGGCAAGCGCCTTGGCCATCTTGAATACCTCGGTCCCGCAGTGGGTCAGGAAGACGGCGTGCTTCATGGGGCCGGTGGCGTCCTTCAGATCGCTGCACTCGAGGAACATGCGGAATCGGTCAGAGTACGATTCCCAATCCTCGGTGGCGGGGTTGAAGGGTGCGGGGGGTGTGATTTTCGCCATCATGGTGGTTCGTCTGGCTTCCGTCGGACACGTGGTTCGGTTCAGGGTCTGGATCCCATCCTCGTCGCCAGTGTCGTGTCCTCGAAAATGATGCCAGGAGTCGGTGACTTCAAATCATGCTCTTTTATTAAAGTAGGAACCGAACTGGCCCTTTGCACAAGGTTCGGGGCTTTTATTCTTTTAGCTGCGGCGGCCGCGGCCAATGGCACTGCTTTGAATCTCCCGCGATTCGAATTGACCAATCGCGGGAGATTCTTAGCGAGCCAATCGGCGTGGCTTGCCTGACCAATCAGAGTGCCCCGCGCTTTGGCCAATCAAAGCGCGGGTATCTCAAGAATGCTAATTAAGGGACAGAACACCCATGGTCACATGATCAAATTTCAGACAGTTGGCAGTGGACTAATATTTATGATGATTACAGTGTTCAGGATCATACAATCCTCTTTTGTGACCTTCTGACAAGCAAAGTCAATGGGGAAAAGCTAGATTCACTAAACAACCATGTTACTAACTTAACCACTGCAACGATTCACTTAGCCGTGTGGAAAAAGGTGGGATAAATGGGATAAAATTCACTTAACAAATATCTCATTTAGCAACATTGATTTTGAGCTTTGTTGTGGTCATAAGTTGAGGACCACAGAAGGTAAAGGAGATTGAGTATGTATATTTTCCTTTCCTTTCCTTCCTTCTGACTTCAAGTTAGCCTTGACTCCTGTTTCCTGGATGAACAAATCCTGCAGTTTCTTTTAGCAAGCTTTTTCAGAAGTAATCTGCAAATATTTCCATCTTCCTAGGGTTAAGAGACAGTGACTGGTCCAAGGTCACCCAACTGGCTTTTTGCATGGCAGGACTATATATATGTTATGTCTCCCCTTTAATTGCAGGCGAGCAAAACAAAAAGCAGCCGTTTCAGAAGTAATTCAAATCAAAAACAAACCCCCACAAGAGAACGGCTGGAGTAATTCCAATACACAGCAATAAATCTACACTCTGTCCGGCAATTCGGGTGTAGCAATAATTCACAAGCCTCAGAGAGTTTACTGCTTGTCTTCACTCCATTTAGACACTTTGCTTCTGGCGAATTCTATCAGCCGAGCCGTGTCCTTTTATCCACTTATGGATCATGCTAATTTCCCTAATTAGTTTCTGGCTCTACGCCTTCTCCCTAATTGAGATTGGCGTCTGAGCCTCCTCCTATTTTTGACGTCACGCCATACGTTCTCCAAATTATCATCTCCACTGGAAAACTCTTGCATGCCTTCCTTGTTAGCCATTCCTGGCTGCAGTTCAGATAAAGAGCCAGAGGAGGTCAAAGGTTCGGACAACTCTATTAAATCAGGTTTATCTCTCCTTGTTACATCCATCTCCTCATCCTGGCTACTATCCAAGTCACTAAGCAATGCCGGGACATATTTTGCTGCCATATCCTCATTGCTTGAACTCATCTCTGTCACAGGAGCAAATTCCAAACCTGGAGCCACAACATACATACATACATACATACATACATACATACATACATATATATATCTGGCATTCAGCTTTGTTCAGGTATTTTGCCACGTCATAATAGTGGTGCTTTTAAAGTTGTAGTAACGTTTCAGCAGAATCTCATCTGCCATCATCAGGCTTCTGTATAGTGTTTGTCTGTGAGTCAGACTTTTACAGTGGTTTCAGATTTAAATTTGGGGCAGCCTATTGCTGTGTCAGAATGGTTTTTTCTTCCTCCTGATTGGTTGAGAGTCTTGGTCTGTGTTTATTGGTCTTGGAGTTTGCTGTGTTCTGCTACTAATATCTTCTGTCTGGTTTTTTTTTTTTTTGGGGGGGGGGGATCTTTTTGTATCTTGATGGAACAGCTGTCCTGCCCTACATAAGAGGCACTATAGACAAAATTAGTAAGATTCTATACAGACACCACATCAAGACTGCCTTCAAAATAGACAGAAAAATAGCAGCCATTCTCAGGAACCCCAAAGACAAAATTGACCTGGAAAACCAAGGCATATATGAAGTCCCCTGTGCATCATGCCCGGCCACATACATTGGACAGACCAATAGAAGAATAAGCACCCGCCTGGATGAACACAAAAATGCAGTCAAAAAGCTGGAACACACTTCCTCACTCGTCCAACACATGGAAGCCACAGGTCATAACATCAACTTCAATGGCACCAAAACCCTAGCCACCATAGAAAATCCCAGCCACAGAATCATCAGAGAAGCCATAGAGATTGAAAAAAGACCAGAAAGCATGAACAGAAGAGATGATTCCACCAGGCTGTCAATCATTTGGAAGCCTGCACTCACAAACAAAAAAATCTCCACATCACAAGCCAGGCAAACACCTGGGCACAAACAGATCCCCCCTGATACCTCCAGCTCAAACACACCCCAACCAGGCACCCAGATGAAACCCAGCTTCCTAACTAATGATAGCCGTCCATTTACCCGAAGCCAAGCTGCACTAAAAGCCTCCCATAAAGTAACACAATGTTGCCAGCCAATCAAGATACAAAAAGAGCACCCCCCCAAAAAAAACAGACAGAAGATATTAGTAGCAGAACACAGCAAACTCCAAGACCAATAAACACAGACCAAGACTCTCAACCAATCAGAAGGAAGAAAAAACCATTCTGACACAGCAATAGGCTGCCCCAAATTTAAATCTGAAACCACTGTAAAAGTCTGACTCACAGACAAACACTATACAGAAGCCTGATGATGGCAGATGAGATTCTACTGAAACGTTGTTACAACTTTAAAAGCACCACTATTATGACGTGGGAAAATACCCGAACAAAGCTGAATGCCAGACATGTAAGTAAGAAAACACACACACACACACACACACACACACACATATATATGTATGTTTGGCATTCAGCTTTGTTCGGGTATTTTCCCACGTGGTGTTTTTAAAGTTGTAGCAACGTTTCAGCAGAATCTCATCTGCCATCATCAGGCTTCTGTATGGTGTTTGTGAGTCAGACTTTTACAGTGGTTTCAGATTTAAATTTGGGGCAGCCTATTGCTGTGTCAGAATGGTTTTTTTTTCCTTCTGATTGGTTGAGAGTCTTGGTCTGTGTTTATTGGTCTTGGAGTTTGCTGTGTTCTGCTACTAGTATCTTCTGTCTGTTTTTTTGGGGGGGGCTCTTTTTGTATCTTGATTGGCTGGCAACATTGTGTTACTTTATTGGAGGCCTTTAGTGCAGCTTGGCTTCGGGTAAATGGATGGCTATCATTCGTTAGGAAGCTGGGTTTCATCTGGGTGCCTGGTTGGGGTGTGTTTGAGCTGGAGGTATCAGGGGGGATCTGTTTGTGCCCAGGTGTTTGCCTGGCTTGTGGTGTGGAGATTTTTTTGTTTGTGAGTGCAGGCTTCCAAATGATTGACAGCCTGGTGGAATCATCTCTTCTGTTCATGCTTTCTGGTCTTTTTTCAATCTCTATGGCTTCTCTGATGATTCTGTGGCTGGGATTTTCTATGGTGGCTAGGGTTTTGGTGCCATTGAAGCTGATGTTATGACCTGTGGCTTCCATGTGTTGGACAAGTGAGGAAGTGTGTTCCAGCTTTTTGACTGCATTTTTGTGTTCATCTAGGTGGGTGCTTATTCTTCTATTACCAGGCTGTCAATCATTTGGAAGCCTGCACTCACAAACAAAAAAATCTCCACACCACAAGCCAGGCAAACACCTGGGCACAAACAGATCCCCCCTGATATCTCCAGCTCAAACACACCCCAACCAGGCACCCAGATGAAACCCAGCTTCCTAACGAATGATAGCCGTCCATTTACCCGAAGCCAAGCTGCACTAAAGGCCTCCAATAAAGTAACACAATGTTGCCAGCCAATCAAGATACAAAAAGAGCCCCCCCCCCAAAAAAAAAACAGACAGAAGATACTAGTAGCAGAACACAGCAAACTCCAAGACCAATAAACACAGACCAAGACTCTCAACCAATCAGAAGGAAGAAAAAACCATTCTGACACAGCAATAGGCTGCCCCAAATTTAAATCTGAAACCACTGTAAAAGTCTGACTCACAAACACCATACAGAAGCCTGATGATGGCAGATGAGATTCTGCTGAAACGTTGCTACAACTTTAAAAGCACCACGTGGGAAAATACCCGAACAAAGCTGAATGCCAGACATGTAAGTACCCGCGAAAACTTAAGAAAACATATATATATATATAAATAAATCTTTGGTTATTCGGGTTTTCTCCCACGTAAGATTGGAAGTTTCTAGGCAACGTTTCGATGAAGTCTCATTCATCATCTTCAGGCTTGGTCTTCAGCTCTGTGCTTCTCAGAGTGATCACTCTAGATACTTCCAATCTTACGCGGGAGAAAACCCGAATAACCAAAGATCCACATACAAATACCCGCGAGAACCTCAGAAAACACACACACACACACACATATACACATACATACATTCTGTTACATGTAATCACATGGTTCTATGAAGTGAGTGTAAAGTGGGCAATGTAGAATGGTTTTATCCCAAGTTTATAAAAATGTATTTTACTCCAGCTATCTGAAAATGAGGCTTACAACAGGGGTGGGATTCTACCAGTTCACACCTATTTGATAGAACCGGTTATTAACATTCTAAACAGTTCAGAGAACTGGTTGTTAGAAGAAATTACTGGCCTAATCCTGTAAGGAACGCAGGAAGGAAACATTCTGGTCTTGCTTACAGAAACTGCCTCTCCGTTAACCCTTATTATATTCTTGGCAGGACTAAACTTCCTGTCTCTGGAATGTCTCTAGAGTTTTTTTTCCCCTCCTTTGCTGGTACTTTGCTTGTGTGGAGTGACCATTCAAAGTTACAATGGCACTGAAAAAAGTGACTTATGACCATTTTTTCACATTTACGACTGTTGCAGCATCCCCACAGTCATGAGAGGCCAGGGGAGGAGATGCATGCCTCGATGTGAGTGATATTGAGTTGGCCACACCCAGCCAATAAGATGACCGCCAAGCCATGACCACCCAGTCACATGACCACCAAGCCATGCCCACCATCAAAGCTATGCCATAGAACTATTTGTTAAAAAATTTGAATCCCACCCCAGTTTATAATACTATTGAAATAGTATATAAGTATATTGAGATAATGTAATTGTGAGGCATCCAGAAAGTATCCATGACATCAATTACTCCGAGACATTTTCTCTCCAATTGATTTGTTTGGAAACAGATGTGGCATGTCAAAGGCAATTTCCCAAAGTGAAAATTTTTCGCGTGTTATACAGAATCCACCTTTTCTCCTCCCTTCTCTCCTCCCACTTCTTCACTTCATAAATCACGAGAACCAATTAACTGCCCCCGTAATTTCCTAATACGCCATACAGAATAACCTTGAACTTTTCAACTCCTCCAACTCTCTTTAAAAAATGTGGCAGCTGAATTTCAAAGCTGACAGTAATATATTGAGATAATAAATAAATTATTAATAATGAGAACAAAAATCACTGAAGTGTGCAAAAGAAAAAAAGAGCAGATGAGAGAGTTTATTGAAAACTTTGGCTGCAGATTTCCCATACCTGATTTATACTTTACATAGCAATCATTCCCTATGATTGTTACATGACATGTAAATCTATCTTCTAGTTACAAATATATTTCTGCTCTTTGAAGTTGAGAGAAAATCCTCACTCTCTTGTTACAAACATATGGATTATTGCTTGGATTGTGATTCCTGAATGATGATCCTGCATTTGTGAACAAACCTTAAAAACCCAAAGGTTAAGTCATTATTAATGATCCATATCAAGCGATGTTGCTAATATTAAAGAGATAACTTGGAAAGAAAACTTGTTAGGTTTAAGTTATGTTTAAATGAAAATGAGATCATTCTTTATTATTTGCCTTTTGAGGGAAAGCAAATTCACATTTGCCATAGTCCTAAAGGCAAGGTTCTTAATTTAAAAATCTAGAAAGGAATCTGCACTTTGGGTCATAGCCCAAATCTATTTTAAGATTTCTTCACAGGTCCAATCTTTTCTTTGCACACATAATAAATGATCAGAAAGCAAACAGTGACAGCCCTGTCCCCCACTTATATAATCTACTTATACAATTTTATTGTACTTATTGTTCTTATTCAATAAACTTAATCTTATTTGGAACACATGTTTTCACATATACATATGTGCCTGAAGGATGGGAGTCCCAGAAGAAAAAATAGTCCTGCAGTTGGTATTTCTAAAGATGCAGATTTCCTGTATTTCGATGATCAGCTAGCGGGCAGCGAAGCATGCTGGTAACTGCTATTGTGAAAAGAATTTTTTAAAAGAAAATAAAACTTGATTACAAGTTTTATTCTCACCACGAGATTGATCAAAAGTATCTCTGTTTTTTTTTTTCAAGAAACACATTTAAATCCAGCAAGAAGAAGCATCAGAAACATGGATTGTAAATTGCCTTAATTTCTTCCTCAGTTTCATGTGCTGTTTAAGAAACTGGTACTTGCTGTCTCACAAAAATAAAAGCTCCAATTCAGTGTGACTGCTATATGCATCACATGGTGATTCGTAGATCCTAAGAGGATCCTGGCCAAGGACCTTCCTGTTTAACTGTCTCGAGTGAAACCATTTCTTTAAAAATATAAATAAGATGTATTGGTGGTTTTTATTTTTTTTCCTGGGGGAAATAAAGTAACTTTAGTGCATAAAGCAAACTAACAAACAAACCTTCTATGGTAATAAGCACACCCACACACCTCTCCAGAATAACTCATTAAGTAGAAATCATTCTTGCAAAAATATGTTTATCATTTTGTGGCAAGACATTACTGTTGCAAGTAGAATAGAATATATCTACATCTACATCTACATCTACATCTACATCTACATCTACATCTATACCTATATCTATATCTATCTATTCAGTGTGTGATTTCCATTTTTTAAAAAATCATAATTTCTCCTCCTTTGTATCTTGGGTTGTGACTGATATATAGAGAATGGATTCCTAATCTTTTTTTTTTTTTTTAAAGATTTTGTTTTTTTTTTAAAGCAACCAAACTAATGTATTCTGATACCTGAGACAGAAAATATACATTGTGATACAATATGAAAACAATAAAAAGAAAGCACATAAAAAGAGGAATAAGTCTTTGACATAGGCATTAAAATGCTATTTGAGTTTTCCAGGATAGAAAGTATTCTATGGACAATATGACATCCTCAAATAAACTCTGTAGTTTTGAAAGTGAGGACTACCTGGGGAAGGACTTATATACATATAAGTAAGTCACACTGCATTCAAAAACAAATGTTAATGGGCTTATACCCTAGGCTTCATATTGTAGTATTCCTCAGGAACCATGTTGGCTGGGGAATAATGGAGTCCAAATGCAGTATTTTCTGGAAGGAAGGACATCTAGCTGGGAACATTATTGTATGTGTTGATAATTGATCCCAGTGGAATTTACTTGTACAAAGACATTATTAGATTGCACAGCTTATAGGCAGATGGTTAATGTAAAGTCATTTAATTAATCACATCTTTCTAAATGTTGCAACATTCTTCATCAGTTTTAATTTCAAAGTAACTTGAACTTATTAGATGCCCACAGAGAGAAAGAAAGCAAAATATCAAATCCAGTATGATTATATGCCATCAAATTGACAGATTTGCTACAGAGATTAAAATATTTTTTTTAAAAAAAAAAATAACAAATTCATGGAATTAATTGCATACCAGTTAGGTGGTAGCAAATCAACCAACATACATTTCTATCTTTAAATCCAGATCTTTCTTAACATGCATGGATTAGTTAATTCGATACTAATTAGAATTAACTGATTCATGCACCCAATTAGCCACATTACAAATTTGTTTACAGTTTTCTAAAAGATGAGAAGGGGAAAAGGAAAGGGTGAAGAGATAGGAGCTGTTGTAACTATGTATCATTCAAGCGTTTGCAACATTGTATCATTCACGTGTAATCATTAACTTCTGTCTCTTCATTGACCTTTGCAAGGCACGTACAAGAGACAAGGAGATAGACGTTTGTTAATAAGCTTATCCACTTTGTAAATAATCTGTCCGGTATGCAGCTTTGTAAACATGCACATCCTGATGAGATTAACATGTTTGACTTGAGCTTTTTAATTAAATCATTTTCTTGTAAAAAAGCATAATAAAAGAGCGTGTGCCAAGACATTCGGGGCGCGCTCATCAAGAGGAAACTTCGCTTCCTGTTGTTTCTCTTCCCTTCGCTCCCTTTCATGAGCCGCCCATCAGATGCGGGATGGCAGATACCGCATTCTGGTGACCCCGACGTGATTCCCTAAGGGGGATACGCAGCGATGCGCCCATATCTTATCAGCTCGATGGGAGCTGTGCATCGCCAGGCCTGAAGCGAATTGCACGTCATCGGATCTGAAACACGGTCTCGACTTTTCGTAAGTATGGGTGGAAACTTTGCTCAACAACAGATGCAGCATCTGAAGGAATTCAGGGAGTTAGTCACTTCTTCTAAATATTCTGCTAATTTAAAGGGCTCGCCTGTAAAAAAGAAACTTATTGCTACATTATTGGCTTATGTGTGGCAACATTGTCCCAATTATTCAGAGGAAGGGTCCTTAAAAATTTCCAATTGGCAAAAAATTGGTGAACATCTCCATAGTCCTCCTCGTGCACCTATTGGCATTTTGGTCACTTGGAGGAAAATAATGGAGGCTTTAAAAGTCCATTATAAAATAGAAGCAGGGAGTGTGTTTGAATCTCCCCTGCCAAGTTATGATAACTTTTCAATTTTCTCTAACTTAGGCAGAAGCTGCTGCCATTTTTCAACAATGCTCCACATGTAGTAAGCAAGGACATTCCATTCCCATAGGAGTAAATCCTAGAGGATTAAAAGCTTGTGAAATTTGGCAAATGGATGTAACTCAGTATCCACCTTTTGCCCCTTGGAAATATTTGCACGTTTCCATCGATACATATTCAGGGTTTATTCTGGCTACTCCTCAAAGGGGAGAAACTGTAAAACATGTCATCAATCATTCAATTCGTACCTTTGCCTCGCTGGGACGTCCAAAAGAAATCAAAACAGACAATGGACCTGCCTATACAAGTTCTGCTTTCCAGGACTTCTGTAACAGATGGGATGTAACCCACAAGTTTGGGATTCCCTACAACAGCCAGGGGCAGGCTATTGTGGTACGAGCAAACTTGTCTCTGAAACGTGCTCTTGATCGATATTCGTTGCGGGAAAAAACCCCGAACCTCCCAGCATTGCAAAATTCTCTTAACATTTGTCTTTACACTTTAAACTTTCTTAATCTGACTGGCATTCCTCCCACTTCTGCTGCTTCGCGTCATTTTTTCTCCCCCTCACCCCCGCGTAATAGACCTCTGGTATATTATCGCAGATTGCCAGATCCTGCCTGGCAGGGTCCCGCTGAGCTTCTCACTTGGGGACGAAACTCTTCCTGATATTCTTGCCTATATCTTCTTTGCAATTTCTACCTTACTTCAACAAAACCTATGCTTCCTGTCAAAAGACTATTCGTGTTAAAACCATTTCATTTACAGAAGGCTATTATACTTGTTCCATGTGGGTACGTCATGAAAATGCTACCCGTAGTTTTCATTCTGTCACTTCTGTTTTATTTAAAGAACACTCTCCCACTCGCTCTTTTGTTCTTTCTTTACTCTTCCTATGGAAAGGAACCTTAAAATCTTTTCCTCTATTCAATCTAAAACATAGGGGGACCTAAATGTCCTTCTATTGTATTATGGGTTTCCCCACCCCAACTAACATCCTTGATGAATTACCAAATTAATCTTTATTGTCATTATTGTAATTATTATCCTTTTTCTACTAATTGCATTCCCTCCTCATTTCGCAAATGTTCTACAAATAACTTGTCCATAGCCCTCTCTCCTGCTTGTGATGTTTTTATATACCCAAACTCTGATCCTGTCAACAAATGACGCTTCAAAAGAACTGTCCATGACGATCCGCAGAAGCCTCATAGAAGATATAATATTACTTGGACTATAACTGACTTTCAAGGAGTTCGTTTAAGTTCTACAACCAATTTTTCTCGCATAAAAGACTTCTACCCACCACTTCAATTCGATTTGGCAGACGCACCCACACAACCAGGGGATATCCTGCAATCCACACCACTTCAGGAGGAACTTTAACATCACGCCTGAAAGGAATGTATTTTATCCCTGGCAATAATTTTGTTTGGACTTGTTCCACCGGTCTCATGGCATGTGTCCACGGGGATGAAATTGTTAAATCCGAATCATTTTGCATTCAAGTATGGCTTGTATGTATAACTCTGATGATTTTATATCCCTACAGGTACCCATGGAATACCCCCTCTTGCAAAATCGTAAAGATTTAGATCTATTATTTTTTAAAACAAAGGGGATTGTGTGCTGCTCTTAAAGAAGAATGTTGTCTTTATGCTGAAAGCAGGGGGTGGGGGCTTGTTTTCTATTTTGTCATGGTTTACAACTTTTTTAACTGCATTGGCAGGATCATTAATAATCATTATATTGATATGTATTTTAGGACCTTGTTGTTTTTATAGAATATTGCAATTTTTTAAAAAATAATTATCCTCTATAATTGCTGATGTTAATGTGCTATTGCAAGCTCATGTTATATCCTCAACACCGGACGAAAAAATGTCATTGCTGAGTTACCGCTCCTTGGACAACCCTGACGCTGACGGGTCGCACTCTTGCCTAGATGATGGGGACGGCGAACATTTCAGAAAAATGGTTCCTGTCTTCTTGGACGAGGAAGAAGACTCGTCATAAATAATAAAAACAGAGGAGATGTTGTAACTATGTATCATTCATGTGATTGCAACTATGTATCATTGCAACTATGTATCATTCAAGCGTTTGCAACTTTGTATCATTCACGTGTAATCATTAACTTCTGTCTCTTCATTGACCTTTGCAAGGCACGTACAAGAGACAAGGAGATAGACGTTTTTGTTAATAAGCTTATCCACTTTGTAAATAATCTGTCCGGTATGCAGCTTTGTAAACATGCACATCCTGATGAGATTAACATGTTTGACTTGAGCTTTTTAATTAAATCATTTTCTTGTAAAAAAGCATAATAAAAGAGCGTGTGCCAAGACATTTGGGGCGCGCTCATCAAGAGGAAACTTCGCTTCCTGTCATTTCTCTTCCCTTCGCTCCCTTTCATGAGCCGCCCATCAGATGCGGGATGGCAGATACCGCAAGTAGCCTCAGTAATGTAATGGGAGCAGGTAGGACAGGTGCCATTACAGAGAAGGCCAAGCTGAAACTAACTAGAACATAATTCTTTTTTCACTTGCTATATTTTAATGGTGATTTTAGCAATCATCCAGGTCAGTATGCGAGAAATATCTGTCAGGTATCTTGATCACAAGATATTTAAGATTTTCTGTGTCAGGTACAAAGCCTTGAACTTTCAAAGTCTTTCATGGTTTAGTGTTTGGATATCTGTGCAAACATCTTTTTCCAGCAATATTTGGCTGTCTGATCATGAGTAGGACAAATTCATTGTGGGATCCTTTGATCTTCAGGAACAAGGAAATGTGTTTTTTTTTTTTAGCTTTAGCTCCTTTTCTACATAACTTACTTTGTTAATCCCCAATTATAACTACAAAAAAGGCAACAATGATCTTATAGACAATGATCTCATCCCTTGATTGGCAATTTCTATTCACTGGATGCAATGCTGTTGAAGACCAATACAACATATTTTTACTTGAAGTCAAAAAACTCATAAATCTATATGTACCAATAAAAACTCCCAAAACCAGAAAGAACAGATTACCCATAACAATAAGAAAACCTCAATCCAAACCCATCGGGCTTGATCGGGGTGACTATAGGGGTCTCCCACCGGGCGTGGTCTAGGGGCTGTAGGACCCCTTGCTTGACGAGCTTGTCAATTTGCTTGTCTATCTTGGGTTTAAGTGCGAATGGCACCCGCCTTGGTTTCAGGCGTTTTGGGGGGACGTTTGGGTCTAGGTTGAAAGATATAAGGAGCCCTCGGTACTTGCCTAGGTTTCCGTCGAAGACCTCTTGGAATTCCCGGGCCAGTTGCTGCTCCCAGCTGTCGTCGGTGACGTGGTCGACTCCCGTGACTGCGATGCCGAGCGGGGCAAACCATTGCAGTCCCAGTAGGCTTGGGCGGTCGCAGTCGACGATTGTCAGGGGAAGTCTTTCGGTGTGCCCTTTGTATGTGATGTTGAAGTGTTTCCCTGGTAGTCCTTTACAATGAGTCTCTGGCTGTCTAGGTTCCTCCTTTGGAGGGTAGGCACCAAGCGCTTTATTTCATGCCATGCTATCATGGAGAGGTAGGACCCGGAGTCCACCTCCATTTTGCATGGCTGGCCTTCGAAGCCTACCTCCACGTGGACCTTCCGGGCGTCATTGGTTATGGCGTGGCCGATGTTGACCGTCTGGTGGGTCTCCTCTCTTCGCCGGTTATCGCCGCCTCACAGGGATCGTCCGTTCCGGTCCCATCTGTTGTCTGAGGGGCGATCTCTGGTCCGGGGTGGTGTGCTCTCTCTCCTCCGGTCGCTCTGGTCCCATCGTGCCGGGCTGCGATTCTTCTTTAGGCGGCAGACACGGGCGATGTGTCCCCTCTTGTCGCAATGCCGGCAGATCGATTCAAAAAACCGGCATTCCGACCTGGGGTGGTCGCCGCCGCAACTGGCACAGTTGGTCCTCGACTTACGACCCCACCGGTTCCGTGGGTTTCGCCCTGTCTGGAGGCGATGGATGTCCTCCTCGTCATCTGAAGTGTCCGATGCCGAGTGGAAGTCGCCCTGGTGGGTGGTCGTCTCGGGTTGGGCCTCGGTCGACCTCGCCGGGTTGTTGTTTCTGCTGCGGTCCCCAATGTTCGGTCTGCGCATGCGGTCGGCGGAAGTTCGGGTTGCTTCGGCGGCTGTGGCTGCGGTGAGGGTGTCTGCTAGGCTGATGTTGCCCTTGGCCATCAGCCGGCTCTGGAGTACGGGGTCCCACAAACCGAGCACGATTCGGTCTCGCAGGGCGTCATTCAGGTTGTCGAATTCGCAGAGCCCCCCTAGGCGTCGTAGCTCAGCGACGAAGTCGCTGAAACTCTCACCCAACCGTTGGTCCCGATGGTAGAATTCGTTGCGTCGGATCAGGATGGGTATCTCTGGAGCATAGTGCCGCCGAAGTATTGGCTCGAGGACGTCCCAGTCCATCGCGGTCGCATCGGCGGGTTTGGCCAGCGCCTTGGCCATCTTGAAGACCTCGGTCCCACAGTGGGTCAGGAAGACGGCACGCTTCATGGGATCGGTGGCGTCCTTCAGGTCGCTGCACTCGAGGAACATGCGGAATCGGTCGGAGTACGATTCCCAGTCCTCGGTGGCGGGGTTGAAGTGTGCAGGGGGTGCGATTTTCGCCATCGTGGTGGTTCGTCTGGCTTCCGTCGGACACGTGGTTCGGTTCAGGGTCTGTATCCCACCCTCGTCGCCAGTGTTGTGTCCGCGAAATGATGCCAGGAGTCGGTGACTTTAAAACATGCTCTTTTATTTAAAGTTGGAACCGAACTGGCGCAAAGGAAAAAGCCCGAGGCTTTTATTCCTTTAGCCACGGCGGCCGTGGCCAATGGCACCGCTTTGAATCTCCTGCGATCCGAATGGACCAATCGCGGGAGATTCTCAGCGAGCCAATCGGCGCGGCTCGCCTGACCAATCAGAGTGCCCTGCGCTTTAGCCAATCAAAGCGCGGGGATCTCAAGAATGCTAATTAAGGACAGAACATAAATAGCAATACATCTTCTCTGTCACTCACAGATTGAACAGTTTCAGGACATTTTGAGACATGCAGATGGTGCAAAACATTTCAAAAGCACAGAAGATACAGAACATACAAATTATCCCCTCCAACCATTGGTAAGCCTATTCACTGTAACAAATATCTCTTTGTAGCTTCTCTCATTTGCTTTCTATCTTTTTAGTCATAGATCATGTGTCTTCTCTAAACTTCCAGCTGCTTCAAATTTTGTGTGTCCCTGAGCCAATAATTTAGGGCTTTGCTCATTGGTGAAAGCTTGCCTTCTTCTCTTCATGTTGGCCAAGCATGTCAGCCAATACAAATTCCTTGCAACCTTCATAGAATGCTCACTACACTTGCTAGCTCCATGGAAAAACTAACTAACTAACTAACTAACTAACTAACTAACTAACTAACTAATTAACTAACTAACTTTAGACAAAATGTTTCATGGAGAAATGCCATTCTCTTTCCCTTAGCATGCAAATTTTGCTCCTTATTCCATTTACTTTCCCAAGCTATTTTTAGTAGGCTACCATTTCCTTTTCTGTTTGACTCTCCTTATCTCTGACCCTGTGTGAGCTTGTCTATGTCTACCCTTTTCCTCATTTTTCTGGGGTCCACACTGTCACCTAAGAAACATCTTTTCCCACATTCCCTGCTTTGACTTATTTGATTATCTGAGGATCCTATTTCTCTACTTCTTCTTTTTTTAAAATAAACTTAATTGGTCTTTTGTATATTTAAAAAATAAAACCAAAATAAATATCATGATATTAACAATTTTGTGACATCCATCTCATCCATTTCTATCTTTTGTGCATATTTACAAATATATACAATTTTGTGCAAATATATAAATTGTTTATCTTTAATCTCTTCAATTTCTATCTGTCTTGATCCGATCCAATTATACATTTTCCCCAAATTCTATAGTATTCAGACTCCTCTTTCTCTTGTATCATTAAAGTCTATTTGTCCATTTCAGCACATGCCATTATTTTTGGAATAATCAGTTTATCCAATGGTATACAGTTGTGATTCCAGCATTGAGCATAAGCTATTCTAGCAGCCATTAAGATGTGTAATACATAATATATTTGTATTACATAATATGTGTAATATATTTTATATTTTTTCCACCTTTCTTTTTTGAATATCCCTAACAGAAATAGTTCTGGTTCCAATTCTACTTGTTCCTTAAGAATTTTTTGCAGCCATTGTTTAATTTTAAGCAATTTCTGAGCTTCTGAACAGGACCACCACATGTGGTAGAAGGTACCCTCTTTCTTCTACATTTCCAACATGCCAGATTCATGTTTGTTTGTTTGTTTGTTTGTTCGTTCGTTCATTCATTCATTCATTTATTCATTCATTCATTCATTCATTCATTCATTCATTCATTCATTCATTTATTTATTTTGTCAAAAGCTTACGATATAATAGAAATAAGAATAAACATAAGTTTAAATATAAGAAATAGGAACTAATAAGTGGGGACAAAAGGACAGGGCTGGTAGGCACGATTGTGCATATATGTTGGGATATATGCATATATGTTGGGATATATGCACTTATACTTATATGTTGAGATATATCTTCATCAATCTCGTGGGGAGTAAATAACATCTATAAAACATCTTATAAATATTCTCTTTGTAGGATGCCAATTTTGTTAGTTTATAATTTAGATTCCAAATGCTTTCCCACTCTCAAATTTATATTATGTCCCATGTTTTGAGCCAAAGCTATCATACATCCCTTAACAACTTCTTCTTCTAATTCTACCTCTAACAAATATTTATATTTTTTTGTGATATTTTTTTCATCTGGGCCTGTTAAAATTTTATCCAATTGTTGTAGTTCCAAATATTTTCTCTACTTCTAAATACACCAAAGTATAGCCATGTGTAACCACATCCCTAACATCTTCTAACAAACCCCAACCTGTTTCCACTAGATTCATATTTTCAATTCTGCTGGAATTTTCTGCATGAGGTAACTGAAACTGAACATATTTTATTTATAAACCATTTTATTTAAAATCTACATAAAATAGAAAATGAAAAAGAATGTTCAAACTCCCATTGCAGAGACACAACCACTGCTCAGATAGATGGATTAGGACAGATTGTTCCTGTGCTTTCACAATTTTTCTTTTAATTTATAAATTTATAATTCACATTTTCTCCTAGGCTCAAGCACTGTTCCAATGTTTGAGGGACCAGCTGCAAAGAAAAGGGAGTCAATCAGAGGGTGGGATTATACTAGTTCTGACCAGGGATGGGATTCAACCGGTGTTATTACTGGTTTGGTGACTATGTTTTGCTTGCTTTCATCACTGGAGGCTTTTAAGAAGAGACTGGATAGTCACTTGTTTGAAATGGTATAAGGTATCCTGCTTGAGCAAGGCACTGGACTAGAAGACCTCCAATATCCCTTCGAACTCTATTATTCTGAATAATAGAAGAGCATCTTTCTGTTTTTTTTTTTCTTTACAACAGGTCTGTTGAGTTGTAGAAGGTTAGTCTGAGAAAAAGAATGACCAGTTTAAAATTACAAGTGAGTTTCTGTTGTTGGTTACAAGTTTAAATACCCTAGTGTTAAATATTAAACCACACCTCATTTGCTTAATTCTACCTAATTAGCATAGCTGGTATGAATCTTGCAGATGCACCCAAGATGAAATGGGAGAAAGAGTTATTTTCCACATTGTTGCAATGAATAGGCACAAAAATGTTTTGTTTGGAGGAACTAAGAAAACCATTTCAAATTATTGTGACATGGCTATCTAAAATTCATGATGGGAAGACCTTGGGAGAACCTGTCTCAGAAGAAAGATTATAGGTAGAACTTTTCAGAAGAAGAAACACAAATTTGCATAAATTGGGTATAGTGCCTGGTGTATGACAGGTGCCAGTTATTATTTAATTTACAATTAAATTAATAAACATATGAGGGAACATCTATATTGCAGGATATAAAGATTAGATTTTGTTTGAAGTCTCTTTTAAATGATAGCACACTCTTTGTGTTTTGAGTACAAAAAGATCAATTAGTTATTGCTCATTTATCTGCCTTACTAAACACTCATATTCTAATCTACTTGAGACATTTATCTAACTTTAAATGTCTAGCTATCATGTTCGCTGCATGCAGGTCATTAAAACATCATGCAAATGGGGCATTACTGCTGGCAAAGTAGCATTTGGAGACCAAAAGTAATGACATTTGAGTGGCAGTAAAACATTTATTAGCAAAGAAAGCTGGACTGCAGTATATGATTTATAGTTTAAAATATAAGATCAATGTCTTCTTTGTGATACAAATGTTCTAAATATCTTTGGTCAGTTTGAATTAATGATGGGTCATGCCTGAAGAATGACCTACATAATGAGAGACAAGAAGGGCACTGTAGGATTCTATTTCAGAAAAGATTACTTCTGCATAACACTTGCAAAATTAAGAGAACACATTAACTGCAATTATGGGACAAGCCAAATGACACCAAGACTGTAATCCAGTGATTTATTCATTTTTCATTTTTGTTTTGGCTTTAATTGCAAAACAAGGGAGAGTAGATCCAGATTAAGATTTTTCCATGTATGTTAAGTCATCTAATAGTTTTTGTCCTCTTTGATATGCTTTTAAATACCCACTGGGATCACTGTAAAAGTCCATTGGGACCCGTTGAGTTATTTAATATCCTTTATGGATTTCTGTATGTGGTTTTTGGTTTTTTTTCATATGTTTCCCCCCTAAAAAAGAACAGAGGTTGAAGAGAAGGATTAAATTTGCTCTACTTCAGTGGTTCCAATTCAGATCTTGTTCTCATTTGACTTGTTCTGAAGTTAAATAGCACAACCTGGATTAATTAAACATAATAATGTCAATTAATTACTATCTTGAAGTGGACATAACTTTCCTTGTGTGTACATGCATGTCCAGCAGGGGACTCAAATATTCTGGAGATCTTTCAACAATTCTATCAGGCAGAACCCCTTTAATGTTGACAATAATCCTGGAAACACCAAGGGAAGGAATTTCCTTGTGATGTCATCCCATGGAATTTAATTGAACTATTGGAAACCAAGAAACTTCATACAGTAAAATCTAGGTAATTGCACAATTTCACTGACATTCCACTCACTAAATAAGCACAATGATGCCAAGTTCCATCCTTGAGAAAATCTTTGTAATTCTCTTTTCCTTTTAAATAATTTTGAGTGAAAACTGATCTAAATCAGACTGAATAAGAATAGGTAAGAGGAAAAATAGAGATGAATGCAAATGATAAAAGCAGTGGAAATCCAAGACACATAGAGATGGGGTGCTTACAACATGATATGTTTATTTGTGCAATAAAATTTACTATTGAATTAAGAATTCTGCCTTTGAGTAAAGTAATCCCTCAGGGAAAGAGAGCACTGATTTAAGGAGTTGTGCTACTAAATTTTCTTTCACATTGGTAAAACCAAATCACTCATCTTTTCCTTTCCAGACATAAGAAATAAAAGTAAGACAGCACCAAGAAATTCTATTTAATCTTTTGTTCAATATATTCAGTGCTTATTCAAGTATTTATGCAAATTGTTTTGAATGATAGTGCAGAAAGAAAAAAGATTTAGGATTTTGCTTTTTCAGTGTTTGTAGCAAATTGGAGAATTGCTATCATTTATATTGGATGTGCCTATTTGTGGGTTTATTAAAAATGTAATCAGCAATTTTCCAAATCTGAATATTGCAAACTACATTTCAATCTTTCTAATAGATAGATTGGTTCTTATAACATCCATACTTTTTCCATCCATTTGTGTTTATAAGCCTAGACCTTTGGACTTCATCCAGTTGAACTATAAAATAAAGCTTTTGAACCTTTTTTTTTTTTCATGTCAGAGTGCTCTTGGAATCAGGAAGGGAATGACCAAGAGATAAATAGGGTGCTGATTAAAGTACAGAGGCAGTGATTCAATTTAGAGTGAGCTACAAATAAATCTTAAAATAAATCTAAGCAATAAGGATGCAAGAGGTCACCAAAGAATAGGTGAATTAATTCTAAAAGCAATATCTAGAAGACTTTAAACATGAGTCACAAGCATTTTTTTCTTGGATTGATAAGTAGCAACTTTACAGTAGTTCTACAGAGCAGCATGGTTGGGGGGAGGGGGGGGGAATCACAGTTTCATGAGAGAATATTCCAGAAATGAAAAATGCTATCATAGAAAATATTCCAGAAATGAAAAATGCTATCATAGAAAAGACATACCAGAAGATGGTAATGGCAACCATTTGTATATTGCATGAATATTTTCCTTATTTTATATTACATTTTTGTTATTGAAGTTTTAAAATGTATTTTTTTTTAATCCTTATATCTATTTTAGTATCTATAATCCATGGAAAGTTCATGTCTGATTGAAGCAATAAGTTGCATAAATCAATTTAAAATGATAAAACATTATTCCTAAGAAAATTAAATGGTTCTGTCCAAGAAGACAGTAATCCATTATATCCACTGATAGAGAGAAGAATATTAGTGGCACACAAGCAACAAGGAGACAGATACAAATACATTTTCTTCTCTGATCTTTCCTCAAGTTGATATGAGATAGAGTTTTGGTACTTCTCAAATTATATCACAAGTGCGCTGACAGAACTGTGAAGATAATACTCCGAAATAGTTGGCAAAATAAGAAACAATCTTAGAAAAGAAGAAAGTGTTGACCAAGACAGGATAGTCCCACCTTTAGTCTGTCTGGCATAAGAAGAGGAAGAGAAAATTTATATCAGACTTTCCAAATTCTGTTTTATACAGGTAGTCCTTGACTTACAACCATTCATTTAGTGACAATTTGAAGTTATGAAGTCACTGAAAAAAGTAACTTACAACCAGTCCTTGCACTTACAACTGACACAGCATCCATACAGCCACTGTCAAACTTCAAAAGCCGCTTTTTGCTGTTGCAACTATTATTGCTCCTCAGCTTGCCAACATACTATGAGAGGAGGGAAGCGGGAGACAGAACTTAGGTTTCAGATATCAAGATGCCAGTTGTGAGAACCAAGGATGTTTCAGCAGGTGTTTATCAGAGCCAGTAAGACTTACAATGATACAATACCAGAAGACTCAATTGGACAATATGACCTGCTCTAATCAAAGGGAGGGAGAACCTGAACTTTGACTCTATGGGTTTGCATGGGAAATGATCAGATCTGTTTTTTTCCTCATCGGTGCCAAATGATATACTCAATAATGTTTAGCATTAAGGGATTGGATCATCATGGCTGTGCTTTCTTTGGTTGGGTTCATCAGTCAGAACTTTGACAGTCACATGGCCACAGTTCCAGCACTTAACAACTGACATGTATTTATGATGATTGCAACATCCCTGGATCTTGTGATTGCCATTTGTGGCCTTCCCAGCTGATATCAGGCACAAAGGATCAGGGACATATATTGAGTTCCACAGCAAAAATGTATTGTCAACCCTATACACAAGAATCTAAGGACCAAGAGAATTCAAGAAAGGTTGGACTTGGACCATGTGTGGCAATGTAATGACTTTAAGTTGATGACATGCTTAACTCAACCTCCATCCCTAGCTCTGCCTGTTCTTCTCCTATAATTGACTTCTAACAAGAAAAGCCAATGGGGGAAGGCAGATTCAATTCAAGCCCCTACGTAGGTGGGCGCTATGTGAATTTTGGGGAACTTCATTTCAGAGGGAGAGTGCTGCTACAGAGATGACATACTTCTGAAGTCCTAATAGAAGACATTGTTTAATTAAAGGAACTCAGAGTGGCTGGGTAGCTATTATGGGAGATAAGTGATCCATCAAGTTACCAGGCCCTATGTCATATAAAAGCAACCAGCATCTTGAATCATACCTGGAAGCAAACTTTGAATCAGTGTAGCTTTCAAGGCAGAGGTGTTATACTGAAGCATACTTTTTAATGCAGGCACCACTGTATTCTGAACCAGGTGAAGCTTCCAGGTGGTCTTCACAGATGTATAGCATGTACAGCACATAGTAAAGCTGTGTGGTGCCCAAGACTTCAATGATTGTCTGAAAGCCTTCCCGATCTAGGAAAAATATCCCCCTTCCAAATTACATCATATACTGATGAGCTTCTCTATAGGAATTAGGTAGTGCAAAAATAAGCAGACTCTGTAACTTAATAGAACAAACACTAAGGGAGGGGAAAAAACCTATAATGTAATGTAATTTGCTTAAGGAAACTTACACTGCCCCCCTTCTAAAGTAAGTACTATCATTTCTAAAACAGGTTAACTACAAGGCACTCTACATGCAAGCCTGAAGAAGAGATAATTAACTTCCCACATTTCCTTAATAATAGACTCATTTGTCAATAAAGACCCTAGGATTAGTATGTTATTAGGAAGATTTAGTGCTGAAATTCTGCTCATCCTGCTGAGAAACTGACATTACTGGATTTTTTGTAAAGCAACACAGATTTCTTGACCAATCTCTGCCTCAGCTCAGTGATTGATTTGTGCTAAATGAAAGGTTTAAGAGACATCTTTGTTTCAAAAGTGATTTACAGTTTGGCAGAACATCAGAACAATCTGGCATCCCCAAAGTGATAAAGATACCAAATGCTTGACATGTTCTGTAGATTAGATGTCCTTTCAGTATATTCAAATTTTCAAACAAGTGTTAGTGATAGGCCTTTGTACTATCAATGGATGCATTTTAAAACAAGTTTCTATGCAAGTTATCTTTAAAGGGATACTATTCAAAGGTACTTGTTGAGGTATGATTGCTTGACCAGGATCATTTGGATGAACTGAGTATTCTGAGACACTCAGTGATATGGTTGATCTTGCAAAGAATCTTGTCTATATTATGTATTATGGCAGAACCAAGACTTTTTCTTCCTGTTCCCTGGGCTTTTAAAGAATTTTGGAAGTTGTAATAAGCCTACTTCAGAATGACCACAACAGCTTCAATGTATTTCCCAGATCACAACAGCAGGAAGTAGGGTTTCTGACTTTTAGCAATATATTTGAGAGGAGTTTCAGAGTCAGAAAAAAAAGAAGCATTTGTGGGTAATATATGCACCTCTGATTTAATTTATGAACATCTTTGTTCTAAATTTCCTTTTCATCATAATAGACTCAGCAGAATATAATATTCCACTCTTCTTACGGAGGCCCTTCTATGTGTCTGGAATTAGGACTATCTTGTATGTTCCTTACTTCTTAATATCCTATCTAGATTTCTCTAAGTCTTTTCCAGTCTCTTCAGTCCTGTTTCTTCAAACCAATCCTTTGAGCCAAGTTTCTCAGAATCAAAATTTCTAAAACTGTGGTTAATCATGATGGATTTTTTTCTTTCTTGGAAAACTGGAATCCAAACTTATTAAATGCTTTTATGATACATTTTTCTCAATATTTTTAAAGAATCTATTTAAATACTTTGGATGCAATAAAGCCTGCAGTTAAACACTGTTACGTTCCATTGATTTTGGCTGGGATAGTTAACCCTGACTTTTTGTATCACTTTCTTATTGAATGCACTCATATCTGATAGTAGCTGATTTGACTAGATTGACTGTCTTGACCTGGATTTTGTATTGATGTATGGCAGAGGATTAAGCTGAAGGCAAAACAAGCTACAGCTTTCTTCCCATTTCATGTCACAAATTAAATAATGTACTATGTGGATGCATATTTGCACTTTTGATAGCCCTTGTTCATTAGCATCATTAATTTTAATGAAGTACCAAATATACAAGTTATTTAGTACAAATAATTAATTTTCCATTATACTTCGCTTTCACAAGCTTCTATAAACTCTCACGTAAATTATCATTTTATTATTAGATGCTTATTCATTTCAGGAAGGTATCTACTGTAAATTAGTCGAACTCTGTCAACATAAATACAGCTGTCCAAATATAATGGATACTTAAGCAATATTTCTGAAGTTTATTCTTCCATGCCAATAACGGTTGTAAAAATTAATATACACTAATCTAAGAATCATTTCCACTGAAATGAAAAACAAAACACTACTTTATTTTAAAGGATATATTGCATATGTATGTAATATGGGAATACAAAACAAAATACAGAAAATTATTAACCTTCCATTCATTATTTTTAGTCCATCACTGTGGAAAATATGGAAGACCCAGTTAATGAAGAGGATTGTCTATGAAACATTAACCAACTTGGCAACTTTCAGAAGTGTTGGGAGTGCAGTGCCTAAAGTTGCAAGTATCTCCACTTCAGTAGATTCTCTACTTCAAAAGATCTCAAATTTTTGCAAGTCTTCTGCTCAGGTATGAACATCTATAAAGCAAGCATGAGCCGTGGTGGTGCAGTGGTTAGAATTCAGTACTGTAGGCTACTTCTGTTGACTGCTGGCTGCAAGAAGTTTGACAGTTTATTCTCACCAGCTCAAGGTTGATTTAGCCTTCCATCCTTCCGAGGTCAGTAAAATGAGGACCCAGATTGTTGGGGGAAATATACTGACTCTGCAAACTGCTTAAAGAGGGCTGTAAAGCACTGTAAAGTGGTATATAAGTCTAAGTGCTATTGCTATATCTTGTTGATCATTCTCACACAACTCTAAGTTTAGCACAGGCAAAATCACCATTGCCACTAGTAATCAACAGTCGCAGTTATTTCTTTGACTTCATTGACTTTTAGATTACAAAAAATATAAAATGTTGCTTTCTTAGTAAATGATTGCGCAGAACAGAATCCAAACATTTTGGAACTTGAGATCAACAAGGGCTAGGGAGATGTTCTTTTGTATTATTTAAAGGTATAGAAATCTGGAATAGACCCATTGAAATTATGGATGCGGTAGGGTGAGGAGCAATCCCTTTACTCCTCTGGAGGACCTGAAGAGGACTAAAAGGAGAGGGGGAAAAACAGAACCTTCCTCTGGAATTGATTCTGGTGGTATTCAAAAAGTAGAGCCAATACTACACTTTTTCACATAATGAAATGCACAGATGTTTAACTCAGAATTAGAGTTTTAAAATCAGAATTAAATCAGAGTTAAATAAATGTTTTGTAAGAATTAATAGTATCCTTTTGTTATTACTAACAAAATCATGTCATGACTGTTCGGCTGTACTGAGTTAAATACAATATACTGAGGAAAATTAGAGTCATTTTTAATTAGTCTTTTAGAATATGGATGTAACAGCAAATGGGATATATTATTATGGTAGGTTACACTCTCCTCTATATCATCATCTGTTCACAACAATGTGAAGTCACAACTGCTGGTTCTTTAGCTACTGTTGGCTTTCATATGCATTGAGTTTTTCTCAAGAATCTAGGATATCATAACGTATCAGCATAGTATATGTATAGATCCAATAGTGTGGTCACTTACAGGTAGTCCTCAACTTACAATACAACAGTTCATTTAATGACCATTCAAAGTTACAACGGCACTGAAAAAAATGACTTATGTCCAGTTTTCACACTTATGACTGTAATAACATCCCCACTATCACATTATCAAAATTCAGATGATTGGCAATTGACTCATAATTATGATGGTTGCAGTGGGGTCATATGATCCCCTCTTGCAACCTTCTAGACAAACAAAATCAATGGGGAAGCCAGATTCACTTAATGACAGCTTGACTAATGTAATTACATGGTTTCACTTAACAACTGTGCCAAGAAAGGTCATAAAATGGGGCAAATTCATTTAACAAAAGTTTCACATAGCAACAGAAAGTTTGGACTTAATTGTGGTTATAAGTCAAGGACTTCCTGTATTTATTTATGTTTCATAAGTCTAATCTGCTCATATCCCTCAAGGAGTAGCTCTGGATGGTGTAATTGACAGATAGAAATGTTGTCAATGCACATATTTTCTAAGTGCCTTCCAGGATTTTTTGATATGGTACTCATTATGTAGATAATCATTAGAATCACCATAGCCAGAATATTCAAACATTCACTTTAAATAACTGTGCCTTAATGGTTCTGATTTATAATAGCAAGTCATAATGGTGCAATTTTCAGATACAGTATATTTTTGTCTTCCATTGTTCAAAAAAAAAAATTCAAAAAAGCTAAACCATGGTTGCACAGCCCTAGCTAAGTTCTTTTCCCCATTTGTCAATAGATGCCCAGGAACTCTAACATATGACATGGTCCTTGTTGACTCCAGCAAGGACTCATTCCAGTGGTGGGATTCAATTTTTTTTTACTACCGGTTCTGTGGGTGTGGCTTGCTGGGCGTGGCAGGGAAAGGATGCTGTAAAATCTCCAGAGATGGAATTTGCCAGTTTTCTGAACTACTCAAAATTTCCGCTTCCAGTTCTTCAGAACTGGTTAGAATCTGCTGAATACCACCTCTGACTGATTCCTTGTTATTTTCCTGGTTTTTCACCATTTTAAATGGGTTGGTAGATAGACTTAGTTGGGCTCATCCACTAATATCTTTCTTGCATAGATGACTCTTGGGGTAGCATAACTTTCAACCTCATTAGAGCATTGAAAGTTCCTCTTCCACGACAAGGGAGTATTATATTATTATTATATTATATTATATTATATTATATTATATTATATTATATTATATTATATTATATTATATTATATTATATTATATTATATTATATTATATTATATTCATTCTATTATGACAAGGTGGTATTATATTATTATGAAAGATCTGCACTTTGCAATAAGAAGTCTACATTAAGCATGATGGCGAGAGAATAAATAGTTCAACTTATAAATAAGAATATAGCACAGATGCATATATATTTTACTAGTTACATAATGATTAAAGATAAATAATGGAAGGTAAATGTCCCAGAAGCATTTTTATCTTTTGTTGACAATTGACTTTTTACTTTTACTTTTTTTTTTTCTTCTTTTCACTGAACTTCAATTGCGATCTAGTTAATCAGACTGGTTTTTTCTTTAATATTTACTTACTCTTTTTTCTCCTTTTTGACTGTTTATATTTTTTTAAAATAGAGGCTCCCTTTAGTATTTTTTTTAAATATATATAAACACACAGACACACACACACAGATAGATAGATAGATAGATAGATAGATAGATAGATAGATAGATAGATAGATAGATAGATATTTTTTATTAGGCTTTTGGGGGGGGGAAGAAGGGGGAGTGGATTAAAGAAACTTTGTAACACTGCCAACTAGAGGCTTGAAAATACTTCATTTGAATTTGAGAGCTATGAAAAAAAAATTTCTCAAGGTCACTGGAAACGATAAGATAGAGGGAAAAGCACTGGAGAATGTTTACACAGGTGCTCTTTGGGACTTCTATTATCAATTGAACATTTGAAGCTTGGCTTTGAAATTTGTGGAGAAGCCAAAATAAGAGCCTTGGATGAATAAAATGCAGTGTGTGCTTTTTTCTTTCTTTCTTTTTAATCTTCTACTAGCTGTTTTATCCTTCCTCTTCAACTCCACAGTATTTTGTTATATTGGTATATTTATTTTTTATTTTATTTTATTATTATTTTTTTAAGGGGGAAGCCTCAGAATATTCTTTTCTCTCTTTTTTTTTTTCATTAGGATTTTTGCCTCTCCATCTCTATTTTTGACTTATTTTTATGGCTATTTCTTTTTTTCTTTTTCTTTTTTTCTTTTTTAGATTTTTCAATTGGATTAAGGTGTGAAGAACCTGAATAATCTTTTTTTTTTCTTTTTCCTCTTATTATTTTTTAATATTATTGGGTTTTATTTCTTTTTCTCTTTATTTTTAATTTTTACTTTTGAATCATAATTGATTATTCCATAACAGGATTAAGGTCTAGAAGAACCTGAAGAATCTCCCTTTTTTAATTTTGGGCTTTTTACTTTTTACTGGCTTTTTTGTGTGTTTTCCTTTTTCCTGATTGGATTATAATTGGCCACCTTACTAATTGGATTAAAAGAGCTGGAAGACTTTGAGCTACTTAAATGAGTAAGAAAATTTTACCTTTGGGCATCTCAACTTCTGCTCCTGCCTCCCCATCAGCTGGAGAACGACTTCCAACAATGGCGAAGCAAGATAAAGCACAAGTGGATTTAACAATGGTTATGCAAGGAATTCAAGAACTTAAAACGAGTATTGAACAAAGAACAGAGAGTATTGACCAAAGAATTGGGAAGATTGATGAAAAAATTGAAAATATTCAACAAATGATGGTGAAATATGATGAGAGACTCCAAAAAATGGAAGAGGAAGACAAACAAAGAGATGAGACAATTGGAAATATTAATAGCAGATTAACAATGGTTGAACAAGATAAAAGTGGGATGTTGAAGTGGGAGATGGACAGGTCAGAATTTTATCTCAGATTCCAAAATATTGAGGAAGAAAAAGGACAAAATTTGGCTGCAGTAATGATCAAAATTCTGGCTGGAGCTCTGGAAATAACAGAGGAAAAGATGATGGATGGAGTAGATGAGATATATCGAGTCTTCACAAGATATGCGGTGAGGAACCAATTACCAAGAGAGGTCCATGTCAGATTGACCACAAAAACTATTAAAACTCAAATATTACAAGTGGCAAGAGAGAAGGTGTTGAAATATAAAGACAAAGAGATTGTGGTCTTAAAACAAGTACTCAGAAAAGTGAGAGAGATGAGAAGAGAATATTGATTCCTGACCAAAGCGAGAGGATTAATAATAGACTATACAAAGAAAAAGAACATTAGGAAGAGGCAAATGATTAAAGTTTTAGAATATGACCATAAAAAACTGGAAAAAGAATTACAGAAAATGCCACAGAAAAAAGATATTAAACTTAAAATGGACATAATTAAACATAAAATGGATCAAGTAGAGAAAGAAGAACTGGCACAAAAAATTAGAAGTGCTAAACAGAACTATTTTGAAGATGCAAATAGGCCAGGTAGATGGTTAGCATATAAACTGAGAAAAGAGAATGAATTAAGGAAAATATTACAGTTAATAGATGATAAAGGTCAAATCTGTTATGGTAATAAGGAGAAAAAGGCAATCATTCGAGACTTTTATGGACAATTATATAAACAGGAGGATCTTGATGAGGAAAAGATTAAACAGTATTTACAATATGCTAACCTACCTAAGATACCTGATGAAACTGGAAAAATGTTAGAAAGCACTATAACAATGATGGAACTAACCGAAGCATTCAACAGACAGAATAATGGAAAAGCACCAGGTCCAGATGGGCTTCCGGCAGAATTTTATAAAACATGACAAGAATCGTTGAGCACTCCACTGCTAGAAGTCATGAATGAAGTTATGTTAAATAAGAGAATACCTAAAACATGGTCAGAAGCTTATATTACACTTATCCCAAAAGAAGGGGCCAATCCATTACAAATTCAGAACTATAGACCTATTTCTTTATTGAATGCAGACTATAAAATCTTTGCTTCAATTTTGGCAGAAAGGCTTAAAAAATACTTAAGCAACTTTATTCACACTGATCAGAATGGATTTCTACCAAAGAGACAAATTAAAGACAATATGAGGGTAATCCTGGACACTTTGGAATATTATGAGGTGCATCCTGAAAAACAAATGGCTTTGATATTCCTAGATGCCCAAAAGGCATTTGATAATGTGAATTGGAGATTTATGCTATTATTATTGGAACAGATGGGCTTTGCTAGAAAATTCATCCAAGCAATAGAAGCCATATATTATAAGCAAATGGCAAAAGTAATGATAGATGGAGAATTCACAGACTCTATCAATATTAAAAAAAAAGGTACAAGACAAGGATGCCCATTATCTCCTTTGTTATTTGTATTGACCTTGGAAGTGTTAAATAGAAATATTAGGGAGGACAAAAATATAAAAGGAATGAAAGTTAAAAAGGAGGATTTTAAATTGCAAGCCTTTGCGGATGACTTGGTTTTTATTTTGGAAGACCCTCTAGAGACAGCTTTAAAATCATTGGAAAAGATAGAGATGTATGGTGAGATGGCTGGTAAGAGACAAAACAAAGATAGTGAGAGACAAAACAAAGATTCTGACAAAGAACATGCTATTAAGACAAAGAGAAGAGTTGGCAGATCTATTGAAAATTCAAGTAACGAACAAAGTTAAATATTTGGGGATACATTTGACGTCAAGATGTATTACATTGAAAGAAAATAACTATATTAAACTTAAACAGCAGATAGCATCTGATTTGAAAAAATGGGAAAACCTACAATTGTCATTGATAGGTAGAATTTCAACAATCAAGATGAATATTTTACCCAGAATTTTATATTTGTTTCAAACAATACCAATTATTAGAGGAGGATTTGGCCTTCCTAATTGGGAGTTGTATTACCAAGCTGCAAATTTAATGTGGGCCAAAGAATGGATAACGTTAAGAAAGACTAGATTGTTGACATTAAAAGGACATGATTTATTATTGGGCTGGCATGCTTTTCCAAGGAATAAGAGAACTAAATCACAGGGCTATTTTAGAAGGCATTACATACGGGAATCGTTATGGTTGAATTGGGAGAAAATTAAGAGACAATGTTATTTGAAAATTCCAGTTTGGTTATCAACTATTGAAGCCTTTTCTTATCCTATAACATATAAGAAGGAACAAACAGTTAGATATGGGGAAATATTAGATGAAAAGGGTGAACTTAAAATAATGCAAAATTTAGAATAACAAGGTATAAAGATGAATTGGTTTTAATATGCGCAAATACATTCAAGGTATCTTAAAGATTCTAAAACAGAAGGATTTTATGATAAATTGACTGACTTAGATAGGATTTTGACAGGTACTGATGAAAAAGTGATTAAAAATTATATAATTATTTGCTGGAAATTAAATTAGAGGAAGAACAAGTTAAACAAACAATGATTGCTTGAGGGAAGAATTTTGGATATGGAATTGATTTAGAGAAATGGCAAAAATTGTGGTCTCAAAATTATAAAATGACAATGTCAACAGCATATAAAGAAAATCTGTATAAGATGTTTTACAGGTGGCATTTTCCCCCAACAAGAATAGCAAGAATGTTCAAGAATAAATCTGAAAAATGGTGGAAATGTCATCAGATACCTGGCTCATATTACCATATGTGGTGGACTTGTGAGGAGGCCAGAAAATACTGGACTAGAATTCACATATGGTTGGAAAAAATGACAAGAAAACATATAGATTTGAAACCAGAAATTTTTTTATTGGGAATCTTATCTGATACATATAATAAAAACTTAAAGTATTTGATTGTAAATGTATTAACAGCGGCTAGGATTGTATTTGCTAAAAATTGGAAGAGTGCGAAAATACCATCAGAGGAAGAAATTATCAAGAAAATATTGGAATGTGCTGAAATGAGTAGATTGACATTTGAAATTAGAGAACAAGAAGATAAACAATTTTATGAAGTTTGGGATCTTTTTTATCAATGGTTAGATAATACAATATAATAATAGAATATTTAGAAACCTAGGAAATAATGAATATACTTTTTTTTTCTTTTGTCTTGATAACATCTTTATAAAATTTTATTAATATAGACTTGGTACGATTGTATGATCTGTTATAAAATAAAGTAAGTAAATTATAGTTATCTCGCTTAAGTATGAATTAATAAAATTATAGTCAAATGATTGTTTAATCATGATATTAGGACATATAATTGTTGATTGATAATATGAGTTATTATGTTACATAATTACAATGGTGACTATGAAATGGATGCACAAAAAAGAGTGGCAAACCAACCGATACACTGTCTGTAAATTTATGAAGGAGGATGATGCTTTTATGTTTGATGTCTTATGTTTTATGTGTTTTTGTTTATTGTCAAGTCAATAAAACTTTTACTTAAAAAAAAAAAAGAACAGCAAAAAGTACCTTTTTTTCCCATGGGTCACCTAATCTTTTACTGCTGTTGAGCTTGTCGAAAATGCAATGTTGGTTTAACTTTAAATAAAGAAGCTGTTGCTTCAAAGAAGCAGGAAATGATTTCTTGAGAAGAATAATTATTGAGAAATTTCTCAGTGGGATTTTACATAAATGTATATTGTTTATTTTTCTATAGCAAGGCAAGTTATGTTAGTAATAGTTACCAACTCTTTTTACTTATGGTTAATTTGGAATCCCTGTCTGGGGAAAAATCAGAGGAATTTTAAGGAAAGTTTAAAAGTGTCCATTGCTAATTGTAATTTGATCTGGATATCTGAAAACACCAGAATAATTGTTCCTCTAAAATATACCTCTATTGTAATCTCCAGAGTGATTTTCTATCACACGTTATCCTAAAAACAAAAATAAAACAACCATAGCAGATAGCGGTAGCACTTTAAAATTTAGTTCAAGCAGTCCCCCCACCCACCCACCCACTTCAAAAATGTAAGAAATTAAAAGCCAGGAAAAATAAAGATGAAATATCTTTCCCTAGCTCTTTCAAGAAATCAGTGTAGATGATGAATGACTTCTAAAAAAAAAAAAAAATTGATGGGCAGCGAAAGACATGCTGAAGTGTCTCTGCACAATTTGTTTTAGATGAAGTGATAGGAGCTGAGTTTTTCTTCATTTTAGCCCTTGATTGTATGCCAGTTCTTAACAAAAAATAGTTTCATGTATGCATATATCCTTGCTGCTTAGCTCTTGAAAGTTTAAATAATTGAAGCAGAAAGTTGAAAGGGAGAAAAATGAATCCAAGGTTTTGAATTTAAAGCTCTTTTTATTCCATGCATTAAATAACCCAATTGCTCTTTTTGTATAATGAAGGACAAGGAAGGCAGCAAAATCACAGATGACAATTTAGTAACCTTGATTGTCTGGTATAAAAAGAAAATGATTGGCCAAACTACAGATACTATAAACACTGGGTTTTCTCTTTGATTTTCCAGTGCTTAAACTGAAATGAATGCATCCTATTGGCTAACTAATACAGTTTGTTTACAAATGGGTTTGAAGGTCTTTGGGTAGATATCCAATTGCTATAAAGTCATTTTTACAAGTTCTTGTTCTCTTGTGCCATGGCATGGAATGAATAATCTCCATTTCAATGGTGATTTTTGTATCAGTTGAATTTTAGGAAGAACTTCTGCCCATCAGAAATAACTTTCACTGGAATCCAATTTTTATATATTTCTAGGCATATTCTGATTCATTTATTTTTAAAATTTATAGGTTAAACTGAGAAATCTGATCCAGCATTCAGATTACCACTTGGAATGTTGATGGTTATCATACATGAATATTTGCAGTGTATTACACCAGTTGTAAGTATTGGGGCTGTAACAATACTGACCAATTTGTTTGAACATTCAGAGGGTTGTAGATTGAACATGTTTGAAGAAGGGTGTTTTAGAAGAACAACATTACCTTCTGTACTTATGCTTGATTCCTCCCCCCTGGAGATTCTAGGAACTTTGCTTTTCCATGACCCCCCCTCTCAGCCATCTTCTTTTTGTCCATTATAACAATGGTCCCCAACCGTTTTTATATCATGGACCGGTACAAACCACAGACCGATCCACGGACCGGTAATGGGATCAGCATGAACGACCAAGGCAAGGTGAGCCGAGCGACCGGCCAGCCAGCCATCTCCTGCTTCTCCCCACCACCTTCAACTCCTCCTTTGTACCTTCTTGTGGTCGATTGCGGTATCTGCCATCCCGCATCTGATGGGCGGCTCATGAAAGGGAGCGAAGGGAAGAGAAACGACAGGAAGCGAAGTTTCCTCTTGATGATGAGCGCGCCCCGAATGTCTTGGCACACGCTCTTTTATTGTGCTTTCTTACAAGAAAATGATTTAATTAAAAATCTCAAGTCAAACATGTTAATCTCATCAGGATGTGCATGTTTACAAAGCTGCATACCAGACAGATTATTTACAAAGTGGATAAGTCTATTTAACAAACGTCTATCTTCTTGCCTCTCGTACGTGCCTTGCAAGGGTCACTGGAGAGACAGAAGTTAATGATTACACGTGAATGATACAATGTTGCGATTCTTGAATGATACATAGTTGCAATGATACATAGTTGCAATCACATGAATGATACATAGTTACAACATCTCCTCTGTTTTTATTATTTATGACGAGTCTTCTTCCTCGTCCAAGAAGACAGGAACCAATTTTCTGAAATGTTCGCCGTCCCCGTCATCTAGGCAAGAGTGCGACCCGTCAGCTTCAGGGTTGTCCAAGGAGCGGTAACTCAGCAATGACATTTTTTCATCCGGTGTTGAGGATGTAACATAAGCTTGCAATAGCACATTAACATCAGCAGAGGATAATTAATTTTTTAAAAATTGTAATATTCTATTAAAACAATAAAGTCCTATAATACAAATCAATATAGTGATTATTAATGATCCTGCCAATGCAGTTAAAAAGGTTGTAAGCCATGGCGAATTAGAAAACAACCCCCCCCCCCCCGCTATCAGCATAAAGACAACATTCTTTTTTAAGCATTGGACACAATCCCCCTTGTTTTAAAAAAAATAACGATCTAAATCTTTACGATTTTGCAAGAGAGGGGGTGTTCCATGGATACCTGTAGGGATATAAAATCATCAGAGTAATACACACAAGCCATACTTGAATGCAAAAGGATTTGGATTTAACAATTTCATCCCCGTGGATACATGCCATGGAACCGGTGTAACAAACAAAATTATTGCCAGGGATAAAATACATTCCTTTCAGGCGTGATGTTAAAGTTCCTCCTGCAGTGGTGTGGATTGCAGGATATCGCCTGGTTGTGTGGGTGCGTCTGCCAAATCAAATTGAAGTGGTGGGTAGAAGTCTTCAATGCAAGAAGAATTGGTTGTAGAACTTAAACGAACTTTTTGAAAGTCAGTTATAGTCCAGGCAATATTATCTCTTCTATGAGGCTTCTGTGGATCGTCATGGACAGTTCTTTTGAAGCGTCGTTTGTTGACAGGATCAGAGTTCGGGTATATAAAAACATGACAAGCAGGAGAGAGGGCTATGGACAAGTTAGTTGTAGAACATTTACGAGATGAGGAGGGAATTCAATTAGTAGAAAAAGGATAATAATTACAATAATGACAATAAAGATTAATTTGGTAATTCATCAAGGATGTTAGTTGGGGTGGGGAAACCCATAATACAATATAAGGACATTTGGGTCCCCCTATGTTTTAGATTGAATAGAGGAAAAGATTTTAAGGTTCCTTTCCATAGGAAGAGTAAAGAAGGAACAAAAGAGCGAGTGGTAGAGTGTTCTTTAAAATAAAACAGAAGTGACAGAGTGAAAACTATGGGTAGCATTTTCATGACGTACCCACATGGACCAAGTATAATAGCCTTCTGTTAATGAAATGGTTTTAACACGAATAGTCTTTAGACAGGAAGCATAGGTTTTGTTGAAGTAAGGTAGAAATTGCAAAGAAGATATAGGCAAGAATATCAGGAAGAGTTTTAAGATACAGATGTAGCAGAGGAATTCCCATGACATGGTCTAACCGCCCTACCAGGGATCCAGCAAGTGGTTTTGTCTGGCAGTAAGATCGCAGCGTAGCCTCGTCCCCAAGTGAGAAGCTCAGCAGGACCCTGCCAGGCGGGATCTGGCAATCTGCGATAATATACCAGAGGTCTGTTAGGTGGGGGTGAGGGGGAGGAAAAATGATGAGAAGCAGCAGAAGTGGGAGGAATGCCAGTCAGATTGAGAAAGTTTAAAGTGTAAAGACAAATTTTAAGAGAATTTTGCAATGCTGGGAGGTTTGGGGGTTTTTCCCGCAACAAATATCGATCAAGAGCACGTTTCAGAGATAAGTTCGCTCATTCCACAATAGCCTAATAGCCTGCCCCTGGCTGTTGTAGGGAATCCCAAACTTGTGGGTTACATCCCATCTGTTACAGAAGTCCTGGAAAGCAGGACTTGTATAAGCAGGTCCATTGTCTGTTTTTATTTCTTTTGGACGTCCCAGCGAGGCAAAGGTACGAATTGAATGATTGATGACATGTTTTACAGTTTCTCCCCTTTGAAGGAGTAGCCAGAATAAACCCTGAATATGTATCTATTGAAACGTGCAAATATTTCCAAGGGGCAAAAGGTGGATACTGAGTTACATCCATTTGCCAAATTTCACAAGCTTTTAACCCTCTAGGATTTACTCCTATGGGAATGGAATGTCCTTGCTTACTATATGTGGGGCATTGTTGAATAATGGCAGCAGCTTCTGCCTGAGTTAGGGAAAATTGAAAAGTTATCATAACTTGGCAGGGGAGATGCAAACACACTCCCTGCTTCTATTTTATAATGGACTTTTAAAGCCTCCATAATTTTCCTCCAAGTGACCAAAATGCCAATAGGTGCACGAGGAGGACTATGGAGATGTTCACCAATTTTTTGCCAATTGGAAATTTTTAAGGACCCTTCCTCTGAATAATTAGGACAATGTTGCCACATATAAGCCAATAATGTAGCAATAGGCTTCTTTTTTACAGGAGAGCCCTTTAAATTAGCAGAGTATTTAGAAGAAGCGACTAACTCCCTCAATTCCTTCAGATGCTGCGTCTGCTGTTGAGCAAAGTTTTCACCCATACTTACGAAAAGTCGAGACCGTGTTTCAGATCCGATGAAGTGCAATTCTCTTCAGGCCTGGCGATGCACAGCTCCCATCGAGCGGATAAGATATGGGCGCGTCGCTGCGTATCCCCCTTAGGGAATCACGTCGGGGTCACCAGAATGCGGTATCTGCCATCCCGCATCTGATAGGCGGCTCATGGAAGAGAGCGAAGGGAAGAGAAACGACAGGAAGTGAAGTTTCCTCTTGATGATGAGCGCGCCCCGAATGTCTTGGCACACGCTCTTTTATTGTGCTTTCTTACAAGAAAATGATTTAATTAAAAAGCTCAAGTCAAACATGTTAATCTCATCAGGATGTGCATATTTACAAAGCTGCATACCAGACAGATTATTTACAAAGTGGATAAGTCTATTTAACAAACGTCTATCTCCTTGCCTCTCGTACGTGCCTTGCAAGGGTCACTGGAGAGACAGAAGTTAATGATTACACGTGAATGATACAATGTTGTGATTCTTGAATGATACATAGTTGCAATGATACATAGTTGCAATCACATGAATGATACATAGTTACAACAGTCGATCGGCTTTTCAGGCTCTTTATTAATCTCCTCCTGAGTAACGCGAGACTCCACCGCCATCAGGATGGATCTTTGTTCAAAGTCCCCCCTTCAACGAAACTAAGGTGCGAGGATTCCTTCAGCACCCAAATGCCGCTTTCCAACCAACGACTGACAAGCTCACCCGGAAGCACTTTCTCAAGTGCCGTTGAAACAAGATGGTGGCACCCAAGCAAAATAGGCAGCCCAGTACAAAATGATCCACGGACTGGTACCGGTCTGGGGCCTGGTGGTTGGGGACCACTGCGCTATAAACTTCTGAAACTATGTACTTTGTGAGTTTCCTTGACCATTCTAATTTGATTAACTCAAGAAACAGATTTAACACAAACATCATGTCAGGTTTACCATTTGCACTCCTTATCAAGCACTAAAGGAATCTAGAACCACTGTAAGTGGATTGACCAAAGCTAACCCAAATGTGTAAAGGTAGTCTTTGACTTACTATCATTTGTTTAGTGCCCATTTAAAGTTAGAATGACACTGAAAAAAGTGACTGGTGACCATTTCTTCACCTTTACAATCATTGCAGCATCCTCATTGTTATGTGATCAAAATTCAGATAACTGGTTCATATTTCTGATAGTTGCAGTGTCCTAGAGTCATGTGATCACCTTTTGTGGACTTCTGACAAGTAAATTCAATGGAGGAAGCCAGGTTCACTTAACAACCATGATACTATCTATTTTGCAGTAATTAACTTAGCAAGTAAGGTCATAAAATTGGGCAATGCTCACATAACAGCTGTCTTGCTTAGTAACAAAAATGTTGGGCTCAATTATGAGTTAAGGATTATATGTAATTGATACTAAACAGCTTCCTTCATTTCAACAATTTTATACACCACTCTTATGAGAGAACAAGAATTAAAACTGTACAGTCTGTCCTTGTTGGCAACTGCAATTCAATCCAGAAAAATGGCCACCAAGTGAAATGGTTGCTAAACAAACATGTGACAGAAAGAGGGAGACTGCAAAGAACACTGGTTGATGCCATCCCTTTTAGACAAAGTTCTCTCATATAGCTGCGCCAATGTTACTGCCACTCTGGCATGCCTCGGTTGCTTGAAATGAGTGCATTGATCAGGAAATGATTTGTTTTACAACCATTTATTATTATTTATAACCATTGTAATTATGAATAGTTACTATCCGAAATAGTGCTAAACAAAGAAAAAATTCTGACAAAAATTTTCTGTTTTTGCCCTGGGGAAGACCTATGCAGTTCTTCAAATTCTACTTCTGTGAATACTTTATTTTATATTATATATCAACATTGATCTGCCTGCCTCTCTTTTCTTATTTCTCATTTCTGGATGTTGTTCTTTCTGTGCATTGTCTGACAGCCTCTTTTTTTTCATTGGACTTGATTTGTAATATCAATCATAAATTCATTGTTTTTGGTCTTGTATATTTGCAATGGGTAACAGTTTTTCTTCCAGTAGTCCCAAAAGTGCTTTTCAAAAGGTAACTAGATTTTCTTGTCCAATTGCCTTTTGAAAAGCATATTTGGGACAACCATGACCTGGATGATTGAACATCTCCATAGACATTTTCTTCCAAATGCTGGCCCTGATTGCTTCATCAACAGTCCTGTAGCCCTCTTGTTACTAGATGTCCAGGGATTCCAATATCTATCACAGCTCTTATTTAATGCAGTACTGTTCCAGACTGATCCATCTTAGATTATATCTAATCTTTAAATTACATCTCACCATATTGTTTATGGTGATCCATCTTAGATTATATCTAATCTTTAAATTACATCTCACCATATTGTTTATGGGAGAGACACTCTTCATCTGGCTCCTTTGCTCCTCAGCATGCAAGCCCCATAATCACATCGAAGTAGTACCCTCACTAGGAGTGGGATAAATTATTATTATTTTCCCATTGGCTAATCTGTAATTTGACTGAACCTGACAGTTTCAACACTTTAAATTCCATTAAAATGAATAAGATTCACCAATGAATTCCCTCTATAGTACCTTTCAAAAGAACATAGATTGCAGACAGCTTAAACTGAAATGATGCCATCTGTGTGTTTCAGCACAGCTCCATCTCTGGGGAACAGGTCATCAACAAAGGAGAAATAAAAGAACAATTTGTTAAAGGACTAATTATTCCAGAATATCAGGCCAGGATGATTAGCCTGATATAAATAATCAAGGTGGAAGGAGGATACATTTGAAAAAAGCATTCACAAATTTCTCACACAACACGAATAGCCTTTTTCCAGACGATATTAAAACATGAGTGCTTATCAAATGCTCACTGATTCAGAACTCAAAACTATTTTTTGAATATCACAAAGAAGGAGATTCAAAAGTGCTTTTCCAAAAGACAACTGGACTTACTTGGTTATTTCCTTAAAAACATTTTACTTCTCATCCAAGAAGCTTCTTCAGTTGGATGAGCAGCAAAAAGTTTTCAAGGGGAAAATAAAGTCCAGTTGTCTTTTGTAAAAGTATCTTTGGGACAACAGTGACTTGGATGATTGAGAATCTCTATAGTCATAAAAAAGGAGAGTTTAAGACAAAATTCACTGAGAGACAAAATGTTCATGCTTAATAACATTATAACTGTTATAACATAACTTAATAACTGTTATTAAGCAGGTAACCCTTAACAGTAATATAGACATCTTTGAGTTGTCGAAAGTATGAATTTGTGGAACACCAACAAACATTTAGCTCAAGTAAGATGCATTAACCATTTCCTTACAATATCAAGATTCATTCCCAGTTCTGAAGACCTCCATGCATTGTGTCCTAGATTTTGAGCTTCTCTGTTATCTAAAATGTTTCTTGAATGATGGTATTGTTGTTGTTGTTCCCCCCACTACATTATCAAAATTTCTCAGACATGAAATGAAGGAAAAGTGTGGGATTCTCTCTTCTGTTCTTTTTTAACCTATGCTGCTACTGACTGGGCTAAGAAAGAAGGGGGTTGGATTATGCTCCTTGACTCTCTTGTCTATGGACAAAAGTGTGCTTCTATATGTGTGTGCCAGAGATGCTTGAATTCTAACAACATAAGCTCAACAATAAACAAAAGGATTTCCTCTAATAAAAGAAAATATTTGTAGCTCAAAAATGATGGATCCTTGGTGTTCTCTTTCATTACCCAAACTAGATAACATCATCAGAGCTAGTCAACTTACACTGATGATGTTATCTAGTTTGCAAAGAAACATTTGCAAAAAAACAACAACAGACAAGTGAGCTCAGAGAGCACCAAACATTTCCTTCATTTGACAGAATAGAAGCAGCAGAAGCAGAGTGAGGAAACAATTAGGTATAAAAGCAACTGTAGCAGGATCCCTACTTCAAAATATTTGCAACATATACATAAAGTCATTTCATTGACATTATTTTGTTCTGAGTAATTTAGATTTAAGAAAGAAAATAAACATTAAAATATTTTCTTCCAGCAGTAACATATTTATTATCTTTTTATTTCCAAATAACTAACCTAATATAAGTCTAGTGAATATATTTTACATGTGATTGGGGAGTCAGTTTGGTGTAGTATTTAAGGTATGAGGCTAAAAAATGGGAACACCACGACTTCCAGTCCTACCTGGACATAAAGCCAATTGGATGATCTTGGCCCAGTCATTCAAGGCAAAGGCAAAACACTTTGGACCAGGTCCTTTTTCTTCTCATAATTTTATGTTGCTTGAGAGTTGATAAAATCAATATAATTTTATAGGCAAAATCCCCCTGAAATAAAATTATGAAACTTAGATTTTATTCATCTGAGGTATACTCAGTCTCAATCACTATTGGGGTGGGGTTGTTCCTTTATATCCTGATAAATGCCTGCACAGGTCTTGCAGTTTTCTTTTCCAAAATTGGTCCAAAGTGATTTGCCTTTGCCTTGACTGGTCCTCACACCTTAAACACCCAATTGACTTTATGTCCAGTTGGGACTGGAAGTCATGGTGTTCCCATTTTTAGCCTCACACCTTAAACACTACACCAAACTGGCTTCCTAATCACATTTAAAACATATATTCACTAGGCTTACATTAGATTGGTTATTTGGAAATAAAAAGATAATAAAATATGTTAACGCTGGTAGAAAATATTTGAATGCTTATTTTCTTTCCTAAATCTAAATTACTGCACAAAATAATGTCAATGAAATGACTTCCAACTAGATTCTTCTTACCTTCTATTCCTAATGCAGTGAGAGAAGACCAAGTTGCATTCATTGTCAATACTATTACAAGCCCAGCCTAATTGGTTCTTCCATTAAAAGTAACAAAAACCACAGAAACACTGCTCTTCTTAAAAATTTAATTGCATAGGATCCAACATTATGCCAGGAACTATACACAGAGGCATATTTTTCCTCTCTTCAATCATTTTCCAAAATGTTAGCAAGCTGTTGAAATGATCTTCATTTGATCCTCATTACATAAGATCTGAATGCTTGAACAGGGCTTATATATTTCTTCGTTCATTGTAGATTTTCTTCTCAACTATGGATTTTCTTCTTGGGACAGGCAAATCAATATATTTTATTCTGTCTGAAGTTTTTTGCTCAACTTCCTGCTCTCTGAGATTTTTTTTTTTCCTTTGAAATATTCTTGTATTATCCTTTACCCTGTTGTGATGTTTATTTTGGTTGATTTAGTATCAGTTTTCCATGCGTACTGTCAACAAAAGGTACAAACTAATAAGCACAAACTTCCAACCAACACTTCCTGAGTTTTGTTGAAATCTAGAATATCTTACTTCAGATGCCCCTTCTTTCTTTACTTGTCAACACTAGAAGACTGGAATGTTTATGACAGATTGTCTCAGAAAATGCTGGCAGAGTTTCCAGATCTAGACCCCAGGAGATCTTTATTACCTCAGGATTAGCTTTCCTCCTCCTGTTGAGTTTGAGACAATTGTCTCAGTCTTCAAATCTCAAAAGGTAAATTTATATATGCCAGCAATGTGTATTCATGTTTAATAAATTTGAGCATTTGGACACCAGCTGTACAACTCTCTCAGTAACAAGTCTCCATATTTGCATTCACTTTTCTTGGCAGCTCATGAGATTTTGAATATAGGAAAACTGTCAGAGCAAGATGTAAAGCATATTTATTTTGTTTAGCAGTTAGTGGGGTTGGAAAGGAAATGTTGTTCAATTAAAATTTCCAATTTCTGGAGGGTACTTGGATAAGAAAAAATAGGCTCTGACTTAACAAAACTGATTGATTGGCTGTCAAGTCTTCTTGAAAGGTGCTGTCTTCCAGGTTGAATATTGCAGGCAGTCATGGGCAAACCATGAACACCTTCCATCTCCATATTCTGTAAATATTAGTAATTATTATGAGAATAATTCTATTCTATAGGAGCCATGTTGGTCCAGGGGTTAGAATGCAGTATTGTAGACTAACTCTGCCAAGAGTTTGATCCTCACTGGCTCTACCTTCCATCCTTCCAAGGTTGATAAAATGAGAACCCAGATTGTTGGGAGCAATATGCTGACATTGTAAACAAAGAGTGCTGAAAAGCACTATGGAGCAGTATATAAGTCTAAGTGCCATAGCTATTGCTATTCTTGTATACTAAATCTCAGTTGTATTTGCCACTGTTCTCATCCCTTCTATCCCAAGATTTGCAAAAGGTGTGTGGCATGGAAATTGTAGCCTGTGCCTTACTGCTGGCTTTATCCAGGAATAGGATAAGGATGTACAAAAAGTCTATATTACTTAAGGAGAGGGGGAAAACATGCAGTTGATAGTCATTATCCTTTTCAGATGAACTGATTACAATAAAGAATCTTCATCATTTTTCAAGCAGCTTTCTATTGGACAAAATGGCAGCTGCATGTTTTCCAGTGCTGACAACAAACAAATCATTCTTTAACACCAAATGATATATAATGAACAAATTAACATGCAGAACTTGCTGCAACAACTAAGAGACTAATTTATGGTTTGCCTAATAAATTATAATATAGAAAAGAGTAATGGCATTCAATGGCTCACTATGATACCCAACTCACACTGACAATTCAAATGTACATCTTAGGGGTTATAAGGAAGCAGTAAATATACTTGGGCACACTTGTATTTTTGAGCAAATTCAAACTAGAGTCCCTAAACTTTGCAGTCAAAATCCCTGATTGCTGATTTTTTTTTTTAGTTTCAATCAATATGTTTGATTATGCTTGAAACAAAATATGTTTCATTTCTTTATTCAAATCACATCATTTTAGAAAGTGTTAAAAATATATGCTTTCCCAAGACAATCTTTTGTTGATTTGTGAATGGTACAATCTTTACTGTTTAGAAGGTCAGACTAAATATGAGTGATTTCCTTTTTTTTGGAAAGCATATCTATCAAGATAAGTGAATAATGCAAATCCAATAGATACAAAGATATAAAATGATAACTACCTTCCCCAATTACTTTAGTTTAATCATGTTTGTTACTTTTTAAGAGATGTTAAGCCCACATTCATGTACTGTGCAGTCAAATATCTACTGTATACTATCATACAATTGCATGAAACCATTACAGTAGTTTTTAAGTTAAGACTTAATGCAGCTTGCCGCTAAATGATTGGTTGTAAGTCAAGGACTACCTTTAATTAGATATGCCATTGTCACATTGTCTCTCTCTCTCTCACACACACACACCATTACAAATTGTTGTTTTAAATTAGTAGAGATGGTGAAGGACCATAATAAAAAATATTTTATTTGGTCATGTGGAGATGTAGTAGACAGCCTGTTCTTTTGAAATACATGGAACAGTTTAACCTATCTTATTATTCAATATATTTATTTGAAAACTGAGGAAGAATAGTTTGATGAGCTTAAGTTGTGCTTGCATACACAGCCATTGGTCTGGCATACAGCATTTTGGCCCTTTTTTTCTGCTTTCTTAAAGATGTAGAGAATTGTGTTGCTGAAATTGCTGATTTTAATATTTTTTGAGGGTTCAGGGAAAGGGACTTTTTAGCAATAGCAGTAGCACTTAGACTTATATTCCAGTGTTTTACAGCCCTCTCTAAGTGATTTACAGAGTCAGCATATTTTCCCCAACAATCTGAGTTCTCATTTTACCCACCTCAGAAGGATGGAAGGCAGAGTTGTTGAGACCCGAACTGCTGGCAGCCGGGGATCAGTAGAAGTAGCTTGCAGTATTGCATTCTAACCACTGTACCATTGTGGCTCTTTTAAGTCCAGATAAGATCAAAGATCAATGTGGAACACCCTTCCTAATCCACCATTTATTTGTTTATTTCAGTATGTTCAGTTCTACTCCTTTTAACTTCATGGCTCATTTTTTGTATCGCCATGGCTTTTGGAATTCTAATTAGTCACTTAAGTTTGATGGGTAGTATACAAATTTATAAATAAATAAAATTAAACAAAACAAGCAATGGCCCACCACTGCAAAATGTTTGCCTGCCACCATTGTGTGTTTGTGTGTAAGAAAAAACATACTTCCTGCAAGATGTGGCATTTGTGAAAAGATAATGAAAATGCATTGTATCATATGAATTTGCTTAAAAACATACAAGGCTTATAATGCAGATTGCTTTTTCAGGGATTTTGAAGAAAGAATATTTTTAATGAGCCAAAGTCAGTTAAATACTGTCTATATTTTACTTCATGCAAAAAAAATCATTTAAAAATTTAAATTTCAGTTCTCATTGAGTGATTCAAGTACTATGAAAATAATGGTGTAAACGGGTTTTAGAAATTACCTTAGGAATGGAGAAGAATTAACTTTGAATGAGATGCTGGGGAGGGAAGAAAAGTGTTGTGAATCAATAAATGCTTAATAAAGATAATTAAGAGCTTGAAGTAAAGTGCAGGGTTCTGGCCCTGCACTTCTGATTGGCCGATAATAGTGACATCGGATTGGTCCGTTCAGGAGAATCTGATTGGCTATTAACGAGCCTCTTCCATTGGTTAATGGAGCTAGCGCTCCCTATGTTGTCATTGGTTAAATAAATTAAGAGTTGCCTATATAAAGGGACCCATCGTGGCCATTAGTTTAGCTGTTTAACATGTAAATAAAGAGTTTGAAGTTCACTGTTTCACTGGCTCGGCTCCATCCTTGCACCCATGCTCAGAACATAACAAAAAGAATTAACTTGGGGAATAACTTGCAGAAACATTTATGCAATCCAGAAAAAGTGATAAATATGAGAGAATAACCCTGCCTTGATTATGTTTGGGATAACATATGATAGTGAGAAATTATGGGAGACCTCCAAGCTTCAAGATCTTTCCTGCTGTCTTTACCTGATCCCTGATAAATGGATGATTTACCTGATTAAAATGCCTGGTTTTTAATTTGGCCTTTCAAAAAATGTTGGAAGACAGCATTTAGAATGTTCATGCTATATCTATCGATTCTCTCATATCTTTCCTTGAGCGAAATTATAATTTAAGTGGGGAAGAAAAGGAAGAAAGCAAAGAAATATTTGAAGTAAACTTTGGCTTAAAGCATAAATGATCTAAGTGCTAGAGCCCACTGTAACTACATAGCCAAAAAGGCATTAAGAGTTGTTAACCTAATCCTGCGTAGCTTTTTCTCCGGTAATATCACTCTACTAACTAGAGCATATAAAACATTTGCTAGACCAATACTTGAATACAGCTCATCAGTCTGATTAATATATCTGATATTAATACAATTGAGAAATTCCAGAAATATTTTATGAGAAGAATCCTCCACTCCTCTACTCATAGCAGAATACCTTATGCCATCAGACTTGAAATTTTAGACCTAGAAAACCTAGAACTACACCGCCTTTGGTTCGATCTAAGTATAGTATATAAAATTATATATTGCAATGTCCTACCTATCAGTGAATAATTTATCTTCAACCAAAACAATACAAGAGCACAAAATAGATACAAACTAAAGATAAACCGCACCAAACTTGATTGCAGGAAATACGACTTCAGCAATAGAGTAGTCAATGTCTAGAATACTCTACCTGACTCTGTGGTTTATTCCCCAAACCCCAAATTCTTCAACATTAGACTGTCTACTATTGACCTCACCCCTTTCCTAAAAGGTCTGTAGGTGCATAAGTGCACCAAAAGATGCCTACCGTCCCTGTCCTATTGTTGTTGTTTTTTCTTATTCGTATCCATTTCATGTATTTATAACCATGTTTATTAGATACCTGTTATCTAATAATTGTTTGATGAAACAATTATTTATTTATGTATTTATAACCATGTTTATTATTAGATACCTGTTATCTAATAATTGTTTGATGAAATAAATAAATATTTGTCAGGGCTCTTTCCATTTATTTGACATTAATCTATTTGCTTTAATGATGGTTAATGCCACTTTAACCTCTCTCATCAAAAATAATTGGATAAACCTTTTAAATTGCAGCAAAGGGCCCTCCCAGATGCTTTATTAGCAATTAAGATCAACTGTCCATCATTGTTAAACAGCTGTGAATAATTATACTTTTAAAATATTCTCTGGTGAAAACATATTGCAAGACAAACATATTACTTAGTCATTATTCACTTGCATCAGGTAAACAAAAGAAGGAAGCCTAGCTAAATTAGTATACTTTTAAAGTGTTATCACACTTTCACTGACAGTTTTCAGAACTATGGGATAGATAGACAAATATAATGAATAATTGATAGGACTGAAAATGTTCTTTCTACCATACTTATAGACTAGAATTAAGAAGATTAAAATATTTGCAGAAGATTCAATCTGTAGTTAGAATATATATACAATTTCCACAGCTTTAAATTTTTCTCTTTTTGACATTCCCTCAATATTTTATTAATTTTATGTATTGTGGAGCTTCTGCAGTAAATTCTACCCATGTGGAATGCTCCTGTTTAATATACTAATAGTCCCAGGTTTCATTTTCTTTTAAGTCCATTTTCTTTTATCATAAAGCTTTGTTTCCTCCTCCCATTTTTTAAAACTCGGATGTCAATCAACAGAATATGAAAAAAAAAAAATTCCTATGTGACAGAATTATAATTTTACATAGTTTGGATTATACATAGACTGCTGATTTTTTCCCTCTGAGCTGTATCATTTTAATGGGATATATGCTTAGTTCTCAAAAAAAAACACACAGTAAATTATCCTTTTGAAATATTGTGGTTATGTCACTGTATGTTGGACTAGTTGAAAGTGTACATATGAATGTATCCTCTTCTATTTTGACCTATTTTGAATACTACCTTGACTATAGACAAGGAACTCTTAAAGTGTTTCAGTTAGATTTTGCTTAACAAATTGCAATACTTGGGGAGTACCATGCTTATTGCATATATTCTTGTCAGTGTTTGATCTGCTGTAACAAAAGTACTGACAGGTTTCCTTTCTGTGTTTGTGAAGTAAAGATTTTGGATCCCAGCCACACCTTTTAACATATGGACGATGTAAGTGTTTTACTCTGAGTAATGAACTTCCTAGTCTTTTTTTGTTTGTTTAATGTTGATAGAACTTTCTGTTCACTAGTCCAGGAGTCTCCAACCTTGGCAACTTGTGGACTTGTGGAAGAATTCTGGGAGTTGAAGTCCACAAATGTTATTAAAGTTGCCAAGGTTGGAGACAGGGATGGGATCCGACTGGTATAACTACCGGTTCTGTCTATTAGCATCATGTGCCCATGTGCGAGTCATGCAAGTGCAATTTACAACTTGGTGACCTGCCTTGACAGCCAGCAGTGCTGCATGCAAGGGTGCAGCAGTTGGAAAAGCCCTTTTTTCCTGCTTTTTCAACTGCAGCTGCAGTTGAAAAAGCAGGAAATAAAGGTCAGGTAAGAGCCCGGGCGGGGGGGGGGTTTCTATGTCTGCTGCTCTTTGGAGCAACCACTTCTACAGAGGTGGACAGAACTGGTAGAAACCCACCCCTGGTTGGAGACCCCTACACTAGTCAACTGTATCTTTTCCCTCTGTTCTGTTTTGTCCTTCCTCCCATCCCATTATTTTGTTTCCTTTCGTGATATTTATATGTGGCACAGAGTTGTCAAGCAACCATGTGTTTTCTCAACATCAAGCCAAGTTTCTACTTCTAGTTGCTTATCAAGAAAACTTGAAAATTCTTGATGTCCATCAACAAGAGTTGAACTTCATGCCACTCCAGTATCAGCCATGCCACTATGGGGAGTAAGGGATATGATTGGCCTCTTGATTAGCCCCTTATTACATAAATGTTGTTGATTAACATGCTTTACAGTATGTCAAGCATCTTGCAGCTAATGCTGTTGGAAGAAAATTTATACACTTTTTTATTTTCCAGAATTAATTTGTAAATTCTAGATTAATTATGGATTGTATTATCAGTTGATTTTATCCTGATGCCCCTGTATATTTTCTTTCAATATATTGTCAAATTCAGTTTAGATATACTCTATAGTTGGGTTTATTGAAACATGTTAGCCTACGTAGTCTGTTAGTTTGATGGTTATTTGACAGGACTAGAGGCAAAAACAAGCCCCAAAATGGGAGGAGTTGCACTCTATCTATATAGACTTACAGTATGTAAATTAGAGTTTTTATTTGATTGAAACTAGCACATTCTGAATCTAGTGAGGTCAGAGAGGTAATTAAGGCATACCTATGAGGTAATGGACTACAAAAAGAACAGGGGTTTTGAAAGGGTAGTGGCAATATTTCATGAATATAGTTTCCTTCTAGAAAATTGTTGTTATGGGTTTTATCAGACTTTTTCTGGTTTCCAGAACCTATGTTTGCCTCTTTGTATGTTTTCCCAACCTATCAACATTTTTTGGCCTTTTCAAAGTTTCTGATTGAGCTGACACTTTAGTTTTGCTAGACAAGCATATTTGAGCAGGGGATAATTGTTTAATTTAACACCTTGTAGTACTTTGTTTTCCCTGAGAAGATATATTAAAGTGAAGGATTACCTTGACACCTCTTCCCCTTCATTACTTAGAACAATGTACAAGCAATAGTAGTAGTGACATCTCTGCAGAAGATGGCAAACATATCCACCAGCATTCCATTCTGTCTCAACAAAATATTGTTTCTATTGTGTTGTGTTATATCAGATTCAAAAGTGATATGAGGATTTTGCCTGTCTGAATTATATTTTAAAAAGTCAGTGGGGAAAAAAGAGTAAGATTACAAATTTATGCTGCTCAGATGTCCTGTTAAGAAACAAACAACATACATCACAAGAAGCATTTTATGTGCAACTAGAAGTATTTGGATACTGCTGAGAGTTGCTCTTAATTTAAGATCAATAAAATATAGTACTTGTGAAAGTTGAGCTTTTGAAATCTCCAAACTCCATTCTCTGGAATACATTAAATCCTCATTAAACTGCTTCAACATGTACAAACATCCCTAAAGTGCATGCAAATGAAGTGACATCTGTAATTGTTGTAGTAGAATGAAAGCAGGCTTAATGCTGATGAGAACAAATCAGACTCAGTTTAAACCAAGTGAAGATGATGTTTATCAAACAATTTTATGAAGATCACCTGATAGAATTTGGATTGCAGCCTTTGACCCAAGATTGAGATAAGATTAGTCTTTTTCACTGCTAACTCATTTCATAAATCTAGCTGCTAGAATTATAAGTACAAATCCTTTATTTTTTACCATGAGGAAAGATTTCAACACTCAGAGAAAATGTATTTATAATTTATAATTGACCTATTATATTTTTAAATAATAGCAATTGCACTTAGAGTTATATACTGTTTCATACTGCTTTACAGCCATTTCCAAGTGGTTTACAAAGTCAGCATAAATCTGGGTCCTCATTTTACCACTTGGAAGGATGGAAGGCTAAGTCAATCTTGAGCCAGTGAGGATCGAACTGCTGGCATTCAGCCTGCAATACTGCATTCTAACCACAGTGCCACCACACTAATGGTCAATCTAGTAAGTAAAATCACAATATGGTTATACTCTTCATGAAAACTAGACTCCAAGATACGTTACTGTCTGGACACTCCTATATTTTATTTTCTCCAGGAGAATGAACATTAGCATCTAGTTGAACAATTATCTTTACTGAAATTTGCAAATGCTTTTTCAAAAGCTCCCTTCATACATCTCCACTCTTCTCTCCTCACACAACTCCTAACAGGCAAGAAAGATTTCATTCTCCCTAATGAAAGGTTGTTCTCAAAGATACTTAGTTGCATAATTTATTCTGAAATAAAGCCAGAAAAAAAAACTGTGATTGCTGTAAGAAGATTGGTTTTTTTTTTTCCATTCCAACTAGAAAACATGCAATTTCCAACCACAATACCATGGCTAATTCATTATAGTTTATGACTAGTTATGTGCTTCTGCTTAAATGAATGCTAGGATTACTGGATTTGTACTGATGAACAGAATCCTCCACATCCACCAAAAATTGTTGCTTTAACAACAACAACAAAAATGTGGTAGAAAAATAGAACTGACCTTGAAGGTCTTCTAAAACAACCCCTTGCTCAAGCAGGAAGCCATATACCATTTCAGACAAATGAGTGTCCAATCTCTTCTTAAAAATCTCCAGTGTTGGAGCTCCTACAACTTTTGGATACAAGCCATTCCACTGATTAATTGTTATAATAGTTAGGAAATAGTTTCTTAGTTCTAGGCTGGTTCTCTGCTTGATTAGTTTCTATCCATTCCTCTTTGTCTTGCCTTCTGGTCCATTGAAAAATAGGTTGATCCCTTCTTCTTTGTGGCAGATCATCAAATATTGCAACACTGCTGTCAGGTCACCCCAGTCCTTATTTTCATTAGAGTACACATACCCAAATCCTGCAACCATTCTTCATATGTTTTATCCTCCAGTCTCCTAATCATCTTTCTTGTTCTTCTCTGCACTCATTCTACAGTCTCAATGTGCTTGATACAAAAGCATTGTTGCTTTTGTATCACAAAGCATATAAAGTTTTAGCAAAGCAATTTTTAGTCCAATGGCAATAGTTTAATCAGCCCAGGCAATCAGGCTGTTGTTTGATGTGCTCCATTTTTTTAAACTTTTGTTTATCACTATTTAATATGTTTCCCATAAAACTGTGCTGTTTAGTCCTCAGTATTTTCTCCATAAGAGTTTCTTTTCCACTTGAGATGATTTTGATTTTGATTTATGTTACTCTTTTTCATTCCCAATGATGGGGAAAATTAGCATAGTCAAGATAGATCTTTTCTTAGCATGAGCTATCTTCCTTTATAAATTTATAAACTCATAAATTATTATCCTGCCTGTCATTGTGGACTTTTTAAAATATCTTTGGCTCAAAATTTTGTACTTACTGAAAATAATTTGATGTAAGTTGGATAAGAAAGCAATTCACACACACCCTTAGGTTTCAGTAGCCCTTTAATAATAACATATGTTAGTATAATATAGGGTGATTAGACTTGTAGACTGACTGTCATGATTCTAAATTAATTCACAGAAGGACAACTTCCTTTGATATGCTTTCATTTTGGGGGGAGGGGACTCTGTGGTTGTTTAACAAATCTGCAACAGAACAGCTAAGATCAAAAGAACCACAGTTTCCAAGAACCTGATAGCAATACACAGCAACATTTTCAAGTGATAATGCTGAATGTGACAGAAATGTAATATATCTTTCGAAATCAGCATAATGCTGTTAGGAGGCATGAATGGCATAGCCCTTACCCAGAAATTATCAGTATTAGGATTTGATTTTTTCACACAAAAGAAAAGTAACTATGCCATCAATTTGTTCCTGGAATAAATAATTTCATCTATTTTGGGAGATTGCAAGAGATGCTTCTGAGATAAATATGGAGTGACAGACACAATTGAGAGGCCATGTAGGAAGAAAAAAAATGCTGATTGTCAAAGAACTTATAGACCTGAATTGCCTTTTTATCCTACATACATACATACATACTCACTCACTCACTCACAGTTCTTCATTAACTACTGTTGGTAGATCTCAAAAGATACTTGCTCTCTGCTGCAAATGAGACTCTGATAAGTAAACTAAGATAATCTCCTTTGAATGACCCCATAAATCCCTTGCAGGGTAGAGTCTGGGCAACTGAATGGAGTTGAGTATTTACTGGCCAGATCCCTTCCTGTCGCCAATATGGAATTTTATTCAGCAGATATATTCTCATTGTGCCCAGAGAGAAATATCTGCCTCTACCTAGGATTGAACCCATAGCCTCCTGGTTGTGAGGCAAGAGGTCTACCTCTAGGCCACCACATCACTCCAAACTGTTTGTTAAAATACACAGAAGTAGATGATTTCCATTTTCAAACCATTCCCTTAATATGTGCTTCCATTACTATACTGGATCAAGAACTTGATGTCAGTTGCCTGCTTAATGAATGTGATATAGATGTGAATAAGTTGTTCTTCTGTACTATATTGTACTTTGTGGCAAAATATGTTTTGCTGATGTAGTTAAACCAGAATAGCACTTACAGAAACTGCAATCAAGACTACATTGGATTGCTGGAAGTAAAAAAAAAAAAGCTTCCATGTTTTATTTTATTTATTTATTTATTGTTTGTTTGTTTTATCAAACAATTATTAGATAACAGGTATAAGTATAAACATGGTTATAAATACATGAAATGGATATAAATAAGAAAAAAAAGAAACAATAGGACAGGGACAGTAGGCACGTTTTGGTGCGTTTATACATGCCCCCTACAGACCTCTTAGGAAAGGGGTGAGGTCAATAGTAGACAGTCTAATGTTGAAGAATTTGGGGTTTGGGGAATAAACCACAGAGTCAGGTAGAGTATTCCAGACACTAACTACTCTATTGCTGAAGTCGTATTTCCTGCAATCAAGTTTGGTGCGGTTTATCTTTAGTTTGTATCTATTTTGTACTCTTGTATTGTTTTGGTTGAAGCTGAAGTATTCATTGATAGGTAGGACATTGCAATATATAATTTTATATACTATACTTAGATCAAACTGAAGACAGCGTAGTTTTAGGTTGTCTAGGTCTAAAATTTCAAGTCTGGTGGCATAAGGTATTCTGCAATGAGTAGAGGAGTGGAGAACTCTTCTTGTGAAATATTTCTGGACTTTCTCAACTGTATTAATATCAGATATGTAATGTGGGTTGCAGACTGATGAGCTGTATTCAAGTCTTGGTCTAGCAAATGTTTTATATGCTCTAATTAGTAGAGTGATATTACCAGAGAAAAAGCTACGCAGGATTAGGTTAACAACTTTTAATGTCTTTTTGGCTATGTAGTTACAGTGGGCTCTAGCACTCAGATCATTTGAGAGGAGTACTTTTCTACATCAATTTCTTCTCACCTGATCTGAGCCAGGTATCCAAGGCCACAGTGCCCTGAGGACAAACTCTTCTCACAATCTACCCTTAGAAATTTCCTAAACACCTTTGCGGCATGCTATTGGTTGATGATGATCATGGAGTGGCGGGTAAAAGGGGGAAATACCCTAGTGCTTTGTACCTGGATTTTAGACTCCACCTGACTTCTCTGCAATCAATATCTCTCAGTAAAAGTTCCTTTTGAAATGTAAATTGTTTCAAGAATTTTATTTTCTTGGGAAGGTAGTTGAGGCAGGTCCTAATTTTCTTGGATATTGACTTCTTCCAATGTGTTGGCCCTTGTGTTATTCTATAGATTTACTGGCATAATTTTTACTTAGTACCTTATTGATTCTTTTTTTTGTTGTTGTTGCTTGCCATATTTCGGTACCTATCCCATTATTGCCTATAATATTATGACTGGATTGGTCACCTAAATGCATCTGTCATCTTTAGAGGTTCTTTCAAATAGGCAATGATTTCTAAGGTCTTTTGAATGTTGAGATGGGCAACTGGTACAAATTGAATGAATAAAATATTTCCCTCTCTGGGCAAACCATTTTAGAATAGTAATATAGACCAAAGGACAATATATAATATTCAATGGTGGGCTTGCCTGACAAATTTAAGAAGGTCCACATAGTATTCAATTCCCTCAACATGCTGATCCTGTTTAGTTTGGGTAGGGTTGTTTGTTGATTTTGGTAGCTCACAGTGATGGACCAATTTAGCTACTAATGACTAGCATGTTTGAATCCAGAAAATGAGCTCATTCAGTATCAAAATCAATAACGTTAGACAAATGCATTTATAGTATGATAAAATTATTCTCGGATTACAGTGCTAGCATCAGCTGATCATAGTCTGTGAATGGACTACTTAAAAGCTGAAAATCAAACAAGAACAGCATGAAATAGAGGGTGTTAGATTTTGTTGATCTCTGACATCCAATTTTCCAAACACCAGCATATGTATGTGCTTGAGTTTTTACTGCATTAGAGGCTCTTTGTATAAAGTGGGGATAAGCAACTTTATATGATATAGATCTCCTAATTACATTGCCAATGATTGCCAGCCATTAGCCAAATTACCCAGAAACCAACAAAAAGTAGGTGACAAATTCTCAGCCTGATTGCAGTGGAATAGGACTTTTCAACACATCATTTCCAGATCCAAAATTGTATTCATGATATTATTTACAACCCTATATCTAATTCTGTTATTTTTTTTTTTATATAGGCATTTTTTTAATCTAGTGAAACTTGTTTTGGAGTGCTAATAACATAGCATTTTTTTCACCCTATATATTTATATTTAATATTATTATTGTTGTAAATCCCATCAGTTTAGTTCTGTGATAATTATATTTCTTCAGTCAATTTAGATATGTATATGTGCATCCAAAATGTATAGCTTACAGAAAGTATCTGGGCATACATTTGATTGTAATTTTCTTTCTTTTTTCCTTTTGAGCAGATGGGAATAAAATTTTCAAGGTGTGCATAAAATATAAATGAATTTCAAGGCTGCTATAAATAATAGAAATCTCCAAGGTTTCCCAACAAATTGCCTACAAAGAACAATTCTTTCCAACCAATACACTGGAAATATATGCTTATCCTGTGCTATTTGCTCACTAGGTTGCTAAGTTATTGCTCCTTGTAAGAAGACCTTGGTCTCCAATGGGTTTAGAGTTCTGGAAATGAAACAATAGCCATCTTGCTGTAATGCAGTTCGCACCTTCTAAAGGACACTAGTTCACTTTTTTCCAGTCCTTTTTTCAATAATTTTATTAAAGGTTATATTATACAAATAAAGTAGAGCAACAGAATACAAAAATATTCCTTATTTACACAAAATTAAAACAATTAAAAAATAAAAATGAGCACAGAAAAAATAGAAAGATATAACCTCTCTTTATCTTCAACAAGCACAATTAACATTAACAACTTAGCACTATTTTTTTAATACAACCAAAATTTCTTCATTCCATTCTTCATCCCATTCTCTACAAGCTCATCTCTAAAATCTCATCTGCTCATATTAAACAGCAAACATCTAGTAAGACTTATCAAAAAAATCCAAATTGCAAACTTAATGTTAGATCAGAGGTCGATCGGTTCGACAGAGACGCGAGACCATTCTGTGAGTTCAGCTCTTTATTAGGTTTAGGTAAAGGTCTGGGGATGCGAGCCGCGGCAGCCCTTCATATAGAGCTGGCTCGTGGCTCGGCAGCCAATGACAACACTTTGAATCTCCCGCGATCGGCACAGCCAATCACGGTAGATTCCTAGTGCTCCAATCACGGTTGACCGGTTGACCAATCAAGTCTTCGCTGGTTCGGACCAATCAGGTGCGAGGGTTTCTGAGTATGCTAATACTGTACACCCCTCCCCTCTTGGTTTCGTCCTGCGGTGCGTAGTGATGTAGTCGTGTAGGTAGGCGGGGCTTTTTCCCTGCCTCCTTGACCTGCGCGGTTCAGTTCTGGTGTGGTCGTCGACCGGTTCGGATGCCTCCTCTGTTGCTCCGGTTCCTTGGAATGGAACCGCCTGGAACGTTGAGCTGGGCCTTTCTGGGTGGCTCCCTCCCAGTTCTCCTGGGCTGGTTGAGCTGCCGCTTCTGCTCCCTCTGGGCTTTTACTGGCCGGGTGAGCTGGTTTGGCTGCTCCTTCCAGGTGAAGACCCTGGGGTTTTGTGCCCCATCGGTCCTGCATCTTCAGGTGAGTAGCGTTGGTTTATTGGTTTATTTATTCTTGGTGGGGGGGTGTTCTGTTTGCGTTAGTTGGTTTTCTTCAGTTCTTTCTCTCTCGCTTACCGGTCCCCCCCCCTTCTAGTTTCTTGTTCGGGTGTTTGGTTGTTTGTGGTGGCTAGTCTTGACCTAAGTTGGTTTATGTGCCATTTCCAGTTTTTTCCTTTGCTAGTTTCCAATCGGTATGATAGGGGCCCGGTTATCTGGATGATTGTAGCTGGTACCCAGATTGGTTCTGCTGTGAGATTTTTTGCATATACTGGGTCCCCTATGTTGAATGTTTTGTGTTTGCTGGAGGAACCTGGGGGTTTGTCTGGGTTATATGTTGGGTACATTCTGTCTAGTGTTGAGCATAGTTTCCGGCCCATCATTAGTTCTGCCGGGCTTTTATTTGTGGTTGCACTAGGTGTAATGTGTTGAATGAGGAGCATTTTATTGATTTTGTCCTGTATATTGGCTGTTTCTATTTTCTGGATAGCTTTCTTGGTGTATTGGAACATGCGTCCCACCCGCCCGTTCGCCGCCGGGTTTGCCGGTGCAGTTAATGCATAGCGTATCCCTTGGCCTGTCAGAAATTGTTCAAACGCTAGTGCGGTGAACTGGGGCCCGTTGTCTGACACTATTACATCTGGCAGGCCGTGCGTAGCGAAGAGTTTGCTCAGTTTCCTTATCACCGCTTCCGTCGTGGTTGATTTCATGGTGCTTACCTCCAACCAGTTGGAGTAAGCATCTACTGTGATAAGGTACATGTGTCCCTTGGTTGGCCCCGCGAAGTCTACATGAATTCTGGACCACGGACCTCTTGGTTTTTCCCATTCTTGGGTTGGGGCGGCGGGTGGATTGGCTCTGGACTCTTGGCATTGTTTACATTTGGCAACCCAAGTTTTGATCTGTTTATCCATTCCTGGCCACCATGCGTAGCTTCTGGCCAGGCTTTTCATCTTAACCATCCCCGGGTGCCCCTCATGCAACATTCCCAATACCTTTTCCTGTAATTTTTCAGGAATTACAACTCTGTCCCTCCACAGTATGCAGCCCTTTTCGATAAAGAGTTCGGTTTGTCTGTTCCGGAAGGGTCTGAATAGTTCGTCTATGTCCCCTTCCGGCCACCCTTTTCCCACCCAGCTCAAGACTCGTGCCAGCCGTTTGTCTTTATTTGTTTCTCTGGCAATGTCTGGCGCGGTCACGAGTGGGTTGGATATTGTCTCTATTTGGAGTACCTCTGTTGTGGGTGCTGGGTCGTCTTCCCAGTCCGGTAAGGGTGACCGGCTTAGGGCGTCTGCATGGGCGATGTCTTTGCTGGGCCGGTGTATCAGCTGGTAATTGTATGCTGCTAGGAATTCGGACCACCTCGTCATTCTTGGCGATAGAATGTTCGGTGTGGCCCTGTCCCCCGCCAGGATTCCTAGCAGCGGCTTGTGATCTGTGATGACTGTAAAAGTCCTACCATAAAGGTATTCATGGAATTTCTTGACGCCGGCGACGACTGCTAGGGCCTCCTTGTCGAGCTGGCTGTAGTTCCGCTCTGGCTTTGAAAGTGTCCTTGATGAGAAAGCGATGGGTGCTTCCCTCCCATCTGGTAGCTGGTGGCTGAGGATGGCGCCGATTCCAAAGGGTGATGCGTCGCAAGTTACCATCAATAGCAGAGTCTCGCTGTACTGGATTAGTACCGCGTCGGATGTTAGCAGGTTCTTTGTGTTATTGAAAGTGCTCTCCTCCCGTGCTCCCCAGGTCCAGGTGGCTGTTTTATCTAACAGCCTATGTAGCAGTTCCGCCACGGTCGCCTTTTGAGGTAGGAAGACATTGTAAAAGTTTAACAGTCCCAAAAAAGCCTGTAATTCCATTTTGTTTTTTGGTCGCGGTGCTTCCCTTATGGCTCTCAGTTTCTTTTCTGTGGGGTGAATCCCTTGTTTGTCTAGGAGGTACCCTAGAAATTCGACCCTTTCGGCCTGCAGCTGGCACTTCCCTTTCTTTACTTTAAGTCCCGAATCTCTGAACTTCTGCAGTACCTCCCTCAACCTGGCTTCTAGTTGTTTCTCATTTTTCGTGGCCACCAAGACATCATCAAAGTCGGGCACCACCCCTTCTATTCCCTGGAGGAGTCTTTCCATAAGGCTTTGGAAGACTCCAGGTGCCACGCTGACTCCAAATTGGAACCGGTTGCAGCAGAAAGCCCCTTGGTGCTTTATGATGGTTTGGGCTTCTGCTGTTGTGGCGTCGACCGGCAGTTGCTAGTAGGCTTGCGCCAGGTCGAGCTTTGCGAAGATCCGGCATCCCCCCAGTGAGTGCAGAAGATGCTAGACTACTGGGACGGGATATGCGCTTTGTTGGAGCGCATGGTTTAGGGTGGCCTTGTAGTCACCACAAATTCTCACTGACCCATCTGGCTTGATGGGGGTGACAATTGGGGTCTCCCACCGGGCATGATCGATCAGTTTCAGCACCCCTTGCGCGATGAGCTTATCGAGTTGCTCATCGATCTTGGACTTGAGTGCAAATGGCACTCGCCTGGGCTTAAGGCGGATTGGGGCAATGCTTGGGTCTATGTTAAATGCAATAGGGGACTCCCGGTACTTGCCTAACTAGTTGTCGAAGACTTCCCGGAAGTCCTTCACGAGCGCTGCTTCCCAGTCTGCCTCTGCAATGTGGTGTATGCCGGTTACCTTGATGCCCAGGGGTGCGAACCACTGTAGTCCCAACAGGCTCGGCCGATCTCGATCGACGATCGTCAGGGGTAGCACTTCTGTGTGGCCCTTGAAGGTGACTTTAAAATGGCCTCTACTGACTACAGGGATTCGGTTTCCCTGATAGTCTTTGAGGGTTAGTGTTTGGTCTTCCAGTTCTTGGTGGCGGGTGATGGGGACCAGGTGCTTGAGTGTGCGCCAGGAGACCATTGAGAAGAAAGACCCTGAGTCCACCTCCATGTTGCATTGCTGGTCTTCTATCCCGACCGTCACATATACCTTTCTGGCGTCACTGGTGAAGGAATGGCCGATGATGACAGTCTGGTGCGTTTCCTCTCTCTGTCTCATCTCCCGGAGTTGCCTGTTCTGACCTTCCCAGCTGCAGCGGTTCTCCCTCTGCCGATCTCGGGTCCTCGTGGGGGTGCTGTCTCTCCATCGGGGGCTGGCATCTCATCGCCGTGGGCTGTTGTGCTTCTTATTCCAGCACACTTTGGCGATGTGCCCCCGTTTCTCACAATGCCTGCAAATGGCTTCGAGAAAACGACAGTCCGCTCAGGGGTGATCGCCGCTGCAGTCGGCACACTGGAACCTTGACTTACGAACTCATGGTTCCCGCCACTCCCGCACTGATTGGAGACGGTGGATCTCCTCCTCCTCGTCTTTGATTTCTGAGAAGGAGTCGATGTCGCCATGGTGTGTGGTTGTGTGGTCCGTCACGGGCCTCCTCTCGGGGGTCGATGTAGCCTCTCCGGTTGCCGCTCATGGCATGATGCTCGATTGTCGCATCCGGGCCGCTGATTTCTTGGCCACTTCCGCTGCAGTGGCTTCGGTGAGGGCATCGATGAGGGAGATGCCTTCCTTTTCCATGATGTGGCTCTGGAGGATGGGGTCTCGGAGTCCCAAGACGACGCGATCTCGCAGGGCCTCATCCAGGTCTGTGAACTTGCATAGACCCTTCATAGGTCCCATAGTGCCGCTATGAAGTTGGCCAGCCCTTCGCCCTCACGTTGATCCCACCTGTAGAACTCATGCCGCCGGATGAGGATGGGTACGACGGGGGCGTAGTGGCTCCGCAGCAGGGGCTCGAGATTGTCCCACTCCATCGTCTTGATGTCCACCGGTTTGGCCAAGGCTTTGGCCATTTTGAAGACTGCAGGCCCGCAGTGCATGAGGAACACGGCTCGTTTCTTGTGGCCGTTGGCATCCTTGAGGTTGCTACTCTCGAGGAACATTTGGAACCTATCGGTATAGGATTCCCAGTCCTCAGTAGCAGGGTTGAAGGGAGCAGGTGGCAAGTTGATTCCGGCCATGTTGCTGGTTGCCGCGTGCCGCCTCGCCACATGCTGGGTGGTCTCTTTGTCTCACGATCCCATCCTCGTCGCCAGTGTTAGATCGGAGGCGGATCGGTTCGACAGAGACGCGAGACCATTCTGTGAGTTCAGCTCTTTATTAGGTTTAGGTAAAGGTCTGGGGATGCGAGCCGCGGCAGCCCTTCATATAGTGCTGGCTCGCGGCTCGGCAGCCAATGACAGCACTTTGAATCTCCCGCGATTGGCACAGCCAATCGCGGTAGATTCCTAGTGCTCCAATCATGGCTGACCAGTTGACCAATCAGGTCTTCGCTGGTCTGGACCAATCGGGTGCAAGGGTTTCTGAGTATGCTAATACTGTACACTTAATGTATCTGCATCATGTCCAATTTGAATCCTTCATTTTTATTTAACTTTATGCTATTGTAATTTAATTTTCCTGATTGACAATAAAGTTGATTAATAAACAAGTATAGTCACCATCTTTAACTTTATCACCTCCTAACCGTAGAAGCAATGAGAATGACAACTGAATACATGAGACAATGAGAAATGTAAAAGAACGGGAAGAGAACAAAGTTAAGAACTGAAGAATGGGTTAATGCAGCCAAAAACATAATATATTACTCAAAAAGTTAACACAGAACCTATTATCTCAACAGAGAAATAGAAACATAATATTGAAGATTAACCTCTTATATGAAAACAATATGATTGCCTTCTCTTCCCAAGGAACAACAAATAATATTGTCACGTGTCATAGAAATCTAGAATTTATGCACTCAAATTTAATTTTTCAAGATCCAATCACAATGCTATTCAGCAGGCAAGACATCCTAATGTGTTCCTCAGATTTAATAAGCAAACAAATGTGGTTTTTAAACAAATCTACTTGTATTTCCAAATAATCAAATTCCAGTCCTCATAAAAAAACAACAATTAAATATTCCTAGAAATATTTCTTTTCTTTTCTTTTTCTTTTTTTGAAAAAAAAGTAATTTTGGGTATAGCTTGCTAACTAATTTTCAGTTATTAAGAATCTTGGATTGAAAAATTTAACAGCATTAAACAAATGTATTTCAAAGTTCAGCAAAAGAAGTTTTAAATGGTTCTTTAAAAATTCTGTTGGAATAAACATTAAAAGAGTGACTAGAACTTTTGATTTTGGAAACTTACAAGTTATTTTTATAATGACATTATATAGAATGACATTATATAGTCTTTTTTTAAAAAAAAAAAAAACCTCCAGTGATGAAGCACCTAACAACTTCTGAAGGCAAGCTGTTCCACTGTCTAATTCTTCTCAGTGTTAGGAAATTTCTCCTTAATTCCAGATTGTTTCTCTCCTTGATTAGTTTCCATCCATTGTTTCTTGTCTTGCCTTCAGGTGCTTTTGAAAATAAGTTGACCCCTCTTTTTTTGTGGCAGTTTCTCAAATACTGGAATACTGCTATCATGTCTCCCCTAGTCCTTCCTTTTTCTAGACTGGCTATAGCAAATTCCTGAAATTGTTCTTCATATGTTTTTGTCTCCTTAACCATCTTAGTTGCTCTTCTTTGCACTTTCTCCAAAGACTCAACATCTTTTTTGTAATGTGGTGACCAAACTGGATACAGTATTCCAGATGTGGTCTTACTAAAGGTGTCATGCCCTTGGTAGAGTCGTACTCTGAGGGAGGGGAGGAAAAGTTGACAGGGAGTGGAGGTGTGGTTCTGGAGATTGTGGAGGAGGCTGGGGAAGGGCAGAGGCTGGCTGGGCAGTCAGAGGAAGAATCAGGCCTATCCCTGCTGCATCCGAGGACACATAGGGAGGAACAGAGAAGGAAACAACTTGGCTTACGAAAGAGGAAGCGGCCATGATCTTCCTCATTGGTTGCAGCTGGGGAGACTAATATATAAGAGAGATTATTACAACACAGTGTTGCGAGAAGCAAAGTGTGAGTTATTTTGGGCTGAAGTTATCTTGGTTGGCATCCTTCCAACAGACTGTGCCTTGTTATCTCCTTCAATTTGGTTCTGTTGTGGAAATTTCATCATTGTAATTTGTTTGGTTTTTTATTTCACCTCTATCTGCTCATTAAGTTCAGACTGTATTACTTTCTTTTGAAAACTATTTTTGAGTATGTTTTATCTCCAACTGAGAATTATTGAACAGTGGGGCCAAGTTGGAGGCATTAAAGGACATTTATTTACATTTTGGATTTTGTTACATTTGTGTTACACTCCGGGTCTTCACATCAAGATTTTTAAAGCAATTTAGAAAAAGGCTAGCAAATGGGGTATATATAAGAAAACACACTGCACTTTGTTTATTTATCCAAGGCTCTTGTTATGACTCTCTTCTCCAGCAGCTTCAAAGCCAAACCTCAAGTGTTGTTGATAACAGTCCAGGAAAGCACCTGCAATAATATTTTGCTGTACTCTCCCTCTATCTTATCACATTAAAATGTCCTTGAGAAGAGGTTTTTTTGCAATTCTCTCCAATTCAAATAAAATACTTTCAAGCCTCTAGTTGGCAGTGTTGCAAAGTTTCTTAATGCTCTTCCTCCCCCCCCAGCCAGAAAAAAGGAGTAATATATACAGAAACAAAAAAAAAATAGCCAAAGGGAGCCTCTATCCTAAAGAAAGTTAAAAAATCAAAGGGAGCATAAAAATATATATGAGAGAAAATTCAATCCAGTTACCTACAAAGTCACATTAAAATCCCCCCCAAAAAGTATAAAGAAAACAAAAAAAAAAAACCCCAAGCCTCAATTTGACATCACTTTAAAAAACGCCGCTCAGACGATTTCAGTCAAAAAAAAAGTCTCACAGATTTCTTCTTTGTTCAGGATGAACTTTCCAACCTCAACGAATTTACAACACAAAAGAGTTTCTCTCACCCAGCCGACACACTTTCACTCCAGCCACTTTCTTTCCGGAGCTGTCCCGACTTCAGCAGCTATGGGGGCTGCCTCTCCGCCGCCAGCAAAAGGGCTTCTTCCGGATCGAACCAAGGTAATATTCTTATTTTTGCCTTTTATTTTAAAGGGAAAGCCTCAGAGTTTTTTCTTAATTTTTCTTTTCTTTTTTATTGGGACTTTTTTGCTTTTCCTATTTATGTTTTTGGACCACTTTGTTGTTGTTGTTGTTGTTGTTGTTGTTGTTGTTGTTGTTTTTTGGATTATTGAGACTTCTTAACTGGATTAAGGTGTGAAGAATCTGAAGGAACTTTTTGTTTTTCTCTTTTTGCTTTTTTTTTTTTTTGCTCTTAATCAATATTATTATTTTTGGATTTGTTTTTTTTTTTTTTCCTTTCTATTTTTTCCTTTTTTATGATGGACTATTTCGTAATTGGATTAGGGTCTAGAAGAACCTGAAGATCTTTCTTCTTCCTTTTTTCCTGTTTCTTCTTTGGTTTCGTGTCTTTTACTATTGGAGTTTTCCATTTTGGATTATAATTGGCTGCGTTACCAGTTGGATTAAAAGTCAAGAAGAATTTGAAGCTTTGGAAGCATTGAAATGAGCAGGAAACCAATAACATCTGGCATTTCTGCTTCTACCTCTGCTTCCCCACCAGCTGGAGGACAACGTTTAATTCAGACAATGTTGAAGCAAGATAAGGAACAAGAAAGAGTAACTTTACAGATGATTATGCAAGGAATCCAAGATCTCAAGACAAAATCAGACATCATTGAACAAAGAACAGGAAATATTGAACAAAGAACAGAATATATTGAACAAAGAACAGAAAATATTGAACAAAGAATAGAGAAGACTGATGAAAAAGTGGAAAACATTAAACAAATGATGATTAAGTATGAGGAGAGATTCCAAAAAAATGAGGAAGAAGGAAAACAAAGAGAGAAGAAGATTGGAAATATTGACAGTAGATTAACAGCGGTTGAACAAGAAAAAGGTGGGATGTTGAGGTGGGAGATGGAAAGGTCAGAATTTTACCTCAGATTTCAAAATATAGAAGAGGGAAAAGGAGAAAACTTGGCAGCGGTAATGATAGAAAGTTTGGCAGATGCTTTGGAAATTACAGAGGAAAAGATGATGGATGGAATAGATGAGATATATCGAGTCTATACAAGATATGCGATGAGAAATAAATTACCCAAGGAAGTCCATATTAGATTTACCAAAAAATCCATTAAAACGCAAATATTACAAGCAGCAAGAGAGAAAACACTGAAATACAAAGGTAAAGAGGTTGTGGTTTTAAAACAAATACCCAGAAGAGTGAGAGAGATGAGAAGAGAATATCAATTTCTGACCAAAATGCTATTGGAAAACGAAGTGAATTATAGATGACTGATTCCAGAAGGACTAATGTTTAGGTGGCAAGAGCAGAGATATAGAATTGATTCAATTGAGAAAGCAGAACTTTTCCATGCAGAATTTTTTGAGAAAGAAGAGAGGAAGCAGAGAAAGAGGTCTCATTAACTGAATTTCAAGATGAACAACTGGAGACTAAAAAAGAGAAAGGAGCAGTAGGGGGACAGATGGATAGCAAAGAACAGCGTGAAGTGAGATCCACAAGAGCGATTAGACCTAAATATAAAGCATAATCATGGAAGAAAAAAAACTGATTACAATGAATATAAATGGACTTAATTCAGCTGTTAAAAGAAGGAAAACTTTTCATAAATTAGAGAAATTAAAATTTGATATAATTTGTTTACAAGAAGTTCATATTAAAAAACAACATGAACAATTGTTATTACAGCCAAAATTGGGGAAAATATTTACTTCTTTGACTCAATGTAAGAAAAGAGGAGTGGTTCTATACATTAAAGAGGCTATCCCAGCAAAATTGATTTACACGGATGAAGATGGAAGAGTATTAATGGTAGAAATAATGGACAATAATATAAAAATACTCTTGATTGCAATTTATGCTCCGAACGATAAACAAGAAGAGTTTTATAAAAAGCTACACATGAAAATAATTGGACTGGACTATGTTAATATAATTATGATGGGAGATTTTAATGGAATTGTGGACAATAAATTGGACTATATAGCAACAACAACAAAGCAAAATAGAAAGGCTCTCCCAAGGTCTTTTTTTAAAATGACAGATGAATTAACTTTAAAAGATATTTGGAGAGAAAGAAATGTTAAAGCTAAACAATATACTTTTTATTCAAATAGACATTTATCATGGTCCAGATTAGATATGATTTGGATCTCAACAGAATTAATATCCAATATTAAAGAAACAAATATTGAAACAAGTACTTGGACAGATCATAGCCCAATGACAATTAAATGGAAGGGACAAAAAAAAAGATCGAGATGGACATTAAATAATACTATTTTAAAGGAGAAAGATTTTATACAATGGATGGAGAAGGAATTGGCTTTTTTCTTCAGAGAAAATAAAAAAGAAGATACTTCAACGCAGAATGTGTGGGATACAATGAAGGCATACGCTAGAGGTTTGATAATAGATTATACAAGAAAAAAGAATATTAGGAAAAGGCAAACTTCTTTTTTTTTGAAGCAAATTTTTATTAATTTTAAAGATAAAACAACACATCATTAACCATTAAATACATAAATACATAAAACCTCTTAACATTATAAATCCTTACAAGTCGAATAAAACATTATTTTTATACAACATAATTCCAATTTATCCCATCTCCATATGGACACACAAATATCTTTCAGCAAATTTCTCATTATTTCTCTTTACTCCTATTCAATTTCATTTCTCTTCCATATTTATCCATTTTATAGTCCTCATATTCATTTCTTTCTGGCTTGTTTAAATTATTCTCATCTAACATTCCTCCAAGGTTTTATTGATTCTTTTTTCCTTTTTTTTATAAAAAACAAATTTTGTTAGTTTTACCAAAAACACAATACACAAACATACAAAACACAAAACATAAACAAAACTAAAAGATCTTTTCTGAAGGTTGTCTGTTCCCGGGTTAAAACTCTTCACACAGACACAAATTCAAACATCATATTCATCCCATATATCCTTCCATAACTTATTATCATTTTCTTTTATATATATATATATATATAAAACCATTTTTATCAGTTTTATAAAAACAATGCACAAAGAATCAAGGCATAACAGCTTATAAATTCTTTTCTAGGAAAAAATAATAATAAAAGACCAATAAGGCATAACATTTCCAAATTATAATATCAATACTTCATATAGTATTAACTTCATATCGTATCCCTACTTCTCCTTTCCATCCAAATTATTTCTTATTAATTAAAATTTTATTGCCTTTTATCAATATACAAAATCCAAAAAAAAGCATATATATCCTTCCATATCTTATTACCATTTTCAACAACATTCTTTGTCTGTTCTATTTCCAATTATCCATTCATCTTTCTTTTTTCTTTTACTATACTTCTCCTGTACACCAATTGGAGTAACATCTATAACTCATTACCCTAACTTAAAAATACTACGTATAGCAATTTTTCTTGGGATTCTGTTTAAAAGATTCTAAGATTACATAATAAATTTTATATTCTAAATACACATATCACAAACCTATGTACCCTCCAGAATCCCTCTTTTAATCTAAATTAAATTCACCCATTGTCTCTAAATAAACTTTTTTTTCTTTAGGTCTTGCTTCCCCCCGTTAAGGCTTCTCCTCCCCCCCTTTCTCTCTTGCTTATTCTTCTCCTTGCCCTTTTTACCCCTTTGCTTTTTTTCTTCACTTTTCTTGCTCCTTTTCCTTTGCTTTCTAACCTTGCCTCCACCTTTTCGCTCATTTTTCTCTCTTTTGGTTGTTTTTATAATTCTTAAAATCCCCTTTTTCTTATCCTTTTTCTCCTCCTCTCCGGAAGGGACCCATTATTCATCAAAGATGGCTTCTTCTTCCTCTTCTTCCTTGTCCCAGTCCTTCTGCTGCGTAATCAACCTTTCACAAGTACATAACGCCATTTCTAAGAATTGAAACAAAGCGTCCAAAGTATCTTCTTTTTTATATTTTTGATATTCAATCTCTAGTTCATCCACAAACGATGCCATTATGAAAAGGGAAACTTCTTCCAAAACAACCACAAGTATTTTTAATCAAAGACAATCAAAAGCAATTAAAAAAAAAAAAAGTTCCAAAAGTTAATACTTTTCTTCCTTCTTCTCTTTCTCTTTCTGGGCTTAATTTTTAATCAAAGAGGTCCAATTACCATATATCTTCCTTTGGGATTCTAGGCAATCTCCTCCTTTTTCAGCTTCTGCTCCAATTTTTTTTCTCCCTTCCCACTTGCAATGTCAATTTTAAATAATCAAAAATCCATACCTCCAACAAGGGTTTTCCAATTTCTTAAATTTTTCAATGTCCAAGAATCCTTTTGTCCCTAAGCTTCAACTCTCAAAACAATTCACTTTCAATGTCCAATATATCCAAACATTTCTGCTGTTTCCATGGGGTGGGAGAGTGAAGAAAAAAAAAAAAGTTCCCTTTAACAGCTTCTCCGCCGCTTTCGCTCTTCTTAGGGATACAATGTATCCTCCAGCAATTCAAACAGCTCAATTCCAGGCAATTTTAAAGATGTTACTTGACCCGGCTCAGACAGAACTTTCACTCTTCACACGTCCTCCAGCACAATCTTACCCGGTTGCTGGCTTCTTCGTGGCGGCCATTGCTGACCGCCGCTCCACCGCCTTGGGAAAAAGGGGTTTTTCCGGAGAAGGGGGGGGTCTGCGACACCCCCACCTCCCTATCCGACTCCCCTCTCTCTTCAGCTGTCCCTACAGGGCAGCCATATCCCCCTGACCCATCTGGATCGGGGGTACCTCGACGGCTAGCACAGCAGGAATCGCGAGCTGTCGTGAATTCCTGCTGCCCCGAAGCCACGCGAAACCGGAACCCCTGGAAAAGGAAAACTTCTAAGGCCTTGGAAGATGAGTATAAAATTCTTGAAAAAGAATTACAGAAAATGCCACAGAAAAAGGATATTAAATTGAAGCTGGATGTAGTCAAACATAAAATGGAATTAATAGAGAAAGAAGAACTGGCACAGAAAATTAGAAACTCTAAACAGAATTATTTTGAAGATGCAAATAAACCAGGTAGATGGCTAGCATATAAATTGAGAAAAGAGAAGGAATCAAGAAAAATATTGAAGTTAATAGATGAACAAGGCCAAGTTTGTTATGGGAATAAGGAGAAAAAAGAAATTATTCGAGATTTTTATGGGCAACTATATAAGCAAGAGAATATTGATGAAGAAAAAGTCAAACAGTATTTACAGGAAGCTAATTTACCAAAGATACCTAAAGAGACTGAAGAAATGCTAGAAAGCAATATAACAATGATGGAACTAAATGAAGCATTTAAGAGACAAAATAATGGGAAAGCACCGGGTCCAGATGGGTTTCCATCAGAATTCTATAAAACATTTCAAGAATCATTGAGCATCCCATTGTTAGAAGTTATGAATGAAGTTATGTTAAAAAAGATGATACCTAAAACATGGTCAGAGGCCTATATTACACTCATACTGAAGGAAGAGACTGACCCATTGCAAATTAAGAATTATAGACCTATTTCTTTATTGAATGCAGACTATAAAATCTTTGCTTCAATCTTATCAGAAAGACTTAAAAAAATATTTAAATAATTTTATTCACCCAGATCAAAATGGATTTCTGCCAAAGAGACAAATTAGAGACAATATGAGAGTAATCTTGGACACTTTGGAATACTATGAGGCTCATCCTGAAAAGCAAATGGCTTTGATATTCCTAGATGCTCAAAAAGCATTTGACAACGTGAACTGGAGATTTATGTTATTATTATTGGAGCAGATGGGTTTTGCTAAAAAATTTATTCAAGCAATAGAAGCCATATATAATAAACAGACAGCAAGGGTAATGATGGAGGGGGAACTTACAGATTTTATTAATATAAGGAAAGGCACAAGACAAGGATGCCCCCTATCTCCTTTGCTATTTGTGTTGACCTTGGAAGTGTTGAATAGAAATATTAGGGATGATAAAAGCATAAAAGGAATGAAAATTAAGAAGGAAGAATTTAAGCTACAAGCTTTTGCTGATGATTTAGCTTTTATTTTGGAAGACCCGCTAGAAACAGCTCCAAAGTTATTGGAAAGGATAGAGGCATATGGAGAGGTGGCTGGTTTGAAAATAAATAAAGATAAAACAAAGATTTTGATAAAGAATATGCTATTGAGACAGAGAGAAGAACTGGCAGACCTTTTGAAAATTCAAGTTACAAATAAGGTTAAGTATCTGGGGATATATTTGACAACAAGATGTAGCACATTAAAGGAGAATAATTATATTAAACTTAAACAACAGATAATTACAGATTTGAAGAAGTGGGAAAACTTGCAATTGTCATTAATAGGGAGAATTTCAACAATTAAGATGAATATTTTATCTAGAATTTTATTTTTGTTTCAAACAATACCAATTAGGCTTGGAAAAGACTATTTTGAAGATTATAAATAAAATATAAATAAAATTATGTTGAAGTTTATATGGCAAGGTAAAAAAGCGAGAATAAAGCTAAAGCTTTTGCAAGATGCTAGAATTAGAGGAGGTTTTGGCCTGCCTAATTGGGAATTGTATTATCAAGCTGCAAGTTTGATATGGGTCAAAGAATGGATAACATTAAGGAAACATAGGTTGTTGACATTAGAAGGGCATGACTTGCTGTTGGGCTGGCATGCTTTTTTATGGTATAAGGGAACTGTGGTTATTTTAGAAGACATTATGTACGGGAGTCTTTGTGGTTAAATTGGGAGAAGATAAAAAGACAATGTTATTTGAAAATTCCAGTTTGGTTATCGACCATTGAAGCATTTTCCTATCCTATAATCTACAAGAAGGAACAAACAGTTAGATATGGGGAACTTTTGGATGAAAAGGGTGAACTTAAATCGATCCAAAACTTAGAGGAACAAGGTATAAGGATGAATTGGTTTTCATATGCACAAATACATTCAAGGTATGATGAAGATTCCAAAACGGAGGGATTTTATGATAAGCAGACTGATTTAGATAAGACCTTGATGGGTACTGATGAGAAGGTGATTAAAAAATTATATGATTATTTACTGGGAATGAAATTAGAGGAAGAACAAGTCAAAGAAACTATGATTGTTTGGGGGAAGAATTTTGGATATGGGATTGATTTAGAGAAATGGCAGAAATTGTGGTCTCAAAATTATAAAATGACAATGTCAATAGCATATAAAGAAAACTTGTATAAGATGTTTTACAGGTGGCACTTTCCTCCGAAAAGAATAGCAAGAATGTTCAAGAACAAATCTGAAAAATGCTGGAAATGTCATCAGATACCCGGCTCGTATTACCATATGTGGTGGACTTGTGAGGATGCTAGAAAATATTGGACTATAATTCGCATGTGGTTGGAAAAAATGACAAAGAAACATATAGACTTGAAACCAGAGATCTTCTTATTGGGAATTTTACCTGATATATATAGTAAAGATTTGAAATATCTGATTGTAAATGTATTAACAGCAGCCAGGATTGTATTTGCTAAAAATTGGAAGAATGAGAAAATACCACTACAGGAAGAAATTATTAAGAAAATATTGGAATGTGCTGAGATGAGCAGATTGACATTTGAAATTAAAGAGCAAGAGGATAAACAATTTTATGAAATTTGGGATCTTTTTTTATAAATGGTTAGATGATAAAATACAACAATAGAATATTTAGAATGTTAGATAGTAAGGAATATCTTTATTTTGCTATTATTTTGTTATTTGACATTATATTTATAAAGGGTTTTATAGGATTGATTTGATATGATTATATGATTTGTTATAGAGTAAACTGGTTTAAAGTATTGTTAGCTCATAAAGCATGAATGATTAAAAGTATAGTCAAAAATTTCTTTTTTTTTAGTGATATTAGGATATATAAGTTTGGATTGACAACATGAGTTGTTATGTAATGTAATTGTAATTTGAGACTACAGAATGAATGCACAAAAATGATGAACCAACTGACACACTGGATGTACATATGAGAGTTGATGTTTTTATGTTTTGTTTGTCTTGTTTGTCTGTAGAAAATTAATAAAATCTTTTTCAAAAAAAAAAAAAAAGATTTTTAAAGCAGTACTACACATTATTTTGATTCTATGCTTCTGTTTATACAACCAATGATTGTACTGGCTTTTTTGGCTGCTGCTGCATACTGCTGGGGTCATGTTTAAGTGATTGTTTACTAGGACTCACAAGTCCCTCTTATAATTATTGTTTTTGAGCCATGTTTTGCATAATCTGTCCTTGTACCTTTGGTTTTTCCTGCCTAGATGTAAAACTGCTTATCTCCACATTAAATTTCATGTTGCTGTATATGGCCCATTGTTCAAAAGTCTGTCAATATCTTTTTGGATCTTAAGCTTGTCTTCTGGGGTGTTGACTATTCCTTCCAGCTCAGTGTCATCTTCAAATTTGATGGCTTCCCTTCTATTCTCTCAACTAAGTCATTTATGAAAATGTTGAAGAGTATTATAAAAACACAGATATAAAAGTACATACTTTTATAGGCCACTGAACTCTGGATTCCCTAAGAACAGGTTATATTCTATTATTACTAATTCTAAAATCTGAATTAGTGACATTACAATTTTTATGAATTATGTAATCCATCCAGCAAAAACCAAGACTATTACTTATGGATAGTGGATCCTTACATGCTGGAAAGCTCATTGTAGTTATTATTGTTTGCCTAAGTAGGATTGCAGAATACATTTGGCACACATGATAAATGGCTGGTAGACTTAGTGAATAATACATAGTGCAGATCTGGCATATGCCTTGAAACTGTTCCAATGCAAACCTTTAATAATGCTATATTAAAACAATATAGCATTTAATCTGTTATCAAGAAGTATGCTATCCAAAAGCATTCCAAAAAAATTCAGTAGCTCTTTAGACAAATGTAGGACTACAAATATAAACAATTTCGCTCGTGTTCAAAACCTGCAAGATCTAAAAAACAGCATTATAATTTTTTCCGATGCTGTAAAACAAATTGGAACATTTGTAACACAATAATGATTTTGTTACAAATTAGTACATTTGTAACAAACTATTGTTGTAATTTGTCATAAAAACCAATTAGGAAATGTTTAAAAGCAGATTTTAATAAACATTATACAGTTTGCAAAGATAAAATTGATGAAATCAAAACTTTGACATGTGAAGCTATGAGTTTTCTGTACTAAGAATGTATGACTAATTGGTACATGACTTTTTAGTATGGCTTGGTGCAAGCTAGTTCAAAATAAAACCCTATTACATTCAAAATGTTTTATTTACTCCCAAGTTTTCACTAGGAACTTAACATTTATTCCAAAAAACTTGTATGAAAACAAAATGGGACTCTGTAACTGCTTGCATCTCAACAGTGGAAGAAATGGGAAAGAGTTCAGGCTGATAATGTCAACAATATCTAAGAATATAGAAGCCATGACTTCTTCTAAGATATGCCAGTGCCAAAAAAACTTCAAGAAAAACTAACATTTATCATTCATGAAATGTCAAATTGCTTGAGGCAACATTGAGAATCAAGTTGCTTACATGGAATAAGAATCAGTATTTACCTACAGAATATGACTCAAAATATTTTAACTTCTCATCTCCTCCTATATATAGGTAAAACTCGAAAAATTAGAATATCGTATAAAAGTTCATTTATTTTAGTAATTCAACTTAAAAGGTGAAACTAATATATGAGATAGACTCATTACATGCAAAGCAAGATAGGTCAAGCCATGATTTGTCATAATTGAAATGATTATGACTTACAACTCATGAAAACCCCAAATCCACAATCTCAGAAAATTAGAATATTACATGCAATCAATAAAATAAGGATTGTACATAGAACAATATCGGACCTCTGAAAAGTATAAGCATACATATGTACTAAGTACTTGGTTTGGGCCCCTTTTGCAGCAATTACTACCTAAATGTGGCGTGGCATGGGAGCTATCAGCCTGTGGCACTGCTGAGGTATTATGGAAGACCAGGATGCTTTAATAGCGGCCTTCAACTCTTCTGCATTGTTTGATCTCATGTCTCACATCTTTCCCTTGGCAATGCCCCATAGATTCTCTATGGGGTTCAGGTCAGGGGAATTTGCTGGCCAATCAAGCACAGTAATCCCATGGTCATTGAACCAGGTTTTGGTGCTTTTGGCAGTGAGGGCAGATGCCAAGTCCTGCTGGAAAATGAAGTCAGCATCCCCATAAATCTCATCTGTGGAAGGAAGCATGAATGCTCCAAAATCTCCTGGTCGATGGCTGCGTTGACCCTGGACTTAATGAAGCACAGTGGACCAATACCAGCAAATGACATGGCTTCCCAAATCAGTGCAGACTGTGGAAACTTCATACTGGACTTCAAGCATCTTGCAGTGTGTGCCTCTCCACTCTTCCTCCAGACTCTGGGTCCTTGGTTTCCAAATGAGATGCAAAAGTTGTTCTCATCAGAAAAGAGGACTTTGGACCATTGAGCAACAGACCAGTTCTGTTTTTCTTTAGCCCAGATAAGACTCTTCTGATGTTGTTTGTTGTTCAGGAGCACCTTGACAAGAGGAATATGACATTTGAAGCCCATGTCCAGGATCCATCTGCGTTGATGGTTCTTGATGCACTGACTCCAACCTCAGTCCACTCCTTATGAAAGTCTCCAACACTTTTGAATGGCCTTTTCCTGACAATCCTCTCCAGGCTGCAGTCATCCCTGCTGCTTGTGCACCTTTTTCTTCCACACTTTTCCCTTCCACATAACTTCTGTTAATGTGTTTTGATACAGCACTTTGGGGACATCCAACTTCTTTTGCAATTACCTTTTGAGGCTTTCCCTCCTTAGGGGGGGTATCAATGATGGTTTTCTGCACAACTGTCAGGTCAGCAATCTTTCCCATGATTGTGATTCCTACTGAACCAGACTGAGAGACCATTTAAAGGCTCAGGAACCCTTTGCAGGTGTTATGGCTTAATTAGCTGATTAGAGTGGGACACTTTCAGCTTGAATATTGAACCTTTTCACAATATTCTCATTTTCTGAGATTGTGGATTTGGGATTTTCATGAGCTGTAAACCATAATCATCTCAGTTATGACAAATCACGCTTGAACTATCTTGCTTTGGATTTAATGAGTCTACCTCATATATTAGTTTCACCTTTTAAGTTGCATTACTGAAATAAATAAACTTTTGCACGATATTCTAATTTTTTGAGTTTCACCTGTAATAGTTATAATAATAAAAATATCTAACTCTGTAAATAAGTAATTATTTTGAAAATAAAGGTTAAGGAAATGTTACATGTATAGTTGAATAATTGAGACAGTCTGTTTCATTGTTTTATATCTTGAATAAAAACTGTTAAATAATGTTCAAATGCTTTTTAAAACAACCTTAAATTACCATTAGACCTACTCAGGTGATCACAGTAATGGAAAGCCTTTTGGTATTCAATAGACAAAAATATAAATCCATAAATCCACCCAGACAGAACAATCACTAGGGGTATGAAAATCAGGTCCAATTCAAATAAAATGTTTAGCATGGTTTGGAAAATTGATCTGATCTGATTTGGTTTATATAGATCAACAAATTGAACTTAATTTAATTGGAATCACTAAAACATGTGTACAGTGCAGAAAGAAACACCCAATAAAGTTTAAATTTGGATGTGTTCATTTTGATTCAATAAATGAAACTAATCTATTAATTTGTTATGTTGGATCAATATGTCACCCTAACTTGATCCAAATCAAGTGAACATTTGTGTATTTCTACTGATCTCATTCTATAGGAGAGTCTGTCAAAATTGCAGAACTGGCTGTGAGAATTCCAGCAAACAACCTGAAAATAGACTATATTAGTTTTCTATTTTGTTTTGAACAAACAAATAAAACTTCAACAACAAACTTCCATAGAGCAGAAATTTGCATTCTTGAATATCTGTTTGCAACTGCTTCCAATTCTACTTTCTCAGGAGAAGCCTGACATTGGAGAAAGTAAAATATCAGCACTGATAATGTTATCTAGTTTGGATAATGAAACATCTGCAAAAAAAGCAAACAAGCTCAGAGAGCACCAAGGTTCCCTCAACATAAAATACCCTCCCAGTCTTTGGGAAAACAGAAATAAAACATATTTGTAAATTTACTAACAATTTGGATTTTGATTTTTTTTGTTCATATTACAGGTAGATATGGGTCCTTTGGGTCTAATTGATTAGATAATTAGATTATATATCTTCCAAATGAAGCCTGCAGTGTTTAACATGAGAATGAATTATAGGGAAGGTTATTCAAAGAAATCAGCTATACATATATTTGTATGTGTAGTCTGCCTATGTTTCAATATATTATTGGTTCAAAGACCTCACCTGACATAACATGATACCTTTTTATGAATCACTGAGATTCTGATAAAATTCCATATGAAAATCATGGAGTTGGATACTGGTTTGTTTAACTTACCATTAATTTACCAAAGTGTGTTTGGAACCATGATTTTTATATTTGAAATAGTAGGAGTATGGAAAGCTTTGAAGAGTACTTTGATTTGACGTTGTTTGGGCTGAGCTACCCTACTGAAGCAGATTCACAGTGGATACCTACTGCAAATTGACCCATGTTTCAAAAAACAAAAACAAACAAAAACATTCAGACATTTGACAGACATTCAGATTTCCCTATTGCCTCAGGTTTGTTATACAGTTATCTTCCATATATAGGAAATGATGAATGAAAGGGAGTTTCACATGATGAGCTTTCTACTACTGACATCAATAGATGGTCAATGAGCTTTATCACCTGGTTAAATTCTATCACTCAGAGCTATTTGTGGGTGACAAGGCTAATTGAGTCTTTTACACTGAGTGAATCAGTGTCAAGTAAGATTTGCCTAAATTGCTTTCAACAATTATTTGATGTTCCACCTTTTTCCCTAGCAGGTACTCAAGAGAGCTGAGGAAATTTGAAATACTGTTTATTTTTATGGGGTTTTTTGCCAATAACTTTTACATTATGGTTTAACCTTAAAAATAGATAGTAAGTAAATATTGACCTAACATATGTTTTAGAAATTTATTTTTGGAGTGATAAATTGATTAATTGTTCTGTCAGGAAATTTCTCCTTAGTTTTAAGTTGCTTCTCTCCTTGATTAGTTTCCACCAATTGCTTCTTGTCCTGCCCTTAGGTGCTTGGAGAATAGCTTGACTCCCTCATCAGTGCCTATATGCTTGTATGCTTTTCAGTGATGACTGTTTTTATATGTTTATTGATTTTTCTTTTGAATTCACTATTGTATGCAGCCCAGAGTCATGCTTTTGTATATATGATGAACGAATGAATGAATGAATGACAGTATAAATTGATGGACAATATAGGGGCAAATTATGGCCCCTCAGATCAGATGGATGATTTAGAGTGGAAAATAATTCAGAAAATCTGAATACAATTGGCAATATATTAGAAGAGGTCAGTCTACATGCCAACATCAAATAAAGGCAAGTTAACAGAGTCACAAACAAACAAGTAACAGCCTTAATGTTCAAGATCATCCAACACAGATTAAAGTGAAAAGCAAAATGCTAGATAGCAAGCTGGTTTTGGAAATTGAGAAGTGTGAGAAATTATTACTGATACATACTGGATAACAGAGAAATCCAAGAAGACAAAAAATAATTTAATGATTAGACACACAACGAATTTGTCTCTGGTACAGAAGTTCTCAGTGTACATGCAACACAACAGGCTAATAATAGCAACAGCACTTAGACTTATGCACTACTTCACATGCTTTCCAGCCCTCTCAAAGTGGTTTATAGTGTCAGCATATTGCCTCCAACAATCTGGGTCCTCATTTTGCTAACCATAATAATGATACTAATAGGAAGTGGTAATAGAGAAGATGAGAAGGGTAATGATAATACAGCCATACAACATACTTAGACATAAGACAAAACTGTGAGGATTAGGTGTTCAGCAGAGTGATGGCATGAGAGAAAAAGTCTCCCTGTGCCTTGTTGTTTTGGCATGTAATGCCCTATAGCAGTGTCCCAATGGTAGGAGTTTTAGGATTAACTCTAAGACTAGAAGAATACCAAAAGCCTGGGAAAAATATTCAGATGTTAATGTTGTTGTTCAGTTACTACAGGGGGCCTCAAACTTGGCAACTTTAAGACTTGTAAACTTCAATTCCCAGAATTCCTCAGCCAGCTATGAATTCTAGGAGTTGAAGTCCATAAGTCTTAAAGTTGCCAAGTTTGGAGACCTCAGAATTACTAAGTCATGTCCAACTTCTCATGACCCATAGATACTATAAAAATCAGAATTGTAGAAGCAACATTTTTTTCCTGTTATGCTTTATGGATGCAAATGTTGGACTTTGAAGAAGCAGGATAGAAAGAGAATTAATGCTTTTGAAATTTGGAGTTGGAGAAGATTCCTAGAATGTCATATATAGTTTAAGGGTGAAAAACAAATTAATCAAATAACAAATGAGCCTTAAGTTCTCACTTAGGGCACAAATATTAGGCACAAATTACAATATTTTGGACACAATATAAAAACATATCATATTTTTGGAAACTCCACAATGCTGGGGGAAAGTGGAAGGAAATAGAAGAGGATGATGAGCTACAAGATGGATGAACTCAATTATAGCAATTGTAGGTGCAGTATTGGGAGACTCAAAGGATCAGATTGGGGACAGATTGCCTTGGATAAAATCTGTCTGGGCTATCACTAAAAATTCAATACTGACCTGATGATAGATGATTAATTAAAAAAAATCCTTCTTTAATCATCATTTTGCTTTTCATCAAGTAATGTGGTAAAGACGTGGAAGGGTTTGATAGAAATTGCTTTCTAGGAAAATATGTCTGCTAACTTTGATTCTGTTTTTCCATCAACAGATTTTTTTTCTATAAAAATCATTTTATTATTTTAGCCTGTTGTTCTTATAATCTTAGCTGAATTAAAATGCTTTTTTGTAATGACTTAATTCAGTGGTGGTATTCAGCAGGTTCTGACCAATTCTGGAAAACCAGTAGCGGAAATTTTGAGTAGTTTGAGAATTGGCAAATGCCATCTTTGAGTGGCCCTGCCCCATCTATTCTCTGCCTTCTGAGTACCAGCTGATTGGCTGGGTCTTCTTTTGTTGCTCTGCACAGGAGAACAGAGCTGGAAAGCAGGTTAGTGGGGTGGGAAGGGAATGGGATTTTGCAGTAACCTTCCCCTTCCACACCCACCAAGCCATGTCCACAGAACCGGTAGTAAATTAAAAAAAAATGGCTTAATTGCAATTTTATATGATATTTCTTTAAATGAAGGGCAGATTTTTTTTTTTAAATACTGCTCTGTCATTTCACAGTATATGTGGTTTATAAAGACTTGAAATAAAATAGTAAAGTAGACAAGGAAAGCAATAGAATACAAGGAAGGAAGGCATGGAAAAAGTTATAGTTTCTCCTCTGACTGTATGTAATCTCCTAATACTTCCTTCACCATTAGTTTCTGTCTTTTTTAAAAAGTACTTTTATTCTTACAAATAAAAGTGACTTACAAAACAGGGGGCAGGGGAAAGTCTAATTGAATAGTAATGGATGAACAAAAAGAAGCAACTACTAAGCACAGCTAATGTATAAATTAAAACATGGTGGGAATTTTTTTTCTTGTAATACATTATTTCCTCCCTTTTCTGATTTCCCCAACTGCTGACCACAACCTATATATACTTTATACTTTACTATATACTATATATACTTTAGATTAAACTTTTGAGTAAATGTGTGTGTGTTCATGCACCCACCATCTCTAAAAAAAATGCTATGATGTTTCCAACATTTATTGTTACACAATTTGTCTGACTTGGTAATTATTGATGAAATTATATACCATTTCTAAAACAGTTTATATGAATTCTCCCTTAAGTTGTAACTTAGAATAAATTTTATAGATTTTTTCCAAAGTTCAGCCAACTGTTACACTGTGATAATTTTGTGTTTTTAAGTTTTGCAACCACTTTGTCATACAGTTTAGAATCAGTTCAGTTTCCCTATCAATTTTCGGTAACAATTTGCATATACTCTATGTCCTATCTAATATGTCATTTTGGTTTTGTATAAGTCAGCATTCTTATAGTCTTTCCATTATTTTAACATTCATGTGGCTCATTCATGTTTTATGAATCAATGTGTTACATTGCAACTATAGTAGTGAAGTTTTGTATTTTATCAGTTTCAGCCCTCATTATAAAAGAGATTGAATACTATCATTTCATTTTGAATATTTTGTGAGGCTTAATGTGTCATAATAAGATATTGAGCGTGCACTGAAATTATTTTCAGTCAAAGAAGAGAATAGCTTTTATAACAACATTGATTCTTTGCGAGGAAAGCATTTGAATAATAAAAGACAGCTTAGCTTCTTGGGGTTAATAAAGATCTACTTGCTATTCCCCCCTTTAAAAAAAAAACTCATTCATCATCAAATGTAAGCAAACAGAGTAAAGTTGGGAACAACTGTAGTGAATAAGAGTTTCAGATAGTCTAAAATTTGCTGATAATGTTACTACACAGAGAAATGGATGGGTTATGCTACAAAGAAATGTAAAAGTCAGCATCAGATAATTTGCCAATCTACAGCAGCTCCAGATTATCCCAGATCTGCTTATACATCAGTATTGTTTGACAAGGAAAGGGTAGCCATAATTGTATGATATATGGATGAAGGAATGTGAAAATATGGGCTACCTTCTGCCAGAGAATGAAGCACATGCAACACTTTTATACACTGAAAGGAGAGGTGTATATATCTTTTCTGGCAATAGCTATCACTCCTCATAAAATCCCACACATCAGTTCCCCAACCAGCAGGAATAGTTTTTTCCAAAGAATTGGGGATGAGACCAGATGCCTCAGACTTTGACTCTGTTCTAGATGAATCAGTGGAATGTCAGCCTTAGGGGACACTTAGCCAAGAATCACCTGAGGATGGTCATACATAGACATCAGCAGAACAACTGGAACTGTTAGAAGTTGACATACACCTTCAAGCCCTGAGACTCAGTGAACAGAGAGAACATAGAAAAGATGCTCAGTAAGGCTCTGTTCCAGACATGAGTAACTTTCTGATAGCTAGCTGCAGCATAATTTAAGAGGAGCCCTCACCCATGTTTCTCTATTAGAAACATCTCTCTGACCTCCTCTGACATGTTGTCCCTTTTTTGTATCCTGCTCATGTAAAAAAAAAAAAAAAAAACTTCTGGAAGTTTGATCTTTGGACTAGTTAATGAACCAGGTTTGGCTCTGCATAAACTTTGGACTGAATTTTGATATCTCTTCTAAATGTTCCTGTTCAAAGCAAAGCTAATTAGGTTAGCTTTGTTTCCAAGAGACTCTGTCTTGATCCTTTTCTCATCTGCACTTTATTTGCTAAGGCTGAAATAAAGTATTGTTATCACTGTGAATTTAGTTATCCATCAATATACTCTCCTGTGCTCTATATCCAGATCTCTTACCCAATATCTACATCCTAGATGGACAATATGATTTTAATTAAAGCTACAGTTATGGACACGTTGTTTTTTTTTTTTTTTGACTTCTATTCTTCAATGTGACCTTCTTTCCTTGTTCTTCTTATCATCCCCCACCCCGCACCCCCAGGCATCTCTTGGGCTTCTTTTATTTATATGATTAAAAACTCCAACTTTCTAGTGATATCCATTTTCTTTCTCACTTTCTTTATAAAATAGTTTTCCTTCATATGTCAACTCTTAAAAAGTAACAATCTTGTAGACAGTAAATGAGGGTAGAAACCACATATTCCTATAGGTGTTCTCTCTCTTATCCATCTATCTACCAGCTGTCAAAACACAAGTATACCAACCCCAAGAGATCAAGGTAAAAAAAAACCAAACAGATGGAATTATATGTAAATGTGATAAAGCAAAGCTCTGAAAACAGAAACTGCAATAATCCAAAGTCAAGGAACAGTCTTATACTCCTTTCTCCCTACTGATGAAATGGTAATCTCATGAATATCCATATTTATTAATTCATTTCTTAACTTTTTTTTTAGGGGGAGGGAAAAAAGAGGGACAGAGAGTTAATCATACTGCTTTATCACATGCCAGTGTTCAATAAATAGAGCTTCTATTGATTCCCATGGTTTAGGGTCATGTTTTGTCTAAATAAAGGTTTGACAAGAACTTTATTGCATCCAAGTGTAATCTACCAATATTAATAACACATAATACTCCAGATAAGCAAAGTCTATGATGAGATTTGCTCAGTTAGGTTTTTCTGTGCCTGATGCTATCTAAATACAGGCAGTAGTTTATGAAACCAAAAATGGTTGCCATAGAATATTGGAATCTGAAGGGAAAGACCAAAAGTGCATCAGAGCCACATGTTGCCAAGAGGTGTCTCACATTTTCTTAATCCCCACCCTATGTCCAGAAGTCGAACATCCCCAAAATGAGTGCATAAGGTCTCCTCCTTGGTTTCATTTTGACACTATCTGTGAGATCCAGTAAAACCACAACTTTTCCAAGTTATAGAGTCTAAACACTATAGGAGAATGTCAGACTTATCTCTCTTTTGCAGTTGACTTTTTCCGAAGATATAAAATGGACTTTGGTAAATAGCCAACCTATTAGTATCTCATTCTTAGATATTCTAGTCTTTTATTCCACCACAGAAGATCATTACTTTACTAGATTGGTGCAGGAATGCTGTTTCTTTTTTGTGCTGGAGTTCTTAACAGAATGCATAATATACTCTGATGTCTGCGTATAATCTTTCACAAGTAATATATTCCAAGCATTCAGTGAATTAATAAACATATTCACAGCATCAAAACTAATCTGTTTTTTTGAGATCATCCTATTTTTGTCTTCTATCCCACAGCCAGATATGCCTATAAGTTTTTTTTACCAGCTATTTATGAATAACTCTTTTTTATTATCATGATTTTCACCTAGTTTACATGTTAAATTAGAATTAATGTCCCAATATTGAGCTATAAAAGGAAGAAATACTTTTAAAAGATGCTAATGTGAGTGCCTAGCTGTTTAGATTTTGCTTATGTGACTGAGTATGCAGTGAGGAAAATATGCAATTTTAGTACTTCCAGTAAAAGAGTCATAGGGAGAGAATTACAATGAAGAGAAATTGCTGGAGGAGTTTATGCAACAGTTTACTCTGCAGGGCTTACTTCAAGAGCTCTGAGGGGAGCAAACCCCTTGATCTGCATGCTTTCCTCCAATTCTGCTGGTTTTTTGAAAACCCAGCTCTCAAGACGTTGAATATTATCTTTTGCTGTAGATTCACAATCTCTTTGTTGATATACTATATTTGTTCCTGTTTGAATGTGGCTGCTGGAACACAAGTCTCCAAATGTAAATGAAGGTAGATGGATAATAGCAAATTATTGGCTTGTAGCTATCAGCATGATATCCCATATCCAGTCAAAAATGGGGTAATCCAAAGCATGGTTGCATTACAGTAACATATTGTCTCATTGCCTCAATGGTCTTGGCAAATGAGTGCTTACATACATTCTGCTTTACCTGAGTCACTAATGACTTTTATCACTTTTTTCTGTGATTCCCCATTCTCTGGCCATGCCTCTACATTTATGGGGCCTCTACTGATAATCTAGGGCATAGTTTTCTTCCATGTGTCCACAAACTAATCCTTAAAGGCAGAAAATCATGTTTTAACAACATTCCCAAATGCTAAAAACACTATCCTGGCCCCGACTCACCCATTTTGTGTCTCCTACATTATTAGTTCTCATTAGCCCCTAAATATTAATTGCCCCAAGGGTTGTACATTGTAGTATAGTCAGTATAATATCAAATAACAAGAGCTGAGTGTTAGGATAGAAAGCTTAGTACAACAAAGAATCCTACATTTGCTGCTTTTTAACGGGCAATTTAAAGATGAGGATATCCAGCATGGCCCCTAGGAATACAAGAAATACAGTTATCTTCCTTAGATTCCATGTGCTAACTTTTCATATTAAAAAGCAAGCTTAATTAAAAGGAGAAACTGGCAAACTGCAAAGTGCAGCAAAATTCATGTAGAAATATCGGGAACTCTAAACTTTTCAACAACAACAACAAAAAAGAAAATGATATACAAGTGCAGGTCAATGTATTGTTTGGAATTATGCCATCTCCCCCCCCCCCCCAAAAAAATGGTAAAAGTAAGGGATAGAAGCATTCTTATAGACAGAGTAGTTCTGCTTCATAATTGGTTAAAATTATTAGCAGCCATTTTATGAGCAGTTGTCTCATTACTAGAAACCATACACTGACTGGGCCCATGAGCTCTATCACACATCCATCTTCAGACAGATTTCCTTCTCCTTAGTGCTGTTTATTATTAATTGTTCCTCATGGCTACTATTGCTTTTTCCATGGCATTGCTTGGTAATAAAAAAAAAAATGATGTGGAAAGCCCAGAAACTTTTAGTACTGGCTTAGTGTCAGGTTCCAAGTAATGCACCCATCATAAAACAAACTCTGAGGCATTCTGTTTCCTCAAAGAACAAGTTTATTTAGATACACCATCTTGGGACTAACTAGTGGAAAACCAGTACTAAAAGTTCCCAGACTTTTCACGTTACTATATATAGGATTTTCTCAATTTTCAAAACAATATGTCATATGCTCCAGCTGGGATGAGAACTGGTTGCTTGGCGACTTTGCTCCTCTTTTCACTGACCACTCAGCCATTGGAACACAACTGACTCATCGGCTAGCAATGTTGTTTTGGCTGAACCTCCATCCATCTCAGCTCTATCCCATTCTAGCTCCCAAGTGTGTCAAGCCACATTTATATAAATAATCCAGAATACAACCAACCCCACAATCTAACCAAATCCAGGCTTGAGACCTAATAGTTAAAAGATAATGCAATATTATAAAGAAGCATTTATTTATTTATCTTTCTATTTACTAGCCAGTGCACAAATATAAGCACCAACAAATTTTAAAAAGTAAGAAAATCTCAAAAGATTTGTTTCACTTCTTTTTGTTAGCAGATTAGTTTTTCCTTTTTACATTTATTTCAAAATCATATTGCAGAAGATATTACATGTATACTAAGCTGACAAAAATATGTTTGCTTGTAGAAACTAATTTAAAAGTTAATACTGAATCTAACAGCAGAGAAGTCAAATGCAAGTCAGTAAAATCTCATAACATGTTGGCTGCAGACAAATAGATAACATTTTCAAAATGTTTTTCTTTCTGCATTCCTGTGCCACAACTGCACAAGCGAAGGCAACAAAGGCAATAACATTGAAATGCTGACATTTGTAAATGGGAGGATTCAGCTGATTGCTAAAGTGTCATTAAGTTGTAACACTGTGATTGCATTGAACTGAAGGATGGTTTAATCATTGTCAATACAAATGATTATCCCTAACAGTCTTGCATTAAGTTCAAGAGATATTCTGGATCTAAAGAATAATAATAATTGGCACATAGCATACTTTCAATCAGATTGGAAATAGCAGTGGAATACAATGGAAAGGCTCACCAAGGTCATTTGCAGTATTGTCTATTTTTTTTCTCATGCACCTTCAGAAGTTCCACTTCCTTCTGGTCTTCTAGGGAAACATGATAATCATGAGAAACTCTACAATAATTGCTAAGTGCCTCAGAATTATTGCAGCAGCTGAACAAAATGCATCTTGCTTCAGCAACTCCACAATTAGCCTGTGACTGAGACAGAATAGTAGGTAAACTTGAGCTATTTACTTGGCCATTTTTATCCTGTAGTTTGCACTCTTCAGGAAAGGTTTATGTTGGAATATAAAGAATGGGAGTAATCATCTGGCTATTTGGCTTTGAACTATGTGTCAATTCCCTTCTTTTCACCAATATCAAATCTAGCATATGGTACTATAGATATGGAGGGCAGGAGCGAGAGGAGAGACAGACAGACAAATAGAGACAGAGAGAGAGAAAAAAAATGGGGGGGGGAGACTGTCTGTAACAGTAATTTATTAGCTGAGATCCTCTGAGACAAAATAGAACAGAACATACAGAAATGATAAAACAGGTTAGACATGGATTCAAGGGGTTAGTGTTAGTGTTTTTGTTTTTGTTTTAAGCAGGATTAGGCAACATGAGACATTCCAGATGTTACTGAACTATAATTTCTTCATGTTTAGGAAGCATGACTAGTGTTGAGGAATTATGCAATATTTTGAATGCAAACTGTTAGGTTTGGAGCATGGGTGCGAATAATGGAGCCAGTGAAAACAGTGAATTTCAAACTCTTTATTTACATGGTGTGACAGCTCAAACTGGATGGCTGCTATAGCTTTCCTTATATAGGCAACTTATTAACTATTCAACCAATAGCAACCTGGGAGTGCTAGCTCCGTTAACCAATGAGAACTGCCTGTTAATGGCCAATCAGATTCCCCTGAACGAACCAATCTGATCTTGCCATTTAACAGCCAATCAGAAGTGCAGGGCAAGAACCCTGCACTTGACTTCAAGCTCAAGATAACTTTATTAAACATTTATTCTGTTATGTATGTAAATAGTTTAAATAAAAGCAAGCTTGGGGTAAAGTGCAGGGTTCTGGCCCTGCACTTCTGATTGGGTGTTAAGCGGCTCGATCGGATTGGTTGGGTTCAGAGAATCCGATTGGCCCTTAACGAAGGACTCTTATTGGTTCTGGAGCTAGCGTCTTACAGCTCCCTATTGGTTATTTCACATTAAGGTCACCTATATAAAGCAGAGTTGTTGTTGTTCACCTTTTTAAGTCACTATGTAATAAAGAGCTGGAAGTTCGCCAACTAAGATTGTCTCCATTCATTTCACCCATGCCTGAAACTATATCACTGGCGACGAGGGTGGGATTTGGAGACATCTGATCTTAAGGAACCGGGAAGAAAAACAGAGCACATGCCAAGACGACGCCACCAACGGAAACCATGTCCAGCGACATCGTACCACCCGCTCCATTCGATCTGAACCAAGAGGATTGGGAATCCTATATGGATCGCTTCCAAATGTTCCTTGAAACAAACAACCTGAAGGACGCCACACCAGCCAAGAAGCAGGCGCTGTTCCTGACGTACTGCGGCCCAGCTGTCTTTAAAATGGCAAAGGCACTCGCGAAACCTCGAGAAGTTAAAGCAATGAGCTGGGAAGACCTCGAACCTCTCCTGAGAGACCATTACGCGCCAACCGTACCTACACTCGTGAGACGCCACGAATTCTATCAAAGAAGCCAACGAAAAGGAGAGAGTGTGGCTGACTTCGTGGCAGACCTCCGACACTTGGGAGGCCTCTGTGGGTTCGCAAACTTAGATGAAGCACTGAGAGACCGCTTAATTCTGGGATTAGATGCACTAGGCGTGCAAAGCAAGCTGATGGCGAAAGGCGACATCGACCTTGCTGACGCCATTGCTGAAGCCACTGCTGCCGAGGCGACCAAAAAGTCCGCGGCGCAACTACGGCAAAGCCGAAACCCAACGACTCTACTGACAGGCGACATCTTACCCAGCTCAGAAAGGGCAGCTAGCGACAACGCACTATGAGGACCTCTCTTCGTCGTCAGACAGCAACGAAGAAGGGGTCCATCGATTGCGGTCCGACCGGGACCCTCGCTCCAAACCCTCACGCCCTTGCGCTGGTTGCAGGGCAAACCACCCCAGGGCAGACTGCAAATTCCGTGATGCGATCTGTCATGAGTGCGGAAAACGAGGTCACATCAGTCGAGTCTGTCACAGTTTACCAGGACCAAGTCAGGCCTCAAGGGGAACCAGCTCTCGCCAATCGGCAGGAAACCGTCCTGTAAGGCGAGATCCAGCAAACCACTCCTACAGATATCGAGCATTGCAGAAAGAAGAGGCCCACCATACTATCACTATAGGTCATGCCTCAGCCATGGACGCTAAGAAGATTCGAGTCACAGAAGCCATAGAGAACCAACCTTGCCACATGGAGGTCGATTCCGGATCGTCCCTCTCAATGGTGTCGTGGAAGACATTAAAGCAACTCATTCCCACCATCCAACGCCAAGACCTTCGAATGCAACGTCTCATCCTTAAAGACTACCAAGGGAATCGGACCTGTGGTTGGGTCTTGTCGAGTCCGCGTCTCATTTAAAAAGCATACGGCATACTTACCTCTAACGATCATCAATAGGGACAGGCCTAGTTTGTTGGGCCTCCAATGGTTCGTGCCACTCGGCATCGAAGTAGCCAGTGTGAACCGAGTCGGTGATTGCGAGTGGGAGGAGGACCTTATTATTGAATTCAGCGATGTCTTCGCAGATCATCTGGGCGAGTATAAGGAGACCCCAATTTCATTTAGCCTCGACCCTAAGGTCGCCCCGATCCGTTTAAAGCCCCATCGAGTTCCGTTCGCCCTTAAGGCCAAGATAGATGAACAACTTGACAAACTAATTAAACAAGGGGTACTGCAACCCATTGATCATTCTCCATGGGAAACTCCTATTGTAACCCCCATTAAACCAGATGGGTCAATCCGAATCTGTGGGGACTACTGGGCCACTCTAAACCACGCCCTCCAGCAGAACGCATATCCAGTACCTGTGGTACAGCACCTCCTTCATTCCTTGGAGGCGGAAAGGTTTTTGCTAAGTTAGATTTAGCTCAAGCCTATCAACAATTGCCCGTGGACGATAAAACAGCCCAAGCTCAAACGATAGTAACGTACAGAGGTGCTTTTAAATGTACCCGATTGCAGTTCGGGGTAAGTGTAGCCCCAGGAATATTCCAAAGTTTAATGGAACGATTATTGCAGGGAATCAAGGGCGTGGTTCCATATTTTGATGACGTGTTAATTGCAGCTCCTAGTAAAAAAATTCTACAGAATCGTTTAAAATGTGTTCTTAAGAAATTCCAAGGAGTGGGATTGAAAGTAAAAAAGGATAAATGTCATCTGTATACAGACAGTGTTGAATTTCTAGGTTATCGCATTGATAGTCAGGGTATCCACCCTACTGAAAGTAAATTAAGGGCGATAAAAAATGCTCCCAGACCCCATAACAAAACAGATCTTCAGGCATTTTTAGGCCTTATTAATTTCTATAATGTGTTTTTACCACATAAGGCGACTGTGGCTGAACCATTACACTGGTTATTCGATAAGAAAGCATTGTGGGTTTGGGGTTACCGGGAGGAAAAAGCGTTTCGAAATATAAAAGATTTACTTACATCTGATTCTGTACTTATGCAATATAATGAAACCTTACCATTGGTTATAACTTGTGATGCCTCACCGTTTGGGGTGGGCGCTACTTTGAGCCATGTGCTGCCTAATGGAAATGAGGCCCTTGTTGCATACTTTTCGAAGACTCTTTCTCAGGCAGAACGTAACTATGGACAAATAGATAAGGAAGTTCTTGCAATTGTGGCAGCCATAAAAAAATTCCATGAGTATGTATATGGAAGGACATTTACCATTGTAACTGACCACAAACCTTTACTGGGGATAATCGCTGGGGACAAACCAACCCCCTATATATTGTCCCCAAGAATGACTCGATGGTCAGAGTTCCTAGCTGCTTATAATTATCGATTGTTACATCGCCTGGGGAAAGCCATTCCCCACGCCGACGCACTCAGCAGAGCACCGCTACCAGAAACTCTCGACGATCTGGCACCAACAGTATCGGCGTTACAAATCGAAACGCTCAACTCGCCTACTATGACCTCTTGAGATATCGCGAGTGAGACCAGACGAGATCACACCCTAGCTCGAGTCCTAGGCTGGGTAGAACGTGGATGGCCATTGGACCAGGTCCCAGATGACTTCGCGCCATTCAAAACAAGACAGACTGAACTTTTTTCGCAAAAAGGCTGTGTCATCTGGGGCGATAGAGTCATCGTTCCAGAACGACTCCAAAAGACGCTGTTACAAATTTTGCACGAAGGACATCCCGGGATCGTGCAGATGAAAGCACTCACACGGAGCTACGCTTGGTGGCCAGGCATGGACCGACACATTGAGCAATGGGTCAAGGCCTGCACCAAGTGCCAACAAAACAGCAACGCACCGCCAAAAGCTGCACCGACTGAATGGGAGACGCCACGCGGGCCCTGGTCCAGAATCCACCTAGATTTCGCAAGGCCGATTAAAGCACATACATTACTATTGACTGTCGATGCATACTCTAATTGGTTGGAAATTCATCGAATGACCCATACAACCTCCGAAGCTGTCATTAAAGTCCTCAATAGACTCTTTGCAACTCATGGATTGCCGGATGTCCTGGTGTCTGACAGCGGACCACAGTTTACAGCGCTAATGTTTGAACAGTACCTTGCTGATAATGGCATCCGCCATGCACTCACCTCGCCAGTGCATCCTGCTACCAACGGCTGAGTGGAACGCATGGTCCAATTTGTAAAAAAGACTTTGCAAAAAGTGGACTATGATAATATTGACGAAAAAATAAACCGCATTCTACTTCTACAACACATCACTCCACACAGCGTAACCGGCAGAACTCCCGCAGAACTTCTCATGGGGCAAAAACTCCGTTCCCGCCTCGACCGATTGCACCCTGCTTACGAGCCAGAAAAGCCTGCAGGATCCAGCAGACGCTACCATACCTTCAAGGTAGGCGACCCCGTTTATGCAAGAAATTTATCGGGCGACCCGGTTTGGATTGAAGCAACGATAATACGCAAGTCTGGGCCCAAATCCTATATTGTAAAATGTGTTGATGAAAGACTGTGGAAACGACATATTGACCAATTACAGTCACGACTCCTTTCGGCCAGCCAGCAACTCCCGTACGACCAAACTGAGGGGGGGGGAGGAATGGAAGAAGACGACATTCCAGGGAACCTGTTCCAAGAGAGCGATGAATCTAGTGAAACTCAGGAAATGGAGCTGGAGGAAGAATCGTACACTCCAAGGGAAATCACACCAGAACGAGAAGCTGAGCCACTACCAAACAACATTTTACCTCAACAGGACTGCACACAGCCAGTCCAAAGAAAATAGACCCAAAAAACAACCATCCTATTTGAAGGACTATATAACCACACCATAATTGAGGAGCCAGAGGGAAGGGGTGTTTTGTATGTAAATAGATTAAATAAAAGCAAGCTTGGGGTAAAGTGCAGGGTTCTGGCCCTGCACTTCTGATTGGGTGTTAAGCAGCTCAATCGGATTGCTTGGGTTCAGAGAATCTGATTGGCCCTTAACGAAGGACTCTTATTGGTTCTGGAGCTAGCGTCTTACAGCTCCCTATTGGTTATTTCACATTAAGGTCACCTATATAAAGTAGAGTTGTTGTTGTTCACCTTTTTAAGTCACTATGTAATAAAGAGCTGGAAGTTCACCAACTAAGATTGTCTCCATTCATTTCACCCATGCCTGAAACTATATCATATTCATTCACAAGACAAACAATATTCTTTCTTTTCTTACATGGATGCTATTTCTGGTGGGCCTTTGTAAAACCATGCTGAAATCTAGAGATAATAATATACAGCATTTCTTGTTTATGTTTTCTTAATAATTAAATATGTGAGAAAACAAAGAGGTTCTGGGATTTTTACTTAGTTAAATGTATTCCAAGGAAACCAGTGTAAGATTCACAAGTTGTACTGATTACTGAGTTTGTCATCTGCACCTCTATAACTGTCTGGTTTGGTTCTTTATTCATTAAATAATATTTGTGGTAAATAGTATATGCAGCAATCAAATAACAAGCAGTTAATAATTTACATGATGAATTCAAAAGAAAGAATATATGGGACTGGTTGTATTTATTTTATTTAGCATGTGGCATGAGCCTGGAATGTAAGATTTAAGAAGCAATTAATAATAATTAGCACATTATCCAGTTTAATGAGTAAAAGACAAGGAGTTAAGAAGGTAACACATTCAGCAAGGTTTTCAAGACACCTTTTGATTAACAAAAGAATTAACAAAAGAATTTTCAAGGAAGAGTTGCTGAAAAGCATAAAAATACTCTGGAACAAAATAGGAAAGGCTTAATGGAGCTAATGGTATTATCTTTTGCTAATATTGTTTTGTTACTGTACATCTGTCACTATTTCATCAAGATGCAGCAATTAGCAAAGCAAATAGGGAAGTTGAAGAGGCTGTTTGTTCAATCTTCCTTTGGTAAGGTCATCCTTGGATCATTTTGATTTTATTTTTATTCTGTATTGCTACTAGAATAATTTTCCATAGGGGATTACTGAAGTGTATTTCTTTTCTTAAAAGGAGAAACTATTAATTATTATTGTGGAAGTGAAATGTTCCCCACCATCAGCATTTTTGGACTGCTGGCTAAACCATAGTATTAAGGTTCTGCCAAACATTGAAACAAGGTTTCAATGAGGGTGCAGTATAATAGGGAAGCAAATAATTTAAACGGTTGCTTAAGTAAAGCTCCAAGTAACACTGGGTATGGTTTCCATCATGTTGCTTTTCTGTTCTCAAATTATATTTGGATATCAGCTCCTTTTTTTCTCCGTAAAGACCACGAGAGAAATTGTTAGAGAGATATGAAAGTAACATTAAGTTATATCATAGAAATATATTGAAAATAATCAGGAACCCTAGGGAGATATTTTGACTTTCAGGAAAGCCAAATAATTGAATAATATTCAATAATGTGGCCTAGAATTAAGTAAACATAGGAAAATAATGCAACAGTGAATAATTCACACACTGTGTCCTCAGATCTCATTGATTCTAGTCATGCATTTGGAGACAACAGGACTAGCCACATGAGATAACCACTGTGATTATGTTTTCAAATAGAAAGATGTTATATACATCCAAAATGGGCACACATTTTACAGACAAAATGAAGTGCAGCATCGTTTTATTATATTAAAAACCATAAAAGAGCTAATAATGAAATTTATACATGATGACTGATTCAGTGGAGGACCTCCTGCTCCTGCTCTATTTTTTTATTTATTTGATTTGTCAATCGCTTACAAGATATTAGGTATAAGAACAAACATGAATATGAATATAGGAAATAGGTACAAATGAATGAAGACAATAGGAAAATTATAAATATAATTTTCACTTTAATTTTCATATATTTTATAAGATGTATATAAGAAAAATATTCAATAGATTTGTTTAGCATATGACACATGGACTAGCAATATATATTAGCAATATATATTTGATAGAATTTGAACAGCATACATTTATGTACTCTGCTACATTTATCTTTAAAAATGATTATAACTGCTGATAGATTCACAGAGAAGTTTTGAATCAATTATTTGATAGTTACATAGGTGTGCCATACTTACATAATAGAAACCTAATTGTCTCCAATAAGTGGGACAAAAAGTCTGAGAATAACATAGTCCTCTGCTCATGGTGTTCCTGTTGAAAATATCACTGAGAATTACATAGGTTGGAATATCACCACAGATATTGCTAATGGAAAACCTCTGTTTAATAATCCTCTCCTTTGTTCTCAGTCTAACTAGTGTAATTTGTCTTTGTCTCCTAAATTACACCATGCAGTTCTCTCACCACCAACAGACAATAAAATGAACCAGCAGAAAAGAAATTTATAATGTAATGATCACAATCTTATCAAATACAAGATATTTTGTTTCATGACCACTGTTCTGACCCAAACCTTGTTCCAAGGAAACAAATACAAAACAGAGGTAACAGCAAAATATTTTAATGATTCTTTATGAATTCCATTCCTTCATGGTTAAAAGGCTGTTTCAGGCTAATTGCTTATGATAAGGACAAGCCTTGCCAAGGTTGTGCAAGGCTGCCAAGAATACTAGATAATGTTACTAAGAAATATTTAAAACACAAAGAGTCTCCAAACACCAACCAAGATACTCCGAATGTCCACAACGCTTGAGTGCAAAAACTTTTTTGCTTCCTGAAAAGAACCCCGGTTTCTCAGCTGGCTTTTATCTCTTAAGGGAGGGGCCATTACTTTGCAGCCTTACTTCCGAGTCACCCATACTGCTGCAGCTGCTCTTTCCTTCAAGCAGCCCTGTGCGTATGTGCACTGGGCACTGGCTGCTCGGGGACCTCTGCCATCACTGTCATCACTGCCTCCACAATCTCCTAAGGCAGCATTCACACTCCCTGATGGTCCTGACCCCATCTCTGCATCACACGCAGACCTCTCATCTAAGTCTCCGAGACTTCAGCCATCCGCACCTGTTGCCAGCGAACCACAACAACCACTCGCCTATAATTTCTTTGTGTGTCTATATTTCTCAAATCTCACATGATCCTAAAAATCTTACAATGAACACATTCTAAAGATTTCACTTGAATGTAATTTTAGCATTTCTGGCTAAAATCTCATGAAATTTAGTAATGTTTTCAGGGTTTTTTTAAATAATGAAAAGGTTCAAATAATGAACTTTTGGAATTTCATAAATTGACTTACAAGTCCCCTTAAAATTACAGATGTTATGATATGGTGCAGTGTGATGGTGCCAGAATACTAGAAATATATTTGTCAACAAAATAAAGACAATTTAATATGAAGTTGATATTCTCGGTATATCCATGTTATTTACAAAAGTTGTTTCATGGGATGTGAGAAATTTATAATAAACTTAGTCCCTAATGCAGAGGAAATCATTCCTCCATGTTTTAGCATACTTTGATGACTTTTCTGGAAAAAAAAAATGTAGGACTGTCTATCCTTCATTCAAAAATTATTTTAAATTCAGTCCCTTCCACTAACATCACCAATGTAGAATGGATAATGCAACTAGAGTAGTGTTTTACTTTCAGGGAAAAAATAGCTGAGAATGCCAATGATATGTTAAGATATCTATGATTGGAATGTCCAGTCTGTTTCACTATAGTAGTAACATGCTTCCTGTCTGTCATTATGCATGAGCTGAGAGACCAATTAAATAGAAAATTGTTGTGACTGAAAGGTTCAATCCTGCTGTGAGTTTTGACTCTGATGATTCTGAAGATGGAAGGCTGGAGCCTGCTGTGAATGTGGAGTCTGAATTATTAGAGGACACAGATGTGAGCCAGGAGGATGAGAGATTGTCAAACAGACAGTCCTCGCCAGAACCTTCGACTTCATTCATGCCAGCAACTGATCCACAAAATGAGTCAGAGGCTTTGAGTAGGGAAACTGACAGATCGTGGCTTGATGCCAGAACTAGGAGGAGACTGAAATGTCAAGCTGAGGGGAGGCGTCAAGCCAGACATTGATTAGAGAGACTGACACGCCCATCCAGGTGATTTAAGGAGGCATGATGATTCTCAAACTTTGCTTGGAAGCAAAGTGTTTGATGTATCAAAAGGATACGTGTGGAGCGGCTTTTGTAATTTATGGATATTCTGAATTACCAGACAGATTCCGGGAAGTCTGCCAAGGACTGGAATATAATTCTGTTAACCCTTTTTTAGTCTGGCTGTTTTGTTTGAATATTTTGAACTGTGGAACTCCTTGTTCTCACTTGTGAAAATAGGTGAGACATAACATTTTTGCTTCCAAGCCTAACAAACCATCTTCAAAACAAAATGGACCAAACCCAACTGCAGAGTTTGGTAGGGCAGCAACAGCTACAGATAAGTCAACTACTTCAAATCAATGTGACTCTTCAGAATCAGGTAACACAACTGGTGAATCATATTTCCAGCTTGCAAAACCCTGCTGCTGCTCCCTCAGCCCCTCCTTTGAAGAAAAGCCTGGTATCCATGCCGGAGAAATTTTCAGGGCAAATGGACGTGTTCCCAGTATTTATGGGTCAGTGCCAATTGTTTATCTCTCTGTGGCCTGAAGACTTCCCAAGCGACCGGGCTAAGGTAGGATTTATGATTAGCCTATTATCTGGGCAGGCTGCCAAATGGGCTACTCCCTTGTTAGTTCAAGATAGCCCATTGTTGGACAATTTTCAGGATTTTCTACAACAAATGAGAGTTATGTTCGAAAACCCAATTAAACTACAAACTGTGGCAAAACGGTTATGGGACATTAATCAGAGGAAACGTTCCCTGCAGGAATACATTGCAGAATTCCGTTTGCTGTGTATGGATTCTAATTGGAACGAACCGGCTCATATGGCTGCGTTCCAGGAAGGCTTGTCTGATGCCATCAAGGATGAGTTAGTCCATGCAGAGCGGGCTTCAACTCTGGATGCATTGGTAATCCAGTGCTTACGTATTGAAGCTCGTTTACAGCAACGTGGAAGTCAACGGCCCGTTGTGGAACCACCTTCGTCTTCTCATGCACAAACCATGCCACCGAGAGTTTTCCAAACCATGGTTAAGGCTGAGGAGCTGATGGAGTTAGGCACACTCCGCCCTCGCCTAACGGTGCGAGAACGTTCCAGAAGGTTCCAGGAAGGCTTGTGCCTTTATTGCGGGGGTCCAGTACATTTTGCAAATTCCTGCACTCGGAGAGAGACTCGCAGACCTGTGCCTGAAACCACTCCTGGCCCATCGGGAAACGGGGTAGGCCCGACCTCGGGAAAACCCTAGGTCGGGCACATCCTACACCCCCACCCCAAATTGCTGCAGTAAATCCTGGCCCTCCTCGGCATTTACTTTTGGACACTAGTATTTTTCTGCAGTCCCAGAAGAAGGGAAGTCCCGCCGTTGCACTGGTGGATTCAGGAGCTACAACCAGCTTTATGGACTGTGCTTTTGTTAAACATTTTAGAATTCCTTTGATTCCTGTGAATCCACCCATTAAGTGGAAACCGTCGATGGGCGTGAACTCAAGTCAGGACCCATTCGTTTCACCACTCAGCCAGTGCGTATGCTTATTGGGGATCATGAAGAGGTGATAAGTTTTTATGTCACCTCGAACCTCCATCTCCCTTTGGTGCTCGGAGTATCCTGGTTACGTTTGCATGATCTGTTGGTGGCTTGGGTGCAGAACGCCATTTCTTTTCCAAGCCTACAATGTGTGGACCACCTGAGGCATGTCTGCGCTGGCCAGGATATCGCCACTCCTGCTGTCTCAATTTCTTTGGAGCTGTCGGACTTCTCCGATGTTTTCAGCGAATAGGAGGCAGAACGATTACCACCACATCGTGCTTATGATTATCCCATGGACCTGATACCGGATGCTCCATTGCCAAAGGGGCGGTTATACTCCATATCGGAGCCCGAGTTGGTTGCACTTCGAGAGTTTTTAGATAAAGCTTACTCGGGGATTTATTCAACCCTCGTCATCCCCTCTTTCGGCTCCGTTCTTTTTGTCAAAAAGAAGTCAGGAGAACTTTGTCTCTGCTGTGATTACCGACGATTAAACGCTATCATTGTGAGGAATAGCTATCCCTTGCCGCTCATTCCGGAATTGATTGAGCGGTTGCGAGAAGCTACAATCTTCACGAAACTCGATTTGCGTGGGGCCTACAACCTGGTTCAAATGCACAAGGGGGACGAGTGGAAGATGGCGTTTGGCACTCGTTATGGTCATTTCAAGTACACTGTCATACCATTTGGTTTGACCAATGTTCCCGCTGTATTCCAGCATTTGATGAATGACATTTTCCGGGACATGCTGGATAGGTTTGTTGTGGTGTATTTGGACGACATTTTAATTTACTCCTGGTCCAGAGATCACCACCTGCAACAGGTTCATCAAGTACTTCAGCGTCTTCGGGAGCATAAACTCTACACGAAACTGGAGAAGTGTTTCTTTTTCCAGTCGTCGATAGAGTTTTTGGGGCACATCGTTTCTCCTGAAGGCATTGCTATGGACCCTAAAAAGGTTGAGGCATTGTGTAGTTGGGAAGCACCTCATCGAGTCAAGGATGTACAATGTATTTTGGGATTCGCCAACTACTATTGGACTTTTATCCCGGACTTTGCTAAAGTAATGGATCCCATAACTCAGCTCCTCTGTAAAAAGGCCCCATTTGTGTGGGGCCCCCCGCAACAACAGGCTTTTGAAATTTTAAAGAAAGCGTTTGTGGCCGAGCCAATATTGAGGCATCCTGATCCGAATCATCCATTTGTGGTCGAGACAGATGCCTCTAATGTCGCTATCGGAGCGGTACTGTTACAAGCTCTGAAGGACAGCGTGCCTCTTTTCCCATGCACATACTATTCTAGGAAGCTCACAGCTTCAGAGCTCAATTACACCATCTGGTAAAAGGAGTTGTTGGCTATTAAGGCTGCCTTTGAGACCTGGAGATATCATTTAGAGGGGGCTCGGCACAAGGTAGAGGTTCGGACGGATCATTGAAACTTGGAACATTTGTCTACCGCTAAGAAGTTGAACCAACGCCAGATTCGTGGTCGTTGTTTTTCGGAAAGTTCAATTTCTCCATCACTTATGTTCCAAGTGGACAGAATCAGAGGGCAGATGCGTTGTCTCGGAAGCCCGAGTATATCGGTCCCAAGGATCCTCTTCCTCTATGAACGGTGTTACCACAGGAATCCTTGGCCATACTTCAAGATCTAGTAGATTTGCAGGCTCGGCATACGGGAGGCACAGTAATTGGATGTGTGGACGCAGCAGAGAAGGGGGGAAGTTGGACCCGATTCCCCATGGTCCTTTGAAGAGGGCTTGCTAAGACATCGGGATTTATTGTACGTACCCACCAGAATGCTTAGAGCCCTCATCATGGCACAATGTCATGACAACCCTGCTGCTGGCCATTTTGGTTTTCACAAAACTCTGCACTTGGTCACCCGGACTTTTTGGTGGCCTCGGGTTCGCCACAATGTGTCTTCCGATGTCGCTTCTTGCGTGCAATGTCGACAAGCGAAAGTGGCGTCGGGTGTGCCTCCTGGACTTCTTCAACCACTGCCAACTCCGAGCAGACCATGGGGAGCAATCTCCATGGACTTTCTAATGCACTTGCCCCTTTTGTTGGGTTATATGACGGTGCTCGTGGTGGTTGACATGCTCACTAAAATGGCCCATTTCATCCCATGTAGGAGATTACCCTCGGCTCGTGTTACTGCCTGGCTTTTCATACAACATGTATTCTGTTTACATGGCTTACCGGACAGAGTTGTTTCAGATCGCGGTGTTCAGTTCACTGCTCAATTCTGGAAAAGTCTAATGAATGCCCTACGAGTACAAGTATGTTTAGCGTTGGTGCACCATCCGGAAACCGATGGTGGAACTGAGAAGGTAATTGGTATCCTCGCCCAATACCTCAGATGTTTTGTAAATCAATGACAAAATGACTGGGTGACTTATGTTCCATTGAATTTGCCTTTAATAATTCTCGGCGCACCTCCACCCACATGACGCCTTTTTATGCCAATGTGGGTTATCATCCGAGGTTTTTCCCCCTGTCAATCACAGATTCTCCAGTTCCAAAGGCACGAGATTTTTTGTCGGAGTTATATGCGGTGCATCAATTAATTTCCAGACAATTGGAATGAGCAAAAGCAGATTATAAGTGTTTCGCAGATCATTCGTGTCGAGCGATGCCTCCATTGGCTGTGGGGGACAAGGTGTGGTTGTCAACGAAACATCTTCGGGTCGATCGTCTGATTAGGAAGTTGGATCATCGTTTTATTGGTCCCTTCCCTATCGAGGCAGTTATTAATCCTGTGGCTTATCAACTCACTTTACCGCACTCCATGCGCATTCACCCTGTTTTTCATCGCTCCCTGTTGGTACCTGACACTCCATCATGTACTCTCCGCTCTCCGGAAGATACAGGTTCTCCATCCAGGCTCAGCACTAAACCTGTTACGGATACTACAGTGATCGGAATTTATGATTCACGATGGCTGAAGGGACGATTCCAGTACTTCGTGGGAAGACTGGGAAATGAAATGGAGATTCGCTCTTGGCAGGATGTATCCAAGGTACATGCCCCAGATCTTATTTGTATATATCATGCACAACTCCCTTCAAAACCACATCCCGATCATCAAACTTGGGGGAAGGGCCCTGCGGTGAGGGATAGTGTTGTGATTGAAAGGTTTGATCCTGCTGTGAGTTTTGACTCTGATGACTCTGAAGATGGAAGGCTGGAGCCTGCTGTGAATGTAGAGTCTGAATTATTAGAGGACATAGATGTGAGCCAGGAGGATGAGAGTTTATCACAGAGACAACCCCCTCAGAGCCTTCGACGTCATTCATGCCAGCAATTGATCCACAAAATGAGTCAGAGGCTTTGAGTGGGGAAACTGACAGATCGTGGCTTGATGCCAGAACTAGGAGGAGACTGAAACGTCAAGCTGAGGGGAGGCGTCAAGCCAGACATTGATTAGAGAGACTGACACGCCCATCCAGGTGATTTAAGGAGGCGTGATGATTCTCAAACTTTGCTTGGAAGCAAAGTGTTTGATGTATTGAAAGGATACGTGTGGAGCGGCTTTTGTAATTTATGGACATTCTGAATTACCAGACAGATTCCGGGAAGTCTGCCAAGGACTGGAATATAATTCTGTTAACCCTTTTTTAGTCTGGCTCTGTTTTGTTTGAATATTTTGAACTGTGGAACTCCTTGTTCTCACTTGTGAAAATAGGTGAGACATAACAGAAAATATACGACAAGAATGCATGGATAGCTATCCCAGTTGAGGTGAGTTGGGGAATCATTGATGATACTAGAGAATTTAGATATGATCGTGAAAGTTTGGGCATTTACCGAAGAATGTAAGGATTGCCTATGGCCCATATACTACATGTTCCTAGTTTCTCGCTGTTTGTTCATATACATAAACAGATAGTATTGCTTGTCAGAAGTTAGAAGTTTTTTTCTAGCAGAAAGAAGAGACTTCTACTTCTCTTTTTCCCCCAGAGCATTTACTTGCAAAATTTATGTAAGGGCATGGCTTGGGTATAATTTCCTTGTTTAGTATATGAGACAAAAGAATACTGGATGTTTGATTACCATTTAGTATTCATATTGCATATTCAGTGTCTAGGGCAAAATAAATAAAAAAGCTTCTCTTTTTCTCTTTTCTACTCCACTTTGTTTGCTTGTTTCATTTTTAAAATTTGTTTGCCAGCTTTCAAACACTGAATTTCTTTTCAAGACAGCTTACAAAAGTTTCAATTTGCCCTTGAAAATTCTAAATAATTAAAATATGCAACAGAACACGACATAAGAAGATAAAACACCAAAAACAATAATTAAAGTGCTTTAAATGTTTATAAACAGGAATTTTTCTTAAGATAAACATGCTAATTGATGAAAATGCCTGAGGGAATAACACTGTCTTTGCTCGCAAGAAGAAAATACAACAAAATCAATATGAAATATTTCTCTTTGGGAAGAACATTTTAAAGTTGGGAACTACTACTAAACACACACACACACACACACACACAGAGAGACACTAAGACTCAGTATGAAAGGCACCTGGAGCTACATCTGTGACGATAATCTAATTATGGGCAGAAACATACTGGTTGGAACCTGAAATTGTGACAGTGATATTAATTATAGATTAATGACTGTACTTTGAATTGTAACTGGAAACTGAGTCAATGAAAACTATAAAGGGTTGGCATGATGTATCTGTAATGCAAAGCAACAAAGATTCACTTCAATGATGCTACCCAAACTATAGTTCCCTTGGCATGTATGTGAGAAAACCTTCTCTATTTATGATTTAACTGTTGTACACCTCCTGTCCAAACCTGTTTAGCAAACATGTTTCTGATCTCTGATTGAAAGCAGAGCTTGTCTAGCCACTCTTCTGCAAACCTCCAACCAATTTTTTTGAAGCTGGGCGGAGGTGCCTGTTAGTGTATTTCCATTTACTTGCTTTTTTACCTTGTTCTTTATTTTGTGAGTCTGGGTCAGATAACATCAAAATCAAATCAAATCAATCAATCTATAAAATAAATAAATGTCTCTCTCTAGAACTGACTAGCTACTGTTTTTTTTATGTTCACATGCCAAGTGGGGCGAGTCAATGAAGTTACCTGCCCCTTCACCACCTGCCCCTTTTAGTAGTCAATGTCCAGAGCTCATGGTTATTACATCCTGTTGCTTCTGCTCTCAGATGATCTAGATAAGTAGGACCACTAACTTCCCATTCAGGGATACACTGACCCATACAGCTTGGTATTGGAGAAATGGCTTCCTTTTGGTAGAAAGCAAGGAATTACATTCTGTTAAGTACTTGGACATGGGTTGGAGTAAATGGAGACAGTCTTTGAATGTGAACTTTCAGCTCTTTATTGCATAGTGACTTCTCAAAAAAATAACAGTGAACTCTGCCTTATATAGGCAACCTTTGTGAGAATTGTCCAATAGCGAGCTATGAACGCTAGCTCTTTACACCAATAATAATCCTCTGTTAAGGGCCAATCGGATTCCTCAGAACTAACCAATACTATCTGGCCGCCTAACAGCCAATCAGAAGTGCAGGGCCAGAACCCTGCACTTTACCTCAAGCTCATACTTTATTAACTATGGTACATACACAACACCCCTTCCCCCTGGCTTCTTAAATTACGGTGTAGTTATATAGTCCTTTAAATAGGATGGTTGTCTTTTGAGTCTTTCGGATTTTCATTGGACTAGTTGATTGCAATCCTGTTGAGGTAGATTGTTGTTTGGCAGTGGCTCTGCTCCTTGCTCAGGTGCAATTTCTTGCGGTTCAAACAATTCTCCTTCCTGCTCCATTTCCTGAGTCTCACTTGATTCGTTGCTCCCTTCGAACAGGTTCCCTGGAACGTCATCTTCTTCTGTACCTCGCCCCACTCGGTTTGGTCATGGGGGAGTTGTTGACTGGCCGTTGTGAGTCGTGACCGTAATAGGTCGATATGCCGTTTCCACAGTCTATTGTCATAGCATTTCACTACGTAGGATTTGGGGCCGGTCACTCGCACTACCGTTGCCTCTATCCATAACGGATTGCCTGATAAGTTTCGTGCGTAAATGCGGTCTCCTACCTGGAAAGTGCGATAGCGGCCACTGGATCCTATTGGCTTTTCCGGTTCGTAAGCAGGGTGCAACCGGTCGAGGTGGGAACGGAGTCTTTGTCCCATCAGTAGTTCTGTGGGAGTTCTGCCGGTGATGCTATGTGGAGTTATGTGTTGCAAAAAAAGAATTTGGTTGACTTTGTCATCGATATTGTCATAGTCCATTTTTTGAAAAGTCTTTTTAACAAATTGGACCATGCGTTCCGCTCGGCCATTGGTCGCAGGGTGCGCAGGCGAGGTGAGCGCATGGTGGATGCTGTGGTCAGCAAGGTACTGCTCGAACGTTAGTGCCGTAAACTGTGGCCCGTTATCGGACACCAGGACATCAGGCAATCCGTGTGTTGCAAAGAGTCTATTTAGGATCTTAATCACTGCCTCGGAAGTTGTGGCCAGCATACGATGAATTTCTAACCAATTGGAGTATGTGTCGACTGTCAGCAGGAAGGTTTTTCCTTTGGTCGGCCCCGCGAAATCCAGGTGGATTCTGGACCAGGGTCCACATGGTGTCTCCCATTCAGTAGGCATGGCTTTTGGTGGGGCGTTGCTGGCTTGTTGGCACTTGGTACACGCTTTGACCCACTGCTCGATTTGCCGGTCCATGCCCGGCCACCATGCGTAGCTTCGTGCAAGCGCTTTCATCCGCACGATGCCGGGGTAGCCCTCATGCAGAATTTGTAGCAGCGTCTTCCGGAGTCGTTCTGGGACAACGACTCTATCGCCCCAGATGACACAGCCTTTTTGGGAAAAAAGTTAAGTCTGTCTTGCTTTAAACGGCGCGAAGTCATCTGGAACTTGGTCCAATGGCCATCCGCGTTTTACCCAGCCTAGGACTCGAGCTAGGGTGTGGTCTCGTTTGGTTTCTCTCGCGATGTCTCGGGCAGTCATAGGTGGTGAGTTGAGTGTTTCGATCTGCAACGTGGCTGCCGTTGGTGCCGGATCGTCGAGAGTCTCTGGAAGCGGTGCTCGGCTTAATGCATCGGCGTGGGGAATGGCTTTTCCCGGGCGATATTGCAGGTGATAATTATAAGCAGCTAGGAATTCTGACCATCAGGTCATTCTAGGGGATAATATGTAGGGGGTTGGCTTGTCCCTGGCGAATATCCCTAGCAACGATTTGTGGTCAGTTATAATGGTAAATGTCCTTCCATACACATATTCATGAAATTTCTTTACAGCTGAAACGATTGCGAGAGCTTCTTTATCAATTTGTCCATAGTTCCGCTCTGCTTGTGAAAGAGTCTTCGAAAAGTATGCAACAGGGGCTTCATTCCCATTAGGCAGTACATGACTCAAAATGGCACCCACCCTGAAGGGCGAGGCATCGCAGGTTATAACTAATGGTAAAGTCTCGTTATACTGCATAAGTACAGATTCAGATGTGAGCAATTTTTTAACATTCCGGAACGCTTGTTCTTCCCGGTAACCCCATACCCACAATGCTTTTTTATCTAATAACTGGTGTAACGGTTCAGCAACAGTCGCCTTGTGCGGTAAAAATACATTATAGAAATTAATGAGGCTTAAGAATGCCTGGAGATCGGCCTTGTTACATGGCCTGGGAGCATTTTTTATCGCCTTTAATTTACTTTCGGTCGGGTGAATGCCCTGGCTATCAATCCGATACCCTAGAAACTCAACACTGTCAGTATATAAATGACATTTATTCTTTTTCACCTTAAGTCCTGCCTCTTGGAATTTTTTAAGAACACATTTCAAACGATCCTGCAAGATTTTTTTGGTAGGGGCTGCAATTAATACGTCATCAAAATACGGAACCACGCCCTTGATTCCCTGTAACAACCTTTCCATGAGGCTTTGGAATATCCCCGGGGCTACACTAACCCCAAATTGCAATCGAGTACATTTAAAAGCACCTCTGTGCATTACAATTGTTTGGGCTTGGGCTGTCTTTTCATCCACTGGTAGTTGTTGATAAGCTTGAGCTAAATCTAATTTAGCGAAAACCTTTCCGCCCCCCAAGGAATGGAGGAGGTGCTGCACCACCGGAACTGGATACACATTCTGCTGTAGGGCGTGGTTTAAAGTGGCCCGGTAGTCCCCACAAATTTGGATTGACCCGTCTGGCTTAATGGGTGTTACAATAGGGGTTTCCCATGGAGAGTGATCGATGGGCTTCAACACCCCTTGAGCAATTAGCTTGTCGAGTTGTTCGTTGATCTTAGCTTTAAGAACGAATGGAACTTGACGGGGCTTCAAGCGAATTGGGGCTACTTTTGGATCTAGACTAAATGAGTTTGGGGTCCCTTTATACTTGCCTAAACGGTCCGCGAAGATGTCACTGAACTCAGAAATAAGGTCTTCCTCCCACTCACAACCACCGACTTGGTTCACGCCAGCCACTTCGATGTCGAGTGGCGCGAACCATTGGAGGCCTAATAGACTAGGCCTATCTCTATCGATGATCATTAGAGGTAAGTACGCTGTATGCTTTTTGAAGGAGACTCGGACTCGGCAGGACCCGACCACGGGAATTCAATTTCCTTGGTAGTCCTTGAGGATGAGGCGTTGAAATTGGAGGTCTTGGCGTTGGATTGTGGGGATAAGTTGTTTGAATGTCTTCCAAGACACCATCGAGAGGGATGATCCCGAGTCGACCTCCATGTGACAAGGCTGGTTCTCGATGGCTACCGTGACTCGAATTTTCTTAGTGTCCAAAACTGAGGTGTGACCTATAGTGATAGTATGGTGAGCCTCTTCTTTTTGCAAAGCTCGATTCCTGTAGGAGTGGTTTACTGCTTCTCGCTTTACAGGATGGTTTCCTGTCGATAGTTGGCCCCTTTTGAGGCCTGGCTGGGTCCTGGTAAGCTGCGGCAGACCCGGCTGATGTGGCCTCATTTCCCGCACTCATGGCAGAGTGCGTCGTGGAATTTGCATTCGGCCCTGGCATGGTTTGCTCCACAGCCAGTGCAAGGGCGAGGGTCCCAGTCGGACTGCAGTCGATGGACCCCTTCTTCGTCTCTGTCTGACGACGAAGAGAGGTCCTCGTGGTGCGTTGTTGTAAGCTGCCCTTCTGAGTTGGGTAAGAATTTACTGGTCGGTTGTGTTGCTGGAGTGCGGCTTCGCCGTAATTATGCAGCTGACTTTTTGGTCGCCTCCGCAGCCGTGGCTTCGGCGATGGCATCAGCAAGGCTGATGTCGCCTTTCACCATCTGCTTGCTTTGCATGCCTAGTGCATCTAATCCCAGAATTACTCGATCTCTTAGTGCTTCTTCTAAATCAGCGAACCCGCAGAGGCCCCCTAAATTCCGGAGGTCTGCCACGAAATCAGCCACACTCTCTCCTTTTCGCTGGTTTCTCTGATAAAACTCGTGGCGTCTCACGAGTGTAGGCACGGTTGACGCGTTATGGTCTCTCAGGATGGGTTCGAGGTCGTCCCAGCTCATGGCTTTCACTTCTCGAGGTTTGGCGAGTTCTTTAGCCATTTTAAATACAGCTGGGCCGCAGTGCATCAGGAACAGTGCCCACTTCTTTGCTGGTGTGGCGTCCTTCAAATTATTCATCTCAAGAAACATTTGGAAGCGATCCATGTAGGATTCCCAATCCTCTTGGTTTGGATCGAACGGAGCGGGTGGTACGATGCCGCCGGACATGGTTCCGTTGTTGGCATCGTCTTATCACGTGCTCGGTATTGCTTCCTGGCTTCTTAGGTTCAGACATCTCCAAATCCCATCCTCGTCGCCAATGTTAAGTACTTGGACATGGGTTGGAGTAAATGGAGACAGTCTTTGAATGTGAACTTTCAGCTCTTTATTGCATAGTGACTTCTCAAAACAATAACAGTGAACACTGCCTTATATAGGCAACCCTTGTGAGAATTATCCAATAGCGAGCTATGAACGCTAGCTCTTTACATCAATAATAATCCTCTGTTAAGGGCCAATCGGATTTCTCAGAACTAACCAATCCTATCTGGCCGCCTAACAGCCAATCAGAAGTGCAGGGCCAGAACCCTGCACTTTACCTCAAGCTCATACTTTATTAACTATGGTACATACACAACACATTCATTTCTGAAAAGTCTGCACCACAGCAATTTATTTACTGCTAACCAAAACTAGCTAATTCACCTAATGCTTTTTGTGTTTCCTAGATTTCAATATTTCAGGGGGGAAATGGAAACCAATGATTCTATCTTCTCTAATGAGACAAATAGTCAAAGATGAAAGCAATATTTGGTGATTTAATAAAATCTGGTATTCAAGAGATCATATTTTGATGCAGTATTGAGTATGTCAACCCCAATAATAGCTCTTGTTTTGTTTTTGTTTTTTCATTTCCTCTGTTCAGCACATTGCTTTCAATTTATTTTGCTGAAGGAGCAAATTAAAATCCAAAATCTGTGAGGCTTTAAATTCAAATGTGTGGATTCAAATGATAATATTGCAGAGCTTCACCAAGAAAAGGAAGTAAAAATCAGTTTTGCACAGAGATTTCCAGTACTACTTGAAATGTTAAACTCTCAAAAAAGAAAATAAATCACTTCATTTTTTTTCTTAAAAAACATTGAAAGAGAACAGCTGAGGCATAAAAAGTACATATAACTTGATTTTCTAGTACAACATTTTAATACCACTTCAGCCACTTTTAGAGACAATTAAAGCACTCCGCCTGATGGGTGAACCCAGGAGTAAGATTCAAAATTTTTATTTTTTATTTTATTTTTATGAAAAATGGTCATAAGTTACTTTTTTCAGTGCCATTGTAACTTTGAATGGTCATTCCACACAAGCAAAGTATCAGCAAAGAAGGGGAAAAAATCTCCAGAGAAATTCCTGAGACAGGAAGTCTAGTCCTGCCAAGAATGTAATAAGGGTTAACGGAGAGGCAGTTTCTGTAAGCAACACCAGAATGTTTCCTTCCTGCCTTCCTTACAGGATTAGGCCAGTAATTTCTTCTAACAACCGGTTCTCCAAACTTCTTAGAATGTTAACAACCTGTTCTAGCGAATAGGCGCAAATTGGTAGAATCCCACTCCTGGGTGAAACTTTTGAAAAGTCCAATAATTATTTCAGCTGAATATATTCAAATACTTCTCTCTTTGATTTAAGGTACAAATCTATTCATCTTTATAACCAGAAATTAGAATTTTCTGCTATTTTACTGGTATATATTTTAAAATTATGCCTAAACAAAATAATCAACATTTCTTGTCATGTAACCTTGGCTGGCAATATACAAGTCATTTTGTATTATAATAATGTACCATTCCAAGGAACATTGATTGATTTCAGCATATATTACCAACTGTACATTTGCAAGGGTTTTGAATTCTTATTTAATTATCAATTAAAATATCAGATTATTTAGTTGTTGATTTAATTTATATTTAATATTGTCCACTGCAATGATTTCATTGCAAGTGGCAACAATATAGAAAATATAATGACCAAAAAACACCTGAAAGTGTATTTCAGTTTAGCAAGAAAGTAGATCCTATTGATTTGGATTAAGGTGAGATTACTTGATTAAAACTTTTTTTTTCTTTGTTTATTAGATTCTTCAGATGATAGTTGCGAAACAGAAGTCCACCTATGTTAAAGATGTAATATAGGATGATTACAGATGATTAACTTGGTGACTAGTGTTCCAATTTGGCCTACCATTCACTTTCTGGTTAATATGTTTATGAGAAGACAAAGTCTAAGCATACTGATGTCAATCAATCAGTCAAATTCTTTATTATAGTAAATGGTAAAATGTAAATAGATGTGGACAACAAAGATGTGGACACAATATTATAGCCGGAAAAGGGAGATGGATAGAGGTAGATTAGCAATTTACATTAAAAAAAGGAGGAAAAAGAGATTTTTTTTAAAAAAAAAAGTAGCAGGTGGAAATTGGAGTAACCAAACCTGTTTAAAGTAAGCAGTAAGAATTGTAAAAAATGTTTTGCTGTTAAATAAGTACAAAGGTAAATTGCTGTAAAACATTTGGGTAGAATAGTAAAATACTCGTGTATTAAGACATTCAGGTTTTAAAAAATCTAGCTATAAAATGCGAAAGTATAAACTAGAGTTCTATCTGAAGTTTAACTAATGATACTTAATGTCTACTTAGCTGTTTATTATAATAATAACTTAGGGCTCTGTAAGCGAAGGAGATTGAACATAAAGTTATCTGTTGCCTAGTTTTAACTGTAGTAGTGATTAATTTAGCTACTATGTGGGCAAGGCACCATTTCAATCTGAAAGGAGGTAATGAATACAAAATTATCTTGTCTCCTTGGAACTTGCACTAAAAGGGGAAGTATAATGTTGTTTTTAAAAAATCCACACAGAAATTATAGTAAAGAAGGACATGCTACATTTTTTCAATTTTCCCCAGAGCATGTACACTGGGATATAAGGTGGTTGGCATGCTTGCTATATAGAAGCATCAATTGTGCCGAGCTCTGAAAACCCCTCTATTAAGCTTAAATCACTGCTTCACAAACCTGAATAAGTTAACCAAAATTGGGTAAAAGTGTCAATCGTGGTGACAGTATGTTAGGTGTAGCTTTGTTTCCTGTGATGATGCCCAGGAGTGGCTTGTGGTCTGTGACTAGTGTGAAAGTCCTCCCATAGATATATTAATGGAAACGCTTTATTCTGGTGATAGTAGCCAATGCCTCCTTGTCTAGTTGGCTGTAGTTCTGCTCTAGCTTTGACAGAATTTTTGAATAGAATGCTATGGGTGCTTCTTTCCCATCTGGTAATATGAGGCTGAGGATAGCGCTGATGCTGAAAGGTGATGCATTGCATGTTAGGGTTATTGGGAGTGTTTCACTGTATTTTATTAGTCTGATGTGATTAAGTTTTTTTATTTCCTGGAATGTCATTTTTTCCCATCGCCCCCAGGCCCAGGTTGCTTTCTTGTCAAGCTACCTGTGTAGTGGTTCCGCAGTGGTTGCTTTCTGTGGTAGGAATATATTATAAAAGTTAATGAGTCCTAAGAAAGCTTGCAGATCAGTGTTATTTGTGGGTCTGGGGGCTTCCTTGATTGCTCTGATTTTATTTTCTGTGGGGTGGATTCCTTCGCTGTCTATAAGGTATCCTAGGAATTCAACTTTGCCAGTGGCTAATTGGCACTTCTCCTTTTTTACTTTTAGTCCCGCCCCTTGAATTTACCTAGGACTTCCCTTAGGTGGTCTCACAATTGTTCTTTGTCCTTGGCTGATATGAGGACATTGTCAAAGTATGGCACCACCCCTTTTATCCCTTGCAATAGGCCTTCCATTAAGCTCTGGAACACCCCTGGGGTGACGCTGACACCAAATTGTAATCTGTTGCATTTGAATGCGCCCTTGTGCATCACAATTGTCTGAGCTTCTGCTGTTTTGGGGTCAATGGGTAATTGTTGGTAGGCCTGTGTGAGGTCTAGTTTCACAAAATTCCCCCCCAGGAATGTAATAAATGCTGTACCACTGGGACAGGGTATGAGCTTTGTTGGAGCGCATGGTAAAGTCCCCACAAATGCACACAGACCCATCTTTTTTAATTGGTGTAACAATTGGTTTCCCACTTTGCGTGGTCAATTGGTTCTAGAACCCCTTGTGCGATGAGTTTATCTAATTGTTCATCGATCTTTGGTTTTAATGCAAAAGGAACCCGCCTCGCCTTTAATCTTATAGGGGCTATGGCAGGGTTTAGGTTAAAGGAAATTGGGGACCCCCAGTACTTGCCCAACTCTCCATCAAACACTTCTCGGAATTCTTCCATCAGGTCCTCTTCCCACTCTGTCTCAGTGATGCTGTTTATCCCTGTGACTTCGATTCCTAGTGGTGCAAACCATTCGAGTCCCAGTAGGCTTGACCGATTCCAGTCGACTATGGTTAGTAGGAGGACTCTGGTGTATTATTTGAATGTTACCTTGAATTGTCCAGTGCCCATTATGGGTATTTTGTTCCCGATGGTTACTGTCTGGTGTGTCTCATCTCTTCTGTTGCTTGCCTCTTTCCCTTGCCTGTTTCTGTTGTCTTGGTTTCAACGGCTCCCTGTTTGTCTCTCTCTCTTGGGGGGGTGGGGGTGTTCCATCTTTGTCTAGGGCCATAGTTTTTTCTTGCTTGGCATGCCCTAGCAATGTGTCCCTGCCATTCACAATGTTTGTAGATTGCATCTAGGAAACGGCACTCAGAACATGGATGGTTCCCATCGCAGCTGGCACAATGAAATTCCTTCCTTGTTCTGTTCTGGCCTCTTCTGCCCTGTTCCGAACGGAGTTGATTTACCCCTTCTTCATCCTCACCATCTTCTGAAGTGGACTCGATGTCCTCGTGGTGAGTTGTGGTGGTGTTTTTAGGGGTTTCCAATGGTGCTTTATTCATTTTCTGCATGGTGGCCACTGATTTCTGTGTTGCTTCTGCTGCGGTAGCCTCTTCTATTGCTTCTTTGAGTGTTATTTTAGGTTTTGTTAATAATCCACCCTGTAGTGTAAGATCTCTCAGCCCCAAGACTGCTCAGTTTCTCATGGCTTCATCCATGTTTAGGAATTTGCATACTCTGGCAATGTCCCTCAGAGTTGCAACAAAATCGCTGATGCTCTCGCCTTCTTTTTAGTTGCGCTGATAAAATTCATGTTGTTTGATGAGGCAGGAAATGGTTGGTGTGTAGTGAGCCCTCATTATTCTTTCCAGGTCTGGCCAGGCCATCATTTTCACGTTGGTGGGTGCCACTAACGCTTTGTCCATCTTGAATACTATGGAACCGCAATGTGTGAGGAAGTCAGTTCTCTTCCTGTGTTCAGATATATTATTGAGGTTGCTCCCTTTGAGGAACATGAGGAATCAGTCAATGTCTTTGGTTGCTGGATCGAATGGTGTGGGTGGCATGCTGTTTCCAGCCATTTTGTCTAGATGCATTGCTGGTGTTCGTCGGTTGCCACATGCTCATAGGTTCCCTTTGTCTCAGAACCCCATCCTCATCACCAGTGTTAGATCACGGGAATGAGACTCAGGACACCAGCATGATAATCAGTTGTCTTTACTTCCTTCTACTTTACTTCTTCGACTGAGCGCTGAAGAAACAGTGGCAGCCCTTTTATAGTCAGGCTGCTCGCGGCTGTGGCCAGTGGTGGCTCTTCAAATTTCCCACTGCCACAGACTGACCAATTGCAGGTAAATATAATACATAACATAAAGTTGTTATATCGGTGGAATCCCAGCCCTGGATCCTTTGCTGTTCACCAAGTGAACTGAGCCCTGGATAAGGCTGAAGATGGAAGGAAGATCAAAAATCTGAATCGCACCCAGTTCTCTTTATGATAAGGTTTTTCATGATAAGAGACACACCATCTCTCCTACCATCAGTGGGAAAAATGATATGTGTAGTTAAAAAAAGGAACAAGTGAGATCAAAGGGTTTTGAATGGGTTGTGAATTGATAACAGAAGTGAGGATGATGGTTGAAGGAAGCACACTGAGATAGTTTGTTCAAATACAGAAAATAAATTAATCTTGAATCAATCAATCTGTTCCACTGGTTAATTGTTCTTGCTGTTTGGAAGTTGCTTCTTAATGCCAAGTTGCTTCTCTCCCTAATTATTTTCCATCCATTGTTTCTTGTCCTGCCTTCTGGTGCTATGGAAAATAACTTGACTCCCTCTTCTTTGTGGCAGTGCCTCAAATACTGGAATACTCCTATCATGTCACCCCTAGTTCTTCTTTTCTGTAGACTAGAGCCAAACCCAAATCTCGCAACTAGGCTAGAAAGCCAGTGATAGTGATTTCTAGCCCTGCCCCAGGCAGCAAAGCAAAGTGAGTGACTTCGATCACAAAACAAATGTTAAATAAAAGCAGATGGATTTAGAAGAAACACAAATCTTGACCAAGTCGTGATTGGAGGGCATTTAGGATGTTTTTTTTAAAGAAACAGATGGAATGTTTAAACGACAAAAGGTAATGTATGAGGTAATGTATGGAATGCAATATATAGAATGCATCCATTCCAGTGTACAGAAGCAGGTTTACAAAGATAAAAAAGGGTTGGAGAGATAAGTGAATGATGATAGTGTAAACTGGATTTAGCTGTATTTCTCTTTTCCCCCATTAATTCATATGTTTATTTTTCTTTTTGTATTATTACATACTCCCTTTCTTTCACTTTACATAAAATTGCTTATTAAAAATGAACAGGTATGGTAAGTGTGATAGGTATGCTTGTATGCATTGTACTGCATATTAAATAAGATTTTATTGAAATGTTTCTGCTTTTCTGCTTCTGTAAATCAACAATAATACTTTCATGGATAAATCTATATCCCTATTTGACAGCACTCATGCCTAAATTGGCTTAGTTGTTTTATTTGTGTGGTTGTATATTGTGAACTCAACTTTTAATGAATGTAGTTGATATTTTGAGAATATATATTGTTTCATTGTGCAGGTCATTTAACTGAAACTCAAATGTCAGAAATTTGGTATCAGCCCTTTGAAGCAGGCAACATAGGCATGGCAGAAATTCCAAAAAGACTCTTGATTGTTGTAGGATAAAATATGGAATTGTGAAAGCCTGTCAGAGCTTTCCTCTGCTCAAACATATAACAAACAAAATCAAGGAGAAAAATATTTTTTGCTCTTTCTTCTTTTTCAGGATTGAATAATCTTTTCTGAAAGTCTCCCTCCCCCATTAATGGCACATTCCCTTCCAAGGTTAAGCCAACTTTCCTTCCCACTCAGTAACAAAATGATATTATTAAGTGACCTTGAGAAGAACATATTTCTACAGATGTTTATATCTTCTGCTGTCTCAAATGCTTGAATGTGAATAACAAGTAAGAAAAAGAACATTAATAGCAACATTAAAATTATCAGAATTACCATCTCTGCTTATATCAGCATGATGTTGATTCTATGTATAACTGAAGTCAATATCTGTAATGGTATGTGGGAAAGATCTTGGTGATTGGGCAGAGACACTACTAAGAAAAAATCAGATGGAAGAAACCATAACCCATCTAGACAGTGGGTAGGGCAAGAGACTACTTGGATAGGGCAGTGGATAGGGCAAGAGACTACTACTAAAAAAGATTGGAGTGGGGGGTGCAGGGAGAGAATTGTACTTCAGGAAAGATGAAAGATTGATGTTACTTTCCCAATAGCACTTAGGTAAATATCAATAGCACCTAGACTTATATCAGTGGTGGGGTTCAATTTTTTTTACTACCGGTTCTTTGGGCATGGCTGGGGAAGGATACTGTAAAATCTCCAGTCAGAGGTGGTATTTTCCAGTTCTCCAAACGACTCAAAATTTCCACTACCAGTTCTCCAGAAATGGCCAGAACCTGCTGAATACCACCTCTGACTTATATACTGTTTCACAGTGTTTTACAGCTCTAAGCATTTTACAGAGTCAGCATATTGCCCCCAACAATCTGGGCCCTCATTTTACCAACCTTGAAAGGCTGAGTCAACTTTGAGCCAGTCAGGATTGAACTGCTAGCAGTCCCCACTCAGAAGAATTAGCCTTCAATAATGCATTCTAACCACTGTGCCACCACACCTCAGATAGGACTCACAAGCAGAAGAGCTAAGCCTAATTTACTGCAAAGCTACACTGACAGAATATAGCGTGAAAGTACAATTCTCTCTCAAGTCTTTTAAGTTCTTTCTCACATACCATTACAAGTACTGTACATTGCCTGACATTATTTGAAGAGTAGGCTACTGATTGTGAGAACAAAGGAAAGCCATCAAAGCAGAATTCGGTATATATCAACTCTTAATTTGCAGTGCTGCAGATTGACTCCTCCACAAATTTTCAAGAGAAAGTAGATTAAAAGCTACCAGACACCATACAATGTAAGAAAGATGACTATTCAAGCACAATCTCAACATATAGTTCTACAAAGACAGCCGTAGTAGTTCATTGCTGAAGATCAAGGAAGAGAAGACATTAAGCAATTGGCATAAAGGCTACTAGTAAAGAACCATCAAGTACTCTTTTTCAATTAGAAAGCTTCTTATTTCCATTTTTTTCTTTCAATTCCAGCTACTCTGGAAGAAAAGAAAATTCTTAATATGCAAATATGAAATTTTACAATAAATATAGTTAAATTCTGCGCATGGGCGCAAGGAACGGAGACGAGGCAGTGAATAGTGAACTTCAACTCTTTATTAATCATTCTGAACAGAGCAAAAAACCCTAGGGCAGCAGCAGCCCTTTTATAGGGCAGGCTGCTGATCTAGTAACCAATGAGAAACATGGAGTGTTAAACCCTTGAACCAATGAGAGTGGCTCGTTAACAGCCAATCAGATTCTCCTGAATGGACCAATCCAATATTGCTATTATCAGCCAATCAGAAGTGCAGGATTAGAACCCTGCATTTTCTAAAGGTTTGATAAAACTTTATTTAAGCGTTTTATTAGTTCATAACACCCCTTCCCCCCGGGTTCCGTTTAAGGGGTGCGATGACGTAATCCCTGAGGTATGAAGGTTGTTTTGACTGTCTGTTAGATTTGCGCTGTCCCACCGGTTCCTGTCTGTTACCCGGCTTCGGTGGGATGTTTTTTTGGCATATCAGGTACCGGTGGTTCCGCATCCTCATTGGACGACTCGGTGCCGCTAATGTTCTCATTGTTGTCCTCTGATCTTTGCAGGCTTGCTTCTGTTGAGGTATTCCTCTGTGGCGAGGACACTCCCCTCCCTGATTCTTCTTCATTTGTCACGCCCGATTGCTGACTTCCTTTGCTCCTGCTTTCCACCATCTCGAATTCAGTTTCTTCGACATCCCCTCCCCCCTCAGTTTGGGAGTCACCGGAGTCATGGAAACTGGGTTGTAGCCTAGAGCGAAGCTGATCTATATGGCGTTTCCATATTTTTCCATCGCAGGTTTTCACACGGTACGACCTGGGTCCGGTGGCTTGAATTACAGTTGCCTCGACCCACAACGGTTCGCCGGAAAGGTTTCTGGCAAAAACTAAGTCGTCTTTCTTGAACTCGTGGCATTTTCCGCTAGATCCACAGGGTTTCTCTGGCTCGTAAGATGGGTGAAGCCGGTCGAGGTGGGAACGGAGTTTGCGTCCCATCAATAGTTCAGCTGGAGTCTGTTGGTGACGCTGTGCGGAGTGATGTGTTGGAGAAGGAGTATTCTATTTATTTTATCTTCAATGTCCCCATAGTCCATTTTGTAGAGGTTTTTTTTAACAAATTGTACCATGCGCTCAGCTCTTCCGTTAGCCACAGGGTGCACTGGCGAAGTTAGCGCATGGCGAATACCCCAGTCTGCTAAGTATTGTTCAAAGGGTAGAGTGGTAAGCTGGGGTCCATTGTCGGAGACCAGATTGTCTGGCAGCCCATGCGTCGCGAAAAGCCTGTTCAATTTCCGGATAACGGACTCGGTTGTAGTACTCTTCATTTCGTGGATCTCGAGCCAGTTGGAATAGGCATCCACTGTTAGGAGGAACGTATGTCCCTTAGTAGGTCCCGCAAAGTCAATGTGGATGCGGGACCACGGTCCCCGGGGTGTTTCCCATTCTGTTGGAGTTGCTTTAGGTGGGGCACTGTTAACTTCTTGGCACTTTAAACAAGCCTTTACCCAGGTTTCGATCTGTTTGTCGATGCCCGGCCACCACGCGTAGCTTCGTGTGAGCGCTTTCATATGCACGATGCCGGGGTGACCATCATACAGTGTTTTTAATACTGCTCATTGTAACCGCTCTGGGACGATGACTCTATCCCCCCATAGGATGAAGCCTTTTTGTGAAAAAAGTTCTGTTTGCCGGTTCCTGAAGGGGGTGAAGTCATCAGGGGTTTGTTCTACTGGCCATCCCCATTCGACCCAGCTAAGAACTTGCGCTAAGACAGGATCTCGTTTTGTTTCAATCGCAATGTCTCTGGCTGTTAGCAGCAGTGAATGTAGTGTTTCAATCTGGAGTGTTGTAAGGGTTGGAGCTGGGTCGTTGACGGTTTCCGGAAGTGGTGCATGGCTCAGTGCATCAGCATGGGGAATGGCTTTCCCCGGGCGGTGTTGCAGTCTATAATTGTACGCAGCTAAAAACTCCGACCAGCAAGTCATTCTAGGTGATAATATATAGGGGGTTGCCTTGTCTCCTGCTATAATCCCCAGCAAAGGTTTGTGGTTGGTAACAATAGTAAAAACTCATCCATATACATATTCATGAAACCGTTTCACAGCAGAAACAGCAGCAAGAGCCTCTTTATCGATTTGACTTTAGTTACGTTCAGCCTTTGATAGGGTCCTTGAAAAATAGTTAATAGGGGCCTCACTACCATTTGGTAACACATGGCTCAAAATGGCTCCTACTCCAAACAGTGACGCATCACATGTAATTGTTAAAGGCAAAGTCTCGTTATACTGCATTAAAACAGCATCTGAGGTTAATAAGTTTTTCACTTGTCGGAACGCATGCTCCTCTCAGTGCCCCCAGACCCAGGTTGCTTTTTTGTTGAGAAGTCTATGTAGGGGCTCAGTTACGGTCACTTTGTGGGGCAGGAAGATGTAAAAATTAATGAGCCACAGAAAAGCTTGGAGATCAGTCTTATTTCTGGGTCTTGGGGCATTTTTGATTGATTTTAGTTTGCTATTGGTGGGGTGAATGCCTTGTTTATCGATTAGGTACCCCAGGAACTTTACTTTATCTGTACACAGTTGACATTTATTTTTTTTAACCTTAAGGCCGGAGTCTTTAAATTTCTGGAGAACCAATTTAAGACGCTTTTCTAGTGTTTCTCTATTCGGGGCAGCAATTAAAACGACATCAAAGTATGGTACGACCCCTTTGATCCCTTGCAAGAGTCTCTCCATCAAACTTTGAAACATCCCTGGGGCTACGCTAACTCCGAATTGGAGTCGGTTGTACTTAAAGGCGCCTCGGTGCGTAATGATCGTTTGTGCCTCTGCTGTTTTTTTTTATCTACAGGCAGTTGTTGGTATGCCTGTGTTAAATCCAATTTAGCAAAGACTTTTCCGCCCCCCAGGGAATGGAGAAGGTGTTGTACCACCAGCACCGGGTAAGTGTTCTGTTGAAGAGTGTGATTCAGGGTAGCCCGGTAGTCCCCACAAATCCTTAACGATCCATCTGGTTTCCCAATGAGCGTGGTCTGTTGGTTCTAAAACACCCTGGGCTATTAATTTATCAAGCTTAAGGGCAAAAGGTACCCGATGAGGCTTAAGGCAGATGGGGGCTACTTCAGGGTTAAGGTTAAATGATATCGGGGTCCCCTTGTACTCGCCTAGTTTGTCTGCAAAGACGTCCTGGAATTCATGTACGAAGGCCTCCTCCCAGTCATCACTTCTGGTTTGGTAAATGCCGGCTACCTCGATCCCGAGTGGGGCGAACCATTGAAGGCCTAACAAGCTAGGCCGATCACGATAAATGACAGTCAATGGTAAAGATGCAGTACGATTTTTGAATGAGACCTGGACAAGGCTGGATACGACCGGAATTTGGTTCCCTTGATAATCCTTGAGTATGATTCTTTGATTTCTGAGGTCTTGCCTCCGGACAGTAGGGATTAATTTTTTCAGGGTCTTCCAGGAAACCATCGAGAGAGATGATCCTGAATCGACTTCCATCACGCAGGGCTGGTTTTCAATGGTGACCTTCACTCGGATCTTCTTTGCCTCTAGTGATGAGGCGTGACCAATTGTAATGGTTTGGTGTGCCTCTTCTCGTTTCGTTGAATTGGCCAGTGGTTTATTTCTGTAGGAGTGGTTGTCCCATTGGTGGTTCAAATGTTCCTGACTCACAGGACGATTCCCTGTGGTTTGGCGGTAGTTGGTTCCCCTCTGAAGTGGGCTGGATCCTTCCTTCCATAGACCTTTCTGATGTGGTCTCTTTTCCCACAAAAGTGGCAGAGTGCATCGAGGAATTTGCAGTCTGATCACGGGTGGTTTGCCCCACAACCTGCGCATTGGTGCTGTAGTCTTTGATTCTATTGGTGGCATTGGTCATGTTCAGACCAGAGCCGGTTGACCTCCTCCTCCTCATTTTCTGATGATGATTCAAGGTCCTCATGGTGGGTTGCCATTGTGTGTCCCTCTAGGCGAGGTGAGGTTTCGCTGGCGAGTTGGTGGAGCGGTGCATTGGTGCGGCGCATTTGGGCAACCGACTTCCTGGTTGCTTCTGCTGCAGTAGCATCAGCGATGGCATCTGCAAGGCTGATGTTGCCTTTTGCCATAAGCTTACTTTGCACATGTGGTGCATCTAATCCCAGAACTATTCGTTCTCTCAGAGCTTCTTCGAGGTCGGCGAACCCAGAGAGGCCTCCCAGGTTCTGGAGATCCGCGATGAAATCTGTTATGTATGTACCACAGTTAATAAAGTATGAGCTTGAGGTAAAGTGCAGGGTTCTGGCCCTGCACTTCTGATTGGCTGTTAGGCGGCCAGATCGGATTGGTTAGTTCTGAGGAATCCGATTGGCCCATAACAGAGTATTATTATTGGTTTAAAGAGCTTGCGTACATAGCTCGCTGTTGCGTACATAGCTCGCAATTCTCACAAGGGTTGCCTATATAAGGCAGTGTTCACTGTTATTGTTTTGATAAGTCACTATGCAATAAAGAGCTGAAAGTTCACATTCAAGACTGTCTCCATTTACTCCAACCCATGTCGAAGTTTATAACACTGGCGACGAAAGGTGGGATTTGGAGACATCTGAACCTAAGAAGCCAGGAAGCAATACCGAGCACGTGATAAGACGATGCCAACAACGGAACCATGTCCAGCGGCATCGTACCACCCACTCCATTCAATCCAAACCAAGAGGATTGGGAATCCTACATGGATCGCTTCCAAATGTTTCTTGAGATGAATAATTTGAAGGACGCCACACCAGCAAAGAAGCGGGCACTGTTCCTGATGCACTGCGGCCCAGCTGTATTGAAAATGGCTAAAGCACTTGCCAAACCTCGAAGGTGGTTGAAAGCCATGAGCTGGGACGACTTCGAACCCATCCTGAGAGACCATTACACGCTAACCGTGTCTGCACTCGTGAGACGCCATGAGTTTTATCAGAGGAACCAGCGAAAAGGAGAGAGCGTGGCCGACTTCATGGCGGACCTCCGGAATTTAGGGGGCCTCTGCGGGTTTGCCGATTTAGAAGAAGCACGAAGAGATCGAGTAATTCTGGGATTAGATGCATTAGGCTTGCAAAGCAAGCTGATGGCGAAAGGTGACATCAGCCTTGCTGATGCCATTGCCGAAGCCACGGCTGCAGAGGCGACCAAAAAGTCGGCTGCACAATTAAGGCGAAGCCGCACTCCGGCAACAGAACCGACTGGCGAAATTTTACCCAACTCAGAAGGGCAGCTTACAACAACGCACCATGAGGACCTCTCTTCGTCGTCAGACAGCGACGAAGAAGGGGTCCATCGACTGTGGTCCAACCGGGACCCTCGCCCTAAGCCCTTACGCCCTTGCGCTGGCTGTGGAGCAAACCATGCCAGGGCCGAATGCAAATTCCGCAACGCACTCTGCCATGAGTGTGGGAAACGAGGCCACATCAGCTGGGTCTGCCGCAGCTTACCAGGACCCAGCCAGGCCTCAAGAGGGGCCAACTATTGCCAATCAACAGGAAACCGTCCTGTAAAGTGACAACCAGTAAGCCACTCCTACAGAAATCGAGCTTTGCAGAAAGAAGAGGCTCACCATACTATCACTATAGGTCACACCTCAGTTTTGGACACTAAAAAATTCGAGTTACGGTAGCCATCGAGAACCAGCCTTGCCACATGGAGGTCGACTCGGGATCGTCCCTCTTGATGGTGTCTTGGAAGACACTCAAGCAACTTATCCCCACAATCCAACGCCAAGACCTCCAATTTCAACACCTCATCCTCAAGGACTACCAAGGAAATTGAATCCCCGTGGTCGAGTCCGAGTCTCCTTCAAAAAGCATACAGCGTACTTACCTCTAACGATCATCGACAGAGATAGGCCTAGTCTATTAGGCCTCCAATGGTTCGCACCACTCGGCATCGAAGTGGCCGGCGTGAACCGAGTCGGTGGTTGTGAGTGGGAAGAAGACCTTATTTCTGAGTTCAGTGACGTCTTCGCAGACCGTTTAGGCGAGTATAAGGGGACCCCAATCTCATTTAGTCTAGATCCAAAAGTAGCCCCAATTCGCTTGAAGCCCTGTCTAGTTCCATTCGTTCTTAAAGCTAAGATCGACGAACAACTCGACAAGCTAATTGCTCAAGGGGTGTTGAAGCCCATCAATCACTCTCCATGGGAAACCCCTATTGTAACACCCAATAAGCCAGACGGGTCAATCCAATATTTGTGGGGACTACCGGGCCACTTTAAACCACGCCCTACAGCAAAATGCGTATCCAGTTCCGGTGGTGCAGCACCTCCTCCATTCCTTGGGGGGTGGAAAGGTTTTCGCTAAATTAGATTTTGCTCAAGCTTATCAACAACTACCAGTGGATGAAAAGATGGCCGAAGCCCAAACAATTGTAACGCACAGAGGTGCTTTTAAATGTACTCGATTGCAATTTGGGGTTAGTGTAGCCCCGGGGATATTCCAAAGCCTCATGGAAAGGTTGTTACAGGGAATCAAGGGCGTGGTTCCATATTTTGATGACGTATTAATTGCAGCCCCTACCAAAAAAATCTTGCAGGATCGTTTGAAATGTGTTCTTAAAAAATTCCAAGAGGCAGGACTTAAGGTGAAAAAGAATAAATGTCACTTATATACTGACAGTGTTGAGTTTCTAGGGTATCGGATTGATAGCCAGGGCATTCACCCGACCGAAAGTAAATTAAAGGCGATAAAAAATGCTCCCAGGCCATGTAACAAGGCCGATCTCCAGGCATTCTTAAGCCTCATTAATTTCTATAATGTATTTTTACCGCACAAGGTGACTGTTGCTGAACCGTTACACCGGTTGTTAGATAAAAAAGCATTGTGGGTATGGGGTTACCAGGAAGAACAAGCATTCCGGAATGTTAAAAAATTGCTCACATCTGACTCTGTACTTATGCAGTATAACGAGACTTTACCATTAGTTATAACCTGCAATGCCTCGCCCTTCGGGGTGGGCGCCATTTTGAGTCGTGTACTGCCTAATGGGAACGAAGCCCCTGTTGCATACTTTTCGAAGACTCTTTCACAAGCAGAGCGGAACTATGGACAAATTGATAAAGAAGCTCTCACAATCGTTTCAGCTGTAAAGAAATTTCATGAATATGTGTATGGAAGGACATTTACCATTATAACTGACCACAAACCGTTGCTAGGGATAATCGCCGGGGACAAGCCAACCCCCTACATATTATCCCCTAGAATGACCCGTTGGTCAGAATTCCTCGCTGCTTATAATTATCGCCTGCAATATCGCCCGGGAAAAGCCATTCCCCACGCCGATGCATTAAGCCGAGCACCGCTTCCAGAAACTCTCGACGATCCGGCACCAACGGCAACCACATTGCAGATCGAAACACTCAACTCGCCACCTATGACCGCCCGAGACATCGCAAGAGAAACCAAACGAGACCACACCCTAGCTCGAGTCCTAGGCTGGGTAGAACACCGATGGCCATTGGACCAAGTCCCAGATGACTTCGCGCCGTTTAAAGCAAGACAGACTGAACTTTTTCCCCAAAAAGGCTGTGTCATTTGGGGCGATAGAGTCGTTGTCTCAGAACGACTCCGGAAGACGCTGCTACAAATTCTGCACAAGGGCCACCCCAGCATCGTGCGGATGAAACTGCTTGCACGAAGCTACGCATGGTGGCCGGGCATGGACCGGCAAATCGAGCAGTGGATCAAAGCATGTACCAAGTGCCAACAAGCCAGCAACGCCCCTTCAAAAGCCATGCCTACTGAATGGGAGACACCACGTGGAACCTGGTGCAGAATCCACCTGGATTTCGTGTGGCTGACCAAAGGATATACCTTCCTGCTGACAGTCGACACATACTCCAATTGGTTAGAAATTCATCGCATGATGGCCACAACTTCCGAGGCAGTAATTAAAATCCTAAATAGACTCTTTGCTACCCACGGATTGCCTGACGTCCTGGTGTCCAATAACGTGCCACAGTTTACGGCACTAATGTTTGAGCAGTACCTCGCTGACCGCGGCATCCGCCATGCGCTCACCTCGCCTGCGCACCCTGCGACCAATGGCCGAGCGGAACGCATGGTCCAATTTGTTAAAAAGACTTTGCAGAAAATGGACTATGACAATATCGATGACAAAGTCAACCAAATTCTCCTTTTGCAACACATAACTCCACATAGCGTCACCAGCAGAACTCCCGCGGAACTACTGATGGGACGAAGACTCCATTCCCACCTCGACTGGTTGCACCCTGCTTATGAACCGGAAAAGCCAATAGGATCCAGTGGCCGCTATCGCACTTTCCAGGTAGGAGACCGCGTTTACGCATGAAACTTATCAGGCAATCCGTTATGGATAGAGGCAACCGGCCCCAAATCCTATGTGGTGAAATGCTGTGACAATAGACTGCGGAAACGGCATATCGACCAATTACGGTCACGACTCACAACGGCCAGTCAACAACTCCCCTATGACCAAACCGAGGGGGGGGAGGTACAGAAGAAGATAACGTTCCAGGAAACCTGCTCGAAGGGAGCGATGAATCAAGTGAAACTCAGGAAATGGAGCAGGAAGGAGAATTGTTTGCACCACAAGAAATTGCACCTGAGCAAGAAACAGAGCCACTGCCAAACAACAATCTACCTCAACAGTATTGCAATCAACCAGTCCAACGAAAATCCGAAAGACTCAAAAGACAACCGTCCTATTTAAAGGACTATATAACTACACCGTAATTTAAGAAGCCAGGGGGAAGGGGTGTTATGTATGTACCATAGTTAATAAAATATGAGCTTGAGGTAAAGTGCAGGGTTCTGGCCCTGCACTTTTGATTGGCTGTTAGGTGGCCAGATAGTATTGGTTGGTTCTTAGGAATCCTATTGGCCCTTAACAGAGGATTATTATTGGTTTAAAGAGTTAGCGTTCATAGCTCACTATTGGACAATTCTCACAAGGGTTGCCTATATAAGGCAGTGTTCACTGTTATTGTTTTGATAAGTCACTATGCAATAAAGAGCTGAAAGTTCACATTCAAGACTGTCTCCATTTACTCCAACTCATGTCCAAGTTTATAACAAAATCTGCAACACTCTCTCCTTTCCGCTGGTCTCTCTGGTAAAATTCATGTCTTTGGACAAGCGTTGGTACATTAGGTGCATCGTGGGCCCGTAGGAGGGGCTCGAGGACGTCCCAGTCCATGGTTTTCACCTCAGCCAGTTTCGCCAGTTTCGCCAGTGGTCATCTTAAAAATGGCAGGTCCGCAGTGGGTCAGGAATACTGCTCGCTTTTTTCCTGTAGGAGCATCCTTCAAGTTGTTGGTCTTCAGAAACATCTGGAACCGGTCCATGTTTGAGTCCCAGTCTTCTTGTGCCGGGTCAAATGGAGCGGGTGGTATGGCATCGCCAGACATGGTTTCCGCTGCCGATGTGCCTTCAATCACGTGCTCTGTTTGGTGCTCTGTAGTGTTCAGTCAGCTCTAATGTCTTTGCATCCCACCCTCGTCGCCAGTGTTAAGTTCTGTGCATGGGCGCAAGGAACAGAGACGAGGCAGTGAACAGTGAACTTCAAGTCTTTATTAATCATTCTGAACAGAGCAAAAAACCCTAGGGCAGCAGCAGCCCTTTTATAGGGCAGGCTGCTGATCTAGTAACCAATGCGAAACATGGAGTGTTAAACCCTTGAACCAATGAGAGTGGCTTGTTAACAGCCAATCAGATTCTCCTGAATGGACCAATCCGATATCGCTATTATCGGGCAATCAGAAGCGCAGGATTAGAACCCTGCTTTTTCTAAAGGTTTGATAAAACTTTATTTAAGTGTTTTATTAGTTCATAACAAATATAATAAATATTTACCTTTTTTGAACAATGTTACCTACTCAGTAGTTTTGCTCTGCAGTTATGAAAATCTGCTCTTAGTTAATATCTGGCAGTTATCTTCTTATCAAAACTATAATTATCTCTAAATCAGGGGTCCCCAACACCCAGACCATAGACTGGTAGTGGGCCATGACCCATTGGGAATTAGCTGTGCAAGGAGGGGTGAGCATGTGAAGCTTCATTTGCATATGTGTGGGATTACGTTGCATGTGCAAAACCATCCCCTCACTGCCATTCTTCTGACCCAGCTTCCAAACACGACAAACCCTCTGTAGTTAAATAATCCCTTTATTAGGAGTGTCAGCAGCCTCAGCAAAAAGTTTCTCTCCCTCCCTCATCCCCTTTCTCTCTCAATAGGCTAACAAGTCTGTCCATCAGGGAGATGGATAGTTATCTGCCACACCTATTCATCTCTGCCTCCTGCCTTTTATCCCGAGAGCTATGGTGGGGCTTTACTAACAGACTGGCTCTTCCATCCCAAAGATCGGCCCATAGATTTCCCCTGCTCTCTTTTCCTCTGCCTTTTATGCATCCGCGCATCAGGGACTGGACCCAGCTGTTCCTCATCTTCCTCATCAGCCACCTCCAGACCTGAGGATTGTTGACTCTCCTTCTGAAGGATGATGGATGGCCCAGACTCTGTCTCTATTTCTATCTCTGACAAGTCCATTCCCTCTTCCCTCTCAAGAGCTCTCAGATTGCCTTGATGCTGGCCCTCATTCCAGTGATGGGATTCAACCAGTATTACTACTGGTTCGGTGATTATGTTTTGCGCATGCATGTGCGCTTTGCATGCATGTGTGCCAGACGTTCGCTGTGCATGCATGTAAGAAAACCTATAGCTGTGCTGCCGGGACAGCTGGAAAGCGCTGCGCGCAAGTGCGCAGCATTTGGAAAGCCACTTTTTTCCTGCTTTTTCAACTGCAGCTGTGCCACGCAAAGCAGCTGAGGTTGAAAAAGCAGGAAATAAAGGTCAGGTAAGAGCCCAGGCGGGTGGGTGGGCCAAACAGCAGCAAACACAAAACCGGTTTGGTGTCTGCTGCTCTTCAGAGCTACAGGTTCTATAGAGCCAGGCAGAATCGGTAGCATCCCATCCCTGCCTCATTCCCATGCCACCTCCTCATCTGATTCCATTGCTGGAGGGGCTGGCTGTCGACAGACCACAACAGCTACCCTGCCAATCCATAGAGCCAAAATGTTTGGAGACTGCTGTTCTAAACTGCCAATTGTCCCCTTTTTGGTCCTTTTATAACGATCAAGTATAAATGTATTAATTACATACTACTGTTTATTGTATTGTTTTTGTTGTATTTATTTAATTTCTATAGCCACTCAGCTCAATCAATAATTTTGAGCAGTTTACAATTTTGCAACAGCATCAACAATTTAATTGGGTTTTAGGCCTTGGCCAGTGAGCCTATTTTCCTCACAGTTAATAGAAAACAACAAAGAAATATTTCTTCATCATTATTCTTGATGTGGTGCTGTTGTTGTTTTTAAAATCAGGAATTTAGAATATATGAACATGCTCTGAATGTGGATAATTCTAACAGCAATAGCACTGCTTTTCCCATGGATTATTTTTCCCAAACAAAGTGGCCTCAGGGCCATGGATGTGTAGTTCTCATGATAGCAATATGGAATTTTTGTCAGTCCTTTCTTCCCATACTATTTTCCCATCACTTTTTAGTCCAGCCCATATCTATAATTTTCTGGTGGTGTTAACCGGGCCTGATCTTGTTTAGTTTTACAGGATGATTTTTTCTCCTTATTAGTGTGACTTTCTAAATAAATATGATTAAATATAGTGTGACTTCCTTGGCTCCTCACACTGGAGATGGTTGATTAATTAAAACCTCCCCTTCTCCCACATGTCTGTCTGCCTTCTTTGCCATCTTATGTTAATGATATTATCTGCTGTGCAGATTTATAATGGATGGTTTTATTGTTTAATATTTTTATGATGTAAGCCATCCAGAGTCATTGGGTATGAGATGGGTGGCAAATCAATTCATAAATTAATAAATACATATACATAAATACATACATATATACATTCATGCATATGAATGTTCACAAATGAATCTGTGAATCTTTGTTTATTCCTCCTCCTTCCCGTGTCTTGTTTTCTTTGTGTGAATGACACAGTGCCTGCAGACAATAAGGAATATAGCTGGTTCTGAGCATCAAAAAATAGGAGGAGGTAGTCAAGTGACTAGCCAGGGTTGGGCAAAGACCTCTAAGAGTTACATAATCCTCATAGAGGAAGTGTCTCTTTCCCATCAGGACGGCCTGGCATCTTATCCTACTTGATTGTGAAAGTCAGGTCAGCTCAAGACAAATCACATCCTGCTGTGACTTAATCATTAAAGGACTTAATGTAGCATGTATTCCTGAGACTTGAGTGGTGTTCATTTCACCTAGCTTAGTGCAACATCAGTTAGAGTATTAGAAGGGGAGTTCATGTAGTCAAGAAAGGTATTGGTTCAGTCATCAGAAATCTTTTCCAAAATAGGACAAGCTAAGAGACTAGCCACTGAACCAAAAGAACTTTTCTAACCCTGATGACTAGAGTTTTGTCACTATAGTGTATTATCATCATCATTATTGATTGATGGAACATGCCTAGAATCTAATACTGTTACTCTGACTTGCCTCTATATGTTTTGATTCTTGCAAATTTTCTTCTGGAAGTTTCAATAAAGTGCACGCACACAAATCCCCTGACTCAAGTCTGTTTTGTTTGTTCTGTAGAAAAGATACAATAGAAACAACAGGATTTTAAAAAGCTGCATAAGCCTTGCTTGATCATGGAAGGTAAAGAAAGGTCACTTGAAAAGACAAAAAGAAAACAAATAATGGAAGGAAAATGCTCAACAGGTTGCAGTGAGTAAACAGAAAGGAAAGAAATAACAGAACAGAAGATTCTGTGTTTGAAGTGTGAGAAATGGTTGGGCATTATATACAGAGAGTTGAAGAGTTTTTGAGACACATGGGATAGTTAGTGAAAAATGAATGTCCTTTTTTATTGAGTGACATGGGAGGCAAAAATACAGCTTATTGAGAAGATAAAGTGCCCATAAAATCCTCATAATTCAACTTTGTTGAACTAGTAAAAATAGTACAGGACCCTTTGGTGCCTCAGTTCTTATTTTTTGCAGAGGCCTTCAAATTTCATAAACAAAATATAAAAGGAGAATTCCCTGCAGTACATGCAGCTGAACTGTCTGATTATGGCAAATTTCTTGAAGGGATAAATTATGCTATCAAAAATTTCTGGAATTCTAAAAGAAAACTTTTTAATCTTTATTAAAATTCACATTTAATCTTTATTAGCATTCACATTTAAGAACTCCCCCCTTTTTACAACCCTGCAATTCCTTAATTCAGGGTAGAATTGGGGTAACTGGATGGAGCTGAGCATTTGCTGGCCAAACGCCTGACGCCTATGTGGAGTTTGCAGCAGATATTTTCTCTTTGCGCCTTAAGAGAGAAACATTTGCCACTACTTAGGATTCAACATTTAAAAGAATATTTAAAATTGTTAACCCCTGGGAGCTGCTACTAGAGACACTTAGCAGCTGTAGTTGGGAATAATGCCTGATAACAACCTTGTTATAGCTTATAAATGGAGAATTACAAAATGAATTGTGCTACCATTTGGGCAGAGGTTCTTACATGGCACCTCAATGCAGATTTAAAGAAGTAGTCTTCAGAAAAATGAAGGAAAGTAGAAAAAATCCATGAAATGGTACCATCCAACAAAATATTTGCTAACAACTAAGCCACTATTTTAGAAGAAGGGTGGTACATGAATACCATAAAGTGGTACATGAATACCATAAATGAGAATTTTATAATGAAACAGATGTAGGAAAAGTGAAATGAACCAAAAACATTGCAAATCAGAAGTGAAATCATATAAATGCACTGGTTCTGTTACACCCATTTTATTTAATGTAGATTTGAGAAGAGAGCCAGTTTAGCTGAGAATCTGGATGATTTTAGGCCAATCACTCTCTTTTCAGCCCTAGAAAAGAAGCAATTCCAAATCACTTGTGAAATCTTCCCAAGAAAACTGCAGGGACTAATCTAGGCAGTCACCAGGTATCAATATTGACATGAAGGTGCACACACATATGTACCAATGTTCATGTACACACACACACACAACTTACAAGAAGCAATTTTAAAAAACCCTGCGATTTATGTACCTGAAATACAAATTACCAATTTATATTCTAGAAAAGACAATTCCTAATAACTATGTAACATAATTCCCAGCAAAATATGTTGTATGCATATGGTGTGAAACAAGTTGGGTAGTATTTTGAATAGCTGAGGAATATGCAGCAGGGTGGGAATATATCTAAACTAAAAACAATCAAGGAAACTGTTCACCTGTTGCATCTGGAAGATGGAAAGTTATAACAGGGAAAAGAGAGATGATATAATTACTTAACATCTTTGTATCTGTTTTCTCTTGGAAAAGGAAAAAAAAAACCACTCCTTCCCAATAAAATATAGAAAAGTGTACTTTTTTATTGCAACAAACTTGTTGTTATTGTGAACTTGTTGTTCACAATAATAACCATACCTTTTCGCTTCTGTGTGCTTTGGATGTCTTCTCTTATATTCGGTCCAGAAACTATACCTGGGATACAATGAAGAAACAAAGGTCATGGATGGAACACTTATTATACAAATTATATTTCTGCTGAAGCACTGCATTAACTACAGATTAGCTGTTCCACTGTTTTCCTTTAATATCTAATGTTATTTGATGTGAAGAACTAGGAAATGTTTGCCATTATCTGTATGGTCACTCAATAAAATATTCAGAAGAGGTCCTTTTGAAATATTGAGATTGGTAGAGTTATCCTAGAAGCTACTCAATCACTGGCTTATTTGCATTCTGATATGTTTTTCCCACTCTGATTTTTGTAAGATGTTTATTGTTAGGTGTTTGAAGATCTTTAAAAAAAAAAAACTTAGACCTGTCCTTTATAGATGATAAATTCAAAACAGAAAGTGTTACCTTTCCGGAGGAGTTTTGTATGAATTTGGGTTTTATTGCATTTCAATTATTCCTTCTGTTCCTCTTGTTCTTATTATCATGTGCTTCAAATTAGGGTTGAATGGGAAGTACAAGGATAACAAACCTGCAGGAAGAAATTAAATACCTCTCCAATTTAATTCCCACAGTGATATCTCAAATTCCTTGGGAAAGTCTTCAAGCAAGATAAGAAGGAATAACTGGCTCTTACTGTCAATGTCCAAAGATCATTGCTGCTTCTGCAAAGGAGCATTTAGCCATTATAATTATAAGCTATTGGCAGTTTGTCTAATCATCCTTTAAAGCAGTGGGTATCTTAAGATAGTGAATTCCCTCTTTTAACCACCTCTTCTCTGAAGAAATGTATACTGCAGAAAAAGAACTGCATTATTGTTCTATTGCTTATTTAAATCAGTGGAAAAGAAGACACTTTTAATTTTAATTTTTCTGAAGGATGAGACATTTTTAAATAAATGTCACAATTTAAGTGCAGGATGCTTGTTCTTATGTAAGTGGGCAAAAGTACATATGAGAATTTGCAGCTTCCATTCACTCTTGAGAGAAACCTTGAAGGAATTGTTCCCATGAGGCCATCCACCAAAATAAATTATAAAAAGATTCTTAAGGCTGAGTCTGAGGATGGACTGATAACACACACACACACACAAAAAAAAACCCTTTTTCAGGGAAGGAAAAATAGGAAGATCAACAGTGTTAATGGAATCTGTTAAGCCTGGGTTCCCCAACCAGGGTTAGGGAGACAAACAGAATGTGCAGTGTTAGTCAGATAGGCATACAGATAAATAAGTGAGCTAAGCTTGTATGTTTATTAACATACAGTAAAAATAACAGATACGCTTGTGCAATCAAAAATATAGTTTATTCCATTTATAGCATCAAAATAACAGTCCAATAGTCATGTATCATTAAGTCAGTCCATTCAAGGATATTCAGTTAGCAAAATCCGTGCAGAATATCCTATGTCAGTTCACTTACAAATCAGTCCTTTGTTTATCTCTCCCGTTCGAGTAAAGCAGTCTTGAGTCCTTGCAGTAATTAGGGATCATCAAAGCCAGAGAGAGAGCAAGCTGTCATCTTGCTTCTTTTAAAGTGCTTTCACAACCACTCCCTTAATTACATTCCCATATTTAAAGTTGCAGACACTTTAACTTATAAACTATGATTACATATTTATTATTTTACCTAAACCAGTTAGGGTAAACAATGTTATCCCTAACAGAACCAATGTCATGTAGGGAAAACAAACTGCTATCAGCATAATGTCTGTCAGTCCAACGGGTCATGGCTATCCCAAAGGTGCTTTTAAAAAAGGCAACTGGACTGTATTTTTCAAGAAAAATCCAGTTGCCTTTTTAAAAAGTACATTTGGGACTGATATCAATATAGTGCTGAAAACTAGAAGACAAATTTGAGTAACATACAATATACAGGATCAGGAGATCCATATCAGGATCTAAGAATTCCATCTTACTCATATCAGAATCATGCAGATTATTCTGGTAGAATGAGGAAATGTGTGGGGAGGGAGAGATGAAAAACCAAGCACTGTTTTGAAAAACATTGCAAAAGAAGGGGAGGAGAAATTCTGAAGAGCCTCTATCACTTCTATCATGTAGAAAGAAGCTTAATAATGCTGCACAAGATCTATATCTGATGGTTCCAGCTCTTGCATCAGGTGATGAGATGAGATCTCATCACTTGTCTCAGCATCTGCCAACATAGCAGTTTGAAAGCATGTTACATGCAAGTAGACAAATAGGTACCACTTTGGTGGGACAATAATTATTTTTGTGAAGGAAAGTGAATCCAGCTGGTTCTGGATCTTTTCCTATGTGTTGCCCAAGTGCGAGGTGATATAGATGGAGGAAGAAGCCCCAAATGTTACTTCAGAATATTGTTGAACCTAAATGTAGAGCTAGTCCACCCCCTGTGGTGCACTCTGGATAGCTTACAGGCATGAACTGAATGGACTAGCAATAGTTGATAGCTAGCTAGCTAGATGGATGGATGGATGGATGGATGTAGGTAGGTAGGTAGGTAGATAGATAGGTAGATAGATAGGTAGGTAGATAGGTAGATAGGTAGATAGGTAGATAGGTAGATAGGTAGATAGGTAGATAGGTAGATAGGTAGATAGGTAGATAGGTAGATAGGTAGATAGGTAGATAGGTAGATAGGTAGGGAGATAGGGAGATAGATAGATAGGGAGGGAGGGAGGGAGAGAGGAGGAGAGGGAGGGAGGGAGAGGGAAGGCCGTCTATAACAGTAATTTCTTGGCTGAGGTCCTCTGAGACAATACAGAACAGAACAGAATAGACAGAAATGATAAAAGATGTCAGATATGGATTCAAGGGGTTAGTGTTAATCAAATTAGACAATTATATGCTTTTTGGAGCAGGATTAGGCAACATGAGATATTCCAGTTGTTACTGAACTATAATTTCTTCATCCTCAGGAAGCATGACCAGTGTTGAGGAATTATGCAATATTTTGAATACAAAAAAAATTCTTTTTCTTACATGGATATTATTACAGGTGGGCCTGTGTAAAACTGGAGGGCAGAAATAATAGGGCAGTTGCATAATAGTTAAATATAAAATAAAAGGGAAGTGGGAGAATGAAGAACAGCGATATCAAGAGAATTCAGAATTTGCTAGTCATTTGCTAGTCCCCCAAATCTGAACTCACACCTCACATCTCAGAAGCTATAGCATGGTTTTTGCTCAGCAATGAACTATGCATATGATCTTACTTAAGGCTCCTTAATGTATTTCAGCACAAAAAGTGTGATTAAAAATGACTTCCGGTTTTGCGTGGCTTTGGCAGCAGCAGGAATTCGCTTGTCTGCGATTCCTGCTGTGCTTGCTGGCAAGGTGCCCTCGATCCAAATGGGTCTGGGGGATATGGCTGCCCTGTAGAGGCAGCCGAAGAGAGAGGGGATCCTGACAGGGGTTTGGGGGTATTGCAGACCCCCTCCCCAGCCAGAAAAACCCCTTTTTCCCAAGATGGTGGAGCGGCAGTCAGTGATGGCTGTCACAAAGAAGCCCGCAGCCGGGTAAGATTTGTGCTGGAGGTTGCAGGAGGAAGTGAAAATTTGGCTGAGCTGAGACAATAACAACTCTTAATTACCCTGAAAACTGAACTGTTTGAATTGCCTGAGAATACATTGTTTCCCGAAGAAGACTGGAAAGCTCCAGTTAAAGCTGTTAAGGGGGAAAAAAATTTTTTTTTCTTAACTCTCCCTCCCCATAGAAATAGCAGACGGAGATCTGGAAAATCTATTTGGGCACGGAAGGTAACTCAATTTCAAATTTAAAGCCAAGGGATAAAGGATTTCTGGGCATTGGATTTAAAAAAAACAACTTAAAATTGATTTGGTTTGCTTTGTGACTTTGAGAACTCTGTGAAATTTTGTTTTTTTAAAAAAGGGACTAAAGACATTAGGGTTGCATTAAAAAAGAAAGAAAGAAAAAATGGCATTATCTTTTGAAGCACTACAAATGGAATTTCAAAAACTGAAAAAAGAAGATAAGGACTCGTTTGGATCTATCTTTCGCTTTTTGGAAATAGTGATTTCTACCTACCAAGAAATACTACAGGAAGGCTGGGATGAAGGAGAAGAAGCCATCTTTAATGGACAAACACACTTAGTGGAGGAAGAAAAGCGGAAGGGGGGCAAGGAAAAGATGAAGTTAAAAAGCAACCAAGAAAAAGAAAAAGGAGACGAAAAAGTGATATGATGTCAGAAAGCAACAGAAAAGAGAAATACAACAGAGAGGGAAGATTAAGAGAGTGAAATTGGAGAGATGGGGGGGGTCAAAAAGTTAGAATGGAGAAGAAAGAAAGGGGGAAAGGAAAGAGAAGTCATAAAGGCTTTAAACAAGATGCAAAAAATGTTGTTGTTTTTTCAGAGATAAGGGGTGAAATAATTTAAAAAAAAATGATTCTGCAAAAGTACATAAAAATGCATTGTAGACATTAGTATTTGAAGTTGAGTTAGAAAATTAGAATATTATATGATTTAAAAATGTATTAAAGCGAAGTCATGATTTAATTATAGAGTTTAATTTCTTAATTTCATAATAGTATGAAATAGTATTTTTATTGTTTAAGAATTAATAATAGAATTTAATTTCTTATGAAACATTGTTTTTACTATATTATAAATTTAATATTTCTTTTTTACTTGTTTTTAGTTTTATTATTACTTATTAAACTCAATATTATTTGTTTGTTTTACTATTTTGAAATGTAATACTTTGAATGTACGGAGCAGAATCAGTATGGAAAATATGTATTATTTTAAGTATTATTTAGGGGGAAGATAAAAAGTTGTCATACTTCAATCTGGATTTACAGGAGAAATATTGTATTAGATAGAAAAGATAAGTAGGTGATTGAAAGAAAACAGACCAAAGATGCAAATATAATTATTTAATTGACATGGAATAAATAAAATAGAATTAAAAGAATGAGTAGGAGAGAGAAAATATATGGAAAATAGAGTATGTTAAATAAGATATGAGATAGTATATTAAGTGAGTATAAATTTTGATTGATGTCTGTATAAAAAGAGTTAACTGGGGTAAGCCGCCTTCCAAAAAGAAGTTTTATGTATTTATATTTTGTGTAATGTTTGTTTAAGTCTGACAGGATATGGAAGAATACTAATGAAAATATATTAAATGAGTATATATTTTTAAAACAGAAGAAATATGATTAAATAGAATGAAAGGGAGTAATAAACAAAAGTTTTGAAAAGAGATGAAGTTGATTAGATAAGATAAATATATATATAGAAGTGTGATAATTTGGAATTATCTTCTTTTTAAATAAGATGGTTTATTTGTTTCTTCTAGAAAAGATATTTTAAGTTACTACATCCTATGTTTTGTTTGTGTGTGTTAAAAAAAAATTAATAAAGTTTGTTTTAAAAAAAAAGTGTGATAAAAACAAAAACGTTACAGTTTTAACTAAAACAAATTTAAAATACATTTCAGCCTTGACTGAATGTGGTCATCTTTTCTCTGAGAATGTTAGAAGGATTCGATCTTTGCAAATTATAGTAGAGATAGTTCTCAACTTTCTCAACCATTCATTTAATTGTTTCAATTTATGATGTGACCAGTCCTCAAACTTATAACTGTGACATTGTCCCATGGTCCCATGCTAAAAATCCAGACACTTGGCTGCTAGCTTGAATTTATGAAGGCTGCTATGTCCCATGATCACTGATCACTATTTGCAATCTTCCCAGGGCTTTTCTGACAAATTCAATGGGGGAAGCCATTAATGGCCATGGCAAAATAAGGCTGTAAAATTGGGTGTGACTCATTTAGCAATGACATCATGATCAGGCTTTGGTGATTCTAGTGGATGGATCATAAATTCAGTATAGTTGTCTTCTTAAATGGTTTATTATGCATCCAACTGAGAAGGATTGCATAAATGCACATGATCATTGTTGTGTGCACGATCCCCATTCTACACATTTTGAGATTCACTTTTGATAGTGTGCATATTTGGGGAAACATGCTTTTTTCCAGTATGAAGTATGTATTTCTGAATGCATTTCTCTATAATGTACATATTTTAGTGGGCACTTTGATATGGCTTATTGGAACAGTTTGATTCGGCTTGAGATGGAATGGATTTTAGCAGGAGAGTAGCATTTCAGGACTTTACCACATCTTCTGGTCTCCCTAAGAGAGAAAGGTCAAAGCTCAAAAGTCAGGGAAAGCTCATATTACTGTAAAAAAGAATAGTAAACCATAACTCTACTTCCTCCATGGGACATTTAATAAGCATTTTACTGTTAGGATACCATCAATATCAGTAGAAGCCAATATTGTTGCTTTTCCTTATGTTTGCTGGGATAGAAACATGAAAGAATTATAAAATCATGTTGCTATTCTAGTTTATGCTTTATTCATGTTAGAGTAAGTTGTAAAATTCAAAAAACAACATGCAATTTATTATCCCAGCAGTTTTTGAGTTGTGTCCCCCCCTTTGTCTTATTATGGGAAGTATTTGCGTTAGGATAAAAGCCTTTCTGCCACTTCATATTTCTGTTTGTCCTACTGCTTGATCCTGCTGGGGAGGTCTAATTTTCTTTCACTGATACATGCTTGTTGCCATAGAAAAGAGATAATGTCTCAAATTTGAGACAATTTTGCATTATGACAGTGCTGAAGAATGTACACGACAATTCTGAAAACTCTCACCTTTGAAACACCAACTGAGACCAATAATCAAAGAAGAAAGGAATGAGAAATAAAGGCATTGTGTGGAAATTAAATGCATTTGTAAATAGAAATGATATCATTCCCAGTCTGTGGCTTATTTTAGCCTATATTTCAAAGATTCTCATAGGACAACAAGCACTTTGAATCTGAATCATAGGACTTCAAAAGGGTTTAACTTTTCCTGCTTTGGAATATTTTTTTAAATTCTTGCATCAGACACATAAAAAAAATGCATTCTTCCCTCTAGTGTCTGTGTGCCCTTGCATAGCATCCTGACATACATTTACAGTTCAAAATAGCCCCAAATGCAAGGGTAACCTCAAACTCCCTGGAAAGTTTGTTTGCCAAACCTTGGCTTTGACAGAAACCAATGCTGGGGAAAGATAACTAACCCCTGCAGTGCTGTTTGATTAGTTACTTGCATTATTGTTTTCTATGAACCCTATGTGGGCATTCAGAAATGTTCTAATTTAAGTCACTATTCTGGTTAAACTTGCTTTTAATTCCCTTGAAATCTCAGCAATGTTAAGGAGTGTGTGTGTGAGAGAGAGAAAGATGTGAAATGTAGGAGCCAATCAGCCACATTTGGCCTTTGAATAACATGCTATGCGCCACAGTCCTAAAGACAGGACAAAGACTTGAACAGGGCTATGATTAGAAAGAAAGAAAAAAAAATCTTAAATTTGACTTCATTCTTAAATGTAATTAGCATAATTATTCCCCTCATTGTTTCAATTACACATTCCTCATCAGAGAAGCAGGACCCTCTCCCTTTTATTTTGAATTCGGAGAAGGAAATTAATTTGAAATATTTGATTGTGTTCTCAGACTCTGGAGGAGATCAGTACAGCTTTGGCTGAGGATATTATTACAGTAATAATATTTGTTGAACCTTGAACTGCATAATACAGAAATGAACATACAATCAATGGATCTCCTGTAGCAATAATATTTTATGATAATGCCAGAATTATCCAAACACCTTCATTTTTTTTACAAGCTAAAGTTTCCAGGTGGGAAACATGCAACCTCACACAGAGTGGAATGCATTAATCCAACTATTTCTATTATTATGAACAGAACAAATGAATTAGTTATAAAGCATATTTATCGCTGGCTCAATTGGGTATATTCTCCATCTAATGCAGTAATAAAGTTCATTTTCTTAATTCATTTTAATGTGATTAATATATTTTTTTAAAACAAGTTTTATTTTCAAAACATGTTTTGTGTTTATGTGTATTTATATATTGTATGTGTGATTAATATTTTTATAGAGAGACAGTTTGGTGTGGAGATTAAAAAAACCTCAGGTTACAAAGTGAGAGACCATAAATTCTAGTCCCTAGGCACAAAGCCAGCTGGGTGGCCTTGGGCTACATAGTCATTTTTTTTCTCAGCACTAAGAATGAGGCAATGGAAAACTACTTCTAAAAAACTTTGCCAAAAATCCTGTAGCATCTTGTCCAGTCATTTTCAAGAAGTGGGTGTGATAAAGTGGAAGTCTCTCTCTCTCTCTGAATACGGTTTTCTCCCACGTAAAATTGGAAGTATCCAGGGGCAACGTTTCGATGAAGTCTCATTCATCATCTTCAGGCTTGTGTCTTCGGCTTTGTGCTTCTTGGAGTAATGTGAGCTTGCAGCTGCTTCTTCCTTTTAACTGCTAGTGGGGTGTGTGACTTGATTAGGTGAGGGCTTGGCTGTGTTCTGATTGGGTGGGGGTGTGATCTCATTGGTTGGGGGTTTGGCTGTGTTCTGATTGGTTGGGGGTTTGGCTGTGTTCTGATTGGCTGGGGGTGTGTTCTGTTCAGGTGGGGGCTTGGTTGTGCTCAGATTAGTCTGAGTTGCTGGTGGATTTGAGCTGGTGAGCTGTGATCCTGCTGTTTGGCTTCGCGTTCGTGGTCATGCCACATCTTCATGGTGGGCGTCAGTTCACTTCATGTATGGGTCGGAGGGGTTTGAAGTGGGTAGTGTTGCAGTTGTGGTATGGCTTCTGGTCTGTGGCCGTGTCTCATCTTCTGTGTGGGTGTGAGTCTGCTTTCTACGTGGAAGTGTGGTGGTAGCATCTTGTGTGGCCCTCGTGTGTGTGGGTCTAGTGTCATTCTTCATGTTAGGTACTCATTTGTTCATGAGGGCGGGTTTCCAAATGGCTGGTAGGCAGGAGGTATCATCTTGTTTATTCATGCTGTGTGGGCGTTTTTCTATCTCTATGGCTTCTCTGATTATTCTGTTGTTGAAATGTTTGGTTTTGGCGATAGTTCTGGTATTTTTAAAGTCAATCTCATGTCCTGTGGCTTTGAGGTGTTGGACCAGGGAAGAGGTCAGTTCTTCTTTTTTGATTGAGTTCTTGTGTTCTTCAATGTGTGCACTTATTCTTTTGTTAGTTTGTCCGATGTATGTGGTGGGGCAGGCGGTGCAAGGGATTTTGTGTACTCCTTGGTTTTCTAACTCGATTCTGTCTTTAGGGTTTCTTAGGAGGGTGGATATTTTTCTGTTTGTGCAGATTGCTGTTTTAATGTGTTTTTGGAGGATCTTGTTGATTTTGTCTGTAATGCCTTTTATATATAGGAGGAGGGCTTTGCTGTTCTCTTGTTCTCTGTCTTGGATTTTGGTTGGGGTTTCTTTTTGGATTAGGAGGGTAATCTTCTTTCTTTGGAATCCATTGGCTGTTAGTATGTTAGTGAGAGTGTGTAGTTTGGTTTTTAGGTGTTGTTGATCGGCTAAGCATTTTGTTCTGGAGATGAGTGTCTCGGCTACAGAATTGATCTGTGCTGGGTAGTGGTGTGAGAGTGCATGTAGATAGCGGTTTGTATGTGTTTTCTTCTGGTAGATGGTGTGTCCTAGGGACCCATTAGATTTTTTGTATACTAAGACATCTAGGAAGGGAAGTTGATTGTTAGCTTCTGTTTCCATGGTGAATTGTATTTTGGGGTGTAAGCTGTTGAGGTGTGTGAGGAAGTTGTTCAGTTTTTCTTTCCCGTGTGGCCAGATTATGAAGGTGTCATCTACGTATCTGAGCCAGAGTTTGGGTTTGTGATCATATTTTTCTAGAGCTTATGTTTCAAAGTGTTCCATGTAGAGGTTTGCGATGACAGGTGAGAGGGGTGACCCCATGGGTGCTTCTTCTATTTGTTTGTATTTTTGTCCATTGTAGGTGAAGTATGTATTGGACAGGCAGTTGTTGGTCAGATCTAGGATGTGCTTGGGGGGGTTGTATTTGTTTTGGATGGCTGTCAAGGCTTCTTTTATTGGCACTTGGGTGAAGAGGGATATGACATGAAGCTCACTAGTAGGTCGCTGGCTTGTAAGTTTTGTTTCTTTATGATCTCGATGAACTGGAATGAGTTTCTTATGTGTGAGTTGATGGATTCTGCATAGGGTTGTAGTTGTTTGGCGAAAAATTTGGCTAGGTTTTGTAGAGGTGAGCTATGGAGCTGACTATTGGTCCAAGTGGGGTTCCTTCTTTGTGTATCTTGGGAAGACCATAAAGCTTAGGGCATCTGGATGATTTCTCTCTGGGTATGATTCTTTGCTGGATTTCTTTGCTGAATGGGGAGGCTTTTATTTTGGATCTGGTGGTTTTTTCTAGGTAGGTGGTGGGGTCTGTGTTTAGGGGTTTGTATGTGGGGTCTTGGAGTAAGTTGGTTAACTTGGTTTGGTAGTCAGATGTTTTCATAACCACTGTCATGTTGCCTTTGTCTGCTGGTAGGATTATTATGCTGGTGTCTTCTTTCGGGTTAAGTAGTGCAGTTTGTTCTTCTTTGGATAAGTTGCTTTTGGGTGATTTGCTAGTGCAGAGGATGTTGGTGATTTCGAGTCTGATTCTATTAGCATCATCAGGGTTGGTTTTGGTCAGGCTGGTTTCATCTCTGCATATGATGGTCTGTGGGGATGTGTTTGGGAGCGACAGCAAAGTTGAATCCTTTCGAAAGGACATTGGTTTCGGCTTTGGTGAGGATCTTGTCTGAGATGTTGTGCACTGTTTGTTTCATGTGTGGCTGTGATGGGGGAGAAGTTTGTTTCTGGCATTGTTGTAGTTTTCTGAGTTTGTTGGTGTGTGTATTTGCCTTGAGGGTGGTCTGTGTTTCGGCTCTCCAGACAGCAAATTGTTTGGATTTGTCTCAAAGTGCAGGGTGAATCTTGTTGCTGAGTCTCAGGTGAACTGTGAGGAGATCTTTGTTGATTTGGTCTAGGAGGAATCTTTTTGTGTGAAGTTCATTTCTAATTAGGGCCAATTCTGTTCTTTTTTGGATGTGTTTGGTGGCTGCTGTGTTGGTGTGGAATTTCAATTGGAAGCTTATGGGGATTAAATTTTGATCTCGGCAGCTGCATAGGAATGTGAGGTCACATAAAATGGAAGCTCTTTGGACTTCAAGTTTTTCATAAGTCCTGGTCAGATGGTGGGTTTCCTCCCCGTAGAGGTTCAATATTTGTTTTCTGAGGTTTTCAGGGGTATTTGTATGTGGATCTTTGGTTATTCGGGTTTTCTCCTGCGTAAAATTGGAAGTATCTAGGGGCAATGTTTCAATGAAGTCTCATTCATCATCTTCAGGCTTGTGTCTTCAGCTTTGTGCTTCTTGGAGTAATGTGAGCTTGCAGCTGCTTCTTCCTTTTAACTGCTAGTGGGGTGTGTGACTTGATTGGGTGGGGGCTTGGCTGTCTTATGATTGGGTGAGGGGGTGTTCTGATTGGGTGGGGGTGTTTTTCAATCTCTATGGCTTCTCTGATAATTCTGTAGCTGGGGTTTTCTATAGTGGCTGGGGTTTTGGTGCATAGCATCGACTTCAATGGCACCAAAACCCTAGTCACTATAGAAAACCATAGAGATTGAAAAAAGACCAGAAAGCATGAATAGAAGAGATGATTCCACCAGACTGTCAATTATTTGGAAGCCTGCATTCACAAACAAAAAAATCTCCACACCATTAGCCAGGCAAACACCTGGGCACAAACAGATCCCCCCTGATACCTCCAGCTCAAACACAGATGAAACCTAGCTTCCTAATAAATGATAGCCGTCCATTTACTCAGAGCCAAGCTGCACTAAAAGCCTCCAATACAGGAACACAATGTTGCCAGACAATCAAGACAAAAAAAGCCACAAAACAGACAGAAGATATTAGAAACACCAATCAAGCAGAACACAGCAAATTCCAAGACCAATAAACACAGACCAAGACTCCCAACCAATCAGAATGAAGAAAAAACCATTCTGGCACAGCAGTAGGCTAGCCCCAAGTTTAAAACTGAAACGGCTGTGAAAGTCTGACTCACAGATAAACACAATACAGAAGCCTGATGATGGCAGATGAGATTCTGCCAAAACATTGCTACAATTTTAAAAGCACAACTATAATGATGTGGGAAAATACCCGAACAAAGCTGAATACCATACATGTAAAGTACCCACGAAAACTTAAGAAAACAAATATGTATGTATGTGTGTGTGTGTGTGTGTGTGTGTATACACACACCCAGCACTTGACTTATTCTTCAGTGTGTTGCAAAATTCCAGAAATTCAGTCAATTCAGCAAAACCAAATTAAATTAACCAAGTTTAATGTATTAGGCAAATACAGCCAATTAATTACATCACTCATCATACTAGGTTGATTCTTTAAGAGGGAAAAAAAAGAATATTCCTCCAAATGAATTGTTTTGCTCCAACCTACCTCTTTTTCACCAAAGATTTAAAATCCTTTCTTCATCTTGGTCAAATGTTTCCTTTCCTTTGACTGAAATTGATTCTTTTATGCAGTAAACAGTTCACTATCTTGAAGAACAGAGACTGCAATTGGAACTGGTCATGTGGTCTGCAATGCTTACATTGAGAAAAGCACATGAATGGGATAATGTCTTAGTGGTTTAATGAAGGTTCAGTGTTACTTTTTGGCAGTTGTTGGTCTGTATTGATCGGTTGTGTTGAAAAAAGGAAGGGGAGAGGGAGAGGGGGGGAGGGAGGGAAGGAGGGAGAGAGAGAATGTATAGCAGTGGCCAGAATTATAGAAACTATTCTCTTGATTGACAGTTCCAGTAGTTTATTAAACAAGATTAGATTTCAGACAGTGCTTTCTCTGGTATCAGCTTATGAAGACAGATTGGTGGTGCTTTGATTTATTTATATTCTTGCTGCTCAAGACAAATGCAAAGAGATGCAAAATTGTACAGACCAAGTTATGGTTGAAACAACTTGTGGGAAGGCAGAATGACAAAAGTGTTTAAATGTAAAAATTAAGTTATGGTTGAAACAACTTGTGGGAAGGCAGAATGACAAAAGTGTTTAAATGTAAAAATGGATCCAAAGAATAAAACATAACAAGGGTGCTTTTGCAGACAGATTGTTTTTGCCTACAATAGTTGTTTCTTGGCACAGGTAGCAAGAGATGAAAAAATGCTTCAAGCTAAGCAAGTTAAAGTGGTCAAGTCAATTACTGTGCTTTCTCATCCTCCAGCCATAATTTCTGTATCTCTTCTGCCAGTCAACTGTTGTCACTTAAAAATGAAGTGTTCCAATTTGACCTAGAAGATGAATTTTGAATCCAAAATGTCCCTTTGCTTTAGGCAACTGTGCCACTACAGAACGATTCCCATAGGAATTAAGATACAATTTCATCTCTCTGGGGTACAGTCACCTTTGAAAAACAGATTGACTACTTTTTTTTTTTTGAAAAAAAAAAGTCATTAACTACTTGCAAATTTCATCTTTGATCCATCTTATCCAAATATCCCAACTAAAACTTAGGTAAGAGAATAAATGCATGATTCTGATCTTTATTATTTACACATTGACCTTTATGGGTTGCCATTCAGTCGAAATATTGAGCTGATTTTTTGTCTGTCAGTAGATACAAATGACTGGCCATGGCTGAATGTTCTGACTTTTTCCATCAGATCTCAGAGGATAAATCCATAAAGATATAGTCAGTCTCCTGAGTTAAAGCTGGTGATGTCATCTTTCTTATAGTATAATAATTATAATATTATACCATTTTAGAACAGACAGAGGATGTAGAGAGATTGGAAGTAGTAAACTAGGTCCTTTCATTTAAGCATCAGAATTAATCATATGTTGGAAACATTGAATGGATCTCCACATTTTGCTGCAAGCATAAAAAACATTCATCCTTTCAAAAATCCCAATAATGCTTGCATATACAAAAATTTAGAATGATGAATTACAATTCTATACCTTGAATTTAACCAACTTTTTTTTTTCATTTTCCCACTTGATAGGAATTTGTCCTTCGTCTTGTCTGACTGGTTTACAGAACAAAGTACGCAATGTTTTGAAACAGTATTATCATCATGTTGGATGAGAGGGAGAAGGGAAGAGAGGGAGAGAAAGAGAGAAGGAGACAGGGAGAGAGAAGGAGGGAGGGAGAGAGAGAGAGAGAGAGAGAATCAATATATCCAGTTAATACTTTTTCATATTTCATTATTTTTTTTATTCCAAATACACATCAATTGTTGCATGAACCTCTAATAAGAATTCTTTGTGAGTTGCCCCCCCCCCCATTTATCCCTGCCTCATGATAGGACATTTTTATAATTGGGAATTGCTTCTTTTTCAGTGAAAAGTTGAAATAAACAAGAGAAGAGAAGAGGCAGCTTGAACAAGCAGTGCTAATTTACTCTCTCAAGAGTTAGTGGTTCCTATTAGGAACCCAAAATGGATGGTTAAAGTATCAAATGTATTCAGCCAAAATTTTACAGACGGGGATCTTTCAAATTCTATGGCCACAAACATCTAATCAAGACAAACAATCAGTAAAATTCCATGCTCTTGAATAAGCCACTAAGCCTCTCCTTATATAGTAAGTAAAATGACTGGAGTTAATAAAATAGGCTTAAGCACCTAGAAAGGTGTCATAACAACTTGATATTTTTAAAAAAAGTATTGCTATTATTCTTACTTCTAAAAGTGGGACAGATAAGAAAAAACTACCACTGTATCAATGCAAAGTGGATCCATCTATTTCCAGAATTGAAAAACCATCCACAAATTGGTTTGGCTGATCCATACACAGGCTTAGTAGATTGCAGCTGTCATTAGAGTTGGCAAACTGTGTTAGGATTGTTGAGCTGAAGTGGAAAAAAATTAACTAATCCTTCAGTGACACTTTTACAGCTTCCCCCTGCTGGAAGTCCTAATTTGCATCAGCTGGGAGCAGCTTTAGGTAGCCATGGCAACTGCAATGGGAGGAATGAATGTCCTCCTTTCTGTTGCACTATTTTGACTTGTTTCCTTGTTTATGTGACAAAAATAATCAAAGTTCTTCTATTGGCATCATTGTCCAACTCTTCTAACTTTTCACTACCTAATGGACATTATTTGGACTTCAGAAATTCTTTCTTGGATTTCTTGGAAGCTCATGCTTGTCTCATCAATAATAGTATTTAACCATCTTTTCTTTTTTATTGCCTTTGACTTTTCTGAGCAGCAAGGTCTTCTCCAATGACTCTTGGGTTCACAATATGTGTTCAAAATATTAAACGCTACCTTCATTATTAGTGCTACTAGTGCAATCTGGTTTTATTTTATCTAGTAGTAAATGATCTGTTCTTTTATTAGTCTAATGTGTTTTAAAGGTTTTCCCCCAATTGAAAAGCATGATTTTATTTCTTTATTCAGCCTTTCTAAGGGCCTGGTGCTATTGCAAAGGACATTTCTAAAGAAACAGAAGCTGGGATGCTATATTGTATTTTTTCCCTGTGCTTTCCTGTACAAAATAGGTTTTCTTCTATGTTCTTGTGCACAGCACAGTATTGTAAACATTTCAGTTTTCAAAAGCAAGCCTCTGCACATTCTTCTACAGGTGTTTCACACAATTAATGTTTTCTCAAGCATCCAGCTCAAAAGCATTATCACTTTTTTCCCCTTCACCTTCAAGACCAGCTACCTCCACAGGAAGGAAATGACAGGGGAACTGGCATTATCTCACACATATTTGGTGACATGCAAAAATGCAAACAATAACCATTGTTAGGAATATAAGTCACCTAACAGGTATTTGGGTTAGAAATATATAAACCAGGATAGACATTTTAATACTGTCTCTTTAAGAGCATGCTAAAAACTGCAATTGGGTGTGGTTACTCAAACGGCCATAAGATGGAACCAGAAACCTGGGTTGTTTTAATCTTAGTCCTAGTCTCAGAAGAGAGTGTGTCTGAGTGAGTATCTCTGTTTCCTTCTGTTGGAAAATATTGCCGTTCCTCCATTTTTCCTAATTGACTGATATTACTGGATTTAATGTAAGTCTGTTACTGAACTGTTTTTTGACACTGGACTTTGATATTTGGATTATCCCTGGATTGAAAACTGACTGATTTAACTTGTGAATGACTTTGGATTGCTTATTTTGGACTTTGCTTAAACCTTTCTGGAAGTAAAAAACCTACATTTACTGTACAGTGTATCTGTGTGCTCTGTGTGTATTATTCCAACACTACTCTCTATACGTCTCCCTGTATGCTCTCATTCTCCTAACGGGGAAATACCTCAACAACCATGTTAAAATAAAAGTATGAAAAATTGCAATAGAGTTCATTATAAATTCTGAAATTCCACCTAGCAATGAGTTTCAGATGAGGCCATGCTCGAAATAATGGGTTGATCCAGAGCAATCTAGCTTCTAACTTTGAAGATGGATTAGTTTCCAAACATTGAGGAATATTTTTGTTGTATGTTGCATGTTGCTATATTCTTGTTTACTGCTTTTCTTGTGGATATTTCCTACCTATGTTACATTCTGCTGCTACAGTTCTGTGCCAACTCAGAAAGCTCAAACTGCCCAAAGAGCTGCTGATTCAGTTCTACAGAGGAATTATTGAGTCTGTCATCTGCACTTCTATAACTGTCTGGTTTGGCTCTGCAACCAAACAAGACAGACACAGACTTCAACGGATAGTTAGAACTGCAGAAAAAACAATTGCTACCCACCTGCCTTCCATTGAGGACCTGTAAACAGCACAAGTCAAAAAGTGGGCTGTGAAAATATCTACAGATCCCTCACATCCTGGACATAAATTGTTTCAACTTCTACCCTCAAAACGATGCTATAGGGCACTGCACACCACAACAACTAGACACAAGGACAGTTTTTTCCCGAATGCCATCACTCTGCTAAACAATTCCCATAACATTGTCAAACCAGTTAGTAAGACTGTATTACTATTCTTCTTCTCATCCTTCCTATTACCTATTTTTAGATCTGGGAGAGTGGGCACAAGGAACGGAGACGAGGCATCGAATAGTGACTCCAACTCTTTATTAGTGACTTCAGAACAGAGCAAAAAATTAGGGCAGCAGCAGCAGCTCCTTTTATAAAGCTGGCTGCTGTCACAACACCCAATGATTTGAGTTTGCCGCGCTGGAAGCGTCCAATCAGCAGCAACCCGCTATCAGCCAATCAGATCAGCCAAAACCAACCAATCACGATCCGCTATTAGCGGGCCAATCAGAAATGCAGGTTTACAAGCCTGTCGTGGAAAGAAAACTATTAGAATTGCAAGCTAATGAGTTTGCTTAGTTCAGAACACCCCTCCCCCCTAGGTTCCGTCTCAAGGGTGGGGTGATGTATTCTCGCAGGTAGGCAGGTCGTTTCACCTGCCTACCTGATCTATGTTACCCCACCAGTCTTTGGCCAGACTCTTGTTCTGGTGGGCTGTTTGTTAGACTCAGCGGTAACGATACATCTGACTTCTCTGTTGGGTGACTCGGGGTTGTCATCTCTACTCCCGTCAAGGCTGTTATTTGGATTCTCTGGGATTGCTGATGCCACCGTGCTGCTACGTGGTGAGATGACCATCTGTCCCAACTGTTCTTCGAAAGGTGAATATTCCAGGCTTGGTCATGCTGATTGCTGAGTTTCGCGTACTGGATCAGGTACTAGTTCATTTTCGGCCCCCTCGATTTCCCTTGCCCCCCTGGTTTGGAGTTCAGGGCTTGTGAAAGGGGTAGGTGCCAGCCTGGAACATAACTGGTCAATGTGGCGCTTCCACAGTCTCCCATCAGCAGTTTGTAAACAGTAAGAACGGGGACCCGTAAGTTGAGTTATGGTTGCGGGGACCCATAATGGGTCACCGGTAAGGTTTTTTGCAAAGACCAGGTCACCTATCTTGAATGTGCGATGCTTGCTACTGGAACCCAGAGGCTTTTCCGGCGTGTAGGCAAGGTGTAGACGGTCAAGATGTGATCGAAGTTTCCGGCCCATCAGGAGTTCGGCTTGGGTTTTGTTTGTGGTGCTGTTTGGAGTAATATGTTGGAGGAGAAGCATCCTGGTTACCTTGTCGTGGATGTTCCCTTGTTCCATCTTGTGTAAGGTTTTCTTTATGAACTGGACCATTCGTTCAGCCCTACCATTGGCCGCAGGGTGACCCAGCGATGTTAAAGCATGGTGTATCCCCCGGTCTGCTAGGTACTGTTCAAATGCCAAGGCAGTGAACTGTGGGCCATTGCCTGTAACCAAGACATTTGGCAAGCCGTGTGTGGCAAATAGTCTGTTTAGTTTTTTAATGACTGCCTCTATGGTTGTGCTCTTCATTTTGTGGACCTCAAGCCAGTTGGAATAGGCATCCACTGTTATGAAAAATGTATGCTCTTTGCTGGGTCCCACAAAATCGATGTGGATATGGGACCAGGGACCTCGGGGTGCTTCCCATTCAGTTGGTAGTGCTTTTGGTGGAGCTGAGCGTGTTTCCTGGCACTTGTTGCAGGTGGCCACCCAGGTTTCTATTTGCTTATCTATACTTGGCCACCAAGCGTAGCTCCTTGCTAGTGCCTTCATCCGCACGATACCCGGATGTCCATCATGCAATAGTTTTAGGACCTTATGCTGTAGTCTTTCTGGGATGACGACTCTGTCTCCCCATAACACACATCCTTTTTGAGTGAAAAGTTCTGTCTGCCTGTTTTTGAAGGGCTTGAAGTTGTCGTTGAGTTCATTGTCAGACCAACCTCTTTCTACCCAGCTGAGGACTCGTGCTAAACAAGGGTCTTTCCTTGTTTCAGATGCGATGTCTTGTGCAGTCAGCGGTGGTGAAGGGAGTGTCTTGATTTGTAGTACAGCTAGGGTTGGAGCTAAGACTTCTGGTAGCAGAGAGCGGCTCAGGGCATCAGCATGGGGAATGGCTTTCCTCGGTCGGTGTTGTAGTTGATAGTCGTATGTAGCTAAAAACTCTGACCAGCGTGTCATTCTTGGCGATAAGATGTGGGGAGTTGGTTTATCCCCTGCCAAGATGCCCAGTAATGGTTTGTGATCGGTGATTATAGAAAAGGACCTTCCATATATGTACTCATGGAATCGTTTGATCGCAGCCACAATAGCAAGAGCCTCTTTATCTAGTTGGCTATAGTTTCTTTCAGTTTTAGATAAAGTTCTGGAAAAAAATGCAATGGGTGCCTCAATTCCGTTTGGCAGGACGTGGCTCAGGATGGCTCCTACTCCAAACGGTGAGGCATCACAGGTGACGTTTAAGAGTAAAGTCTTGTTATATTGTATCAATACAGCATCTGATGTTAAAAGGTCTTTTACTTGCTGAAAAGCTCACTCTTCTCGATGTCCCCAGACCCAGGAAGCCTTCTGATTGAGGAGCCTATGCATGGGTTCAGCAACAGTCGCCTTCTGGGGTAGGAAGATGTTATAAAAGTTAATAAGTCCCAGGAAGGCTTGAAGATCTGTTTTGTTTCTATGTCTTGGGGCGTTTTTTATTGAAGCCAATTTTTTTTTTCAGTAGGGTGAATTCCCTGTTTGTCAAGAAGGTAACCAAGGAATTCAACCCTCTCAGTACATAGTTGGCACTTGTCCTTCTTGACCTTCAGGCCAGCGTCTTTAAATTTTTGGAGGACCATTCTTAGCCGCTTTTCTAGTAGATTTCTAGTGGGGGCAGCTATCAAGACATCATCGAAATATGGCACAACCCCTTTTATGTCTTGTAGCAATCTCTCCATCAGACTTTGAAAGATGCCAGGTGCTATGCTTACTCTGAACTGGAGTCTATTACACTTGAATGCACCTCTGTGCATGACTATAGTTTGGGCTTCTGCGGTCTCTGCATCTACGGGCAGCTGCTGGTATGCCTGGGCTAGGTCCAATTTTACGAATATTTTTCCGCCCCAAGGGAATGAAGTGGTGTTGGACCACAGGCACGGGGTAAGCGCTCTGCTGAAGTGCGTGATTTAGGGTGGCCTTGTAATCCTCACAAATTCTCAGAGATCCATCAGGATTTATGGGGGTTACAATTGGGGTCTCCCATCAGGCGTAGTCAATCGGTTCCAACATGCCTTGGGCTATTAATTTGTCCAATTGTTCATCAATCTTTGGTTTGAGTGCAAAAGGCACTCGACGGTGCTTAAGGCGAATGGGCGCAATATCTGGGCAGAGGTTAAATGATATGGGGGATCCCTTGTACTTGCCTAGCTTCTTGATGAACACTTCCTGGAATTCTTGGGCGAGGGCCGCTTCCCAGTCATTGCTTTCGGTTTGGTTGATGCCCGCCAGTTTGATTCCTAGTGGCGTGAACCACTGCAAGCCTAATAAGCTGGGTCGATCTTTATCGATGACTGTAAGTGGTAAGTGGTGTGGTCTTTGAAGGAGACTTGGACGTGGCTGGAGCCGGCGACTGGGATCCTATTTCCTTGGTAGTCCTTTAATATAATTCTCTGAGGGCTGAAATCCTGGCAACGGATGTCAGGGATCAGCTGTTTGAGGGTTTTCCAGGAGACCATTGATAGGGAGGACCCAGAGTCGACTTCCATAACGCATGGTCGATTCTCAATGGTGACCTTTACTTGGATCTTTCTTGCATCAAGGGATTAAGCGTGGCCGACGGTGATGGTTTGGTGTGCCTCTTCTCGTCTGGTAGAAGTGGCTGGTGCTCGAGTTCTGTAGTAGTGGTTCCATTGGTTGCTTGGGCGGTCCCGATTTACTGGTGGAGTGCCTGTTGTCTGCCGGAAATTATTTTCTCTTCAGTTTGGGCTGGACCCTCGCTTGCCTCTACAGACTTTTGCAATGTGGCCCCTCTTTCCACAGGAAAGGCAGAGGGCATCTAAGAATTTGCAGACTGATCATGGGTAGTTTCCCCCGCATCCAGCACACTGATACAAGGGCTTACAAGTCCGTTGATCTCGCTGATCGCGGTCTGACCTGAGTCTGTTGACCTCCTCTTCCTTGCTTCCTGATGAGGATTCGAGGTCTTCATGGTGGGTGGTCATTGTGTGCCTCTCGGAAAGGGGCATAGGGTCACTGGTGAGTTGGCGGTGCGGTCCATTCACTCGGTGCATTTGAGCTGCCGACTTCCTGGTTGCTTCTGCTGCAGTAGCATCGGCGATGACATCCACGAGGGCGATGTCCCCCTTTGCCATAATCTTGCTCTGGGTTGTGGGGTCTTTTAGACCCATAACAATTCTATCTCTCATGGCTTCTTCGAGGTTTGCGAAGCCACAGAGTCCCCCCAGGTTTCTGAGGTCTGCGATGAAGTCTCCAACACTTTCGCTTTCCTGTTGGTCCCTCTGGTAAAACTCGTGTCTCCTGATGAGTGTTGGCACTGCTGGGGCATAATGGGCCTGGAAGATTGGGGCGAGGTTGTCCCAGTCCATCATCTTGACTTCAGCTGGTTGTGCAAGTGCCTTTGCCATCTTAAAAACGGCGGGCCCACAATGGGTCAGGAATACAGCTCGTTTCTTGCCAGGCGTAGCATCCTTCAGGTTGTTGGTCTCCAGGAACATCTGAAACCTGTCCATATACGAGTCCCAGTCTTCGTTAGCTGGGTCAAATGGAGCGGGTGGTATGGCGCCGCTGGTCATTCTGCCATGATTGGTGTGCTCTCAGCCACGTGTTCTGTTAGCATTCAATGAGTGTTCATTCACCTCTCTCGTTTCCGCATCCCACCCTCGTCGCCAGTTTTAGATCTGGGAGAGTGGGCACAAGGAACGGAGACGAGGCATCGAATAGTGACTCCAACTCTTTATTAGTGACTTCAGATCAGAGCAAAAATCTAGGGCAGCAGCAGCTCCTATTATAGAGCTGGCTGCTGTCACAACACCGAATGATTTGAGTTTGCCATGCTGGGAGCGTCCAATCAGCAGCGACCCGCTATCAGCCAATTAGATCAGCCAAAACCGACCAATCACGATCCGCTATTAGCGGGCCAATCACAAGTGCAGGTTTACGAGCCTGTCGTGGAAAGAAAACTATTAGAATTGCAAGCTAACGAGTTTGCTTAGTTCGGAACACCTATCTCTTCCCACTTATGACTATAACCATGTTGTTTGTAGCTTTAAAATTGATATTGTTTTGTTTCCTAGTATGATTTGACTGCTTATTAGTAACCTTTGACTATCACTAAGTGTTGTATCTTATGATTCTTGATGAATGTATTTCATTTTTTCTTTATGTACATTGAGAGCATCTGCACCAAAGACAAATTCCTTGTGTGTCCAATCACATGGCCAATTCCAAATTCTATTCTATTCTATTCTATTCTATTCTATTCTATTCTATTCTATTCTGCTGTTAAAGATTTCCCTTTTCTTCGCTCATTTTTTTGAAATTATCCCTCATTTATGTGTTTATTATAAGCCAATCCACAAATTTATTTCCCACACCTTGCAATAGATTCTTGAATTTAAATATATTGAGAAACAGTTGGTACAGCTTTCATAGTTATATATAATACCTGGGAGAATCATGGCTTTGATAATAAAGACTTGTCATTGTGATGTCTCTGCATATTAATTTTTACCTAAATTTCTCATGATCTTTCGTCAGATGTCTCTTATTATATAGCCATATTCCTCTGCATTTTTTTTGAGAAAGTTAAAACTGCTAACTTGTTTACTTTGCTTGGGCATTTTTTTGTCATTCTAACCTATTATTGTTGTTCTCGTTGTTGTTGTCATCAGTGAGTAGTAATCTGACTTTGGTGTATTCATTCTCCAACAAAAGATTCTTAAAGTTTTTCATATAGTACTGTATTTGGAAGAGATAAAAATTGATATTATTGAAAAGATTTGGACTTCCTTAAAATCCTTTTCAGGAAATCAATAACAGGCTGTCTAGGTAAAATGATTTCAAATAACTTGTTTTTAAATGGCCAATCTAAATTAGACTGCATCAATATGTTTGTGATAACACCAACCAACTTTTCCTAACATTTTATGTGCTAAAAGAAATACGTAGAATTACTCATTCTTGTGACAGTTGATGCATTTTGTGGTATCTACAATGATAGATGACAGTCCACCATTGTTTCAAAGTCTCTGTTAATTTTCTATTTTCCATGTTAGATAAGTGTTATCAAACTGGACTCAATGTTTGGGGGGACTGTATGGACAAATGCCAACTGCCTCATCCTGTCTCTAATAAATAGACCCAAATCTTCAAAGATATTTATATAATCTCTTCAATCCCTGTATACATTATATTCCCTTCTTCTATTCATCTTAATTTTTGGCAAGCATAACATTTCTCCCCAGCAATGTTCATTATATGCTCAATATACTCTGAACATATAATGCATACTGCTGGCTCACAATGCTCCAGTATATGCTCAAAATATGTGATTTATTTGTTTCTTTGTTTGTTTGGTGGCCATTTTTTCAAAGGATCAGTAAGTCTTGGTTCTTCCAGTCTGTAGTTTTCTTAGCAACCATTCCTCATCCATACTTCAAAACTGTTTATCTTTATTCTGTCACTTTCATGAAGCACTTTATGACTGCAAAGAGCTTTTCCTTAATTATTGTGATCTTTCTTATCATAAAAATATACTTATCCATTATGGCTGTTATAATATTCCTCCTTAGACTAATTTTCTCTTTATTTCACCAGCACAATGTCCACCTGTATTTCTGAACTCAGAAAACCACAACTGTCTACTACAGGTAGTCTTTGACTTACAATCAAAATTGGGCCCAAAATTTCTGTTGCTAAGCGAAACATTTGTTAAGTGAGCTTTCCCCCATTTTATGCACTTCCTTGCCACCATTGTTAAGTGAATCAATGCAGTTCTTAAGTTAGTCACACGGTTGTTAGTGAATCTGGCTTTCCCATTGATTTTGCTTTTCAGAAGGTCACAAATGGGCATTATGGGAACCCGGGACACTGCAACCATCAAAAATATGAGTCTGTTGCCAAGTGTTTGAATTTTGATCACATGACCATGAGGATGCTGCAAGGGTTGTAAGTGTGAAAAAAAAGTCGCTTTCTCCAATGCTGTTGTAACTTTGAACAGTTACTATGAACGGGTGTAACTTGAGGACTATCTGTTTGCCACCTTAATTGGCTCTCTGTCAGTTTTGAATTTGCTAACTATGCTACTGATCATTCCCATTATCTTTTAAACATTTGATGTTTACCCATTTTGCTTCCTTTCCCTTTCTATTTTCATAATATTTTTTTCAAAGATGTTCTTTCCTTCTAGAAACAAATAGTGACATTTGCAGGTCTCAAATGGTTAATCCTTTGCCTCCTTTTTTTTCATTCTACATATGTCCTTTGACCTCCATACAGCTGAAATGTTTGTTTTATGGCTTTGAAATTTAAAGAAAAAAATGTACAGGGCGATACTTGCATACACCTTCATGACTTCAAATATCAGAATCCAGTGATCATCTGAACATATGAATAGAACCATCTCAGTCATGACACTTGATTTTCAGATCATCTGAGCAACAGCAGATTTTCAATAGAAATGGGGGACATTGTTATTCAGTGCAGAACAATCACTGATTTATATGCTTTAGAGGTAGGCTTTCAAAAGATCACTTGGTTGCATATAAAAAGCCAAACGGAAGCTGGAGGCGCTTAAGGAGGAGTTTTGAACTGGTATAAACACTAAATATTACCTTGCGTTAGCATTCAGTTACTTATGCCTATTCTCCCTGCATGCTAAATATTTCAAATACACTGGTGGCAAGAATAACTGCTTTCTTTTAATTTACAATGAAGCAGCAATAAAATTATTACTGAATGGCACCCCACAGTACATGTTCCATGTCAAGATTTCCTTTTGACAGTATTTAATTTACTTTACCATAAACAGCTCTCACTAATTCATTGTGATGCAGCAAGAGAATAGGGTGAGCAGAACAGTCATTTCTTTTAAGAACATTTCATTCCCTATTTCTAGAGCACTCATAATGTTAGTTGGAGGGTGAGTTCTGAATGACTGCTTCCCTTTCATTGCACAGGGGATGCCATTGAATTATATCAGGCACCATATGGGACAATCTGCTTCAATGACTGTTTATCTGCATGCTCAAGTAGCAATCTTGTGATGTTTGGTTTAAGCAGGCCTGTTGTTGACTTACTAATGTTAAATATGGGTAGGCCATTTTTTATGTGAAATGCATTTTAACAGGTGGGATAATTTTATACATTACATTTATATGTGTGGCATCTTTCTTCCAGGAATACTAGATAGTCCCTGAAAAGCCACCACTTTTTTCCCATAATCAACATACACCTGAAAATTAATGTTAGAACTATGACACACATTATGTCTTCCTCTGGCTTATTTAATAATACTTGGATGCTTTTGAGTTACAGTTCATGGCTTGTTGCAATGTCTGAACCAGTCTGTTCTGGATTATTCACCCAACCAAGGTTCCTGACATTATGCCTTAGCATATGAGTATGCAATTTTTCTCCTGAGTCTAGAGATATATTTGACCATTGATAGTAGGCTTAAGGATTTATATTTCAAATTAAAAAGTCGACAGAACAAATGTCATGTACATCAACATGCAATTTAAATTAAAGCTAGTTAATACATTAATGTGTTAGCCATGTTTTATTTCTATCACATGAAGTCTTGGTATTCTTCATTCTGCTCAATACTTTAATGGCTTTTATTACCATTATTGATGTTATTCCTCTTCCTAACTTGGAAGGATTGAAATTGGAAGCACTCTGTTACAAGGATTATGGTCATTTTAAGTCAGTAGTTTCAATTGGCAGTAGTGAAAAAGGAGAACCTGACCCCTTGGTCCCAAAGCTTGCTCCTTTCCCTGATATGATCAATATCTCCCAAAATGTTAGAAGGGATAATCGATTGGCAAGAAGCTGACATATGATCAAGCAGAAAATGGGATGGTCTTGAGTCATGCCTGGACACTATAAAGGATTCAGTGGAAAGAAACTAGCTCAAATTCAACCCTGACAAGGAGGGACTATTGTTCTGAAAGCTATCAAAGGCCAAGTTAGTGATATATTTGGCTCTATATGGAGTTGAACTCTCTTTGAAGGAGCAGGTAGGTAAGTCTCTTCTACACCTGTGCCTCAAATTATAAAATCAGATGGCAAGTATGATTGATGCATCAGTTGTGACATTTTGCTGAGTTGAATATAGTTATTTGTTTCTTTGACATGTACTTTATATAAATCTTCCTTGAAGGTTTCTTTAAAACTACTACTTGTGCCTGCTTAATAATAAATGAGCATGATTACAGTCTTGTAATTTCTCACTTACAAGTTTGCTTCAAAGTGCAAACAAATGTGCACAAACTCTATATCATTGGGAATTTAAATGTTATTGAGACTATCCCATTCTAAATAGTATCTGCTTGCCCCAAAGGATCTAGCATAGGGTTCTAGTCAAACCTGGGGAGGTGTTTATTATGATATGTACATAATAACTCTTGAATAGCAAGGATATGCCCATGGAAACATTTATGAGAGTAGTTATGAATAATTATTCAGTCACACTCACATACACTAAATTGAGTTAAAGTTTACTTTAAGAAATAGCACAGTCCAATAAACAGTCCAAGTCATATACATTTTACATTCCAAATCATATCCAATTACAAAGTCTTCTTACTGGTTGCCTTTGTCATTTACAGTAAACAAAGATATCAAAGTATAAGCACAGCAACAGAGAACCTCAGATAGTAATAGAATGTCTGAGATACAGAATGTCAGAGATACAGAATGTCAGAGACCAAGCCATGATCTCTAGATCCCTCTTATGGTAATTTGGAACACAACCAACTAATCGGAATCAATGCAGTGATTTTGTCTTAAAGCTACAAACATACATTGTTGGTTTATATATTGCCAATGCAACTAATTGTTGGACAGATTCCTAACAATGTTTCCTCACCTGATCTATCTCAAAGGGTTGACAAACAGTCCTGCAATTGGGGGGGGGGAGTGGATGGGGGAGAAGAATGCTTCATGATGAAAAGTCCACCATTTTGTAGATTTTGATACACTTGCTCCAGAGACCCTTCTTTGGCTGAAGAGAAGAATGTTAAGGATTTGTTTACAATTTAAATTTACAGTGACCAGGTCATAAAGCTACTATAGCTTTTGCACATAAGAACCACACATTGGTAAGTTTTACTTTCTTCTAGGCACCCAATTACTAGTTGGCCCATTTAAGAATATGATGGTTCTGCACAGTACTTAAGGCAAGAAATTGATTGGATATGAGATAGCTAATGCATTCTCATTCAGATGAAAGCCAGCTTGATCTGACAGAAACCCAGCATTGTTTTTAGAAGTATTGGTATGAAGTTGAAATAGTCATTGAATTATATTTGAAGGCCTCCACAATGAATTACATGTTAACCTCCCTCTCCCAACCCCCCCCCCCCACAAAAAAAAGAGTATTTCAAAAGTTAACTTTGCCATTTGGGCATGCTTAAAGTGGTGCTTGGTTTCTATATATTAATTGGAGAATGGAAACAAATATATAAGTTGTCACTTTTACTCTGATTGATACATGACGGATGTCTGCAAATACCACTGATCTTGCCCAGGTCAGCTGTCAGACTTCCTGCCAGACATGACTGTAAATCATAGCAGTCTAAATTTAAATTTTGCCTTCAGAAATTGATAACAGGAGTAACTATGGTACACAGACTGCTACATAAGTTATTATACAGAGGAGAGAGCTCTGCCTTCAGTGTTTGTGAGTGTGTGTATATATATTTGTGTATATTTTTGACAGCTATATGTTTTGAGGTTATTCTCCTGGCCAGAATTGATCAATCTTTTCCCAAACCTTTAATTTAAGATATACTTGCTTAAATTTATATAATGATTGGTTGGTTGTTGTTTTTATTTTTTCCTGACCTGAGCAGTACTGCTTTGCTTTGTCAATTTCAGCCCTTACACAAGCTAAGGATGTATAAATGTGGTCCAGTAAGCTGAAAGCCTTTAATACTTTATGCGAACAATGCAGAATATCCTGAATTTTTCTGAGGAATACAAATGCCATATTCCAGTAATCAAAGCAGTTTTGCAGTTTTTCACACTAGTGATCGACTTAACACTGCATGTTCAAAAATGGTTGCTTAATATTGGGAATTCTAAGGACTTATCAGATAAGATACAGAATGCACACAAAGGCCTTCCTGTTGGACTGTTCACTTTATTTGCAGCATAGTAAGGATAAAAAGATATTAGACTGATTCTTTCAGCCAGCTAACCATGCAAACAACATTCAACTAATGTCTGCAACATGTATTTAACTTCCCCCTCTCTTCTGGAGACTACCCATCTAAGGAAAATGGAATGTAGGTTTTTTTAGTACCGTGTTTCTCACATAATAAGGCTGGGCCTTATTTTTTTTTGACCCCCGAAAAAACAGCTAGGACGTCTTTTCGGGGGTGACTTAATTCCCCCACCTTGCATCCTCGGGTGGATGGGTGGGCGGCGACAGCTTGGATATTCGGGAGACCTTCAGGTTCGGGCCACCTTTGCTTTCCCTTCTCCCTTGCTGCCAGTCAGGGCTCCTCGCTGCAACCGGAGCCCTGAGGAGACACTTGGCTTCAGGCACTCCCGTCTTCCCTTTGCTTTCGAAGGTAAAGCGAATTATTTTACAAAGCCTCCCCTGCCTGAGAGGGCAGCCCTACCCCACGTGGGGAGGCTAATTTCCCGGGGCCTCTTCCGTTCCTCCCCAACCTCCCTACACTGCGTGCCTCTGATGCGCCGGTCCCTTCAGTCCAGTGAGCTCTTCCACCTCAAAGAAAGGCCAGGTGGGCAGCTGCGGAGGAGCAGCAACGGGTCTGAGCCGCTCGCAGTGGAAACAGCCACCACCCTTAGCCTGATGCGGGGAAAACGAGTGAGGTTAGTGCCCGCCAGCCCGTCCTTCCCGCCTTTGGAGGCACTTGCACCGAGCGCCTCCAAGGCTCAGTTTCCCCTACTGGCGGGTCCTTCTTTCATGCAGAGGGCTGCAGGGAAAGGCACTCACCCAAGAGGATCTCTCCCTCTCTCTCCCTGCAAGGTCAACGTCTGCATTGTGGAGGAGAAGGCTGCAGCCAGTTCCTCCTGCTTGCTGAGAGGTGAGGAAACCGCAGCTTGCCTGGCGAGATTTGGGAACTAGGGGCAGGAGGAGGCACGCACACACCTATGGCTCACTTTCCCAGCTCTGCCCAGCCCCCACGGCTCTCGCGCGGCCCTGGCGGGCAGCAAGCACCTCCCCACCAAACCCTTCGCTTATCTTGCCAGGGCTGCGCGAGAGCTGTGAGGGCTGGGCAGAGCTGGGAAAGTGAGCCGCGGGTGTGTGCCTCCTCCTGCCCCTCGTTCCCAAATCTCGCCAGGTGAGCCGCGGCTTCCTCACCTCTCAGCAAGCAGGAGGAACCGGCTGCAGCCCTCTCCTCCACAGCGGAGAGAAAGCAAAGGGAAGACAGGAGTGCCTGAAGCCAAGTATCTCCTCAGGGCTCCGGTTGCAGGGAGGAGCCCTTACTGGCCACACGTGGCTGTGCCAAACACCGCGTTGTTGCTCTAACGCTGCAGCAGCAAGGGAGAAGGGGCAGCAAGGGAGAAGGGAAAGTAATGGTGGAAGGTCTCCCGATATGAAATGCCCCACCAATGCAGGCAGCACTATATCCCGACGTGCAACAAAAGTACTTCCTAATGGCAAGCCCCCCCCCGCTTCTCCCCCCCATTTCGCATGTTTAATATGGGGTTTAATAGGGGGAAGGGACTTAATTTGGTTTTATGCCAATAAAACATGGTGGGGCTTCCTATTGGTGGAGGTCGTATTGTTGGAGAAACATGGTAGTAGTAGTTATTACCATGGTTAAGTTGTACATTTGGAAAATCACATGGTAGACATTGTTTATATTCCCATTCTGTCTCACTTGCTAATAACATACATCTTGCTCTTTTGCAGGATGCTTACCAAACACATTTCACAGCAGTGGGAAAAAGAAAGTATTTCTAAATGGAAGAAGCAATGTAATGCACTAGAACTTGAACTGGAAGGTTGGGAAGATTAAATTTCAAATGCTCACTTGAGAATGGAGTCAGTATCTGTGGAGTCCCTCTGACAGAAGGAATGCCAATATGTGTCACTTAAAGTCTTTGAGAAAAGGTAAGATGTAAATGCATAACAGGTATGGTAGGTTGCATATAATCTAGTTAGACATTTGGAATAGTATCAATTAGTATGGCATAAGGACTGAACAGTTTATCCTATCCTATCATTTTCATAATCCCCTTTCCACTTGGCAAGTAACAGAGATTAAAAATACAATTTAGTTTCACATAGTTTCATACGAGGTATGAGCCTCCTTTTAAAAAGAGACATCACTGCCTTAGAGCAAATTTTTATAAGGGAAGTGTCTGCTGCATTGCTGCTTTAAACAGATCATGGACATTCTCATGACCCTCATCTTAAAGTTAGGGATGCGTAGATTGATGTAGATCTGAACTGTTTTAAATATTCACACATTCGTTTCTGGGGAAAAGAGGGAAAATTCATTTCTTTTTGAAGTTCTTCATGAAGACTAAGATCTTAGTGCTTATTCATTCATTATGAAAATGGCAAAAATACTCTAGGGCTTTACATTAATGACAAGTCTTCAGATCAGTGGTGGGATTCAAAACTTTTTACCACTGGTTCTGTGGGCGTGGCTTATTTGGTGGGCATGGCTTAGGGTCACATGACTGGGTGGGTGTGGTTTGGTGGCCATGTGATTGGGGTGGTCATATGACAGTGTGGGCATGGCTTAGTGGTCAAGTGATTGGGTGGGTGTGGCCAACTCAATGTCACTCACATCAAGGGGTGCCTCACCTGGCCCCTCCCCTCCCAGCCATTCCTTGTCACACCCAGCCTCAACATATCTATAGTTCTGTAAAAATGTTGTTCACCTTTTGTTGACTGTCATCTATGTACTATAGATTTACTTTTATGGACCACTGAAAGGAGGAAATGGCTCACATGCTTTGCCCAAGAGGGTGATAGGAAACAGGCTTTTAGGGAGCTGCCAGGAAGAGGCGGGGGGCAATGTATTTTCCAAAGCACCAGAAGGCAAAAAATGTATTTTCCAAAACAGGATGGAAACTGAACAGAGACAGAAGCAACCTAAAAGTAAGGGGAAACTTCCTGACAGTGAGAACAATTAACCAGTGGAATTGCTTGCCACCAAATGTTCTGGGTGCTCCAACACTGGAAATTTTTAACAAAAGACTGGACAGCCATTTTTCTGAAATGGTATAGAGTTCCCACCAAGGTCCCTTCTAAATGCTATTCTGTTATTCTAACATGTTTCTCAGGACATCTTCTGAGAATTTGGCACCCTCAGTTTTCCTGCCTGAACAGGGGTTGGACTAGAATATCTCCAAGGTCCCTTTCAACTCTGTTAAACACACATGTATTTATGCTCTGGACTATAGACATGTAAACCTGGGCAAAAGAAAGGCAATAAAATCACTCTAGGTGTAGGGACAGTGTAAAATATTAATATATGATAAATAATGGAACAATTAAGTGCCTGGGGACCTGAGTTTTCTCTTTCCCCCTCTTCCTTCTTTTTTTCTTTTTCTCTTTCTCCCCCTTCCTCTTTCTTTCTTGCTCTTTCTCTTTCTCTCTTTCTTTCTCTCTCTCTCTCTCTTTCTTTCTTTCTTTCTCTTTCTTTTTCTTTCTTTCTTTCTTTCTTTCTTTCTTTCTTTCTTTCTTTCTTTCTTTCTTTCTTTCTTTCTTTCTTTCTTTCTTTCTTCCTTCCTATTTTTCTTTCCTTTTTCCTCTTTATTTCTTTCTCTCCCTTCCTCTTTCTTTCTTGCTCTTTCTTCCTTTCTTGCTCTTTCCTTCTTGCCCTTCCTTCTTCCCTTTCTTCCTGCCTTCCTTCATTTTCTTCCTTGACTCTCGCACACACACCTTTTCTGGGAAGAACTTATTGGGCAAACTCCAGAGCAGCGAGCGGCAGGATGATGAAGAAAGCAGCAGCCCTGGAACATGCATCTGCCCTCCCTTTCGAAGCACATGGGCTGAGGAGGTGGGGGCAGCCCAAAAGGCAGGGAGAAAGCAAACGGAAAGGTTTTCCATTTGCATTCTCTTCTGCACTGGGGATGGGGCTGAGAGGGATGGGTGGGGGTGCCCTGAAAGGGAGGCCAGGAATCCTGAGGCTGCTTCCCATAGCCATGCTGTGGCCATCGCTGTCCCCCCTCCCTCTGGACTGGCCCAAAAAAGACATCCCTCCATGACCTCCTGGCCTTTAAAAATTATTATTTTAAAAAACATATGAGCTAAGTCCATACTTCTTGATAGATCTGCTGGAAGTGAAAACTCAGAAATCATCTCCAACCAAGTGAGAGATACAATTATTTTACAATCTTTTTAAATGTCAAATAATGTCACCTTTACTGTTAGATCAGAGGCGGATCGGTTCAACAGAGACGCGAGACCATTTGTGTGAGTTCAGCTCTTTATTGGTAAGGTAAAAGGGTCTGGGAATGCAAGCCGCAGCAGCCCTTCATATAGGGCTGGCTCGCGGCTCAGCAGCCAATGGCAGCACTTTGAATCTCCCGCGATTGGCACAGCCAATTGTGGTAGATTCCTAGTGCTCCAATCACGGCCGACTTGTTGACCAATCAGGTCTCTGCTGGTCCGGACTAATAGGGTGTGAGGGTTTTGGAGTATGCTAATATTGTACACCCCTCCCCTCTCAGTTTCATCCTGCAGTGCGTAGTGATGTAGTCGCGTAGGTAGGCGGGGCTTTTTCCCTGCCTTCTTGACCTGCGCGGCTCAGTTCTGGTGTGGTCGTCGACCGGTTCAGATGCCTCCTCTGTCACTCCGGTTCCTTGGGATGGAACCGCCTGGAACGTTGAGCTGGGCCTTTCCTGGTCGCTCCCTCCCAGTTCTCCTGGGCTGGTTGAGCTGCCGCTTCTGCTCCCGCTTGGTTTTTCCTGGCTGGGTGAGCTGGTTTGGCTGTTCCTTCCAGGTGAAGAACCCGGGGTTGGACCTGGCACAAGCATACCAGCAACTGCCGGTCGACGCCATGGTTGGACCATGCGTTCCGCTCACCTGTTTGCCGCTGGGTTTGCCAGTGCGGTTAATGCATGGCGTATCCCTTGGCCTGCCAGAAATTGTTCAAACGCTGGTGCGGTAAATTGAGGCCCGTTGTCTGACACTATTACATCTGGCAGGCCGTGCATAGTGAAAAGTTTGCTCAGTTTCCTTATCACCGCCTCCATCGTGGTTGACTTCACAGTGCTTACCTCCAGCCAGTTGGAGTAAGCATCTACTGTGATAAGGTACATATGTCCCTTGGTTGGCCCCACGAAATCTATATGAATTCTGGACCACGGACCTCTTGGTTTTTCCCATTCTTGGGTTGGGGCGGCGGGTGGATTGGATCTGGACTCTTGGCATTTTTTACATTTGGCAACCCAGGTTTCGATTTGTTTGTCCATTCCTGGCCACCATGCGTAGCTTCTGGCCAGGCTTTTCATCTTAACCATCCCCGGGTGACCCTCATGCAACATTCCCAATACCTTTTCCTGTAATTTTTCAGGAATTACCACTCTGTCCCCCCAAAGTATTCAGCCCTTTTCGGTGAAGAGTTCAGTTTGTCTGTTCTGGAAGGGTCTGAATAGTTCGTTTATGTCCCCTTCCAGCCACCCTTTTCCCACACAGCTCAAGACCCGTGCCAGCCGTTTGTCTTTATTTGTTTCTCTGGCAATGTCTGGTGCGGTCACGAGTGGGTTGGCTATTGTCTCTATTTGGAGTACCTCTGTTGTGGGTGCCGGGTCGTCTTCCCAGTCCAGTAAGGGTGACCGGCTTAGGGCGTCTGCATGTGCAATGTCCTTGCCGGGTCGGTGTATCAGCTGGTAGTTGTATGCTGCTAGGAATTTGGACCACCTCCTCATTCTTGGTGATAGAATGTTCAGTGTGGCCCGGTTTCCCCACCAGGATTCCTAGCAGTGGCTTGTGGTCCGTGATGATTGTAAAAGTCCTACCGTAGAGGTATTCGTGAAATTTCTTGACGCCGGCGACAACTGCTAGGGCCTCTTTGTCGAGCTGGCTGTAGTTCCACTCTGGCTTTGAGAGTGTCCTTGATGAGAAGGCGATGGGTGCTTCCAACCTGTCTGGTAGCTGGTGGCTGAGGATGGCGCTGATTCCAAATGGTGACACATTGCAAGTTACCGTCAATGGCAGGGTCTCGCTGTACTGGATTAGTACCGCGTCGGATGTTAGCAGGTTCTTTGTGTTGTTGAAGGTGCTCTCCTCCCATGCTCCCCAGGTCCAGGTGGCTGTTTTATCTAACAGCCTATGTAGTGGTTCCGCCACGGTCACCTTTTGAGGTAGGAAGACATTGTAAAAGTTTAACAGTCCCAAGAAAGCCTGTAATTCCGTTTTGTTTTTTGGTCGCGGTGCTTCCCTTATGGCTCTCAGTTTCTTTTCTGTGGGGCAAATCCCTTGTCTGTCTTGAAGGTACCTCAGAAATTCGATCCTTTCGGCCCGTAGCTGGCACTTCTCTTTTTTGACTTTAAGTCCCAAGTCTCTGAACTTCTGCAGTACCTCCCTCAACCTGGCTTCTAGTAGTTTCTCATTTTTCGCGGCCACCAAGACGTCATCAAAGTAGGGCACTACCCCTTCTATTCCCTGGAGGAGTCTTTCCATAAGGCTTAGGAAGACCCCAGGTGCCACGCTGACCCCAAACTGGAGCCGGTTGCAGCGGAAACCCCTCAGTGCGTTACGATGGTTTGGGCTTCTGCTGTCATGGCGTCGACCGGCAGTTGCTGGTATGCTTGTGCCAGGTCAAGCTTTGCAAAGATCTGGCCTCCCCCCAGTGAGTGCAGGAGATGCTGGACTACTGGGACGGGTATGCGCTTTGTTGGAGCGCATGGTTTAGTGTGGCCTTGTAGTCACCACAAATTCTCACTGACCCATCTGGCTTTATGGGGGTGACAATTGGGGTCTCCCACCGGGCATGATCGATTGGTTCCAGTACCCCTTGTGTGATGAGCTTATCGAGTTGCTCATCGATCTTGGGCTTGAGTGCAAATGGCACTCGCCTGGGCTTAAGGCGGATTGGCGCGATGCTCGGGTCTATGTTAAATGAAATAGGGAACCCCCGATACTTGCCTAAACGGTCGTCAAAGACTTCCCGGAAGTCCCTCATGAGCGCCGCTTCCCAGTCTGCTTCTCTGATGTGGTGTATGCCTGTTACTTCGATGCCCAGGGGTGCGAGCCACTGCAGTCCCAACAGGCTCGGCCAATCTCAATCGACGATTGTCAGGGGTAGCACTTCTGTGTGGCCCTTGAAGGTGACTTTAAAATGGCCTCTACTGACTACAAGGATTCGGTTTCCCTGATAGTCTTTGAGGGTTAGTGTTTGGTCTTCCAGTTCTTGGTGGCGGATGGTGGGGACCAGGCGCCTGAGTGTGCGCCAGGAGACTATTGAGAGGAAAGACCCTGAGTCCACCTCCATGTCGCATTCCTGGTCTTCTATCCCGACCGTCACGTACACCTTCCTGGCATCGCTGGTGGAAGAATGGCCGATGACGACAGTCTGGTGCGTTTCCTCTCTCTGTCTCGTCTCCTGGAGTTGCCTGTTCCGACCTTCCCGGCTCCAGCGGTTCTCCGTCTGGCGATCTCGTGTCCTGGTGGGGGTGCTGTCTCTCCGTCGGGGGCTGGCCTCTCGTCGCCGCGGGCTGTAGTGCTTCTTATTCCAGCAACTTTGGCGATGTGTCCCCGCTTCTCGCAATGCCTGCAGATGGCTTCGAGAAAACGACAGTCCGCTCGGGGGTGGTCACTACCACAGCCGGCACACTGAAACCTCGACTTACGACCTCGTGGTTCCCTTCGCTCCCGTGCTGACTGGAGACGGTGGATCCCCTCCTCCTCGTCTTCGGTTTCTGAGACGGAGTCGATGTCGCCATGGTGTGTGATTGTGTGGTCTCTTGCTGGCCTCCTCTCGGTGGTCAACATTGCCTCTCCAGTCGCCCCTCATGGCATGATGCCCGATTGTCGCATCTGAGCCGCTGATTTCTTGGCCGCTTCCACTGCAGCGGCTTCGGTGAGGGCATCGGCGAGGGAGATGTCTCCTTTTGCCATGATGCGGCTCTGGAGGACGGGGTCTCGGAGTCCCAGGACGATGTGGTCTCGCAGGGCGCTGTCCAGGTTGGTGAACTCGCATAGACCCCCCAGGTCCCGTAGTGCCGCTATGAAGTTGGCCAGTCCTTCGCCTTCGCGTTGATCCCGCCTGTAGAATTCGTGCCGCCGAATGAGGATGGGCACGATGGGGGCATAGTGGCTCCGCAGCAGGGGCTCGAGATCATCCCACTCCATCATCTTGACGTCCGTCGGTTTGGCCAAGGCTTTGGCCATTTTGAAGACTGCGGCCCCGCAGTGTGTGAGGAAAACGTCTCATTTCTTGTGGCCGGTGGCGTCCTTGTGGTTTCTACTCTTGAGGAACATTTGGAACCTATCGGTATAGGATTCCCAGTTCTCAGTAGCAGAGTTGAAGGGAGCAGGTGGTGAGTTGATTCCGGCCATGTTGCTGGTTGCTGCGCACCGCCTCGCCACGTGCTGGATGGTCTCTTTGTCTCATGATCCCACCTTCGTCGCCAGTGTTAGATCGGAGGCAGATCGGTTCGACAGAGACGCGAGACCATTTGTGTGAGTTCAGGTCTTGATTGGTAAGGTAAAAGGGTCTGGGAATGCGAGCTGCGGCAGCCCTTCATATAGGGCTGGCTCGCGGCTCGGCAGCCAATGGCAGCACTTTGAATCTCCCGCGATCGGCACAGCCGATTCCTAGTGCTCCAATCACGGCCGACTTGTTGACCAATCAGGTCTCTGCTGGTCCGGACCAATAGGGTGTGAGGGTTTTAGAATATGCTAATATTGTACATTTACCTCTTATGCAAAATAAACCTGATTATTATAAGCCAAACTACTAAACTTCTGTCCTTTGAGACATAATATGGAAGACATAAAAGTGTCTTTTACTGTACTACACCTAATACCCAACACCCTCAATGATGTGAAGCCAAATAATTTCAGAAGATTATAAAATGGTACAAGTTGTTTCTTTATGAAGAAAAGCTTCTCCATCATGGACTTATGACTGTTGGTTTTTAAATAAATACCAAACTTTTGTAATCTTTCTCCTCATTTTCTACTGAAAGTTTCATATTTTCAATCAAAAGAGAAAATCTTTCCTCCAATTTTTCTCAGTAATATACTGATTACATGTATACTAGAGGTGGTATGCAGCAGGTTCTTACCCGTTCTGGAGAACCAGTAGTGGAAATTTTGAGTAGTTCAGAGAATGGCAAATACCACCTCTGACTGGAGATTTTACAGTATCCTTCCCCTGCCACGCCCACTAAGCCACGCCCACAGAACTGGTAATAAAAAAAAATTGAATCCCACCACTGATGTATACGCACCCCCAAACACAAACTTTTATTCATCTGAATAAACTGTTTTAGCCTTACATGTCTACAATAAAAAACAAACATTTTAACAGAGAGAAACAGAAAGATAACTATATTTCATTAAAGATATATTGCTATATTAAACAAATACAGTGCAGCAATTTCACTCACTCACTCACTCACTCACTCACTCACACACACACAAATGCACACACACATCTCCACAACATCCATACCCACAGACACACACCATTCCACAAGGTACAAGTTTCCTTCCAGTAACCAGCTTGATTTCTGGGAGATGTGTATTTATGATATATGACTATATCTATGAATTTATCTCTATTTCCTGTACATTGCTATCACCTCTAAAAATCAGAACACAAAACTGAGAATAAAATATGAATTTTTGCATCCCTTTATAAACAAAGCTTTCCTGGAGATCATATTCATGATTCTCTCTGTTGCTACGGTTACAGGAAAATCAAAAGGCTTAAGACATTTAAGATAATAATAGTGGTAGTAGTAGTAGTAGTAGTAGTAGTAGTAATAATAATAATAATAACAATACGGCCTCCCCCAATAGGAAGTCCCAGCATGTTTTATAGGCATGAAATGAAATTAAGCCCCTCCACCCAAATTAAGGCCTATATTAAAACATGCGAAATGGGGGGGGATTGGCGGGGGGGATTGCCTTTAGGAAGCACTTTTATTGCACACCTGGATATGGTGCTGCCTGCGTTGACCCCGATAAAAAGTGCTCCAACAACGCCGAGGTCAACATCCAAGCCGTCACCACCCGCCTGAAGATGCAAGTGGGGGGAATTAAGTCACCCCCAAAAAGATGGCCTAGCCATTTTTTCGTGGCTCCAAAAAAAATAAATAAGACCTGGCCTTATTATATGAGAAACATGGTAATAATAATAATGCCATTTTTCAATATGGATTTTTTTTGTTCTTAAATATTGTAATGAACATTGCAAAAATTCAGTGAGCTCCTATTGAGAAGTCTCTCTCTCTCTTTCTCTCTGTGAGTAGATCAAATTCAGGAAATTGTTTAAATGGTCATTTTCAAAGGATTAGATAAAAATATTTCAGTAATACTGTTCAAAAGCATTTGATTCCATAGAACTACTGAAAATAGAAACATTTCCTTATACATTCTAATGATCTAGCAGTGGAAAGCATCAAATATTAGTCTTTTATTCCTCTGAGTTACAAAGTGGTTTTCCACACCTTTAGCCAAACTCATTCTATTGATTTTCTTATGCACAAATAATAGATAGGTTTTAAAAAATTGTTGCAACCATAGATTAAAAAAAAAACCTTTAGTGCACATAACTTCTTATATCATTCTCACAAGCAGTTACTTTTCTGTCAAAGTCTTCCTTTTTCTAAATGTTCTGCCATTAATGATGAATTTTTCCTCCAAGAAATAAATAAGCAAAATTGAGTGTCACTATATATTATGGAAAATGTTCATCAGAAAGAAAGCTATTCAGCATAGCTCCCTTTTCTGCACTATTTTCCTCCCTCTTGGATGGCAGGAAGTGCATAAGAAAAAAGAGCTTAATGGTAAACAAACATTATTTATTTCTCTTATAGCATTAAAAGAAAGCTGATAAACACAATTTTATGGGTTAGACTGTGCTGTATTTCATTTATAATTATTTCACTTTGTATGTATGAGTGTTTTTCATATAGACTTTTGTGTTGAGACAGCCAAATGTGGATAACATTACTATACAATGTATATATGTAAGCCTATGATAATAGTTTTAAGAAATCAAAATATATTGCTTTTCTTCTTTCAGAATTCTTATTCTTATAACTCCTTATAATTGAGCCACGGTGGCACAGTGGTTAGAGTGCAGTACTGTAGGTTACTTCTGCTGACTGCCAGCTGACTGCAATTTGGCAGTTCAAATCTCACTGGCTCAAGGTTGACTCAGCCTTCCATTCTTCCGAGGTGGGTAAAATGAGGACCCAGATTGTTGGGGCAATATGCTGACTTTGTAAACCACTAAGAGAGGGCTATAAAGCGATGTAAAAAAGCAGTATATAAGTCTAAGTGCTATTGCTACAATGTGAAACAGCATTACAAATAAACTGAGAACTAGTTTAGTCTAGTAGTTAAGGCACCAGGCTAGAAAACTGGTGACCATGGTTTCAAGCTCTTCCTTAGCTATGGACAACTGGATATCATTGGGCCACTTACACTTTGCCAGCCCAATTCACCTCATAAAGTTGTTGTGGGACAAATACGAGGAGGAAGGTGTGTTGGATATGTTTGCCACCTTGAGTTATTTGTAAAAAATAATAAAGGTGGGATAAATAAATAAATTAATCAAATAAACAATAAATAAGCAAATAAATAAAAAGTATGTTATAATTTCTTCCACAACATTATATATAATAATCGCCACCATTTCTACTTTAAATCAAATTTGAAATGAATGTAGAGGTTCTTGGTCAGTCTGTAACTTTGAAGAACCTTAAGAAAAGTCCAAGAAGTTTTAATTAGACATATGAAATATCTCAGAACAATTTTCTACATTATTTGACTCACATTAAAAGAAAATCCGAGCAACAGTTGGAGCTGTCAGGCATAAGTAATCAGCAGCCAGAATATAATTCAAAAACATCTATGCTACCTATACACAAGAATCTGATCTATTTGAGGTCAAGGCAAATTCACAAATTTTGGGGGTGGACTTAGTTTTTTACAGGTACATAGTGATTCTAAACTGATGATCATTTGAACTTTACCCCCAGGCTATATAGGAATCTCTCATTGACTCAAATTTTCCTGAAAAATAAACACACCTTGAGTCAGTACACTGGCTCCTGATAAAAATATGTTTATGAGAAAATGCTCTTTTCCTATGAGGGACCATAATAGTGATACACATAATTCATTTCCCTTGATTCAAGGGAGATTTTACTCTTCTCTATAATTTGATAGCTGTTAGTTAGATTCAAGGTGTACAAGGATGCTGGAAAACTAAAAGGCAGGAAGAAAATGAAAATTTAGTCAAGAACTCTTCAACTGCTACGTCATCCTACAGTCAACATAGCCTAACAAACCTGTATATGACATATATGTATATGTTTGTATATGCATGTATGCAAAGGCCTTCCAATTGAATTGTTCATTCAAAATAATAGTAAATGCAATCTTCTTGGACTCGAATAGGGGAATACAATCTCAGTCCCGAAAGCTTTATTGAACCACCTTCCCAAATCCTAAAGCTTTGGTGTGGCCCCAGGATCCTTCCAATAGTTGCCTCCAAATTATTATTATTATTTTTTACATGATAGATTGGGGTGACGATGAAGCACACGGGGAGTACTCATATTAACTTTGTCTAATGGAATAACGTTAGTCAATCTGAACATTTTAAATTAAAAGACATTTTACTCCTATCCTGACCCTGTCTACTTTTTTACTCTAGCCAGTTTTACTTTTTGGAGTACCTTCTAGCAAGCCACTCAAACACAAATGAACCTCTTAGCCTAAAAAACAAAACAAAATAAAAAAGTATCCTGATCTAACCAGTAAAGAGATGACATACGGATATATTAAGCAAGCAAAATATTCTATAAAGTTTGGGGAACAGGAAGCTAAATAACATTAAGCAAATAATGAGTTCTTTGGGGGGATATACACTTGATAAAACTGAACAGTCAAATAAAATATAACTTTTTAAAAGTTCAGAATGCATTGAATTTATAATATAATATTAAATGCAAGTTATGAAAACATATCCTTCCTGGTGATTAAATGAACACATTCACTCACACACACAATGAACTTTTCATCTTCAGAGGTTTTGTTTTTTGACATCACCGGTCCATTTCATTTCAACCGAGAATGCCATAAGCTGCTAAGATATTAAAGAATTAATTTTAACTTGGATGCATTTAGAAGCTTTTCATCGCATGCAGCAAAGCAAAAGCTCTGTCATACTGCACATTTAAATATACCTATTTTACTTTAGTCAGCATGAAATATGCCAGTAAATATATTTGCTCACTTCCAAAACCTGTCTAAATGATGAAACATGAAAAGAATTATTTCTGTGTACAAAACAGCTGATCAACAATCATGTCAAAAGTTTATGGCCAAAGGAGAGGAAAACATTGCACAGGGCACACTTCCAAACAAAATGATAAATCATTATGAATGTTCTGTCATTTTAAATGAAAAAGTATTAGTTTGCTTTACATTAGATTTGTGATGGTTACTATAATCCAATTCCTATTACTGCACCATTGTAGCTTGTCTACATTGCCTCTTAAAATGTATTGCCACAAAATAAAGGTAAACTGGAATATTACATGCATCAGCACATCAAGTTGGGAAGAGAATGCATTGCACCCTGTCATCAGCTACTTTACATATTTACATTATGGAACAATAGAAACTGATTTATTTGTTGGGAAACAAATATCAATCTTCTGGGTAATCTTGCAGACATAAATTAGGACCCAAGGGGAGTGTCCAATGACGGGAGTGTTCTCATAACACAAACAATGGGGGGAGGGTTTCTCCTAACATAACTACATAATAAATTACATAACCAAGGAGCCATTGTTCTAATGGCTGGAATCTAGGAGGACAATGAGACTTGAGCTTTATTCTCCTCTTATAGCAATAGCACTTAGACTTATATGTCAGAGTATATCCATGATCTGGAATAGAGCATGGTAACAAGGTCAGCCAATGAATAGGAATAGCAACTACATCAGCCAGTGAAGACTGTTTTGGAAGCTGAAACTTGAATTAGCCTAGGCTGGAAACTGAAACTAAAAGTAGTCTAGGTGTGGTTTCTTTGTGAAGCTCTGCAACTCTGCAGCTATGTTAAACTCTGCAACTCTGAAGGTATGTTGAAGCTCTGAGTCTGTCTATTGAAGATGAAACTAACTTCTTCCTTGCTGAAGACTGGAGTTCTACTCTGAACTTGCAACAAGTTTCTGTTTGAGTTTGCTCCATGTTGGAGAAATCTACAACTGGTTTGTAAAATCTGCTTATGTTTATAAAGATGTTAAATGAAGCATCTGTGTTTATTTTTCTGGCGCTGAATTATCGCTGCAAAATTCTCATTATATACCACTTCATGGTGCTTTACATCCCCCTCTTAATAGTTGACAGCGTCAGTATATTGCCTCCCCAACAATCTGGATCCTCATTTTACCCATCTCAAAAGAATGGAAGGCTGAGTCAAACTTGAGCAGTTGAGAATTGAACTGTTAAACTGCTGGCAATGGCAATCAGCAGAAGTAGTCTGCAGACTGCCTTCTAACCCCTGTGCCATCACGGCTTATCCTGATAGCTGGTAAGAAAGAAGAGAGCAAATCTTTCAATACAGATCTACAGTAGTCAGTATCTGGAACTGGAACAAAAAGACTCTACATGAACTGTAGTGTAAATCTGTCATTATTACACTAGATAGTATAATTATGGTATTTGTATATTGAATTTCAGGGAAGCTTGGCATCCTCCACCTGCTTAGCAAGGGCTTTTCAAATTTCCAAGAAATACTAGTCTTTCAATAATTTACCTGCACTTAACAAAGTTTTGTAAAGTGAGTGTGGAGAACCTGCAGTTGATGAAAGGATGTCTCTCAACTGCCAGTGTGCAACTGGCACATTCCATTGCTTACATATCTGACCTTAGCCAGCACCTGCAAACGGAATGAAACATTCCCTGGAGAAGTAATGCATTTGGAACTAGATGCAGATCTGTTCTGTCAGTAGAAATTGTGTGCTATTAGAGATGGAGATTCAACATTCACACTGTAGTGTAATTGCAAGTTCTCTTAGATGATACTCCAATTGATTGATGATATTCTCTGCCTGGATAGCAAGGAATGAGACACAAAACGAATACAAGAAAAAATAGCTGGAGTCATTTGTTAGTTTCCTTGATTATATGTAAGGAATAGTCATATTTTGCAATAGATTTCATTTTTCTGTTGTTTCTATGAAAGGCACAACAAATTCTACGGTTGATAAATGAACCTGAAAGAGATTTTCTATGGATAGAACCTTTGAAAGTCACTAGCATAATGAAATGATTATTTGCTTAATGTTACCCAAGAGACTCCAGTTATTATAGTTATTTCTTTCTTTGAAGAGAGTAAATTAAAATATCTTCCTCTCCATGTCAAGTGCATCATTATGGACTTACTTTATTTTAAGGAATATGTTAAATTTGCAATCTAAAGAAAACAATATCACAATAGCTCCTCAGTTAGCTCTTATATATTAAATATTGTTCCCATGAGGTCATGGGCAATGCCTTTACTGGAACCAAACCAAAGCAACTCCTGTCTCACATATAAAATATTGTGATAATGGCTTGTTCGTATTTTAATAGACGGTAGTATTTAGTGCCTAATGTAGCCCAGTCTAATAGAGCTCTGTTGATACAGATTACCATGCATTACAAAGTTCTTTCTTTCACTGATAGCACTATATGTGTAACAATGTTTGAATACAACCTTCCCTCTGTGGCTTAGAACAATCAGTGCTGATTGTGCATTGTGGCTATTATATTCCAATGAAGTTATGGGTCAAATGATCCATTGTGCTAAATCCTACCACTTATTTTCATGAAATTCTTCAATGCCTATAAAGGCCTTTTTGTTTTTGTTACTACAACACAACAAATTTGGAGAGCACCAAAGGTGTTCCTCAGCAGCAAGTTTAGGTTGTAATGGCATACAGCACTAATCAGAGAATAGGATAATTTGTTCTTTATATGGCAAGAAATAACAAAACCAAAGTAGGAGTTGGCTAGAAAGTGAGATCCACTATTAGAAAGAGGAACCATGGAGGGATGGATGGACAAATAGATGGTAGGTAGGAAAGTAGGTCGATGATAGATATAGACAGATAGACAGACAGACAGATGGATGGATAGACAGATGGATAGATAGATATAAACTTAATTTGCAACTGCAAATTTCAGGCTTTTTTTTATTAAGAACAAAGCTGAGGAGAGGTAGGAATTTGCTGAATTGTCAAACAAGTCTTCTACCTGGGGTTATTTGTTTGTTTGGTCAAAATACCTTATTAGTGCTCTTGGGACATTTCAAGTTAATTACATCTGTTTCAAGGTTGTGCTTGGAGTGTAATGTTATTTGATATTTATTATATTTATATTTCTGCCCAATGATTGAAATTTGTTGGAATATTTAGATTTTTTTTAAAAAATGCAAGGTAGTGGTGTTGCTGTTGTTAGTCATGAAGTCATGTCCAACCCAGCATGACCCCATGGACAATGTTTCTCCAGTTCTCCCTGTCCTCTACCTTCCCCCAGAGTCCATTTAAGCTCATGCTGACTGCTTCAGTGACTCCATCCAGCCATCTCATTCTCTGTCGTCCCCTTCTTCTTTGGCTCTCAATCGTTTCCAGCATTAGGCTCTTCTCCAGTGAGTCCTTCCTTCTCATTAGGTGGCCAAAGTATTTGAGATTCATCTTTAGGATCTGACCATCTAAAGAGCAGTCAGGGTTGATCTCCTCTAGGACTGACTGGTTTGATCACCTTGCAGTCCAAAGAATTCACAGGAGTCTTCCCAGCACCATAATTTAAAGGCCTCAATTCTTTGGCACTCAGTCTTTCTTATGGTCCAACTTTCACAGCATACATTGCAACTGGGAAACCTATAGCCTGGACTATATGCACTTTTTGTTGGCAGGGTGATGCCTCTGCTTTTTAGTATGCTGCCTAGATTTCCCATAGCTTTCTTCCCCAGGAGCAAGTGTCTTTAATTTCTTGGCTGTAGTCCCCATCTGTGGTGATCTTGGATCCCAGGAAAATAAAATCTGTCACTACCTGCATTTCTTCCCCATCTATTTGCCAGGAATTAGTTTTCTTAATGTTGAGTTTCAAGACAACTTTTGCACTCTCCTTCATCCACATCAAGAGGATTTTTAGTTCCTCTTCACTTTCTGCCATCAGAGTGATATCATCTACATATCTGAGGTTGTTAATACTTCTCCGGGCAATTTTAATTCCAACTTGTAATTCATCTAGCCCTGCCTTTCTTGTGATGTGCTCTGCATATAAATTAAATAGGCAGGGAGACAGTGTACAGCTTTTCTGAACTCCTTTCTCAATTTTGAACCAATCAGTGGTTCTGTCTCCATTTGTCACTGTTACTTCTTGACCCACATATAGGTTTCTCAAGAGACAAATAAAATGGTCTGCTACTGCCATCTCTTAAGAACTTGCCACAATTTGTTGTGATCCACATAAACAAAGGCTTTGAAATAATCAATGAAGCATAAATAATGTTTTTCTGGAACTCCCTAGCTTTCTCCATAATCCATTGTATGTTGGCAATTTGATCTCTAGTTCCTATGCCTCTTCTAAATCCTGTTTTCCAAATTTACCGGCAAATTGAGTGTAGCACTTTTACTGCATCATCTTTTAGTAGTGTTAGAAAAGCAAAATGAAAGAGGAATCAAACATTGAAGGCTCTAAACACAATAGATGGAATGAAAGGTAGGTAGGTAAAACATGACATTCATTAAAATTAAGTAAAAGAGAGAGAAATCACAAAACAGTTTCTGATACTTCAAGTGAGATTCTTAATCTGTATATGGAAAAGTTTTGGGGTTGCTGAACAGCTGTAGTCAAACTTAATTATGCTGGACTACATTATCTGGTAGCTACCATGATTCATCACATATTCCCACCTTAAATTACTGGATCTGCTAAACAAATGTTTGAATTCCCTACAGTAACGGTAATATAATATAATTTCAGAATATTAAATCAGGAGATCTGAGTAAGTATCTGCTGTGCCTTAGTAGTTCATGGTTTGATTATTTTCTTGGAGATGTTTCCTTATTCAGGAAGATATTACCTAGCTTGATAATGAAACATCTGCAATAAAACCACAAAGCTCAGAATGAACCAAGATTTCTACAGTTTAACCTTGAGCTATGAATATTGTCTTCTATCAGTATAGTTCACAGTGCCTCCAATGCAGCATGATTTAACATCTTTTGGAAAATATGAACAATAGCACACCTTGTGCTGATCTTATTTATTTATTTGTTTGTTTAATATGGCACAACAGAACACAACATTAATGCATAGAATGCTGTACTATGCTGTTCACTTCGATTCAATGACCTACTAGACAATGGTTATCTGAATATTCAATGGGAGCTACCTGTGGCTTGAAACTGTGCCCAGTGCATTTTCTAGTATCGTTTGAATGGAGTTTGATTTGGATTCCTGATAATGGCTTGTACTGACACTTCCAGAATTAGGGGCTGCTGATTTATGTTCCTGTTCAGGAAATTGCCTCTTTACTTCACTCCAACATGGTGACTGACGCTAATGACACTAGTTCCAGGTCAATGCTATCAGAAATAATTTAGGTACTAGGCCACACAATTTCTTCCACATAAATACAAAATGATGAGCAAAACTGGTGTTGGTTCCCAGTGTGAAATTGTGGCTAAAGAAAAACCACCAGGATTCAAAGTTGATCCAAGGAAAAAGGCTTTATTGGAATATACATCTGCGCAGATGGGTTCCTCCCTTTGGCAGCTGGGAAGAACAAAAGACAAAGCTTAAAGGCTCTATTCTTATACTCTAAAATTGACCCCCCCCCCAGTATTCAAATGGCTTGATTTACAATTTCTTTTTCAGGATACAAGTTACATTTTATCATCCTTTATGGTACCAGACACTTCCCTTACCCGGTATCTAGCATTTCAAAGGCATTCCAAAAAGTATGATAATTCCCAGTGCTTCAAAGACATTCCAATCATTCTAATCAGTGTTTGGTACTGCCTTTCCTGACTTCAAAAGAAAACATCTTTTTTCATCATGAAATTTGAGTCAGAAAATAGATACACTTCCCATAATCCCCCCTGTTCTTGTTTTATTCTTGACTCAAACTCACGTTAATTTGTTCAAGATACATGAACCAAAGGTGAAGATTAATAATAACAAAATTAAGGATCCTATTAGAGTGGAGATTAGGGTGGTCATCCCTTTCTCTTTTTCTTTGGTTCAGTCCTTCCCTCAGTTTTTTCATGGAGTCCTGTACTATCCCAGAATGATCTGTATCAGATCACCTTTGAACAGAGGTCCCACCAGATGTGTCCCATAGACACACAACTCCAGACTACACAATAAAACTGATCGGCCCCTCCACAAGTCTTGTTGTAGCTTCTTTCAGTTTTATGTCCAGGGCAGACATAAAAATGGTGTTTCTTTATGAACTCGTGATTGGTGGTGGACAAGAGGACCCTTCCCAAGTCAAATTGCAGTTCTGGAAACCAAGTATTGGGAGGCCTCTTTCCGCGAGTCCAATTGACTATATCTGAATGGGAATCAAGTACAACCCAAGTAACATTCTGGGGTTGATGCAAATCCTGATTTCCTCTTTCCTTCCTCAACCCTGCTTGATCCATCCACAAACCATCTTTCCCCTTCCTTCGCTTCCCCAGGAAGTTCCCAGTCCTAGTCCTAGAATAAAGACAATTAACTCAATCCAGGGTTCAGACTTCTTCATCTTTTCAAAGTGAGCTTCAGCGGCTGACCGTCCACTGGAACTGCCCTCCAAGATCTTTCAGGTTCTGGTGCCCTTTTGACTCTGCTGTAATGAGTCCAGCCTCCTTCCCGAGTGCGAACTGCAGATTCAGTTGTCAACAGCACCTGGTACAGGCCTTCCCAGCTGGGCTGCAGCTTCTCACTTTTCCAAGTTTTTATCAGAACCCAATCTCCAGTCTCAAAAGAATGTTGGCTCTCAGCAAGAGGTGGTCGTTGCACCAATAGTCCCTGTTTATGGAGAGAAAACAAAGGCCTGGACAGTGTCTGCAAATATTTCCTCAAGAACAAATCTTTGAATTCAGGAATTGGATTCCCTATTTTTGCCAAGTAAGGTCGCCCCATTAGCATCTCGAATGGAGAGACCCCAATGTAATCACAAGCAAATATTTCCATCCCCTCCCCCCTTTTCTGGTAATTCGGTGAAATCAATCTGTACTCTCTGGAAAGGCCAGCCCACTAGGGGTCACCCTTCCATTTCTTTTTTCCTTGTTGCTTTCTTGTTTATTTTCAAACATCCTTTGCCCACTTGTCTGCCCATCTGTTCCCAACTACCTCTGGGGTGTTTCCTTTCTGATGAGCATTCACATGTACTATTGCCACTTGGCCTGGCAGTTGCAGGGCCTCCAAGGCCTGTTCCACAAGCTGTAATTGTTCAACTTGTTTCCCATCAGCCTTGATAAATCCCCTCTCCTGCCAGATCTTACCGAAGGTATGGACAACACCCCAGGCGTATTTGGAATCAGTCCAGATTGTCACACCAATCTCCAAAGCCCTCTTCAAAGCAAACAACTCACATTTCTGCGCAGACTATAAAGAAGGAAGGGAGCCCTTTTCTAAGACCTCCCCTTCTCCTGTCACGACTGCAAATCCTAATTTCCTCTTTCCTTCCTCAACCCTGCTTGATCCATCCACAAACCATCTTTCCCCTTCCTTCAGAGGAGTCTCTTTCAGATCCTCCCTCACCTTTGTCATCAAATCTACTTGCAACAAACAATCATGGTCCTCAGCTTCCCACTCCTGTCTTCTTCCTTCCAAAAATTCTGCTGGATTCAAATTCCTATCTGTCCTAATCACTACATCAGGGCTGATTCTTAAAATGGTCTCATATTTGAGAATCCGCCCCTCTGTCATCCAAGTTGTTGCCAACTGAACACAGAAGTGACCTGATGAGGAGAATGCACCGCAAGCCCCCCCCCCCCCAAGGTTAACTTCTTGCTCTCTTCCACCAACATAGCTGTAGCAGCCACAGCCTGCACACACACCAGCCATCCCCTCACCATCGGCTCCAGAGTTTTGCTTAGAAAAGCGATGGGCTGGTATTGCCCCCCCCCTTCTGCGCCAACACTCCTAGTGCCATTCCCTGAGCTGCTGACACATACAGATGAAATGGGAGCTTCAAATTGGGCAAAGCCAAAACTGGTGCGGATGACAGTGCCTTCTTTAAACCCTCCCATCTCTCATCATCTCCCTCTAACCATTCTATACTCTCTCCTTTTCCCACCAGCTTCCTGTGCAGGAATTGGGCTAACACAATATATTGATCCACCCAAACTCTGCAATACCCCAACAATCTGAGAGCTTTCCTTACTTCTGTCTTATTCCTGGGGGGAGCCAGGCTCATGATCCCTTTCTCCTTCTCAGGATCCAAGGACCTTACCCCCTGCTGAATATAATGCCCTAAATATTTCACCTTCTTTTCCACAAACTGGATCTTTTCCCTTGAAACTGTCAATCCTTGCTCCTTCAGCCAATTTAGCAAAGCCACAGAGGCTGCTCTAACCTCTTTCTCCTTCTCTCCAGTCAACAACAGATCATCCACATATTGAATCAACGTGATCCCCTTCCTTTTCTCAAAAGACACTAACTTTCTAAAGCCTGTCCAAACAACAAAGGGAACTGCTGTTTTCTTCCACTCTCAGGATCATCCCATTCAAATGCAAACAAATCTCTACTTCCCTCCTCAAGGGGGCATGCCCAGAAGGCATCCTTCAGATCTATCACAGTAAGACCTCATCCGGAATTTCCCTCTCATCTTTTACAGTCATTTTACACATCCTTATTCCCTTCCCAGTATCCCATAACTGGATACCAAATGCAGGCAACAAATCTCTCCCTAGGAAATTCACTCCAGAATCAGGAATGTACAACACTTCAAGCTTCAGTCACTACCTCATTCATTTCCAGTCTAATTTGTTCAAACACACTTACATCCTGTGATTTCCACTCACCCCAACTGCTTTTATCACTTTCTTGGATCTGTGTGCACCTTTTACCGGGTCACACACAGAAGTCTGGCTTGTGCCAGTGTCTATCAGGAACAGCCGCTCCTGACGGTGAAGACCCACTAAAATGTTTACCAATGGCTCCCTGCAGGTCTCCTTAAAGGAGCTGGAACAGCCCTAATCATCATACAATGCATAACTCCTCTCTTCTCGGTTGGTAGGACACTCGCGTGCAAAGTGACCTTCCTTCCCACACCTAAAGAAACTCCTATCCATTCCAGGCTGTCTCATTCCCATGCCTCTTCCTCTGGAACCTCTTCCTCTGCCCCGAAAACTTCCCTGATTGTATCCCCCAAAATTCTCTCTCCTTTCTCCAATTGGACCCTTCCCAAAATTCCCACCTTTCTTTACTTCATTCTTTGCTGCAGCCTGTACAGCTGCAACCATCATTTGTGATTTCTGTCTGGTTTTTACTGTGTCTCTGTTCACAAAAACTTTGGGCTGCCTTCAGGAGATCAACAATTCCCATTGCTCCCCAATTATCCATTTTCTGAATTTTCTTTTGGGTTTCTGGCCAGGCTCCAGTCACAAACTGCATTTTCAGCATGGCTTCAAAAGCAGGTGTGCTAGGGTCTACTCCTGAGTACTTAACTAGACTTTCTCAGAGCCTGGTACAATAATCTCCAGGGGATTCATCTTTGCCTTGGTTTACTTCAAAGGCTTTAGTTAAATTTTTCCCTTGTGGGACTGCCAATTTTATCCCCTCCATAATCATTGCTCTCATATCCCTCATACTTGCTCTGCCAGCTGCAGTGTTTGGATCCCAATTTGGAACTGCTATGGGAAATTTTTGATCTCCTGCCACCGCCCCTTGTTGCCCATTCACTTTTGCATTCCATGCTTTCCAGGCTGAAGTCCGAATGAGGTCACGCTCCTCAGGAGTAAACAGATCAACTCCTGATACGTGTAATCATTCGGACCCATCCATAGATCTAACTGTTCAGCCACCTCATGAGCATTTTCATGAAGTTTTGGAAGAGTCTTTTCAATTCTCGCAACTCGACTGGTTTTATGGGGACAGCCACAAAGACTGTCACCGGATTGCCTGCAGCATTGATCCCATTAGGGACTTCCCTAAGAGGAAATGCATCCACTTCAGGTTTTTCTCTGAATGGAAAATCCTTAACACTTCTCTTTAATCCTTCCACTTCTTTTCTCAGCTGAAGATAACGGGGCGGCTGAGGAGGGGGTTGTGCCACAGGCAATGGCGGTGGTGCCATAGGAACGTTGGCGGGCGTGTTATTCAAATTAGGATTTGCGGGCGGCAGACTCTGCAGCTAATCGTCCATCTCACTCTCATTGCCTCTTCTGTTGAGACATGTATTGTCCCTCAATTGGAGGGATGGGACCTCCAAATTTCAGTCATTTTGTGTTGGAGAATATAGTCCCGCAATTTAGTCATCCAATAGGTACTGGTTTCCCCCTCAGGACTCCAGTGATATGGAAATTTAGGATCAATCAAAGGATATTTTGGCCATCGGTCTCGACAAAGATAAATCATGTTTTTCTCTTCAAGACGTCTGGTGAATTCCTTTAGATTCTGGGAGAACCACTGCTGGAGTAGCTGTCCCAGAGGCAAATCTACCGGAATTGGTTTTCTGCCATTGTCAAATTTTCCCTGTCCCAGAGAGGCTTCTTCCAGGCTCCCAGAGCCTTGCTTTGTCCCTTTCCCATCTTCTACTCTTTCAGACTCCCAGAGCCTTGACTCACCAGTCCAGTCTTCCAGCAGATGCTGGATTCCCCCAGAAAATTTAAGGACCCCCTCTCTTTCAGACTCCTAAGTCCAGTCCTCCAGCAGACGCTGGATTCTCCCAGAGAGTTTAAGGACTTCTTTCTTTTGGGCTACAAATGAAAGGAACAAAGTTTACCTGATCTGATCACTCCTGGACTTTCCACAGTCAGTCAAAGGATGTGTGGGCATCCCCAACTTAGATCGTTCACACTCTCAGCCGGTACTTCATCTCAGTTCTTTTTCCAAGGATCGTCTGGATTCCCAGTCACCTCGGGAATCTGACTGAATTCGGGGAGTGGTGCCTCTCAATGGGAGGTTGTGGCCACTCTCTTACCTGGTCCCCGCTTTCCAGTTGACCACCGTCGAGGATCCCGTACGAGCCCCCAAATTGTGAGATTGTGGCTAAAGAAAAACCACCAGGATTCAAAGTTGATCCAAGGAAAAAGGCTTTATTGGAATATACATCTGCGCAGATAGGTTCCTCCCTTTGGCAGCTGGGAAGAACGAAAGACAAAGCTTAAAGGCTCTATTCTTATACTCTAAAATTGACCCCCCCTCCCCCCCTTATACAAATGGCTTGATTTACAATTTGTTTTTCAGGATACAAGTTACATTTTAACATCCTTTATGGTACCAGACACTTCCCTTACCCGGTATCTAGCATTTCAAAGGCATTCCAAAAAGTATGATAATTCCCAGCGCTTCAAAGACATTCCAAGATCAGTCAACATTCTAATCAGCGTTTGGTACTGCCTTTGCTGACTTCAAAAGAAAACATCTTTTTTCATCATGGAATTTGAGTCAGAAAATAGATACACTTCTCACACCAGTCTCCACAAAGAAAGCAAAACAAATTCTGAAGGAAAGGTTTAAATAAATGAAATGTCTGTTCCTCTAAAGGTCATTTTTCTGTTTCCACCATGATACAAATTTGAAGCAATTCCAGAAATAAAGTGTTAAAACAACAATTCCAAAATTAAGTAAAGTGATACATGAAAAATTCTATCTAAGGCAAGGCTTTCCAAATTAACAGGAAGCATTGAAGACACATATAATTAACTCTTATGTATAAGAGTGTTCTTCTCTGGGGAGAAAAACCTTTCTGTAATGAGCTAATAGTGTGAAATTTAGGTTTCCTTGAAAGAATAATTTGTTCTCTATTATGACATGTGACAGGAGTAAAATCTTATCTTTTGGACTACAGAAATTTTAAAACCGGAACGCATTCATTTAAACTCAATTGAATTAGGTAGAAGTGAATTTACTGCTGAGTGATAGGCTTATTGCTAACTGAGGATTCATGTTTGTAGTTTTATAGTCCAGTCACTGCAACTTGTGGACATGCTGAATGTTATTGAAAGAAAAAAGAAGAGAAGAAAAAGAATATAAAGTGCTGGTGCTCTTCTTTCTTCTACTGTCAGTACACTGACCCCTTCTTGGCCTGTTGTCCCAAGGGAAGATAAAAGTTTCTCAGATGAAATTTTGAAACAAAGAGGGGTATGAGGGGTTGGTCTTAAAAGACATTTTAAAAAAAACTGTGGATGATGATGGCACAAACACAATGCAAATTCTATTCTTTTACAATTTGTCATGATATCATATGCATATATGAGAGGAGCACAGGTGGCAGCACAATGGCATGCTACTGTTTTGCTCATTTTAAGAAAAGCACCAGATCCTGCTCATATTTCGGATTCATAATAGTTTGAATATAAATCTGCAGAAAAGGCAGTCTGATTTTTCCTTAAATGGGAAATTTCCTACAGGGTTTTTGAAACTAAAATAGCAATAACGTTAGATTAATGTGGAAATAAGAAAGACTGGATGTATGGGTAAGCTTGCGAGGAAATTCCTTGGGCCAAGAAATAGATTAATTCTGCCTATCACTAGAAAAGTGTACAGGCGTACAAATTCATTCATGTAAAAAACTGAGGCACTATAAGTGTTTAATAATTTAGGACAATGATAGCTGGGATCCCATGATGGGAGAAGTAATAGAAAAAGGAACTTGAAATGATCATAAAGTTTCCTAAAAAGGAGATAATAAAAGCATAATTCAAAAAACATTCAGTAGGTAGAGAGAGGAATATTACAGAAAAAACAACCTATGTGGCTATACCAAAAGTTTAGTGAAGATCTGAAAACCAAAAGGGACACATAAAGAATAAAAAAAGAAAGCTAGGTCTCTAAAAAGAGCATTTATAGGTAATTCAGAAAACTAATCTATTATTTATTGGTGTGTGATGTTCTTCTTTCTTTCTTTGATTGTCCTTAATGTTACAGTTTCACTCTGATTCTTCCGTGTGACCTGATCTTTAATTTTAATAAATTACAGTTTACAATACAAATTACAGGTAAGCAGATTAATCGACATCCCTCTATCTCAATAAGAATTGTTTAGAATGTTCAGAAAGATAAAGCTTCTGGGGTGAGAAGCAAAACATCTTCTTGTTCTTTCTCAAAAATACAGTCCAGTTGTACTTTGAAAAAGCACTTTTGGAGACAACTATGGTCTGCTTGACTGAGAATCTCCATAGACAGAAAGATGAAGGTTCTCCTCATGTGGCTCTAGTTCCAGTTCCAGAAAAAAAAACTGCAAATTTGGCAAAGAATAATTAACAGATTTGTATGGAGTGGGAAAAAAAACTAGTGTAAGATACAAAAACTTGTAAAGCTCAAAAGAAAGAGGTGGAATAGAATTTCCTAATTTAACTTCATTACAGAGAAAATGGCCTATTAACAGAAGATAACAGAATGGCTTCCATTTTCAAACTCTGTTTGTGTATGTGCATGTGCGCGTGCATGCACCTTCAAGTGAATGCTGACTTTTGGTGACTGCCCAGACAAAAGCCTGCAGTTTTCTTGGTAGGATTGTTTCCTTCTTAGGACTGAGAGTGAGTGACTGGCCCAAGATCATGCAGCTGACTTCATGCACAAGGGAGAATTAGAACTTGTTGTCTCCTGGTTTCTAGCCTGATACCTTAATCAGTGCACCAATCTCATTCAAGAATAGATGAATTGTAGGAAATGCAAGACAAAGTTTATTCATAATTTGGAATTTTTTATAAGCAAGGTAAATCCAACACAATCATTATTAACATTGCTTTGATTACTGCACACTTAAACATATCTTTTCTTAGCAAAACAATACTACCTTCCAGTGGTGGGTGGAATTCAAAAATTTTTACTACCGGTTCTGTGGGCATGTCTTATTTGGTGGGTGTGGCTTGTGGTCATGTGACTGGATGGGCGTGCTTGGTGGTCATGTGACTGGGTGGGTGTGGCCAACTCAATGTCACTCACATCAAGGCATGCCTCACCTGGCCCCTCCCCTCCCAGCCATTCCTTGTCACACCCAGCCTCAACATATCTATAGTTCTGTAAAAATGTTCACCTTTTTTAACTTTATTATCTGCATACTATAGATGTACTTTCATGGACCACTGAAAGGAGGAAATGCTTTACTCAAGAGTGTGATAGGCAACAGGGTTTTAAGGGGCTGCCACAAAGGAAGGGGGACAATGTATTTTCCAAAGAAGCAGAATGCAAACAAGAAGCAATGGATGGAAACTGAACAGAGAGAGGCAACCTAAAACTAAGGAGAAACTTCCTGTGAGTGAGAACAATTAACCAGTGGAACTGCCTGTCTCCAGAAGTTCTGGGTGCTCAATCACTGGAAGTTTTTAAGAAAAGACTGGACAGCCATTTCTGTGAAATGGTATAGGGTTCACCCCGAGGTCCCTTCTAAGTATTATTCTGACACCTTTCCCAGGATTTCTACTCAGAGTTTGGCATCCTCAGTTTTCTTGCCTGAGCTGGGGGTTGGACTAGAAGATCTCCAAGGTCCCTTTCAACTCTTGTTAAACACATGTGTATTTTATGCTCTGGACTATTGACATTGAATGCGTGTAAACCCTGAAAAATATGTGGTAGCCCTGGGCAAAAGAAAGGCAGAAAAATCACTCTACGTGTAGGGACAGTGTAAAATATTAACACATGATAAATAATAGAACAATTAAAAATAATAGCACAGAGTTTTATCTCTCCCTTCCTATTTTTTTCTTTCTTTCTTTACCTTCCTCTTTCTTTCTTTCTTTCTTTCTTTCTTTCTTTCTTTCTTTCTTTCTTTCTTTCTTTCTTTCTTTTCTCTCTCTCTCTCTCTCTCTCTCTCTCTCTCTCTCTCTCTCTCTCTCTCTCTCTCACACACACACACACACACACACACACACACACACACAGAGAGAGAGAGAGAGAGAGAGAGAGAGAGAGAGAGAGAGAGCACTTAACAGACAAGCATTTTGGAAGCAGCTCCTTTAAATTTCTCCACGGCTTGAGTGGATTCCCCCACCCCCTCTGTCAGACCACACTCCTTCTCACTCCAGCACTTTAACTCACAAGGGGAAAGTTTGGAGAAGTTTTTAAAAGACCTGCTTCCAAAATGGATTTCTTTTACATTGCAAAAATGCTCCAAGACTCAATTCACCCCCACCCCCTCTGTCAGACCACACTCTTTCTCACTCCAGCACTTTAACTCACAAGGGGAAAGTGATACTTGCAGCGACCATGCCTTTCTTCCTTTTCCCTGGGGAGAAAGAGGACACGGGGAACGGAAAGCTAGGAGACTGATCACAAGTGATCGACCGGGTTGGAGGCATGGCCAGCCAGGGATTGCCACCGGTTCAGCGACCCATGCCAAATAACTATTACAGGTTCACCCGAATAGGTAGGTGCGAACCAGTTGAATAGCACCTCTGCTACCTTCGCTATCCAAGGTTATGATTAGACTCTATCATGCTACTTTGGTTCTTTGTTGTTTCAATTAGCCTTCTGCTTGCCACAGCGGATTGTGAGAATAAAACTCCACAAAGCCATTTTGCAGAAAACTATTTTTTGCCATATGTTTCATTCCATCAGGGAGCATACCAAAACAAGGAAGAAAAGAAATTGGGAGGAGTAAAGAAAACTTTTCTAAAAGTATTGTGGTTAACAGGATAGGTTGGACTATCTTATTAAATGTACAAAAGAGTGTTTGGTCTGATAAGACAGCAAGCTAGAAATCTGATGACTATGAGTTCGAAAGTTTGTTGACTTCCAGCTTTCCATTTTTCTGAAATCCAGCTTTGCTGCTTGGTTTTCTGACTTCTGATCTCTGGCTGATACTTGAATTTCTCTTGCATTGCAGGCTTCTTCTACAACTTATAACTGAACTATTTATCCAGACTTTACCTTGTACAATACAAAGTATTTCCTGGGTCTCTGAACTCCTCTTTTCATCTTTCTTTACAACATGAACTGTATCTGGTGCTTTACCTTCAGTTTTACAGGCCACTATCAATACTAAGAAACACAAATAAAAGGATCCCTTGTAGAATGATAAGGAATGGGGCTGAGAAAAGTCTATGGATCTTTTCTTGGTTACAGATGTGAGTTTCCAACTAATTAAAAGGACACTACACACTCGCTTCCTTTTTGAGATCAATTAATAAAATTATTTTCCATAATGCTTTCGCATTTGGCCTCTGCATTTGAAGCATATGTATTATGAAGGGTGTAAATTGATCACCCTATTTTAATAGAAATTAACCTAAGTCATCCTTCTTGCAATAATATCCAAACTGAAACACAATTTCCCTTTGTTTTTGGGCAGTCCTCCAATTTAGCAAAGTGGTTTCCCCACTTTTTAATTGTTATTATTAGACATACTTGTCTACACAGTAGAAAGTTGTATATCAAAAAGTAAAAGTGGAACACCAAAATGTATCGATATTAATATAGCATGGGGAGGAATACATACAACACTGTGCTCCAACATCTTATCTAGGATATTTCAAACAATGAGGGTTAACTGGCTATGGTGTCTACAGTCTACTGAGAGAGGAGGGGTGGGGGGAGTTTGGGAGACTTTGAATTCTGAACTTCACTTAGGCACAGAAACTCCTTAGTGACTCTCAATCCAACCAATCTCACAGGTCTTTGGAAAAAAATAAGAGGTGGTAACATTATGCACAACAAAATTAATGTGGGATATATAATAAATCTAATTTTAAAAATGGGATATGAGTGGAAATGTTGCTGTGCTTTAAAATTTTCAAACATTGTGAAAAGTGAAACATCTTGTTATATCCATCTTTAATTCTATCGGTCTCACTGAAAAGAGTGCTGGGGGGATAAAAGTAAATGGGACAATTCTAAATAAACACTTAATGGGTTAGCACAACTCTTATTTGGCATTTGCTCTGGCTTTTTAAGTCAAATGTGCAAAGATAGGAAATACACAAAGACATCATACATCATAATTTTAAAACCCCTGAAAATTCCATTTATATAATTAAAGCTAAAGAAAAGAAAAGAAACAGTTAATTCAAGCCAAGTGCTTCAGTTGTTATTCATGCTGAGAGATAATTTTTGTTTGTAATGTCCACAGACAGCTAATTTTATGTCTGGCCCCATCTTCTCAAAAGCATATTGTTTCTGGCTGAATGGGTCTATTTTATTTTGGCTGCATAATGTGACATTGAATTTAGTTTAGCTGAAAGTAAGTAAGCAAGCAAGCATGCAAAAAAAAAAAAGGAAAGAAAAAAACAGCTGAAACTTTTGCCTTCAGGAAGAAAAAAAAGCTTTTATAAAAGCTAAAGATAGCCCCAATGCTACAATCACATATGGTCATTCCACTTTTCCCTTAATATTGAACCAGATTCAATAGCACCTAAGAGTCGTTTAATAGAAATAACTGAATTTTGGTTCATTCTCCATCTGTTTTTCCAGATTGGCTACTGTTGTTGATGTTCAATCCCCTTATACTGCTGCTACAATTTACTTGATTACTTATGGCTTGATGAACATAGCAGAATAAATTCTATCCCACCCCAAAGCTTGTGTGTAGAATTCTTAAACAACATTTAATTTTAGAGATTCCTAGAGGATATTTTTAAACATTTTAAAAGACATGCTTAGGCAAACTCTTTGGACTTGCAAGTGCAATTTGACAATGTAGTATGGCTGCTGTCAGTGAATGGATACAACAATCATAAAGTATCTTGCTTAGGGTTACCAGATGTTCAGCAAAAGGAGAGCAAGTCCTCATGTCTTCTACCTGCCTTGAATTCAAATATTGTCCAGCTTTTTATTTTTTTGTTATGTTATTTTGGTAGTGGATTATTTTCACAACAGTAGTTATTGAAACTTTTGTGTATTATTACCTTGCAAATTATATGTTTCTTTCTTTCTTTTCCTCATTCACTGACAGATTCAACAGCCTAGATTTATGTTATTTAATGGGTTTCCTGATTCCAACAATCGGCATCAATACGGCATCTCCAAATCAATGAAACGGTAATTTCTAACTGTGAAATTTGGAAAATACGCTGTCTACAATTCTACATTATTACTAGCATATGTTATGGAAGGTAAAGCTATGTTGGAAAATATAACAATTATAAAACAAGTCTTTCTTATGCTGGAAAAAATAGTTTCATACACAGATAGGCCTAAGATTTGTCCTCTCCTCTCCTTTCCATTCCATTTCCTGATTTTGCTATAATTTTTGTTGCAGTGTCAAGAAAGGCAAAGAACTGCTATTCTACTTTTCCTGCCAGTTGTCCTCTTTTCAATTGTCTGTAGCTTTTTTGCCTATACAAATAATTGGTAATCTAATCTGGCTTCCTGCTGCCCTATATAGTACTCTAGTATCCTATCTAGTACTCTTGTATAACTCCAGCATATTTCTTTCTCCCCCTGCTCCCCTCCTGTAACCTGTCTCCTGTAGTGTCATTTTCAATCACTGGATTTCATCCACCTTCCATTTTAATGGTTTTAGAATATATAGTCAATATATTTGATAATTTATATGAGATCCAGTTTGGTGTAGTGATTAAAGGCATCAGGCTAGAAATTGAGAAAGTTTAAGTTTTAGTCCCACTTTAGATATAAAACCAGCTGGGTGATCTTTGGGCTGTCACTTTATCTCATATTGGCACAGCTGATGAAAACCTGACTCTGAAGGACCCAAGGTTTCCTCTACCCAAACTAAAACCCAAAGTCCATGCCCCCAGGTCAGACATCAATCACATGGTCCAACCAGGTCACAGTTCCAACTCCCACTGGTTTCACTCCACACCTTCCCAGCACCTGGTGAGTGTGGCGTTCAGAAAAGACTGAGCTGAAGTCTTCACTCCGGTCCGTGTTCCAGCGGGAACATGGATCGTTCCTATTGGCTGATGCCATTTGACAGCCGGCTATCAAAGGGAGCTGTCAAACGGCATCAACTGTTGTCTGCTGGCTGGCTACCTTGTTAGCGCGGTAGCCGCGGCAACCCTTTATTGCTACAATAAAGTAAAAGCTGAAGTTCGCTCCGTGATTGCCTCAGGTTATTCCGCTGCTCCACAACAGTGAGAATATCCTTGGTTCCCAGGAGAAAGAATTTTACTTTGGCTACACATCTCCAGCTATCTCTATCCCCCTTCCATTCCCACAGCTTCAACTGGCATTGCTGTGGCAGCCCTGAAGATGTTCCCAAAATGGCTTCAGGGCTGACAGAATATATATTTTAGTACTTGCTATCAAAATTTGTATCTTAAATTTGGAAGATATAGTATTGTGGTCAGATTGTCTGACAGGTTCTGATGATACTACAGGTGAGAAGAGGCACACACACAAAAGGAAAAAATAGCAAATTAGAAACAGAAATACTGCTCTAAATACTTTTAAAGCAATTTGATTTTTTTTTTAAAAAAAAAACCCATATTTTATCTATATATTTAAGTTTGCCTGTAGTGGGAAACAACTTTTTGTTGAAACTGCTGTCTTTGATTGTTACAAAATTGACAGGAGGACAATGCAATGCTTAATTATTTTAGCATCACTCACTCTGAGTTTTAGAGACAGTATTAGTGACATGGAGACATAAGGTAAATTTGTAAGGCCATACGGTGTCATTATCATGTCATGTCATTGATTTTGTAAACAAGGACTGGCTGAAATTGCCATTGTGTTGACTCACAATACCAATAATTAGGTCATTGATTGAACCAAAAAGAAAAAAGAATGGAAGAATAATGAATTTAGTACTGAATCTGAATTTCATTCTTATTTTTAAGAATGACATTTTAATTTGAAAACAAAAATCACGCTCTCATGTTTATTTTATAACCATGTCAATTCTTTCCAATTAACAATCCCTAGACAGGTTTAACAGCACAACACATTTGTACAAATATTTCAGGAATTTGATTTTTGAGAAATCAAGTGCAAAATACTTAAATGATATAGACCTTAATAAGATTTTATGGGACATTGAAGGCTACTCCTCCAAAATTAACAAGGTCTGCTTGCCTTTGGACCCATATATTAATATGATATTGCGAATGATAGTATTTTTCATCTATCTATCTATCTATCTATCTATCTATCTATCTATCTATCTATCATCCATCCACCTTTCCATTCAACTATCCATCCACCTATCCATCCACCCCCCCCACCCCCCCACCCCACACACCTACCTACGTACCTACCTACCTACCTATCCACCCAGGATAATTTTTCCCAATCTGTTGTTTCAGCTTTTTCAATAATGCACCCAATGCTGGTGTCATTAAGTCCATCTACCTTATTGCTAGTCATCCTCCTCTTTTCTTTCCTTCTAGATATAAGCCTAAAACACTTCTACTTTCAGAAGAATGAAATTGGAGGAAGAAAGATGCTTAAATGAATTGTTCAGTTAAAAATAAACTTTTGCAGAAAGCTGTTCTGATATTGTTCTGAGTATAAAATGTCTAGGCAGTAGTAGATGCTTTGCTCATCCACCAAAAGCCTGACTTGGAACAAATCTTGACAAGTGGGAAATGTTTGGATGCTGTGGGTTTTACAGAGTTTACAGTTAAATTAGAAGGACTTTCTGCATGAGCCAATAAACAAATTGCACATCAAAGCCTAGAGGAATGGAGTGGTGTTTTTGTTATGGAGACCTGCAAACTGCTCTAGCTTGCAAGCATAAAATATCTGGGTTAATAAATGACCAATTTCTTGGTCATTGGTCATTTATTGCAAGTGTGTCAATGCAAGAACTATTTGGCTTCATGGCCAATCATGAAAAACAAAGACACAAAACATTTCTCATCTAGGGGAGAATTGAAAATGTTATAAGAAGTTCATAATTTTATTATATACATTTAATTGGAGTGCAGCTTTTGAAAGGAACTCTATGGTCTAACCATCATTTCATATTGTTGAGGTCATATTTTGACATACAAAGGACTATTTGTTACAATAATAAAGGATTAGTATAAAAATGTTATATACATATACACATACATGCACATACTCTAATTAAATGTCACAAATTATTAGTAGCATTACTTAAAGAAAATAAATCCCTATCTTGGTGTCTTTATGATTCAAATGTTGGGAATTGACTTTTGCAGTTTATAAGATATTTATTTATTTATTTATTTATTTATTTATTTATTTATTTATTTATTTATCTAACATGCTTCTTAATCATCCATTTTCTTCAGAGAGGGGCTCTGGGTGGTATCCAATTTACTCAATAAAAATAAACATTAAAATCAGAAAAAAATAGGGTTAAAATATAAAATTATAGAACAGCATTATACAATCTCAGAAGACAAAGTATTGGAGAATTAGCCATTTTTAATACTGGCTGGGGGGGAGGTTATCCTGGGCTCAGCCAGTACCACGATTGTGAAGATCTCTGTGTCCCCCATGCAAGACTGTTGAGCCAAGTTTTAAGATTTTATTCAAGTGAGGCAGTGGACATGGTAGTATAAAAACTCTAAGCAGAACATACTTTCATTATTGAGGCCCTAAAAAGACATTATATTCCCATGAAGTTGTATTGAAGCAGGTTTTTTAATCATGATTTGAAGCGTGAGATTTTTTGTCCCTCTTTGTTGTATATTCATTATTATTTTTTTCTAATTGAGGGTTTGCTTTCCAATAAGCCATCCTGCTTTGGCTTCACAATGAGTAAATTTTCATTTTGGGAGTCATTAAAAAGATTAACTCTTCATAAGTCTGCTAATGAAGATATTTAACAGATGACTTGAGAACTTCTAATTGTACATGCAGAACCATCTTTAAGTCCAAAGTTAGGAGCAATATTAGAAACATTTTGCTATGCTAATCTGCATTACTGTGCTAATGGAGAGCTGGTAACAAAATAAGCTACGATGAAAGCTTCTGTTTCAGCCCTTGTGTTTGTTTTTTGTTGTTGTTGTTGTTGTTGAATATAATTCTACCAAAGCGATATTAAAAAAAAAAAAAAACATATTTAAGTCTCTCCTTGTTGGTCAGAAGCCTGCATCCTATCCACTAGCTCTGTATCATACAGTAAGCAACCTCTTATTCTATCTCTGTTCTATCCCACCTGTTTATCAGCAAAAGTGCTCTTAGGTAGATGGCCTGCATTTAAGCACTGTATTATATTGTTATAATGCATAAATCTAAATCATGTTGTCAGTCAGTGAAGGATTGCTCTAAAGTTTACTGAGATAACTTATAGGAATGCCTCTGCCTACTCTGCAGTTTTATGTAAGTACTACCATTGTTACTCAGCAATGGTATCATGAGTAGAAGATTATGTTTCTTTTAAAATTGTACATCCCACTCTTCCAACCTGTAACCAGCATAATCCTGTCTGGATTCAGATAGCAGCCAGAATCATGGCTAAAAACAAGATCTTCTCAGAAAATCTGAAGGCTCAGTAGATAATAAATAGAAGGTTAAAGAGATGAGAACCTTTTGAGTCAGTTGCCTATGAAATTAAATATATATATATATATATATATATATATATATATATATATATATATATATATATATATATATATATATATATATATATACACACACACACACACACACACACACACACACACACACACACAATGGACAACAAATTGTAGCAGTTATTACATTTTTTCCAGCTATGCATAAACTTTGGTTGCTATAGCAATGCCATAATAGCAGCAGGAAACCAACAGGCGTGGTGATACAATTGATACAATTTTAATCAGCATTTGTGCTGCAAATTAATGTTAAATAGAAAGTCAATAAGGAAAGTCAATAAGAGTACAAGGTTTAAAATCAAAAGATTTAAATGTTAGCAGATGTATAATTAAAGAAGAAGAAGAGAAGGAAGAATGCAAGAATTCTTCTTATTTCCCCCCAAGGAAATAGGTTCCCAAAGAAGATTTCAATATAGAGAGAATTATCCATTCAGCAGGCAGAATCATGTTGTTGCTCTCCATATTTGGTGTTTGATTTTGCTGCTTAATAAGATGTTATTTGCTTCTTCATTTGTCAGTGGAATCACAGGCTAAATATAACATATTAAGGGTGAAATTATTTAGTCACCTATTAAAAGAATAGTCAATGTGCACAAGACAATGAGAAGGAAAAATACAAAGAAGAGTGGACACTGTGAACTTTTGCTTGGAACTATAGGTTGAAGATGATTTGCTTAATTTAATTTTGGGAGCATATAGTCTAAAACTAGGGGTTAAGAGGCTGTTAGATAGAGGTTTCATTATCTTTATGATTCTTCATTCTATTTTTTTCTTTCTTTCTGTGACTGAAGAGCACTCTAGTCTGAAATATTAACTCATGCAATTCACTCTGCTAAGTCCCAATCTCATGCCAATGTTTGAAATCAAAAGAAAGAAAGTTGAGTTACATTTAGCCAGAGGATTCCAACCACATTCCTTCATAAAATGAAAGTAAGTAAATAAATTATTAGAGGACAAATATTTTGGTCTATGTTTTTACTGGGGAAAAAAATAACAAGCACATTAGTTGTAAGCTGTATTCCAGACTAGGGTTATAAAAGAATAAGTAATAAATATCATTTTATTTTATGTTAGATTTATGTATGTTTAAAGTTTCTTTGGCTAAGTAAGGAAATAAATATTTATACTGTGCATAAAGGTCATCAAATAAACTTGTTTTTAGTGACCATTGAGTAGTTATGTTCCAACATGAAAAAACAGAAAGATAGATGCTATTTCAAATCAATTTTCTCAAAATATAAATGAAACATTTCCCCATTCTATCAAAAGAAGAGGACACAGAGATAGATCCTGGGTAACAAGCATCAGTAATTCTGATCATTTATGATTCATATTAACAGAGCATTCCTAAAATTAATTAGTGAACATCTCAACATTCTAATACAGCCATAATTTGTTTTCAAATCCTGATTAATGACTCATGGAAAGCTGATCTTCCATTTTAATGTTATATTGTCTCTTGAGAAGTGTGCATTATGGTTCTGAAGTGCTCCCATTTCAAAGGTTCAGTCAAAATGCTGAGGACAGGAGGTATAGCATTTTTTATCAGTATTAACTGAACTCATGTAGATACTGGGTTTGTATTAACAAATGTGCTGACATGTCCAAAGGCAAAAAAATATTGGACCAAATTACATACGTGGTTAGAAAAAATGATAAAGCAACACATTGATTTTAAACCAGAAATAATATTGTTGCGTATTTTACCAGAACAATATAATAAAGGGAATATATATCTAATTTTGCATGTGTTAGCAGCAGTAAGAATTGTCTTTGCACAACAGTGGAAAAGTGAAGAGATCCCTTTAGATGAAAGTGTTATAAAATATATTCATTAGAATATGCAGAGGTAGACAGATTAACACTAAAAATAAAGGAGAAGGAAGAAACAGAATACTTTTTTAACATGGGACTTGTTTTACTCATGGGTAACTAGAAATTTTTTAAAAATTAAGAGAATGATTAATTATATAATGAAAGCTTTCTAGTATGAATAAGCCAATACTACTATTATTATGTGATTATTACCAATGATATGTATATTATGATTAACATTATGCTTATCATCTTTTTGTTGTTTAAAACTATCTGTACTCAGGCAACACATTGTTCATATAAATGTTGAGTATTTTATGTTTATTAAAGAAAAATGTGTCAATAAAATATATACTTTTTAAAAAGGAGGTATAGCATTTTATCTGTATTAACAGAACACATGTAAATCACTTAATATTTGCCCTAACAGACTGTGAGTAGGAAAAACATATATATATTTAGTATTTCTTGAAAATAAATGAAAGAGAATTGCTACTTCTTCTAATCATGCTAACAGAGCTAAAATTGAGATAGAGGTGTTTTTTTTTTCCTGCAGTAAAAGACCATTTTTCACTAAAAACCAAAATGTAGCTGTAGTCACTTATGCAGATGGAAATTTAAACTAGATTTAAATCAAAAATTACATTTCAGAGTACATTTCTGAAATTACTGTGGGGATTCCTCTTGGCTAAGAGTAAAGAGTATGTTTATTTCAAAAAATATTTTGTTTTGAACCAAGGGATGCCAAATGATTATCTTCTTCAATCCTACCAGTCTCATTGCACCCAATTTGGCATCATATTTCTGTTAAGCAGATTTCTTTGTGGAATATATCTGCTGTGGTCCACTTAAAACTGAACTTCAAGACTGCTTTTCATGTGGCCTTCTTATCTGTCTCTCCCATCCCACTTTCCCAACCATTTAAGAGAATGGTAGATCGTTATTCATTTATTACTGGGTCATCTATCCCATTCCAATTAAGTTGGCTCCAAATGATTTGCATTTTTCTTTACAATATATTGGTTTAAAAAATATAAAATATAACAACTGTCAGGCTCAAGACCAAAGGTGACCCAGCAATATCCAACAGAGTCTAATTCTGTCTTTGCTTAGACCCAATGAACAGAAATTTGCCAAACGAAAATTACCTCTTCTAACCTAATACATATATCCTGAGAGGGGTATAAGACAACTTCTTGTGGCCAACTCACCACAGCCAACTGACTAAGCCAACTCACTTTAACCAACTTGCTGCAGCCAACTTGCTGCGGTCAACAAGATGTGGCTCAACTCACTGCAGAACAAGAGGACTCAAGATTAAGGAAGGCACCAATAAGGGAGATAAGAGATAGATAGACGATAGATGATAGGTAGGTAGGTAAGTAGATCGATAGATAGATAGATAGATAGATAGATAGATAGATAGATAGATAGATAGATAGATAGATATAAAGAGAGATGGAGAGAGTTGAATTACACTGATGACACAGAAGGAGGGAGGGAGGGAGAGATGTTGAATTACACTGATGTCACAGATGGGAAGTATATGAAAGTTTAGTTTAGAAGACATGGAAAGTGCAATTATTTTTAAAAAAGAATGTTGAGTTTAACAAAAAAGGAAGAAATTACAACTGAACCTTTTCAGACAAAGACTCTGAAATGTGAAGATTCAGAGATGAATGTGATTGATTTTGTTAGCACCTGTTTCTACTCTAACATTTTTTTCTCAGATACTGTATCTTTGACTAGTGCTCTGAAAAACTTTGGATCCAATTAATTTCAGAAAAGTAATAACAACCACTGCAGGAGCAAAAGCAACAATTAGAATTAAAAAAGAATCCCTATATACCCATTCATGAGTTTTATTCCTCTTATACTTACAACACAGTCAGTAATATTTTCCCTTTTTTAAAATAACCAGCTGTTTCAAATGATATTTGATACAAAGCTTTTTGTGAGCGAGGTACTGACACAAAAGACAAAGATTAAAGAACACAGTATGTTTCATAGGATCAAATGTGAAATAGAAATGATTCATGAAATAGCAAACCACAAATTGCAGATTGCCAAAGAAAATACAGCATTCTTTCTTTCTTTCATTCTTTCTTTCTCTTTCTCTCTCTTTCTTTTTCTCTTTCTTGCTCTTCCTTTTTTCTCTCTTTCTCTCTATACTTCTCTCTGATTCCTCTCACTCCTAACTCTCCTCCTTTCTTTCTTTTTCTTTCCTTCTCTCTCTCTCTCTTTCTTTCTTTCTCTTTCTTTCTCTTTTTCTTTCTATCTCTCTCTCTCTCTCTTTTTGTCTGTCTGACTATCAGGCTGGTTATCTTTAGAGTGCTTGTGATCTGATGGTTCAAGATGGTGTGAGGAGTACTGGCAGCACATTGTGAATCTAAAGCCATGAACACTGTTTGGGTCAGCAGAGTTGTAGCGGGTAGAAGAATGTGGCTACAGAATTGACCGAAGTTGTGATATAATATTGTGAATTTGATAGTAGGGTGGAAGTTTCAGCAATGCCATGTATCAACTGATAGCAGATCAAGTTATGTAGTTCTGGATAGGATATAAAGTATTTTAATAGAGGAAGTAGCCAAATACCGGGGAAGCCAAATACTAGTGGTGGGATTCAAACATTTTTACTACCAGTTCTGTGGCTTGGTGCGCATGGCAGGAGAAGGTTACTGCAAAATCCCCATTCCTTCTCCACCCCACTAACCTGCTTTCCACCTCCGTTCTCCTGTACAGGGCAACAAAAGAAGACCCAGCCAATTAGCTGGGACTCAGGAGACAAAGAATAGATGTGGGTGGGGTCAGTCAGAGATAGTATTTGCCGGTTCTCTGAACTACTCAAAATTTCTGCTTCGAGTTCTCCAGAACTGGTCAGAACCTGCTGAATACCATCTCTGGAGCCAGTTGTACTCTCCATCTTTCTGGCAATATAGCAATGGGCTAATAACTTGTGTGACTTGGCTTGGATGGCATTGATTAGATAACAATGATGGGTGATAAATTTCCAATAGCAGAGGGCCTCAACTTCTAGGAACTAAAAGGCATCTATGCCAGAAGCTTCCCAGCCTTGTATTCCTTGTTTTCCCTGAACAAAAAATGTGATCTAATTTTCCCAAATAAATTAAAAACTTTGAGTAAACAAGGAGTTAATAACAGTTTATCAGGAGAGAGGATAATGATCACAGAAGCTTTGTGTTCTGAGCTGTAAAAATGGAAATGTAATTTCTTTGCAAAAACTTCTTTTTGTAAAAATTGTGCCTTTAGAATTGTTTATTGCCTGTGTCGTGACTGGGTGACTACTTTCTATTGAGTAAGAAGAGACTGTAAGAGGATTGTATGACAACAAGCAGAGAAGGTAACAGGAATTTGCAAGAAAAAAAAAAAAACTTTCTATCAGTTATGCTTTACTGGGAAAAAAATAAAGAAAGAAAATATAGATTTTTGAGTTCCAATGCTTATCTTCATGCTTGGGTGGCCAGTGGATGATGGTAGAAGGAACAGATGATCCCGAAAGGATCAAAATGTGCTCTATATTATTATAAAGTGAAAAGTGATGGTAGATGGTAGTGATGGCTCATTATTAAGAATTAAAGCAAATGAATTCTAGTTGGACACAGCAGCTTGTGATGTGTGTTATCTGTCCACTTAAATCAAGAACACTTTTCAAAACTCACACGGTCCACTAACTGTTCTCTTTTCTTGCTAGTGCATATGGTAGCAAAAGATAGCATTGGAAAGAATAACTATGGATGTATTCCTGACCATTCTTTCAATCAATAGAAAAGGACTGGAAAGAGAAAGAATGCTAGAAGTCAATGCAATGTGGATATGCAAATAAAGTCAATGTGATAAATTTGGTTTTCAGAATTATGGTCTGGGTTTATCTAAACAGAAATTTTCAAACTGTACATAACTGTGATAAGGTTCCATGATAGACTAGGAAAAAATAATCACTTCAAACAAAGCCAAGTTTATCTCAGGAAAATTTCCCTCTTAAATAGGGCTACCAGGAATTCTTTATTTTCATTTTATTTCTAACAGATTCCACAGCCTGAAAAGATTTAAAAACCTCTGATCTAGGTCACTGGTCTTACATGGATTTGTAAAAGTTATGTTTGTCAAAACATGATGAGCTTTATTAGGATAAATTGTATGGAACTTTGTAGATGTTGTTATGTTCTGTGCATGGGCGCAAGGAATGGAGACGAGACGGTGAAAAGTGAACTTCAAGCTCTTTATTAAACATTCTGAACAGAGCGAAACCCTAGAGCAACAGCAGCCCTTTTATAGGCAAGCTGCTGCTCTAGTAACCAATAGGAAATGTGGAGTGTTAACCCCCTTAACCAATGAGAGTGGCTCATTAACAGCCAATCAGATTCTCCTGAATGGACCAATCCGATATCTCTATTATCGGCCAATCAGAAGTGCAGGGCTGGAACCCTGCTATTTCCTAAAGCTTTTGATAAACTTTATTTGAGTATTTTATTAGTTCACAACAGATGTTATAAGAGAATTAAAGTCTTCACATAAAGCTTACAATGAAAATATTGCTGAAATGAGGACACAGTGTAAACTACACAGTGAATAGTCAGAAAGAATATTGGCTCATAAAATTCGTGGATCGCACTGTCTAATTTTTAATTTACTTTATTGTCATTGCAGCTCGTACAATGAAATCAAGCACCATAATGCTCAAAGTATGAGAAATAAACAAGATAGTAAATACAGAAAGGCAAATATGATTTTCTAAATGTAATGGAAATCTCACAGGAGGACTCCTGTCAATAAAAAATAGGAATTAAAAGATACTATTTCCTCCAAAGGAATTCAAGCAAGCGAGGGAGAAAAAGAGTTGCAGTAGATGTTACAAATGTATATTACTACTTAGAAATCCAAATAAATTAATGTAGCAGTATCATGCAAAGCATCTGAGAAAAAAATGTGGAAGAAAAATAACTCCTGTCAACCAGCCAGTCAAAGAGATGTGGATGTTGTTTCCAAAGGAAACTGCAGATCTTTGAAAAAAGCATAACATTCTGTTGATGGGAAATTTTAATTACCACAACATCTGGAAGACAAACTTTGTCATGCATGGATCATCTAAAAAAAAAAAAAGGCTTTTCTTGCTAACAACTTTCTCTTTCTTAAAGTGAAGAAAGGCACAAGAGGAAAAGCTACCCTTGAGATACTACCAATAGGAAGAGTAAGTTGAGAACTTGTAAGTAACAAGCGCATGATCATAAAATAAGACAGCATTGATTTTAAGGAAAATAAGATTAACAAACATATCCTGAACTTTAAAAAGTGGATTTTAATAGTTTAATTGCAGCAATAACTAGGATCCTGCAGCTAGAGAAAGTGAGGAGGAAGTGGAGAAGGTGGTCAAAATGGGTAAATAACTTGTAACTCTGAATAAATTAAATCTCCACAACTAGAGGAATTGCATTCTATTCCTCTGAAATTGTCTATCTCAAGGATTCCCTAACTCTCCAGTTTATTGACCTTTTATGTTAGTCTCAAAGCCCTTAGGACCAGAACTGTAATTACTTACAAGTAATGCTCCACACTAGATGGTTTATTGTCAATGGTGGCTACGATCAGGCAACAGGTTTGAAATGGGGCAAGTAGAAACAATGCCCTCACAAAAATAGCCTTACAGAGTAACAATTCCTCTCCCCCTTTATACACACCCATGTTATTATTGCCTCATTAACCCCATATCCTCCCACCACCCATATTCTGGACACTCCCTATAATTATCCAAGGAGGTTGCTGATGCAATCTTGGCCATCATTACCTCAACTCCACTTGGACTGTTGCTAGTACTGAGCTTCATTATATCAGCAGTCCCTCCCTCTCCCATAATGAGCCCTGAGCAATTAACAGCAATTACAGCCCTAAAGACAATCATCTTGTTGGCCCCACCATCCTTAAAGTCCCAACAAGACTATTAGCAGTCACCATTGTAGCATCTGTCCAGGGCATCGCAATGCACCATGTCCATGTCATCACCAACAGCCTCTGAAGCCTTTCTCTGTTGCTCACAGCCTTCTACCATGCAGCAAGCCCCTTGGAAGATGCCACCATGATCAGCAGGATGGTGGCCGATGCTAGATGAAAGGAGGCATCCGGCGCTGCTGAACAACAGTGCTCCCAAGGGGTAGGTTCAGATTTTTCATTGACCCACAAACATTTATTATATGAACTACAATTTAATAAATACTACTTTAACTAGAAGTACTATGAATTGCATCAACAGCATCAATATTTTGGATAATCCCACTGATTCTTGGTGATTAATATTAACCAGGTTGGGAAACCTAGTCTAGTAATAATAACTCAGGGTTTGGGTGAAGTGCCAAATGACTGAACAAATGTAATATCTGTCATCAAAAAGAGGAGAAAAGAATTTACCAAATTTGCAGATGATACTAAGCTGGCAGGAATAGCTAATACCCAAGAAGATAGGCTCAAAATCCAGATGGATCTTGACAAACTAGAACAGTGGTTGCCAACCAGTGAACTGGGGACCACTGGTGGTCTGTGATAAAATTTTGGTGGTCCGCAAACAAATGTCACCCCCAAAGCAATTAATCCAGGGTGTGTGGGAACACAAGGCTGCGCTGACCCCATGGGCCACGGGAACACATGGCTTGCATTGCAAACAACATGAGGTAGTGAGGGGAGGGGGGAAAGGGCAGAGGGGGGGAGTTGCACCACTCATACCACACACCTTGCCTGGCCACTTAGCTGCTTCTTTCTGCTTCATTCTTCTGCTTTTGGCTGCATGCTGGGAAAGCAGCAAAAGTCTTTCTCTCCCCAAAATTTTGCCAGAAATGAGTCTTTAGGACCCTTCAAGGCATCCTGCTCCAAGAGGCTGTGCCGGTGCAACAAGTCTCACAAAGACTCATTTCTGGTGCAGAAGAAAGAACTGCTGTTTCTGCTGCTTTCCTTGCATGAAGCCAAAAGTCTTTCTCTCCTGAGAACGGAGCTGGAGACGGTATCCTGTGATCCCAAATAAAGAATGATTGATCAGTAGGAAAACAGAGTGGGGAATTTTCCTGCAGACTTTTTTTGGGATTTTCTCAGGGCCTTTGGTCCACGTGATTTAAAATTATGAGTTTGGTGGTCCCTGAGGTCCAAAAGGTTGGTAACCCCTGGAGTAGAACACTGGGCCGTATCTGACAAAATGAAATTCAATGCAGAGAAAAGTAAAGTCCTACACTTAGGCAAGAAAAACCAAAAGTACACAAACAGACTGGGTGAAATAGCAGTAACTAAGAGGCTTAATAGCAGTAACTGTGAGAGGGATCTTGGAGTCTTAGTGCAGTGGTCACCAACCAGTGGGCCATGGCCTACTGGTGGTCAATGAGAAAATTTTGATGGTCCGCAGAGAAATATCACCCCAGAGCACCCCCACAAAGCAATTAATCCAGGCTGCACAGGAACACAAGGCTGAGCCGCCCACATATCCTGTGGGAACCCTCCCTGCCCACTCACTCCTTACCCAGCAAACTTGCATGCTAAATTGCTGTTTTTCCTTTTTCTGACTGTTCTGCTGTGCTGGGAGATTTAGATAAGGTAGAAAGCAGGAAACCTTTTGTGCAGAGCCAAACCTTCCTTACTAGGACTGAAGCTCTATTATTCAATGCAGGTAGCCGAATGTAGAATCACAGATCTTTAAGTGATTCTGTGAGCAACTCAATCTACCTGACTTCTTTGTCTGATTTTGGATAAAAGTTGCTCTTTTTTAAAAATAAAAAATTCAATATTTACATAAATATAATATTTACATGCAAGCCATGCTCAGCCAGTCACATAACCACCAAGCCACACCCACAAATTAGGCCATGCCCACGAATCAGTTGTTAAGAAATTTGAATCCCACACCTACTTCTGTGTGTTTGTGTGTGTGTGTGTATGGGGGGGGGGACAGAGGTTAGATCAGATCTGTCTCTCTCTCCCACTGTCAGCAAGCCACCGTCAGTCAAATTTCATATTAGTGGCCCCCCGAGATTTAAATTTTTTTTTTCAAACAAATTTTATTAATTTTACAGAAAACACAATACACAAACATACAAAACACAAAACATAAACAAAACTAAAAGATCTTTTCTGAAGGCTGTCTGATCCCGGGTTGAAACTCTTCACACAGACACAAGTTCAAACATCATATTCACTTTATATATCCTTCCATATCTTATTATCATTTTCTTTTTATAAATATATATATATATATATATATATATATATATATATATATATATATATATATATATATATAAACCAATTTTATCAATTTTATAAAAACAATGCACAAAGAGGCATAACAGCTTATAAATTCTTTTCTAAGAAAAAAATAATAAAAGAAGAAAACCAATAGAACATAATAATTCCAAATTATAGTATCAATACTTTATCTATTTAACTTCATATCTTATCCCAGCTTCTCCTTTTCATCCAAATTATTTTTTGTTAATTTAACAAAACCTTTATATATCCTTCCATATCTTATTACCATTTTCAGTAACATTCTTTGTCTGTTCTATTTCCAACTATCCATTCATCTTTTTTCTTTTACTATACTTCTCCTATACACCAATTGGAGTAACGTCTTTAACTCATTACCCTAACTTAAAAGTACTTCATATAACAATTTTTCTTGGGATTCTGTTTAATAGATTCTAAAATTACACAATGAATTTTATACTCTAAACACACATATAAAAACACAATCTTATGTACCCTCCAGAATCCCTCTTTTATCCTAAATTAAATTCACCCATTGTCTCTGAATAAACTTTTTTCCTTTAGATCTTGCTTCCCACCATTGAGGCTTCTCCTCCCCCCCTTTCTCTCTTGCTTATTCTTCTCCTTGCCCTTTTTACCCCTTTGTCTCTCCTCCCCCCTTTTCTTACTCCCTTTCCTTTGCTTTCTAACCTTGCATCCACCTTTCCGCTCATTTTTCTCTTTTTTGGTTGTTTTTTCAATTCTTAAAATCCCCTTTTTCTTATCCTTTTTCTCCTCCTCCCCGGAAAGAACCCATTGTTCATCAAAGATGGCTTCTTCTTCCTCTTCTTCTTTGTCCCAGTCCTTCTGCTGCGTAGTCAACTTTTCATAAGTACATAACGCCATTTCTAAAAATTGAAACAAAGTGCCCAAAGTATCTTCCTTTTTATATTTTTGATATTCAGTCTTTAGTTCATCCACAAGCGATGCCATCATGAAAAGAGAAACTTTTCCCAAAACAACCACAAGTATTTTTGATCAAAAATAATTCAAAAAAAGTTCCAAAAATTAATACTTTTCTTCCTTCTTCTCTTTCTCTTTCTGGGGTTAATGTTTAATCAAAGAGGTCCAATTACCATATACCTTTCTTTGGGATTCTAGGCAATCTCCTCCTTTTTCAGCTTCTGCTCCAATTTTTTTCCCTCTCCCTTCCCACTTGCAACATCAATTTTAAATAATCAGAAATCCATACCTCTAATAAGGGTTTTCCAATTTCTTAAATTTTTCAATGTCCAGGAACCCTTTTGTCCCTTAACTTCAACTTTCAGAATAATTCACCTTCAATGTCCAAACATATTTCATATCTGCTGTTTCCATGGGGTGGGAGAGTGAAGAAAAAAAAAAAAAGTTCCCTTTAACAGTTTCTCCGCCGCTTTCGATCTTCTTAGGGATACAATGTATCCTCCAGCAATTCAAACAGCTCAGTTCCAACAAATTTGAAAGATGTTGATTGACCCGGCTCAGACAGCACTTTCACTCTTCTTGCTTCCTCCAGCACAATCTTACCCGGTTGCTGGCTTCTTCGTGGCGGCCATTGCTGACCGCCGCTTGGGAAAAAGGGGTTTTTCAGGATGAGGAGGGGGTCTGCGACACCCCCAACCCCCTGTCCGGCTCCCCTCTCTCTTCGGCTGTCCCTACAGGGCAGCCATATCCCCCTGACCCATCTGGATCGGGGGTACCTCGGCGGCTAGCACAGCAGGAATCGTGAGCGGTCGTGAATTCCTGCTGCCCCAAAGCCACGCGAAACCGGAAACCCCCAAGTTTTAAAATTATGACTTTGGTGGTCCTTGACGTTCAAAAGGTTGGTGACCCCTGTCTTAGTGGACAACCAGCAGTGTGCAGCGGCAGCCAAAAAAACTAATGCAATCCTAAATTGCATAAACAGAGGGATACAATTGAGATCAAGTGAGGTCCTAATATCACTCTATAAAGCTTTAGTAAGACCACACCTAGAGTACTGCATCCAATTTTGGTCACCATACTATAAAAAAGATGTTGAAACTCTAGAAAAAGTACAGAGAAGAGCAACCAGGATGATTAGGGGACTGGAGACTAAAACATATAAAGAATGGTTTGGAACTGGGTTTGGCTAGTCTAGTACAGAGAAGGACTGAGGAGACATGATAGAAATCTTCCAATATTTGAGGGGCTGCCACAGAGAAGAAGGGGTCAAACTATTTTCTAAAGCACCCATAGGCCAGACAAGGAATGATGGATGGAAACTGAACAAAGAGAAATGTAACCTGAAATAAGGAGAAGCTTTCTGACAGTGAGAACAATCAACCAATGGAACAGCTTGCCTTGGAAGTTTTGGGAGTGCCATCACTTGAGACTTTCAAGAAGAGATTGGACTACCATTTGTTAGAAATGATGTAGGGTCTTCTACTTGGGCAAGGGGTTGGATTAGATGACCTACAAGGTCCCTTCCAACTCTGAATAACTACAGATGTATCCCAGAAAAATGTAGACAACAAGCCAGTCATTCAATACTTGGAATCTTTTCTAACCTTCTAGCAGATCAGAAACACCTTGGCCACTAAGCACAATATGATAAATATTAGAAGTCAGCATGGATTTGTTAAAACCAAATCTTACCAGATTAACTTTATTTCAATTTTTGATCAGGTAACATCCTTGTAAATTAAATTAATGCTATTTACATGACAAGCAAACATTTGAAAAAGTATTCTGTGATATGCTGAGTAATAATTTAGTTAAGTGTAGACATAATGGCATAGCAATTAAGTGGCCTGAGATACAGAGTTTTCATGAATTAATCAATTAAATAGATGAAAAACGATAACAGTTACTGGTTCTTCACTTCTCAATATTTGTTGATGACTTTGATGAAAAAGTGGAAAGAATGCTTATGAAAAATACACATAACATTATATTGACTTGGATAAATACCATTAATAAAAGAAGTAAAATTCAAAGGTACCTTGAAGAAATGTCATATTTTATATAGGCATGGTATGGCATGCCAAATTCTGTCATGATCCTGCCATGACACATCAAATCCTGGAACAATGGGGTGCTTCAGAAAGGTACAAAGCATGGTTTATCTGCTTCAATTAGCAAATTTACTTTACAGATAGCAGCTTCTGTGCACACATTGCATATGCACTTTGCTTGTTAGCAAGCAAAGCAACATGAATTTATGATATCCTCCAAGTGAAGTACTCCTTTGAATATTCAACCAAATAAACTATGGAGCAATAACAAAAATGACTACTTATATTTCTACAATTCTTGGAATGCCTGGGGCTCCTGCTAGTCTGTAATAATTAGCAGTAAGATTGCTAAGCCTTTATTCAAGCTTTACAAAATAATCAAAGGGATTTATCCCCAATCTTGAAATGATATATATTTAGTCCCAAAAGGTAATTCCAAGAAGCTGAGCATGCATGAAAAGATTTTGTGGAGTTAGTGATGGGAAAGAAAGCTGAAGGATGGGAAATTATTACTGAGCCATAGATCATCATCTTTTCAAGCAAATTAGAAAGGAAATATACCTTTCTCAGTTATTGAAGTATCAATAGTATCAGCCATAAAATGATGAAATGTATCCAGTAAATTTTAACCAGCATAGCCATTACTTAAAGACAAATAATTGAGATAGATGAGGATCATGGATTTTATTTCTTCATAAAGATTAAGCAATTTGTGGGTTACATTATGGCACTAAATGCCACTTAAACATTGCTATTTAAAGTTATCACTTAAGACTGACATTATCATTTGAAAGTTTTTAGATGGCATATTTAACTTTGATTATATAAAAGTGATTTTTAAAAGCCATTTTACTGAGGAAGAAGTCAAAATTAGAAGATAAATCACAATTTGATCCTGAACTTCTGGTCAGAGACACACAAATTGTTCAGCAGTGCAAATTACATCAAAATGTTTTACCATAATAAATTCAAAGTTATTTCTACAAGCATGAGAATAATATTTCCTATTTCTATCTGCAAACATTGCTGGGAAAGAAACAGAACTGGGAAAAGAATTACATAATATACTAAAAGAGTTTTTGAGTTCAGTCTATTTTGTTGCAGACTGTATTGATGGAATTGTGACCTGTGAACCTAATGGCTAGATACATTTGAAAATAAATTAATTAGAATAAACTCTGTAAAGAGACTAATACAGAAAAAACAAATGTAATAAAAGACTCAGTAGTTGTCGGTAAATGTACTGAATCATTTATTTTGTTCCATTTAATATTGGGAAGAAACAAAGAGCAGTTTACAGCCCAATTTAAAGTGCCAGGTTTAACCTTTAATATTATAAATATTTGGGCCCTTTTCTGGTTTGTACCTACTCAAATTCAAGTCTTTTTTTTTTGACTTCTTGCTCTAACTAAATCCAATCTATTGGTGCTTGAGAACAGTAAAAATGAAAGGCCATTGAATCCAATTTCTTGTTTAATGCAAAAATGCCATAGTTAGTGTTAGGAATAACAAGGTTACCTAACTTAGTTTGGGTAAAATAATATATATAAACTATGATTGTAAGTAAGTGTGTGTCACTTTAACTGCAAAGCATGTAATTTTGGGTGTGGCTGTAAAACCGCCATAAGTGAGAGCAAGAGAGCTTACTGTATTACTGGCTTACTGAATTGCTTGCTGACTGATGGATTGTGAACTCTGTGTTGCCTGCTTTTGCTGAAGAGAGAAAGGAGGTTTGAATTTCTTCATATCTCTACTGTGAGAAGATTTATTACTGGACCTCTTTTTCGACACTGGACTTTGCAGCTGAATAATCCCCGGACAGACTGAAATAGTGAATGATATATGGACTGTTTGACTATGCTAAAACTCTTACTGGAATAAACTATTTAACTAGCACAGTGTATCTGTTTTACTGAGTGTAAGCTACAAAAACGTTTATCTCAAATATTTTGCCTGACTGCCTGACTGCCGTGCAGATTCTGCTAGGGTGTATCCCTAACAGTTAGCACATAAATTTCAATGTCTCTTTCTGATCTGCTCCAGAATTATCCCATGTATAAATATAATAATGGACTAGTCTGAATTTTGTTGATCCTTCCTTCCTTCCTTCCTTCCTTCCTTCCTTCCTCCCTCCCTCCCTCCCTCCCTCCCTCCCTCCCTCCTTCCTTCCTTCCTTCTTTCCTACGTAACTACCTACCTACCTACCTAGCTTTCCATCCTTCTGAGATCAGTAAAAACAATCCAATTTCATATTCTTTTTTCTTTAACTGACAGATTTGGTATCAGATGGATACATTTAACAATAAGAGAGCTATCTAAAAATGACATTATATTCTCTATCTCACAGACAAAGTGGCTAGTTCAGTAATTATTTCATATACGACAACCAGATGTTACCCTTTCTGTTATTTTTTAATTCCAAATCTATATTTCCAAGGTCCAGTTTTCTGCAAATAATATATGTATGAAAAAGGAGATGGTGTAATGTATCATATTTGGAATTGAGGAATAAATAGCACTAATTTCAATTATTGATGACATCTCTCATCAAATGTGTTAGTTTTCATAATTAAGATACTATCTGTTATGCCAAGCATAACTTCTTGGGTGTCATAGATTGTAGAAGTCTTGCAGTTAAGAAGGGTGGGTTGTTTTTTGCCATTTATTTGATTCCTATCAGAACAATCGTCCATCCTGAGTAGTTGCCTATTGGCAATTGCGATCTTACCTTACCTGGTTGAGTAACTTTATGGAAAAGACCAATAAGTCATTCCATGCTTGTTCCATGCTAGCTCATCCTTCTTTTGCAAAACTCATTTGCTTGAGCAAAGATGCTATGTAAATTATATTTGTTATTCCAAAATAAAAATACTAACATTTCAATAAGCATGGTATTTTAAAGCACTATCCATAGCATAATGCAAAAAATACCAAATCCCATACTGAAATTTGTGCATTATTTTCTAATTTGCCAGCAAATTTCATTATGCTTTTTTTTAAAAAAAAAATACTGAATGGCTATTTCTAAAATTCCAGGTTAGTCTCTGAAATTAGATTGAATTGTTTCTGTGTACGTCTGGGTACATCTGAGTATTTCAATGTGAGAAATACAATAAATAAAAAATAACTTCAATACCAACATTTTAAAAAGAAAATATGATTTGGTGAAACAGGACTTTCTGAAAGCTAGGAATATTTTTTAGGAACATGACTATAGTGGAAATAAGCTTTCTCAAAGGACAACTAGTTTACCATAGTCAATGAATTGTTGAGCCACAGTTTTATATTTCTAGTCCATTGAATTATTCTATGTTTTATAGGACCAACCAGGAAGATTATGAGACCAAGCCAATGTCCCATAAATGCTGTCATTTTAATTGTTATAGAATGCCTCAGAACAGTAAAATCATAAGAAACTGAAAACATTTATAACTCTTCTTCATTCAAAGATAAGAATAGATTTTCCAATTATATTCATGTAGTCTGATTAGTACATTTTTCTTTTATTTCATATATTTGTTACATCTGACTATTCATATGCAATTATATATCTATAGCTACATAGTTGTAGTTGTCATGTCTATATTTGAGCAGAAACAAAGATCCATTGCAGTCTTAGAATGACTGCAATATGTCATTTTAATGAGGTTTCCAAGAATTGCTTCTTTTACTTTGTCCCATTTTTTTTCCAAAAGAAAGAGACAATAGTTATGAATGCATTAAACAATATTGAAATATTTTTTCAACTGTTCATTATAAAGTAGCTGTATTTATTGGTTCATTTTTCACATTTCTAAAGCTTTCCAACTTGACAACTTGTGGAAGCATACAAAACTTAAAAGAGAAGTTTAAAACAACATACAAAGACAGAAAAAGAAATATGTTATCACAATAGAACAAATTTCTACAAAAAAACCCTAAACCACTCATATGCCAATCTATATTCCTCCTTAATCCAGAATCAGAGGGTAGATCCCATGGAAAATTTGTAAGAAAATGGGGTTGAAGCTATTCCAGTTTCTGGGGGTTGCTCTTCCTTTGACTTGTAACATAGAAGTGGGTCCCTGAGTCCCATCTGATGACACTGCATAATGGAAGGAATCTGGAGTATACCAACCTAGATTTATAGGATTGCCAAACTATAGAAAATTAATAGTTTATACTAAATCCTATATTGTGTAGTACTTTGTAGAAGCAACCAACATGGGTAATTGAGAGCCCATATAGCAGAAGTGACAGGTCCATAACTCTCATGTTATCTCATTCAGGGAGTTTCTATATGGTCATTAAGGATAGCTCCATGTAGAGAACATTGCAACAAGATGATGATCTCTGATGTGTGAGATGACAAAGATATGGTTATTGTGAGAAGAACCCCAATAGTAGCAAGAACTATGCAATCTTCTATTTATTTTCATTGTTCTATAAAACCACTGCATAATGGAAGCATTTTCAGATAATTTGGAAAATATTTTGCTACTTTATGTAAAATAAATTTAGAAGCTGTCTTCTGCATTGAAAAAAAAAATGTGTCTGATAGTATAGAATATTCTGTAGACATTAACTACTTAACCACGCCTAAGATAAAATAAAAATTGCCATTGTTAAGATCCAAGTAATATATGCATATCAACAGTAGCAATCAATGCAGAATTATAAAATTATAAAATAAGATTTACAGAAAATTCTGCCTGAGAAACTGAAAATCTATTCTCAGCTAACAGATAATGAAAAGCTATAATATTAAGACTTCATATTAAAAGAAACCTGCATTTTTATATGTTATTTATTAATCTGTAGAATTTCAAACTAAAAATGTATTTTGGTCGAGTTAAATGTGTCAAGAGTTCCTTTTAGAATATAGAGTTATTTTAGACATTGAGGCATACTCCCACAACTTATTTAGCCAATTTTCTGCAAAGGGAATATCTTTTAGTAGGATATGTAGAGTGTACTTGCAGCAGTTACAATTCCTTTGCTATTTGTTAAACTTTTATTTGATAAAAGCTCTGCCTAGCAACAGAGGAATGATAATAACAGTCTCTCAAGAAACTAAATCAGAGGTGAATATATACTTCTATAAATTTTGAAAATTTTCAAAAGGATGTTCTCATTTGGAACAGAAATTTACCATTTTTAAAATATAATTCAAATAGCACAAATGTGAAATGCAATTAATTTTGTTGTGTATATTTTGTTTTGTTATATATATTTTATGAATTGAGTATAATTGTTTCACTGCAGTGTTTTCATCAGTACGAGTGTATTCATGGGAATGCCAACAGGCAACAACAACATGAAAAAGAGGTCAAAATAACTGTATCCATAACTGAGTGTCTCCTTACTTCAGTGAAGTGGAAATACAATACATTTTCAGGGTGCCTTGCCTTATCCTCTTTCTATTTTCCATACTGTCTGAGGGTTATCTGCATATTTAAAAACTGAGTCATGTTAAAATAGTATTTCCACTTGGTAATAGCTATGCAAGGTTTCCAAAAGGCCAACAAAACTCTGGGAAATAATGTTATATTTGACTCATTCCAGGCAAAACCCAGGCAGCTTTATAATGTCAAAAGGGAATAGAAGAATGCATTTCTGAGGTTACAGTGCATAATAGTATCCTACCAGAGTATCATCTGTAATACTTTTATAGTTACTGAGAAGGGGAGGAAAGAGGTTAAATCTGTATACGTTCAACAAGTAGTCATTATTCTTTGCTCTCTCTATTCAGATGTGTACAGATGATGCCAATGATGCCAATGAAAAATGAGGCATCATACATTTTCAGGATTGCTATTCATAATTCAAAACCATTACTCATTTTCTAATATCTCTTCATTTGCTGCTCCTTAAAATCAATGCATGGGATTAAATTTTCACAAACTTTTTCATGTGGAATATACAACAGTACTAGTATCCCCCTCCCCCTTTTGTGTATTATGAACTTTTTCTCCCAAAAAAATAAAGCCAAATCTGCACATCAATTTTTAAATTTAGATAAGATCAAATCCTGCTTTTGTAACACTAACAGATTTTCATCTTTAAAAATGTGTATGTATTCTTTGTTTCTTTTTTATTCCTATATTAAATAGATATTTTTGTGGTTGACCTTTTTAGCATAGCCACCTGCTAAGTTCCTTGTTCTGTTAGTAGTCATAGACATAGTTGTTCTGTCTCTTAATTAGCATTCTTGAGATCCCCGCGCTTTGATTGGCTAAAGTGCGGGGCACTCTGATTGGTCAGGCGAGCTGAGCCGATTGGCTCGCTAAGAATCTCCCGCGATTGGTCTATTCGAATCGTGGGAGATTCAAAGCAGTGCCATTGGCCGCGGCCGCCGTGGCTAAAAGAATAAAAGCTGCGAACCTTTTGCAAAGAGCCAATTCGGTTCCTACTTTAATAAAAGAGCATGATTTGAAGTCACCGACTCCTGGCATCATTTTCGAGGACACGACACTGGCGACGAAGGTGGGATCCAGACCCTGAACCGAACCACATGTCCGACGGAAGCCAGATGAACCACCACGATGGCGAAAATCACACCCCTCGCACCCTTCAACCCCGCCACTGAGGACTGGGAATCGTACTCCGACCGATTCCGCATGTTCCTCGAGTGCAGCAATCTGAAGGACGCCACCGGCCCCATGAAGCGTGCCGTCTTCCTGACCCACTGCGGGACCAAGGTATTCAAGATGGCCAAGGCGCTTGCCAAACCCGCTGATGCGACCGTGATGGACTGGGACATCCTTGAGCCAATACTTCGGCGGCACTACGCTCCAGAGGTACCCATCCTGATCCGGCACAACGAGTTCTACCGTCGGGACCAACGGTCGGGTGAGAGTTTCAGCGACTTCGTCGCCGAACTATGACGCCAAGGGGGGCTCTGCGAATTCGACAACCTGAACGATGCCCTGCGAGACAGAATCGTGCTCGGCTTGTGGGACCCCGTCCTCCAGAGCCAGCTGATGGCCAAGGGCAACATCAGCCTAGCAGACACCCTCACCGCAGCCGCAGCCGCCAAAGCAACCCGAACATCCGCCGACCGCATGCGCAGACCGAATGCTGGGGACCGCAGCGGGAACAACAACCCTGCAAGGTCGGCCGAGGCCCAACCCGAGACGACCACCCACCAGGGTGATTTCCACTCAGCATCAGGCACTTCCGATGACGAGGAGGACATTCATCACCTCCAGACAGGCCGCGACTCACGGAACCGGGGGGTCGTAAGTCGAGGACCAACTGTGCCGGTTGCGGAGGCGACCACCCCAGGTCCGAATGCTGGTTTTTCGAGTCGATCTGCCGGCATTGTGACAAGAAGGGACACATCGCGCGTGTCTGCCGCCTTAAAAAGAACCGCAGCCCGGCCCGATGGGACCAGAGCAACCGGAGGAGAGAGAGCACACCACCCCGGACCAGAGATCGCCCCTCGGACAACAGATGGGACCGGAACGGACGATCCCTACGAGGCGGCGATAACCGGCGAAGAGAGGAGACCCATCAGACGGTCACTATCGGCCACGCCATAACCAATGAGGCCCGGAAGGTCCACGTGGAGGTAGGCATCGAGGGCCAGCCATGCAAAATGGAGGTGGACTCTGGGTCCTACCTCTCCATGATAGCATGGCATGAAATAAAGTGCTTGGTGCCTACCATCCAAAGGAGGAACCTAGACAGCCAGAGACTCATCGTAAAGGACTACCGGGGAAACCGCATCCCGGTAGTCGGAACCAAACACTTCAACATCACATATAAAGGGCACACCGAAAGGCTTCCCCTGACAATCATTGACCGCGACTGCCCAAGCCTACTGGGACTGCAATGGTTCGCCCCGCTCGGCATCGCAGTCACGGGAGTCGACCACGTCACCGACGACAGCTGGGAGCAACAACTGGCCTGGGAATTCCAAGAGGTCTTCGACGGAAACCTAGGCAAGTACCGAGGGCCCCTTATATCATTCAGCCTAGACCCAAACGTCCCCCCAAAACGCCTGAAACCAAGGCGGGTGCCATTCGCACTTAAACCCAAGATAGACAAGCAAATTGACAAGCTCGTCAAGCAAGGGGTCCTACAGCCAATAGACCACGCCCGGTGGGAGACCCCCATAGTCACCCCGATCAAGCCTGATGGGTCGGTGAGGATCTGTGGGGACTATAAGGCCACCCTAAATGGCGCGCTGCAACAAAGCGCCTACCCCGTCCCAGTAGTGCAACACCTACTGCACTCACTGGGAGGGGGCAAGGTTTTCGCCAAGCTCGACCTCGCCCAGGCATACCAACAGTTGCCAGTCGACGAGCAAACGGCAGAAGCGCAAAGCATAGTCACCCACCGGGGAGCATTTAAATGCAACCGACTCCAATTCGGAGTCAGCGTGGCACCGGGAATATTCCAAAGCCTAATGGAAAGACTATTGCAAGGCATCAAGGGGGTGGTACCTTACTTCGACGACGTCCTAGTGTCGGCAACTAACCAAGCTGAACTAGAGGGTCGCCTAAGGGAGGTCCTAACCAAATTCAAAGAGACCGGGCTCAAAGTAAAGAGGGAGAAATGCCAATTATACACGGAACGGGTTGAATTCCTAGGATACCTCCTAGACCGTCACAGCATTCACCCCACAAACCAAAAAAATCAAGGCCATCAAAGAAGCCCCCACACCCAAGTCGAAGACCGAACTACAGGCATTCCTGGGGCTACTTAACTTTTACAATGTTTTCCTGCCCCAAAAGGCGACGGTGGCGGAGCCCTTGCACAGGATCCTGGACAAGGCGGCGACTTGGACTTGGGGGAAACGCGAGCAAGCCGCCTTCCAAAGAACAAAGGACCTCCTCACTTTGGACGCCGTCCTTATACAGTATAACGAGACCCTACCTCTGGCCATCACATGCGACGCATCACCCTTCGGCGTCGGCGCTGTCCTCAGCCATACCCTTCCCGACAGAAAAGAAGCGCCCATCGCGTTCTTTTCAAGGACCCTCACCAAACCGGAGCGGAACTATAGCCAGCTGGACAAAGAGGCTTTGGCTATCGTTGCCGCCGTAAAAAGATTCCACGAGTACCTCTACGGCCGGACATTCACCATCATAACCGACCACAAGCTGCTGCTGGGAATCCTTGCAGGAAACCGGGCCACCCCGAACATTCTGTCTCCCCGAATGACAAGGTGGTCCGAGTTCCTGGCAGCCTACAACTACGGACTCATACACAGACCTGGTAAGACGATCTCCCATGCAGACGCCTTAAGCCACTCGCCGCTCGCCGCTACCGGAACTTGACACCGACCCAGCACCCACGACGACCACTCTCAGCATAGAGACTCTACCCAACCTGCCCATAACCGCGTCAGACATTGCCCGAGAGACTAATAAAGACAAACGTCTGGCGCGGGTGTTGCATTGGGTAGAGAAAGGGTGGCCGGAAAGAGACAACGATGAGTCCGTCAAAACATTCCGGAACCGGCAAACGGAACTCTCGTTATTAAAAGGGTGGATACTATGGGGGGATAGGGTGGTCATTCCATAAAAACTACAAGGGAAGGTTCCGGAACTACTACACGAGGGGCACCCTGGCATCGTTAGGACTAAAGCCCTGGCCAGAAGTTACGCTTGGTGGCCAGGGATGGACAAACAAATTGAGACCTGGGTAGCAAGGTGCCAACGATGCCAGGAAACTAGGCCAAGCCCACCCACAGCACCCGTCCTAGAGTGGGAAACCCCAAGGGGACCTTGGTCTAGGATCCATATAGACTTTGCCGGGCCCACAAAAGGACACACCTTCCTTATAACAGTAGACGCTTACTCCAACTGGCTGGAGGTAAGCAACATGAAAACAACAACCACGGAGGCCGTGATCAAGGAACTCTGCAAACTCTTTGCAACTCACGGCCTCCCAGACGTCGTCGTTTCCGACAATGGGCCCCAATTCACCTCGCTGGAATTCGAAAAATTCCTAGCGGAAAGGGGCATCCGCCACGCGCTGACAGCACCGGCGCACCCAGCGGCGAATGGTAGGTCGGAACGGATGGTGCAATTCACTAAGAAGACCATCCGGAAAATAGACCACGGGGAGATCCAGGAGAAAATAAACAAACTACTCTTCACCCAACACATAACCCCAAATACCACAACGAATAAGAGCCCAGCCGAACTATTAATGGGGAGGAAATTAAGGTCCCCACTCGACAGGTTACACCCCACGTATAACCCGGAGAAGCCCCCAGACTCAAACAGCAAACACCGAACTTTCGCACCCGGCGACCCCATATATGCAAGAAACCTGACGGGAGACCCACTATGGGTACCGGCCGTCATCACACAAATAACAGGTCCACACTCGTACCGGCTACAAACAGCAGACGGACGAGCCTGGAAATGCCACATCGACCAATTAAGGTCGAGGACTACCAACCAAGAGACCACCGACACACAAACAGGCAAAACCGACCCCCACAACACAAACCAAGGGGGGAGGGAATACCCAGGGGACCAAAACCAAAGAAGAATAAACCAGCCATACTTACCAGAAAGCAGCCAGCACGACCCCTCGCCAGGAAGAGACAGCCAGGCCAGCTCGACCGACCCGGGGAGACCGAGCGGGAGCGGCGAAACCCGCAGCTCAACCAACCCAGTAGGCCCAGGAGGGAGCTACGGAGAGCGGCCCGGCCCGACCGACCAGCCGGTTCCCACGACGGCATCAGGAGCAACAGAGATCCCGACCAAACCGGCCGGGATCCAACCTACGACTGAGCTGCGCAGGTCCAGTAGGCTCAGACGGAGCCCCGCCTACCTACGTGACTACGCGACGTAAGGACCAAACCAAGAGGGGAGGGGTGTTCTGTCCCTTAATTAGCATTCTTGAGATCCCCACGCTTTGATTGGCTAAAGCGCGGGGCACTCTGATTGGTCAGGCGAGCCGCGCCGATTGGCTCGCTAAGAATCTCCCCCGATTGGTCTATTCGAATCGCAGGAGATTCAAAGTGGTGCCATTGGCCGCGGCCGCCACGACTAAAAGAATAAAAGCCGCGAACCTTTTGCAAAAAGCCAGTTCGGTTCCTACTTTAATAAAAGAGCATGATTTGAAGTCACCGACTCCTGGCATCATTTTCGAGGACACGACAATAGTTCTCATATATAGTGCATGCAATAAATATACAAATGAATTTAAGCAACTGTGAGGGAAAGAAATTGTAACAACTGAGTCATGCTGGATGTATATATGGAGGAATCGGAAAGACAAGAAATGTGCAGAGTTTTGGAGGGTGGAGCTGGTGTCACTATGATACGGCATGCAAACTTGGAGGTCTGAGATTGCTGCCGATATCTTTGCTCCTCGACGGTCCAAACGGATCTAAACCATACCGAAGAGATGGTGAATGTAAAGAGCGCATCCTGTCAACTCCAGGGATACTGCAAAGTCCCTGGTAGATCCAGGAGAAGCTCTTTTTGCCTGCAGCAAAGAGGCAGCCATTAAAGCTGCTGAAGTTGGGACAACTCTGAAATGGAAGAAGATAGAAAGAAAGTGTGCCAGTTTGGTGAGAATTTTTTCTTTACTTTAAGACTTAAAAGGACACACTAAGGAAAAGAAAGAATCTGTAAAATCTCAAACAGAAGTAATTAAGCAATGATTTTAAACAGAAAGTCAAATTAATTTTTTCCTTTTTTGCTGGATTCTTCATATACGATTTTTTACTTTGAACTTGACTAGTCTTTTTTTCTGTCTTATTTTTCTTTTTTGTCTCTTCTCCTTTTTGTCTTTACAAAAGGGTAGAGATCCCCTTTTAGCCTTTTTGTTCTAAACCCTTTTTCCTTTTTAATTATTTTTTTTATAATAATTTGTTTGGAAAAGGAGGGGGAAAGTGAAAACAGAGGAAACTTTGTAACACTGCCAACTAGAGGCTTAGAAATATTGTTTCTTTTTTTTTCTCTCTTGACCAGACAAAGCTGAGAAAGAATTCAGACTTCTTTGCAAGGACTCTGAGCCTGTCTGATAAGATAGAGGGAAGAGCATGGGAGAGTGCAATTGCAGGTGCTCTTCTGGGTTTCTATTAGTAGCTGAAATCTGGTGTTGAAGTATACAGAAAAAATATGATAAGATTCTAGAGAAGAAAGCTATACGAATTAACAAAAGTCTTGGATAACTAAATAGGTGCAGTGTGTTCTTTTTAAGTTGGGCTATTCCTCATACCCCCTCCTTATCAGCTTACTGTTTGTAATAGTTATTTGGATCTCTGAACTTTTGGAACCTGCTTTTGTCTTTCTTTTTGCTTTTGGAGCCTAATTTTTACTTTTGCATTTTATTTTAAAGGGAAAGTCTTTGTATTCATGTTTTCCTTCTTTTTTTTTTTTTTTTTTTAGGGAGTAGTCTTTTTCTTTTTTTCTCTCTCCCTCTCCTGCATTTTTATTTACCTTCCATATTGGGTTTTTTTTGTGTGTGTGGCTTCCTTTTTTTTTTTTTTTTTGTATACTTTTCCATAGCTGAGACTTTTTAATTGGATTAAGGTGTTGAAGAACCTGAAGAAATTCCTTTTTCTTTTTAGGTTTTTATTTTTTATTTTTCTGCCTTCTACAAGATTTATCAATTTTTGTCCTTTCTCTGTGTATGTTTTTCTTTCTTTCTTTTTTGAGCTTCTATTGCTATTTAACTAATTGGTTGGATTAAGGTATACAAGAACCTGAAGAAATTTTTTTTTTTTCTATCTTGCTTCTTTTTTCCCACTATTTTTACTTGGATTTACAATTGGTTATTTCACAAGTGGATTAAGGTCTAGAAGAACCTGAAGATTTTGAATTGTCCAAAATGAGCAGGAAACTAACAGTAGCTGGTTCTTCAATTCCTACTTCTTCCTCTTCACCATCTGGAGGTCAAGGTTCAATACAGACGATGTTACAACAAGAAAAAAAGCAGGAAAAGGTAACATTGTAGATGATAATGCAAGGAATTCAAAGCATACAAGCAAGAGCAGAGAATATTGAAAGGAGAATAGAAAAAACTGATGAAAAGGTGGAGAATATTCAACAAATGATGATGAAGTATGATGAGAAATTCAAAAAAATTAAAGAAGAAGATAAACAAAGAGATAAGAAGATTGGAGATATCGATGACAGATTAACAGTGGTTGAACAAGATAAAAGTGGGATGCTGAGATGGGAGATGGATAGATCAGAATTTTATCTCAGATTTCAAAACATAGAGGAAGAAAAGGGACAAAGCTTACCTGAGGTAATGATAGAAATTTTGGCTGAAGCTCTGGAAATAACCAAAGAGAAGATGATGGATGGAATAGATGAGGCTTTTTGAGTCTTCACAAGATATGCAATGAGAAATAGTTTACCAAGAGAAGTTGGTAAAAGAAGAGAAGTCAGATTTACAAAGAAAGCCATTAAAACACAAATACTGCAGGTGGCAGGAGAGAAAACATTGAAATATAAAGATAAGGAGATTGTGGTCCTGAAACAAGTGCCTAGAAAAGTGAGAGAGAAGAGAAGAGAATACCGATTCCTGACTAAAATCTTACTTTAAAAAAAGGTGAATTATAGATGGTTGATTCCAGGAGGTTTAATGTTCATGTGGCAAGAACAGAGACACAGAATTGACTCAATTAAGAAAGCTGAATTGATTTATACTGAATACTTCAGAGGGAGAGAGGAAGAGACAGAAAAAGAAATGTCACTAATTGAATTCCAAGAGGATTGCCAAATAGCAACTGAAAAAGAAGAAGGTGCAGTAGGCGGAAAGGTGGAAGTTAAGGAACAATGTGAACCAAGATGTGCAAGAGCTGCTAAACCTACTTATAAAGTATAAACATGGAAGAGAAAAAATTGAAGATATTGGAATGTGCTGAAATGAGTAGATTGACATTTGAAATCAGAGAACAAGATGATACACAATTTTATAAAATTTGGGATCTATTCTATCAATGGTTAGACACTAAAACATGGTAATGAAATATGTAGAAAATAATAAATATATAAAGATGTATTCTTTTCTTATTATATCTACAAAATGAGTGTAGGATAGATCTGAGATGATAATATGAACTGTCATAAAACAAATTAAATAAAATATGGATTATTTCATAAAACATGAATGAATAATAGCATAGTCAAATGATTGACTAATAATGATATTAATGCATTTTGGAATATTTGATTGACAATATGAGAATATATACAATGTAACTGTAATTGAAGACTATGAATTGGAAGCAAAAAATAATTTGTAAACCAACTGATGAACTGTATGTATATATATGGAAGATGGCTTGATGTTTTTATGTTTTGTTTGTCTATGTTTGCCTTAAAAAACAATAAAACTGTGTGCAGAGTTTTCAAAACATTAGCTTAGTAAATTTGGATTAGCACATTTGAGGTCAGTGTCACCCAAAATCTTACTTTGAGACTTTATACTGAAAGTTGCCAAATTCCATCACTACATCTGGCTAGTTTCTTGGCTATGAGATGTCACATATCAACTTCAGCAAACAGGTGTGAACTCATTCTATAATCAATGAAGGGATGAAATACTGGATTATTGTGAGTTTTAAACCTCAATTTACAATTCTATTATCTCAAACATTTCATCCAGTTTAAGTGGTTAATCCTTCCCATTACCAGATATTGGTAGAGTGAAGAAAGATTAAGGGACTGAAGTCCCCAGGCATATGTAACTATTGTATCATGTTGATATGCTGTATATAGCCCACATAGTAGATGAGGGCAGGCATGCAATACATCTTTAAGGGATGTATAGACAACCAAAACTGAACCATGGGTCGTTACACAGACAAAGGGATCCTATTTAGTACAATTTATCAACATCAGTTCTATTGCCCACATATATGGTTTTGGTCTTGAGAGTACCAGCATGTAAAACATCCCAGCTAGGAATAAGGCTGCAGTCACTGTTCTTTGAGAGAAATTCTATGCTATCATGTTTAACTGCCTACACAAACAAGATTAGCAATTATATTTTAAGGCTAAAAAAATAACAGTAAACAAAAAATGTAACTAAAACAAAGCTTGCATGATGCAGAAAAACAGTCCAAATTCATCGGGGTTCCAAGAGTCAGATCAGAGCTGTCAGTCAATCCAGAGATTTTAAGTTTCTTTCAGGAACATCATACAACATGAATATCATGCAACAGTCAGAAATCAGATTTTTTTTTTTTTTTTAGTAAAGGAAATATGGTTCAGAGCTGCTTCTTTAATCAGGCTGCAGCTGCTAGCACTAATTGAGAGATTTACTCCCTTGCTTGGTAAATAGGCTCATAGAATGTATCTGCCGTCATCTCTATTGCTGGCTGTGGTAACTGGGAAGCTTTACATCATCCTCATCTGGTTTTTCTAGTTGTGAAGTTGCTGCCTATGTTTGATCACCCTAATATGGTTCTTGGCTTGGTATCTCTTATGGCTGAATTTCACAGCTTCACTAGAGTAGCTTCCTCAAATTCATATTCAAAATCTGAGCCCTGAATGTGGGCCATGACAGTTAATTCTATCAAAGTGCAAAAGTGAGAGAAAAATACTTGCATTTATTTTAATATCTGATTTCTCAAAAGCTTCCTATTAAATAAACCTCTGAACAAACAACTCCCTGAGAAATAGCTAGTGATACATTCTACAGGATTTGAATGGGAAATGCATATCATAATTGAGCTACATTTGTGCTGTTCAGTGAGAGAACCACATGAGAAACTTGTTTTGAATATGAGAGAATCAGTTTTATATTGGTATTATGAAATATTATGAAGTAAATATTAAGCAAGTATTCATTCAGAGGATGTTCATTTAGTACAGGGGTGTCAAACTCATGGCCAGATGTATCACATGCTTGCCCCGCCCCTGCCCAGTTTAGTGAATGGGGAGAAAGTCTCAATACATCATGTGATGCTGTCATGATGGTGTGAGATTGATATCCCTGATTTAGTATAAGAATTTCCCTATTGCAAAGAGTTTCTGGTTTCATATTTATTTATTTCTAAACTTCTTTATTTATTCATTTATTTATCAAAATTATATGGTCATCTATAGTTCCATTGGATGGATGGATGGATGGATGGATGGATGGATGGATGGATGGATAAATAGATAGATAGATAGATAGATAGATAGATAGATAGATAGATAGATAGATAGATAGATAGATAGATAGATTCATTTGAATATTAGCCAATGCTTGAGTGACTATTCTATTGAATTTAAATGATAAATTAGGGCTCCTCTCTCTTTTCTTCCATGTTCAAGTAGCTGAAAAGCTATAATGTTAAGACTTCATATTAAGCCTGCATTTTGGATATGTTATTTGTTAATCTGTAGAATTATGAACTAAAAATGGTTTTTGGTTGAGTTATATGTGTCAGAGTTCCCTTTAGAATATAGAGTTATTTTAGATGTTGAGGCATACATACTCCCACAACTTATTTAGCCAATTTGCTGCAAAGGGAATATCTTCTAGTAGGATATATAGAGTATACTTGCAGCAGTTACAATTCTTTTGTTGTTTGTTCATCTTGTATGTGATAAAAGCTCTGCCTAGAAACAGAGGGATGATAACAACAGTCTCTCAAGGAACCAAATCACAGAGGTTAATATGTATTTCTACAAATTTTGAGAATTTTCTGGAGGATCCTTTTTCTTGTGACCTTCTCACATGAAACAGAAATGTACCATTTCTAAAATACCATTCAAATAGCACAAACATGAAATGCAATTAATTTTGTTGTGTATAAGTCTATTTGACTAATTGGATATAATTTTCCTCATCTTAAGATGTTTTGTCTTATTCCAGTCCACTCTTTTCTTTTTCGCTCCTCCCCGCCACCACATTTTGTCACAAATGATCACTTTTTAAACAGGACTCTGTCTTTGTGTGTCCTGTATTTTTGTGTAGGAGTGGCTTGTATATGAAATTCATTGGCAGTTATTCAATCTTCGTGTGAGGTACTGGAGCCCTTCTTTTGGGGGATGGGTGGGTAGGGGAGCACCCTCTTGTAGATAGATAAAGCCAGCTGGAATAGTTTTGCAATTTACAACTTTATATTGTCTATGGCAAAGGAAGGAAGATGAGATTGCATAGGAATACTATCTGTATTTGTATATAAATTTTCTGGCTTATTCATTTTTCACTTTTGAATAAAGGCCAAAAATTATGAGAGCAAATAAGGTAAAAACATATAGCCTAAGGTATCCCTTATACCTTTTGAACTTTTTGATAAACTCATTTTATGAAAAGAATGAAGAAAAAAAAACTATTAAAAATCTATAATTTGTTTGGTTTTTTTGTTTTGTTTCAAAGCTTGCATTATGAAACCCCAGGGGCACTAGTATTTTACTTCAATGCACATGGGTTTAATGACAGCAGAATCTAACACCTTAACCCAAACAGTCCTATCTATGAAATTGTCGCATGAGATTTAGCTACCTGAATAGCTAACCTCAGGACTGATTCCAATTAAACACCTACTGTTTTCCCCCTTGTGATATCAAATGCTTAGATCTTATGTGTTGATTCACATTAAAAGAAATGCCCTTTTTTTTCTAAGAAACTTTTCATGTCTCTTCAGAATGCTTTGTATTCCATTAAAAAACAACAACACTGTTTTCAGTCTGCATCTGACAAGTTTCCAGTTTCTTTACTCTTCTAACAGTGTTTCAGAAAAGTAAGGATGAAGTAGAATGATACAATGAGTCATTATCAAACAAGTAGTTCTACCATCCTGAAAACGCTGCCATTTTCAACATGTTCATAACTTGTCATCCTGTTTTTATTTAGCTAAATTTTATTTTGCCTGTCTTTAAAGGAGGTATTTGGTAAATTTGTAAAGCAATTTATTCCAGACGACTCTATGTAATTAAAACAACATTAAATATTTATATTTATTAAATAGCAAACAGTGCAAACACTAATAAGTGCATCCATTAAAGGAACAAATGCTGCCATCTAAATTCTTTACCACTCTCAAAGCTGTGCAAATCTCTGGGAAATGTTATTCCATAGGCAGGTGACATGATAAAGAACTCCCTTAATACTATTCTGATAATAGATGACTTACTGCAACAGCATAGTTTCATAAAGGCAGTATGGAATGCATTCATTCTGGTGCTCAAGTTGGACACAATTCTGTGTCTAAGTAGGTGTGTAATTTTTGTAGAAATAATTGCTTTATAATTGAAAAGAAGACACAATAACCACAAAGACATAGGAATTCATTATCGTGTGAAAAATATTCTTGGCACATTTCTTGAAAAAATGCCAATAATCTGTGTTATTTTAACAAGCACTTCCTATACTTTACTGTGGAACAAGATAAAGAGGTAGAGCAACATATATCCTTGAATTTACTGTCTCTGTTCAAGATCTAAACTCTAACTAACATCTAGGGCCTAAATTAAAGACATAAAAAAGAAAATATATAATTACATAATTCCAATTCTCCATAATCACTTTTCATTTAATTAAAAACAAGCGAGAAAAACTGGCAAATGAAGAAAATAACCAATTTATTCATGGGGTTTTTCTAAACATATTTTTAATTAGACTTGACCTTTTAAAAGTTCTTTTTTATGTTGCTTTATTGATTACATTTTTTTTTCCAATTCTGAAAGGGTGTTATGAATTAAAAAATTCATTTTATCTGTGCGTATTTATCTAGGCATTAGAACATTCAATTTGTTATTTAAGTTTAGTTTCAGACTCATTGTATAAATATACTTCTACAACATTTTGGATTCTATATTCAGAATATCCATTGCAAAAAAAAATAAAAATTCCAATGCCTTGTTAAAGGTTTGATCTTTGGCACCCTTGTTATATTTTATATAATTTACTATAAGAGCTCTTTTTAAATACAAAACATTATTTAAAATGATTACTTTTTCTTACCTCATTTGGAAGATAATTTTACTGGTACAAATCAGGCCAAACTAATCATATTTCATTTTTTGACAAAGTGGCTAATAGACCAGTTAAATGCTGTGTGCATTGTATACTTAGACTTCAGCAAGGCATTTGACAAAGTAGATCACAGCCCACTTCTTGGTAAACTATAAAAATGTGGGCTAGACAGCATCACCACTAGATGGATTTGTAACTGGCTGACAAACTGTAGTCAATAAGTAGTCTTAATGATACTACATCTACATGGGAGAACTAAGCAGTGGGGTACAACAAGGTTTCATCTTAGACCCAGTACTCTTCAATATCATCACAAATTACTTAAATGAGGGGATAGAAAGGAAACTCACCAAATTCGCAAATGACATTGAGCTGGCAGGAACAGCCAACACCCCAGAAGACAAGTTTAGTCTAGAGAAAAGAAAGACTAGGAATGACATGATAGCAGTATTCCAGTATTTGAGAAGCTGTCACAAAGAAGAGGGGGTCAACTTATTTTCCAAAGCAGCAGAAGGCAAAAAGAAAAAGAAACAATGAATAGAAACTAATCAAGAGAAGCAACCTGGAATTAAGGAGACACTTCCTAACAATGAGGACAATTAACCGGTGGAACAGCTTGCCTTCAAAAATTGTGGGAGCTTCATCACTGGAAGTTTTTAAGAAAACAATGGATAATCACCTATCTGAAAAGCTATAGTGTCTCCTACTTAATCAGGGGATTGGATTAGAACAGTGGCCCCCAACCTTTTTTGAACCAGGGACCGGTTTCACGATTATTTATTCTTCCACGGACCAGTAACTGAGTAACATGAGACTCCACCGCCATCGGGATGGCTCTTCATTCAAAGCCCCCCCCTTCAACAAAACTAAGGCGTGAGCACCCAAACACCGCTTTCCAACCAAAAACCCGGAAGCAATCAAAAACCCGGAAGTGCCGTCGAAACAAGATGGCGGTGCCCAAGCTTTGCAGCCCAGTAAAAAGTGATCCACAGACCGGTACCAGTCCAGGGACCGGTGGTTGGAGACCCCTGGATTAGAAGATCTCCAAGGTCTCTTCAAACTGTATTCTGATTGATTGAAATTTAACATTGTTTCTTCCATTAGCAACACTTATCCCACTACATATAATTCACTTTTGAGTCAATGGCAGATTTTCTTTCAGGTAATGAAGTAAAAAAACTTAACAAATTTATTTATTTAACTAAAATTGAGAGGGGGGGAGGGAGGGAGGGAGAGAGAAGGAACCATAGTTAGAATTTCCAGGCTCAATGTTGGACTTGATTTTTTCATGATGGAGTTGGCTAGGAGAAGCAATCTGGAAGATGGACCATATTTGTTGTGCTAGCTTTTTGGAAAAGTTGCTGTTGCCACCACATATTTACAGTATGCTGCTGCTTGCCTGCTGCTTGCTTCCTGTCACTTGCCTATGCTTGGAGGCAGGCATTCTGAATCTTTTACATTTGCCTGCTAACCTGCTACTTGTTGTCTGTCCCTTATCTACAGCCTGCCTGTATTATTAGGCAAGAGTTTGGAGTCAAGCTTGACTAGGTTTGCCTAATGTCTGTCACTTGCCTGCATTTGGAAACAAGCTTTAGAGTTTGGCTTGCTTGCTGCTTACCATGGTGAAGTTGCACTGATTTTAGACTAGGTTTTTCCACTATAGCCTACAATTTGGCATAGCGTTCAAGGCACTAGGCTAGAAACTGGGAGACCATGAATTCTAGTCCTGCTTAGGTTCAAACTAGGTGGGTGACATAAGGTTAGTAATGCCCTCTCAGCCCTAGGAAGATGGAAATGGCAAACCAGTTCTGAAATCATGCCTGGAAATTTCAGGGATTTATCCATTAAGTCAGCAGGAGTCAAAACTGATTTGAAGGCACATAGTCACATACAACGAATCTTGCAAAAAGAATTATTTCATCTCAGCTATGTTTCTAATCTAACATATTGAACAATGTTATTAAAATACATTATTTTGTTGTTGTTGTTGAGCAAGACTGGGAAGATTCAGATGGTAGTTTTCACAAGACTTAAAATCAGAACGTCTTTTACATAATTCCAGACAATGCATTCAATGCAAAATTATTGAATGTATTCTTATTTTGTAAGCAATAGTTCTGAAATAAATTATACTGGAACTCCTTTGACAATTTCTATTTCCTTTTCTTCATATGTCAGAATCATATTTCCTCATGTCTTTTCATTTTTTACCATTTTCCTCTTTATGGATGTCCTTAACAACCAGCATTTAACTCAGTTTCTTATGCATTTTTATTACAATATTTAGATAACTTCTTATGCATTAAATTTTATTATTTTATTATTTTTGCTTCTTAACCTTGGGGAACTCATGCTCCTAAGACAGGTTTTAGTTATCTATCTGCAAGTAAGTTGCCTACTACTAGATACTGAGTTAATAAATAACTCAGAATTCAAAGTTAGGTCCTCTGAATCTAAATGTAATATTGACATCAGTTATTAGATAATGCATATAATGAATTTTGTAAATCTTCAAAGCTGGAAAGTGGATGAAGGACAATTGTACCAAATCTGCAAATGAAAACAAGTATTAGTTAGTTCTCAAATGAATGTACTATAGATGTACTGAAGCTACAATCCCAAGGATTTATAGCCAGGAAACTCAGTTTGCTCTAATAGTTAAGCTATTGGATTAGAAGATAGGAGATTTCAATCACAGTCCCGACTTAAGTATGGAAACTAGCTGAGTGTCATGGGGGTGATGACTCTCTCTGAGCCCTAAGAAATTGGTAGGGGCAAGCCATTTTCAAAAATGTTACCAGGAAAAATTCCGAACTTGCCCTTGTAATCACCATATATCAAGGTTGACAATGGCCATGGAACAAGTTTACTGGTTGCAATAGCTATGGAACAAGTTTACTGGTTGCAATCCTAGTGTATGCTGGTTCTTTTAATATCAGCTGAAAAAAACTGCTGAATCTATTATGTAAAGAATTAGTGTCGTTTTAAATGTGGCCATCAAAAGTGTGATATCATACTGCAGCTATGATTTTTGTTGGTCCTTTAAGTCAGTATTGTCTCCTGCAGAGTTTTGGGGTTTTGGTTTTGGTTTTTGCAAGTTTTTTGGAGGTAATTTGCCCTTTTTACCTTGTCTGAGAGCTGAGAGACAATGATGGGTCCAAGGTCACCCAGTTAGAATGGTTGGCAGAACTAGAACTGCAGTATCCTGGTTTCTATTCTGATGTCTTAACACAACACTAAACCCACTCTTCTTTTGACAGATACTACCGCCCCCGCCCCCCAAATTGTCCCTTTGGACTATTTCCTAACAATTTCATAGCATTAATTATATTCACTCAATTAACCTCAGTAACGGTCATGCAAACAAACAAGCTTGGCTAGGCAGTATTGTGTCACTCCAATTACTGCATGATATCTGGATGGGATTCCTCATGTGATTCATTCAAGAGAGGATTAAGGAGAGATTGAGCCACAGAAGCATTGGGGAATAAATCCACCAAGCATGTTTTTGTTTTTTAATTCTTGCATTAATTAAAGTATCTTGAAAGTTACATCATATTTTCCATACCAAGTTATAAAGCTGAAGTTCCACAGAATGTTGAAAATGTAGAGGGGTAAAAAATCATAAATCCTACCAATATTGTCCCTTTTTGAGGTACAGTGATGAAATGAGAAGGTTAAGTACTTCTATAAAGACATATAACTCACTGAATTCTGCTTTAAGCATCTGGAGCAAGTTCTGCTCAGATGATAATATCCAATCAGAAATATGAAGAAGATACTGTTCAATATCAGCCCCAGCACTGAGACCAGAAATAAATAATCAATTTTTATTTTTAAAAAAATTGGGTTGATATCTTCATATTTCTCAATTCCACTTAATATAATGGCTGCAATATTATTGTTCTTACTGAAATTTCAGAATCATTTCCAAGCCAGCTCTGTGTATAACTTATTGTGAGCTGAATGAGAAGTCACCCAGGATAGATTACAATAATGAAGCTATCTGTTCCTTTTCATATTTTAAATTCACACGTACACATTTTATAGGTGGGAATGCAACTTACTCAAGGCTGAGAGATAACCAGAAGATAAGAAAAAGAACATAACTCAAAACAGAGTCTCTGGGAAAGAAAGCGCACATGGGTAATTTCAATTTCATTGAGGGCTGCATCAGGGTTGTGTTTGACCTTGGGGGCCTGGATGGACATGGCCAAGGTGGGCATGGCCAACTTGACATCACTCATGCTGGGGTCACTTGTGGTGGCCCAAGTGCTCTGCCAGTGAAAACAGGGTCCTGAGCTCCATTTTCAGCTGCAACAGCATCCTGCAGCCCTCTGCCAGAGAAAACGTGGGACTTTGCATTCCCCACCCTTATGCCTTGCAGTGGTAAACACAGATATCATAGCAAAGTCAGAGGGTAGGATTTCTTCCGGTTGCTAGAATAGTATATTTGGAAGCTAGCTTACAGACTTTGCCATTTCTGATGGATAGAAAGTCTCACTTTTTTCACTTCCAGTAGAGCTCACCCCACCTCTTTTGGGGTAGGGATAGTCATAACTCCTTTGTTGTAGCTAGATTTAATATCAGTTTATGTCCATGAACTTATCTTTCAGAAAAAGTTCAACCTGTTACCCAATTTCTCCCCTATCCCCAAATCATACTCCAACTTGGGTTAGTGTCAAATATACCATTAAATTTTACAAAGACAAAAAAAGCTTTTTGTAGGAAGCAGCCATTTAAAAGTGAACGTGTGTAGTTGCAGAATTTTGACGTGTGGTCAATGACTCCTTTTGCTCAGGAAATTCTTGCAGCAATAAGACATAAAAATTATATTAAATGTGATGCTAAGTTTGACCTTTCTTGGCAAAGTAGATGATTCAAAGGTACAGGCATACCTTTCTGCATATATATTACCAATTACCAATTGTTAGTAAAGCAATGACAGTCAGATGAAAATCCTTTTGACAAACCAAAACAAGGAACCTAGAAAATCTTATCAACCTCCATCACATCTGTGTTTTTGCAAAAAAAAAAAAAAAAAAAGCTTTTAAGCAAACCAGTTGCTGGCTCTCCTATGCCATCTAACTTGCTCTTGACTTCATTAATTGTTCTTCTGAGTAAGTTGCATTTTGTGTACATCTATCCATTGCCCTTCTTTCCCAATCTTTCTATCCCAGCTATGATTGTTACAACATTACAGTGATTATTGTATTATATCTTATCTAAATACCAATTGGTCAGCACAACTGATGACTCAGGTGCATTGTTTTGCTGATATTATCAATTTTCTTCTCATTTCTTAACAAGAACTATTGCTTTTGCTAATTTAGTTGCTTTAATTTAATTAAGATTACTATCATCATAATTCATGATCAGCCAAAATGTAAATAATTCATTTTGATGGGAAATATTTGTTGGTTGGAGTCTGTTTAACTTCATTGCAGTAATACAAGTAATTATGGGAGGCAGGAGAACTGCAACCATCCTGAAAATATTATTTCATGCCAGGTTCAAAAACAGAGGCAGGATAGGAGGTTCTCATATATTTTGGCAGACTTGGATTGCAGTTTAAAAGAATGGCCTTCTTTTACAGCGGTAAAGACCAGAGAGAAATTTTCCAATGATGAAACTGAGACAAAACTGATAGATTATATTCATTTGATTCATATTTGTAAAATTGTAGGTTTTGCTTAATGGCAGGAAATAACCATTACATAGTCTCAATATTAGTTTGAGCCTTCCTAAGTATGTAAGCAAAAGGGGAAGGATTCTTGTATATACAGACATAACTTCCATGCTTCAGAAATAGTGTAATGTTAAGCCAATGCATAAATTATAATTCCAGTATTCAAAGGTAATCATATGCTGTGGCTAAGTTTCAAAGGGTCCATTTACAGTATTCACCGGTCAATCCCTATCTATCCCTGAAGAGTGGATTTAATACTGAAAGGAAACCATAAAATGAAATAGATCCTTTTCTTTTCTTCTTTTTTTTTTTTGATTAGGAAATCATTAATAATTTGCCAAACACCTGCTACATTCCCCAAAGGAATGGTATGAAAATAACTCTCAACCATTCAACATTTCAAAGAAGAATAGTTTCACTCTCATTCTTTCCCTTTTAGTAATGCATTTACTTATTCAATTTGTATGGCTACCCATTTCAACAGCTGATTCTGGACAGCAAACAGTCTTAAAATAAATTAAACACAATTTCCAACAGAAATATAAATATTAAAATAAATTAAGGAAGCTATCACAATCAACAGTTGCTGGTGAAGGCAGAACACAGATCCTTCACGCGCTCAGGGCTTCAGGCCAAGGCACAGAACCAGGTCTTTTAGTGCTTCACAAAAGACCAACAGGATTGAGGCCAACCTAATCTCCAAAAGGAGAATAATTCCTGGACAGGTGCTATGGCAGAAAGGGCATGTGTCCTGTGCTCTGCCAACCAGTTTTCCTTGGCTAACAGGACCCAGAACATGCCCATCCTTTTTCTTGCTTTCTATTCATTTGTTGTTGTTGTTCATTTACCAAAAAGAAACCAGCTTCCAAACATTAAAATCCAACAGACAATGAAGAATAGCTTCCTTGTCTGTCACTATCTAATCAATCCAGAAATGCAGCATTTCTGTTCTGCATGTCCTTTAATTTTTCCTCTACAAACTGAACTTCAGCATTCTCCCTTCCACTTTCTTCATTAAGCTCACTTTGTCTATTTGTCTTCCTCTTTGTTTTAATTTTCATATTAATCTGTTAAGATTTTGAGACCGCTTATCCTATATGCTTGACAAGAATCCCCCTACTAACTTATTCTGCAATATATATATATATATATATATATATATATATATATATATATATATATATATATATATATATATATATAAAATATTATATTTAATAGCTAAAGAATTATTTGTTATCCTACAAGCTACTAATTGTAACAACACCAAGCAATTATACTATATCAATTATATTGATTGGCTATTATAATTTCATTTAAAATATTAAATGCATATCCCTCTCTAATAATATATACAATAGTATCCATAATCCTGTGAGAGATTATGCTGCGGCAGGCATAATAAATCGCAACTGGAACAGGATGAAACAGTTATCTGAAAATACTGTCTATTAAGACAACCTTTATCTTATCTGTGTTATGTTTCATTTTGGGGGGGACTTTATCCAGTTTGTTTCCATATCCAAAGACTCATTCTGTATTTCCATTGCCTCACCTGAATCAGAAGAAAAATAAAATATAGAGACAATTGTTATCAGCACAATCACTTTTAAGTCTCCACATGATGCTGTTAAACAGCACTGCAGATTCAGTGGCTCTTTGCAAAACCCTCCAGTATATATTCTATGAAGTTGAATAGAAATCCCTCATATTTCTGGAGAGAAATATGAGCACAATCACTTTCTTCCACCCACTTATAACCTTTCCAGAAGGATGTTATGGTGACACTGAAAGCCTTAGAAAGCCAGGAAAATTAACACATTTGCACTCTACCAGATTTCTCCTAGAAAAATATCTCTGCCAGATGACGAAGGCAATGGTAATACTAAAATCAGGCTGAAGCTGTGACTGAAATAGATCTATACATATGTCATTCAAGAGAACTTGAGAGACAGATCTGATCAGCAAATAAGTGTTTAAGCACATTGTCTAAGAAGGCATTTACAGCAATTGTTTAAGCTGAATCCAATAGGAGTTTTAGTATATATTTTTTTTTAAATAGTTGGAATAAGTTCCCTAGTCCATCTTCTAAGAAAATATTTACAGCATTCTCAATACAACAGAGGAACCTGTCCCTGTAAGATACAATGACACATGCAAGACATAGTGAGTAAAACTGTCTTTGCCCAAATTAGACCAAATACTTGAATACCTGAAACCTTTACAAAGAAATCTGATCAAACAGAGCACTCTGGACATTTCTAATCCATGATGAAAAATCTTTGTTTACCTCCATTTTGCTAATAAGTCATACTGAATTATGCTTGGAAGCATCCTTAATTATGTAAACAAAGCTCTACTGGGTGATAGTCACAAAATGCCATGAAGAAGGAAAAATGGCTTCCTTTCCAGATCATATTAGCTGGAATATCCCCACCCACCAGATTTTTCTAGAATTTATTCGAAGCAATTTTTCTCTAAGAAGAATCTCCAACAGATTCTTCTGTGGCAGCAATGATGAACAAGCACTGTAAATATAAATCTTAGCAGAAAGTGATCTGTCCATAACAAACAGATTTAAATTCTGCTCTGATAAGTTTCTTTAAATGACTTCTGCATTCATTACCTAAAGTAAAACAATTGATTTAAATGATGAAATCCATTATGAATATATTATCTAGGAACACCATGGTTGTATACATCTGAATATCAAAGTTTGATATTAAAAAAAGAATATCAAAAAAGAAAAAATATTAGAGGTATGTGTCCATTAAAATGAAGGAAATCATAAAATGGCATAGTGTAGTGAGCATAACACTTGCTAAAAATCAATTTCTGAGCAAGAATCTTGCTCTTTATTGTAATTTACATTAGGAAGCCCATTATTACAGTAACTTCATGGCTTCTCAGTATAATATAAAGACACTTTTTGCTTATTTTGTATTGCCAACATTGTAGTGTCTCATAGAATTGATTACATCAGCTTAGTGACATATTTTGCATTTTTTTTTTTTTTTAGTAGACATGCAAGAAAAAGAGTAGTGCAAACAAGCATATCTTTTACAATTTGGACTCTGTATAACCATCATCTTTTAATGTAAATACTGACCTGAGAACTTCATATTTCTTGTTAAAAGGGAATGCAAAGATTTAAAAAAAAATATCTTCCCAGAAATGTACTCCATAATTCTCCAATCCACTTCCTTTTTATTCAAGAATCTTGCTCCTTGTTCTACTTACAAAAATATGTAAGGTTATTTTCAGACAGGAACACGAACATATCAAAATCATTGCCCATCACATTTACAAAGCCCTCATTGTTTTCACTTTTATTTCTTAAGCATCACTATTAAAAAGGTTTTTATTGTTTCTTTTTCCCTAGATTATTTAAGTATACACTGTTGATCAAGGGGAAAATTTTGCCAAGGATCTCCTCCAAGAATTTCCCCACCAAACCTTACTGCCCAACTATTTGTTTAGTCTACTGGATACCAGGAATAGACTAAGATGAATCTTCACTTTGATTCTGTATAAAGAAGTCATTGTCATTGATCTGTTTTACTTCCTTTATCCTTTCCTAGCTTTTCATATTTTGCAAATACATTGATGAATGTTCTATCTCTTATTGTTTTATCAATGTGTAAAATACAAATAAAAATAAAAATAGGAAATTAAGGGAAGGAAAAAGAGAGGAGGAAAGAACATATGAGGTGCAAGGGAAGAAATAAAAAAAATGTCAATTTCTCTTTTTAGCACAGTACAAGATAATATCACAGCCTCAACTTTTTACTTTTACACATTAGTATATAACTAGCTCTTTCTATAACAACAAATCTATCTAATCATTAAAGCAGTTTCAATTTTTTTTCCATTGGAAGCACAAAATCCAGAAATGATATCCAAATAAAAACATAATTAGGTATATTCTCCTCTTTGAATAAAACAATCAATTTGACCATTTCTGCTTTATATTCTTTGCTGTGAAAATAATATGTATTTCTATTTGTATTTTATAACTATCACCACTTAAATTAACAAAATTCACTGTATTTTTTCAGATTCTTTAAACTTAAGGGGAAAATGCTTTTTTGCATCCATTTTAAAATACTGAACTGTTCTTTAAAAACATTTCTAAAATCAAAACTTTCTAATATGTTTTCTTTTTACTTCATCTTGACATACTATAAAGCTACTTTCAGACCAATAACTCCAATTAACTCATTACATTTAGATTACTCCTTCTAAGTTTACATAAGCATTATATGTAAAACAGGGGTGTCAAACTAGCAGGCTGTGGGCCGGCTGCATCATGTGTAGGCCATGCCCATCCCAGCTCCACAAAGAAAAAAAACATTGTGATACATCACATGACAGTAATGTCATGTAGTGAATTTGACACCCATGATATAAAGGAAAAATACATTTTCAAATTTTAGATTAAGACTTTCTTTCAATTACAAATATCAAACCAATAAAAAATCCATCCTAATTCCAATTGAAACATTAAGTTTAAGTCAATCCTTCAAGCTTGTGTTCATGGAATAAAATTGTTGTGTCTGGAAGGACGGGCGCAATAACGGAGACGAGACCTCGGATAGTAACTTCAACTCTTTATTAGTGACTTCTGATCAGAGTGAAAAAACCTGGCCGCAGCAGCTCCTTTTATATAGCTGGCTGCAGCTAAACATCCAATGACAATGATTTAAGCTTGCTGCGCTTGGGTTGTCCAATCGCGGCAGCCCATTAACCAGCCAATCGAATTAGCCCGGAGTGACCAATCACGACCCGCTGTTAGCGGACCAATCAGGTTTGCAGGCTTACGAGCCTGCTAGTCCGGAACACCCCTTCCCTCTAGATTCTGTCTAAGGGATGGGGTGATGTACTCTCGCAGGTAGGCAGGTCTTCGCACCTGTCCACTTGATTTGCATTGTTCAAAAGGTCTTTGCTCGGTTTCTGGTTCTGACAGACTGCTCACTGGGATTGTCTGGAGTGGTGAACCACTTCGACTCTGGGTCTCCTTACAGGTGATCCGGGGGTACCTGCAATGCCTCCTTCGTTGCTACCGACTGGGTTCTCATGATTCGCTGACCCGTTCGGCTGCTGTTACCAGGAGAGACGACCATGCCAAGGTTCTTCCTCAGTTGGTGAATATAGTGGGCTTTGCTGTGCTGGTTGTGGGGTTAGGTCTTCTGTGCGAGATGTTGGTTCAATTTCAGAACCCCTGGTTTCCCTTCCCCCTCTGGCTTCAAGATCGGGGTTAGTGATGGGAGTTGTGGTCAGCCTTGACCGCAGCTGGTCGATGTGGTGTTTCCACAGTCTCCCATCTGGTCAATGTGGTGTTTCCACAGTCTCCTAATCAGTAGGAGCGGGGGCCTGTAATTCGCGTTATTTTGGCAGGGATCCACAATGGGTCACCTGCAAAGTTCTTTGCAAATACAAGGTCTCCTACCTTAAATGAGCGGTGTTTACTGCTGGAACCCAGGTGCTTTTCTGGGGTGTATGCTGGGTGTAGCCGGTCTAGATGCGATCTGAATTTTCTGCTCATCAGGAGTTCAGCTGGGCTTTTGTTTGTGGTACTGTTTGGCGTAATATGCTGGAGAAGGAGCATTCTGGTGACTTTGTCATGGATATTTCCTTGTTCCATTTTTTGTAATGTTTTTTTGGTGAACTGAACCATTCGTTCAACCCTGCCATTGGCCGCTGGGTGAGCAGGTGAAGTCAAGGCGTGGCGTATTTCACGGTCTGCTAGGTATTGTTCAAAAGCCAAGGCAGTAAATTGAGGGCCGTTGTCGGAAACCAAGACATCTGGTAGCCTGTGCATTGCAAAAAGTCTGTTCAATTTCTTGATGACTGCATCTGTAGTGGTAGTCTTCATTTTGTTAACCTCTAGCCAGTTAGAGTAGGCATCTACTGTTATCAGGAAGGTATGTCCTTTTGTAGGTCCCGCGAAATTGATGTGGACCATGGACCCCTGGGCATTTCCCATTCAGCTGGTGATGCTTTCGGTGGGGCCGGGTGTGTTTCTTGGCATTTGCTATAGGTGGCAATCCAGGCTTCAATTTGTTTGTCCATACCTGGCCACCAGGCGTAGCTCCTTGCCAGCGCTTTCATTCGTAAGATGCCCGGGTGTCCATCGTGCAGTAAATTTAGAACTTTTTTTGTAGTTTAGCTGGTATGATCACTCGGTCTCCCCACAACACGCAACCCTTTTGGGAGAAAAGTTCTGTTTGTCTGTTCTTGAAGGGTTTAAAGGTGTCATTGGGTTCGGTTTCTGGCCATCCCCTCTCCACCCAGCTAAGAACCCATGCCAAACATGAGTCTTTTTTTGTTTCCAATGCGATATCTTGTGCTGTTAGTGGAAGTGAGGGAAGCGTCTCAATTTGTAGTATTGATAGTGTGGGAGCTGGGTCATCTAGAAGTTCTGGCAGTGGAGAACGGCTCAAAGCGTCTGCATGGGGAATGGTTTTCCCTGGTCGGTGTCTCAACTGGTAGTCGTAGGTGGCTAAGAACTCCAACCATCGTGTCATCCTTGGAGATAGGATGTGTGGAGTTGGTTTGTCACCTGCCAAGATGCCAAGTAATGACTTATGATCTGTGATGATGGAAAAGGATCTTCCATACACGTACTTGTGGAACCTTTTGATGGTAGATACAATAGCGAGGGCTTCTTTATCTAAGTGACTATAGTTTCTCTCTGTTTTAGACAAAGTTCTTGAAAAGAATGCAATAGGCGCCTCTGTACCATTTGGTAGGATGTGGCTCAGGATGGCTCCTACCCCAAAAGGTAAGGCGTCAAAGTCACAGTTAATGGAAGTGTCTCATTATATTGGATGAGTACTGCATTCGAAGTCTTTTACTTATTGGAAAGCCTGCTCCTCCCATCGTCCCCAAAACCAGGAAGCCTTCTTGTTGAGGAGTCTATGCAGGAGTTCAGCAACAGTCACCTTCTGGGATAGGAAGATGTTATAAAAGTTAATAAGTCCCCGGAAGGCTTTGAGGTCTGTTTTGTTCTTTGGTCTTGGGGCATTTTTAATGGCAGCCAATTTCTTTTCAGTAGGGTGAATTCCTTGTTTGTCAAGAAGGTAACCAAGAAATTCAACCCTCTCAGTGCATAACTGGCACTTTTCCTTCTTAACTTTGAGGCCAGCGTCTTTGAACTTTTGTAGAACAGTTCTCAGGCGTTTTTCTAACTGACTTCTTGTAGGGGCGACTATCAATACATCATCAAAGTAGGGCATGACCCCTTTGATGCCCTGTAACAACCTTTCCATCAAACTTTGAAAGATGCCTGGTGCTACGCTTACTCCGAACTGGAGTCTGTTACATTTGAACGCACCTCTGTGCGTAACTATGGTTTGGGATTCTGCAGTTTCTGCGTCTACTGGCAACTGTTGATAAGCTTAAGCCAGGTCAAGCTTTGCAAATACTTTTCCACCCCCAAGTGAGTGAAGGAGATGACAGGTACTGGATAGGCGTTCTGCTGTAATGCGTGGTTGAGGGTAGCCTTGTAATCCCCACAGATTCTCAAAGATCCTTCAGGTTTTAGGGGAGTTACAATTGGGGTCTCCCATCGGGTGTGATCGATGGGTTCTAACAAGCCTTGTGCAATTAGTTTGTCCAATTGCTCATCAATTTTTGGTTTGAGAGCAAGGGGAACTCAGCGTGGCTTTAGGCGAATGGGTGAAATATCAGGGCAGAGATTAAACGAGATGGGGGACCCTTTGCACTTGCCTAATTTTTCAGTGAAGACTTCTTGAAAGTCACGGACAAGGGCCGCCTCCCAGTCTTCGTCTACAGTCTGGTTGAGGCCTGCCATTTCGATTCCTAATGGCGCGAACCACCGTAGACCCAATAAGCTAGGCTGGTCTCTGTCAACGATGGTGAGAGCTAGTATTGCAGTGTGGTCCTTGAAGGAGACCTGGACGTGACTGGAACCAGCAACCGGGATTCGGTTGCCCTGGTAGTCTTTTAATATACGTCTCTGGGTGCTGAGATCCTGGCGGCAGATGTCGGGAATCAGCTGCTTAAGGGTTTTCCAGGAGACCATGGATAGGGAAGACCCGGAGTCCACTTCCATGATGCATGGATGATTTTCAATGGTGACCTTTACCTGGATTTTCTTGGCGTCTAACGATGAAGCGTGGCCGATGGTGATGGTCTGGTGTGCCCCTTCCCATCTGGTTACGCCAGTAAACATCCGGTTTCTGTTGTACTGGCTCCACTGGTTGTTTGGGCGGTCCCGATTTGTGGGCGGGGTGCCTGCTGATTGTCAGAAATTATTTTCTTTCCTCTTGGGACTGGGTCCTCTTTTGTTCCGGCACACTTTAGCAATGTGCCCCCTTTTCTCACAGGAACGACAGATGGCATCTAGGAACCTGCATTCAGATCGTGGGTGGTTTCCCCTGCATCTGGCACATTGGAAATTGGATTTACGACCCAGCTGGTCTCGTTGCTGGTGCTCTGACCTGAGTCTGTTGACTTCTTCTTCTTCACTATCCGATGAGGAATCTATGTCTTCATGGTGGGTGGTCGATGTGTATTTTTCTGATGATATTGCCGTATCACTGGTGGGTTGGTGGCTGGCCCCATTCGCTCGGCGCATTCGTGCTGCTGATTTGCGGGTGGCTTCAGCTGCAGTGGCATCTGCTATGGCATCTGCGAGGGTGATGTCTCCTTTTGCCATAATCTTGCTTTGGACAGTTGGGTCTCTTAGACCAAGGACAATCCAATCTCTCATGGCTTCCTCTAGATTTGTGAAGCCACACAATCCACTCAAGTTCCTTAGGTCAGCTACGAAGTCCCCGATATTCTCACCTTCGCATTGATCCCTCTGGTAAAATTCGTGTCTTCGAATGAGGGTTGGAACTTCTGGAGCGTAATGGGCATGAAGGATGGGAGCAAGGGTATCCCAGTCCATCATTTTGACTTCAGCCGGTTTGGCAAGTGCCTTTGCCATTCTGAAAATGGCGGGTCCGCAATGCATTAGGAAAACCGCATGTTTTTTTGCAAGATGTGGCATCCTTTAGATTGTTGGACTTCAGGAACATTTGAAACCTGTCCATATATGAGCCCCAGGCTTCGCTAGCTTGATCAACCGGGTGGGTGGTATAGCACTGCTGGCCATTCTGCCGATGTCTGTGTGCCGTTAGCCACATGCTTTGTCAATATTCTGCGAGTGCTCAGTCAGCTCTATCATCTCCGCATCCCACCTTCATCCCCAGTGTTATGTCTGGAAGGATGGGCGCAATAACGGAGACGAGACCTTGGATAGGTCTCTTCAACTTCAACTCTTTATTAGTGACTTCTGATCAGAGCGAAAAAGCCTGGCCGCAGCAGCTCCTTTTATAGAGCTGTCTGCAGCTAAACGTCCAATGACAATGATTTAAGCTTGCCACGCTTGGGTTGTCCAATCGCGGCAGCCCGTTAACCAGCCAATCGGATTAGCCCAGAGTGACCAATCACAACCCGCTGTTAGCAGACCAATCAGGTTTGCAGGCTTATGAGCCTGCTAGTCCGGAACAAAAATAATTTTCTTCTCTGGAATGTTTGTCAAGTAGTTTCAGCTTCTCTTTTTTTCTCAAGGATGTCTCAATCTTGTTAATGTCATAAGGAAAAAGTCCCAAACTTGTTCTTTTAAAAATTGCATATTTTCTTGGAGCTCTTCTTTCAATTGAGTTGGGACATTTAAATTTAAACCATCATAATAAAAATGGTGTCAGGTTTATATTCCAAAATTGCAATTGACTCCTCTGCATTGTCAGCTACTTATGAAATTGCCTCAGTGGTTTGGTAACTTTATACACATATTTGCATCTCTGAAGCAGTTTGAGTAGCACTTTTTTTGACATCCTTGGAACATAGCTGTTCTATGAACTATAGTTTTTATTTAAAGATTTTTCAAATACATCTCCAATAATTTGCCCCTCCATCTTCTTAACTTTCTCTTTAGTCAAAGAGTAGCTTTTTTGAAGGTCACTTAAGAATTGCTGGCCAATCAGGAATCATAAACATTGGAAAACTTTAGACACCCACAGCAAAACAGACCAAGCTACAAATTACTAAAAAATAATAAACTAGAACTACAACCTTTTATTTTTCCATCAACTTTTTTTAAAAAAAGGTTGTTTAACAATGAAGAAATCCCCAAATGGCGCAGATCTCAAAAAAGGAATGAAGCTGTGGCTAAAGAGAGCCTCTTTTAGCTTAATAAAGATTAATATATTTAAAATTATTAAGAATTGAAAGGCACAATTTACTCTCCATTTGAAAAATAAATTCCAAAATGGATGTTTTGTCAATAATAAACTGATTGTAGCCCCCCTCCCTCACAGCTTTCAGCACACAGGCTGTATCAGAGGATCTTGTGGGATATTTCTCAGACTTTGCCCTATCCCAGGAGAGTCATATAAATTAAAGGAATGCTGGTTGCATCTGTTTTTAGTTGAAAAAGCTACAGTCCAGGGAAAAACCTTTCAGGGATCTTTCCCTACATGTGTCATCAATTTACCATCTTTTCTCTGAAAGTCACAAATATGTTGCTGTAGAACAAAATATGTTTGTAGAACAAAACCACACTGCTAACCACAAGTATCAAAATTAACTACAAACAACAACTTGTTTATATAGTCAGATGAACTGGAAAAAGGACAAAATCATTTCATGTATGTCAAAGGGGAAGAACCGATCAGTGAAAATGATCAGCTGTGGTATGAGAGGAAGTGGCATCATCACATTTTGAGAACAGGACGTACCTAGAGAATGGGAAATAAGTTGTTGGACTATTTTACACTGATTCCTGAATCCCCAGCACCCTTTTTCCACATGATTTTATTTCTGAGACACTAATGAAGTACAAGGAACTAGGCAATTGATGATGAAAACTTAACATCCATTCCCTCCTTCCTCTGTGAGGGCATAGTCATGCCTGAGCGGAAATGGAAAATATGATTGAATTAAGTATCTAGGTCTCCTCAGTGGCCAAGTTAGCAAGAACGTTCTAGGTGCAGAGATAGTAAAGATTATTTAAATAAATACAAGAAAACTTAGGAGCTAATATTCTGGAAGATATGTAGCTGTGATATTCCAAGGGCACACTTGGTAGACATTTCTCTGGAAGGTGAGACCAATTTATGGGCTCAAGCTGCTAAAGTGGGAAGGTGAGAAGAAGAGGCAAGATATTTGGTGCATTGACTCACAGAGTTGTGTCTGTGGATGGGAAAATAAAGAAAATGCCTGTGTAAACTCAATCTCTCAAAGTGAGCACAACAGTTCCATTTGTATTTCACTTTCTTCTTTTTTCAAAGAAGGGGTGAAGGGGAGGTGATTGTTATCACTTTATGAAACACAACAATATAAGTTTGATATATATCACACTGAATCAAATTAAAAGCATGGATGTGGTTATAGCAGTGTTTTCTTAATTTCATTAAAATTATTGTAGCGACAGTTGGTCTCCTGAACAAATGAATATATCAGTGACTGATTATAGATTAATAACAATGCCATTTCCTCAAAGTTGCAGCAATTTTTATTAAAATATAGTTCCATAAAATTAGAAGTCTCACAATGTATGTGTGAATATTGTTAAGGAAATATAACAATATATTCAGCCTTTTCCCCAATTTGGAGACACAGCTTTTTATACCCATCAATTCACACATATACCCTTCAAAACTGCTATGAATTTTTTTTGTTAAAAAAAATCTAGTTTAGAGAGCATTTTCAATTGCTTTACATGGGCTGTTGGTGCTTTACAGTCACCATGAAATTACAACCAAACCAAATAAACCTTAAGGCATCCAAACATTAAGTATAAAAGTTAGTATTTTCTAGGGCTTTCTGCTTTGTAGGTTTCAACTTATGACTTCTTCCTGCTGCTATATAGCCTATATCTACATACTAAATCTACTTGTGATTTTGTCAATTTATAATGAATTGTTATAATTGAAAGCCCCTTAGTATCTTTTAATGCCATTATACTAAGGTACCGTATATACTCGAGTATAAGCCGAGTTTTTCAGCACATTTTTTGTGCTGAAAAAAAACCCCTCGGCTTATACTCGAGTCAGATTCCCCTCTGAAAAAAAAATGGTGTGGAGCTCCGAAGCTGGGCAGCCGCTTCCCTGCTTCCGTGTTTCCTTTGCAACTTTTAAGCATGGGAGGGGGAGGCTTTTCTGAGCTCTAGGCTGAAAAAGCAACGCGAGCCTAGGTCGCTCCACTCAGTTTCATTTCCTGAGCTCCAGCTGCTTTCAGTCCACTCGGGAGGAGGGGGAGGAGGAGGGGGAGGCTTTTCTGAGCTCTAGGCTGAAAAAGCAACGCGAGCCTAGGTCGCTCCACTCAGTTTCATTTCCTCAGCTCCAGCTGCTTTCAGTCCACTCAGGAGGAGGGGGAGGAGGAGGGGGAGGCTTTTCTGAGCTCTAGGCTGAGAAAGCAACGCGAGCTGAGGTCGCTCCACTCAGCTTCATTTCCTCAGCTCCAGCTGCTTTCAGTCCACTCGGGAGGAGGGGGAGGAGGGGGAGAGAGAGAGAGAGAGATATCATAAGAACGGCTCTTGGTTTTTTCTTGCAAGGGAGAGAGTGACTCCTGCCTACCACTGTCATCATCATCATCTTTTGGGTTAGTGAATCAATCAAACCTTTCATGATAGTGAGATTGTTTCCCAAATTTCCCTTAAATCAGGGAAGAAATCAGAAACAAACCTTTGGACTGAGAATAAGCTTGTTCCTATGATGCCATTTTTGTTCACTTCAGTGTGAAAAGTGTGAAAAAACACACTTCTTTTTCTTCATCTTCTTGTTCCCTATTTACTGGTCTCTTTCAAAGAGGAAATTGTGAACATCAAACTTATTCTCAACTGTCCTAGTGAAAGTTTTTATTGGCATCTATTTTTATTTTTGAAATTTACCAGTAGCTGCTGCATTTCCCACCCTCGACTTATACTCGAGTCAATAAGTTTTCCCAGTTTTTTGTGGTTAAATTAGGTGCCTCGGCTTATATTCGGGTCGACTTATACTCGAGTATATACGGTAAGTCACTGGATGATTGCTTTTTCAAAATGGAAGCAGCAGCCAGAGGAACTGTGCCAAATTTTAAAGCATGTGTCACTTAAAGCATCCAAGCATCCACTAACCTGCTCCATAGATAATCCCTCATTTTTACAAGTGAAGTAAAGGGACCATGTTGCTTTGTGTCACTCTATTTCAGGATTTTTTAGCCTCCTCCTCCAGAGCTCATGATATGGGAAATGGCTGGGAAATTTCTTCTCCCCCAGCTGTGGCATTTAGATTGGTTGCCTTCATTATACTTGCTGAAGAAATCTTACCTTGGGAAGAAGTCAGCAGCAACAAAAAAGCAAAGGGGGGAAGAAAGTGGGGACTTGAATTTCACACAATTTTTTAGCTGCTATGCCTGATTTGACCATGTTTTTATTCCCCCAGTCAATATTCACCTTTTTAGAGTATCTAAATGGCTCATTTATCTTGGCAGTCTCAGTTGGACATTAGGTTAGACCCATTCATCTTAGCAAGTCGATGTCTAATCTAGAAAGAAAACATATCAAAAAAAATCTTTAAAAGGCCAAGAGACAAAAATACTGTTATAAAACTTACTAATAGATGGCAGAATCCCATATAGAAAATTGTCCTTATTTCCAAGTCCTGAAAAATTCTCAAGTATTTTATTTATTTACTTTTTTATATTGATGTTGCTTAAATAATTATAAAATAAATTGCATCAGTTTTACCCTAAATGTCTAAGAATTGCAGGAATACTACATCATCATGTCTATGTTATATATATTTCCATCACTTGAAATGCTGTTTGAATTCCCATACTTTCCAATCTGAATATCTGAAAAAGCTTCATGAAGGAGTTATCATGTATTTCCTTGGGATTAATAGGGAGGGTAAAAACTACTTAAAGATGACCACTTCATTTCTGAGTCACTACAAGAACATTTCATTCATCTATGAGAACTTCACCAGACTTCTTTTCTCCTTTGAAAGGAATTTCAAAGTTATATTCAAGCAATTGTTGAATATATACTCAACTACATGCAAATTTAAAATAATAATAATAATAATAATAATAATAATAATAATAATAATAATAATAACAACAACAACAACAACAACAACAACAACAACAACCACAATCGGTGGTGGTATTCGGCCAGTTAGCAATGGTTTGGGCAAACCAGCAGCAAGGATTTGGCATGGGTTGCCAAACCAGTAGTAAGTTCTGGCTGGCCACTCCCCTGACCCGGTTGCCTGGTTGCCACTGGCTCACTATCTCTGCTGCCCAATGGTCCCTCAGCTCACCCACCTGATGCTCACCCTTTAAGGTATTTCTTTCTTTTTTTTTCCCTCCCAACAATCAGTGTTTATATGATCAGCTGTGCTGAGATTCCCCTAGCTTGTCTTACTGCTTCACCCAAGAGGATTCCTTGAGGCCCAGAAGGCACCAAAATGGAGCAAGGGGGGCTGCATTCTTCTTCCAGACTCCATTTTTGTTTTCTTTCTGAGCCCCAGGGGAACTTCCTAAGAGCAAAAATGCCCCCAGGAGGCTCCCCTGAGGCCCAGAAGGCCCAAAAATGGAATGAGGGAGATGCTGTGCATACCCTCCAACCTCCATTTTTTTCTTCCTGAGCCTTAGGGGAGCTTCCTGGGAGCAAAAAAGTCCCCCCAGGAGCCTCTTCTGAGGCCCAGAAGGCCCCAAAATGGAGCAGAGGGGTACTGCATGCCCCCTCCAGGCTCAATTTTTTTTCTTTCTGAACCCCAGGAAAGCTTCCTCAGAGCAAAAATGCTCCTCCCCAGAAGGCTTGCCTGAGGCCCAGAAGGTCCCCAAAATGGGTGGGGGTGGATGCAATTTTTTTTAAAAAAAAGCAAAAAAGCCACGCTCACTGTTGTGAATTAATAAAAGTGTTGAATAAAGTTTGTTGAAACCTTAAAGCAAAGTGCAGGGTTCTGGCCCTACACTTCTGATTGGCCGAGAATAGCGATATCGGATTGGTCCGTACAGGAGAATCTGATTGGCTATTAACGAGCCCTTCTCATTGGTTAAAAAGAGCTAACGTTCCTGTGTTTTCATTGGCTAAATACCCAAGAGCTTGCCTATATAAAGGGGGCTGTTGAGGCCGTTCTGAGAGCTGTTGCACCATGTTAAATAAAGAGTTGAAGTTCACTGTTCATCGACTCGTCTCCGTTTCTTGCGCCACGAACAGAACATAACACTGGCGACAAGGGTGGGATGCAGAGATGGCAGAGCTGACTGAACACTACAGAGCGAGAACAGAGCACGTGGCTGAAATGCACCAATGGCGGAACCATGTCCGGCAGCGTCATACCACCCACTCCATTCAACCCGGAACAAGAAGACAGGAACTCATATATGGATCGCTTCCAGATGTTTCTGGAGACCAACAATTTGAAAGATGCCACTACCGGAAAGAAACGGGCGGTATTCCTAACTCATTGCAGGCCAACCGTATTCAAGATGGCCAAAGCACTAGCGAAACCGACAGAAGTGAAGTCCATGGACTAGGACATCCTCGAACCCCTGCTGAGGGCCCACTATGCACCGACCGTACCAATGCTCATGAGAAGGCATGAATTTTACCAGAGAAATCAGCGGAAGGGCGAAAGCGTTGCAGATTTCATAGCGGATCTCTGGAATCTAGGAGGCCTATGCGGGTTTGCCGACCTTGAAGAAGCCCTGAGAGACAGAATAGTTCTGGGATTAGATGCTCCAGGCGTGCAGAGTAAGTTGATGGCGAAAGGCGACATTAGCCTTACAGATGCCATCGCTGACGCTACTGCAGCAGAAGCAACCAGGAAGTCGGCTGCTCGAATGCGCCGCACCCATGCTCCACTTCGCCAACTTGCCAGCGAAGTTTCACCTCACTTAGAAGAACTGGCAATGACAGCCCACCATGAGGACCTCGAATCGTCATCAGAAAGCAATTAAGAAGAGGTCAACTGGCTCCGGTCTGAACGAGACCAACTCCAGAAATCGCAGTACCAATGTGCTGGTTGTGGAGCAAACCACCCCCGATCAGATTGCAAATTCCTTGACGCGCTCTGCCTTGTGTGCGGGAAAAGAGGCCACATCGGATGGGTCTGTAGAAGCAAGCAAGGACCCAGCCAAACCCCGAGGGGGGCTAACTATCGCCAATCTACAGGAAGCCGTCCTACAAAGCGAGAACCCTTGAACCACCAATGGAACAACCACTCCTACAGAAACAGACCCCTAAACCTCTCAACGAAGTGAGAAGAGGCACACCAAACTATTACAATTGGTCACGCCTCATCACTGGACGCCAAGAAGATCCGGGTGAAGGTGGTCATCGAAAACCAGCCTTGTATGATGGAAGTCAATTCAGGATCGTCCCTCTCGATGGTTTCCTGGAAGACCCTCAAGCAACTCATCCCTACCATCCGGCGACAAGACCTCCGATTCCAAAGAATCATACTCAAAGATTATCAAGGAAATCGAATTCCAGTCGTTGGATCCAGCCAAGTCTGTGTCTCCTTTAAAACTCGTACCGCATCTCTACCCTTGACTGTAGTCGACAGGGATCGGCCTAGCTTGTTTGGCCTCCAATGGTTCGCTCCACTTGGAATTGAAGTGGCCGGCATTCACTGAACCAGCAGCAATGACTGGGAAGAGGCTCTCGTCCAAGAATTCCAGGACATCTTTGCAGACAAACTAGGCGAGTACAAGGGGACCCCAATATCATTTAACCTCAACCCCGAAATAGCTCCCATCCGCCTTAAGCCTCATCAAGACCCATTCGCCCTTAAACCAAAGATTGACAAGCAGCTTGATAAATTAATAGCCCAGGGGGTGTTAGAACCAACCGACCATTCTCCCTGGGAAACCCCAATTGTAACACCCATCAAGCCAGATGGATCGTTAAGAATTTGTGGGGACTACCGAGCCACCCTGAATCACGCCCTGCAGCAAAACTCTTACCCGGTACCGGTGGTGCAACACCTTCTCCATTCCCTGGGGGGCCGAAAAGTCTTCACTAAACTAGATCTAGCCCAGGCATACCAACAACTGCCTGTAGACAGAAAAACGGCAGAGGCTCAAACGATCGTTACACACCGAGGTGGGTTTAAATGTAACCGGCTCCAATTCGGAGTAAGCGTGGCCCCGGGAATCTTTCAAAGTTTGATGGAAAGACTATTACAAGGGATAAAAGGTGTTGTCCCCTATTTTGATGATGTTTTAATTGCTGCTCCGACTCAAGAAATACTAAGGGAGCGCCTGGGGTTGGTTCTTCAGAGATTTAAAGACTCGGGTCTCAAAGTTAAGAAAAACAAGTGTCAACTATGTACTGATCGAGTAGAATTTTTAAGATATTTAATAGATAAACAGGGCATTCACCCCACCGATAGCAAACTTAGGGCAATCAAAAACGCCCCAAGACCCTGAAATAAGGTGGATCTCCAGGAGTTCCTAGGCCTTATCAATTTTTATAACATCTTCCTGCCTCACAATGCAACCGTAGTCGAACCCCTACATCATTTATTAGACAAAAAAGCAACCTGGGTTTGGGGGCACCGAGAGGAACAGGCATTTCGACAAGTAAAAAACTTATTGACCTCCGACACTGTTTTCATGCAGTATAATGAAACTTTGCCTTTAACTGTTACTTGTGATGCATCACCCTTCGGAGTGGGCGCCATTTTGAGCCATGTTTTACCAAACGGAAGTGAAGTCCCTGTTGCCTACTTTTCAAAAACACTGTCAAAAGCAGAATGCAATTACAGTCAAATCAATAAGGAAGCTCTTGCTATTGTATCTGCTGTTAAACGATTTCATGAATATATTTATGGGCGAGCTTTCACCATAATAACTGACCACAAACCTTTACTGGGAATAATTGTGGGATATAAACCAACCCCTTATATATTATCTCCCAGAATGACTCGCTGGTCAGAATTCTTGGCTGCCTATAATTATAAGTTGCAACACCGCTTGGGGAAAGCCATTCCCCACACTGACGCATTAAGCCATGCACCGCTTCCAGAAACCGTTGACGACCCTGCTCCAACCGTCACAACACTGCAGATTGAGACACTCCAAAAACCACCGCTGACAGCTCACGATATCGCGATTGAAACTAAACGTGATTCCATTTTAGCACGTGTCCTTAGCTGGGTAGAACGTGGATGGCCATTGGACCAAATCCCTGACAATTACGCTCCCTTCAAAAATCGACAAACGGAACTATTTTCCCAGAAGGGCTGCATCATTTGGGGTGATAGAGTCGTTGTCCCAGAGCGATTACAGCGAGTGGTACTGAGAACCTTGCATGATGGCCACCCCGGCATCGTGCGCATGAAAGCACTCGCACGAAGCTACGCGTGGTAGCCGGGCATAGACAAGCAGATCGAAGCTTGGGTAAAGACTTGTTCCAAATGCCAGGAAGTCAGCAATGCCCCACTGAAAGCAACCCCAACAGAATGGGAAACACCCAGGGGACCATGGTCCCGTATTCATCTTGACTTTGCGGGACCTACGAATGGACACACATTTTTATTAACAGTGGATGCCTACTCGAACTGGCTCAAAATCCATGAGATGAAAAATACAACAACCGAATCGGTCATCAGGAAATTGGACAGATTATTTGCAACACACGGATTACCAGACGTTCTGGTATCCGACAACGGGCCCCAGTTTACCGTGCTTTCTTTTGAACAGTACCTGGCGGACCGCGGTATTCGCCATGCACTAACTTCACCGGTGCATCCTGCAGCCAATGGAAGGGCCGAGCGCATGGTACAATTTGTCAAAAGAACTCTACATAAAATGGACTATGGCGATATCGAAGACAAGATTAACCGGATACTCCTTTTGCAGCACATCACTCCACATTGCGTCACCAACAAAACTCCCGCTGAGTTATTGATGGGATGGAAACTCTACTCCCACCTGGACCGACTACACCCATCGTACGAACCTGAAAAACCACATGGATCCAGCGGGAAATGCCGAAATTTCCAGGTAGGCGACTTGGTTTTTGCAAGAAACTTTTATGGAAACCCATTGTCGGTCGAGGCAACTGTAATCCAAGTAACCAGACCCAGATTGTACTGAGTGAAATGTCACAACAATAAAATATGGAAACGCCATATTGATCAGCTGCATTCAAGGCTACAGTCTGGGGTCTGCGATTCCGGTGATTTCCAAACTGAGGGGGGAGGAGACGCCGAGGAGGCTGAGTTTGGAACGGCGGAAGGCACAAGCGGAACAAACAACCGCTCAGACTCAACATGTGAAGAAGGATCGGGGACAGGGGTTAACTTGCCTCAAAGAGATATAGAGGACATTAATGGTAGCGGAAGTTTAGATACAGAATCAGAGGCACCCTGTTCACCAGATAACGTCCTACCCCAACAAGACTCTAGACAAATACCGGGAGGACAGCGTAAATCAAACAGACGATCAAAACAACCAGCCTACCTCAAAGACTACGTTACCGCACCCCTTAAACGGAACCTGGGGGGAAGGAGTGTTGTGAATTAATAAAAGTGTTTGAATAAAGCTTGTTGAAACCTTAAAGCAAAGTGCAGGGTTCTGGCCCTACACTTCTGATTGGCCGAGAATAGCGATATCGGATTGGTCCGTTCAGGAGAATCTGATTGGCTATTAACGAGCCCTTCTCATTGGTTAAAAAGAGCTATCGTTCCTGTGTTTTCATTGGCTAAATACCCAAGAGCTTGCCTATATAAAAGGGGCTGTTGAGGCCGTTCTGAGAGCTGTGGCACCATGTTAAATAAAGAGTTGAAGTTCACTGTTCATCGACTCATCTCTGTTTCTTGCGCCACACACGGAACATAACACTCACCCAGTCACATGGCCATACCCACCTAGTCATGCTCACCAAGCCACACCCATAGAACTAGTAGTAAAAAGTTTTGAATCCCACCACTGATCACCATCATCCACAGAAGAATAGAAGTAAAAGAACTGGAGAAGATAACAAAAGACAAAGGCCAACAAACAGAAATAGAACATCTATCACAAAGGCAAGCAAGGGTAGTACCAAAACTAATAGACCCCTTGAGTGTAATCCCAAAATAACTAGAGCACTACTTGAACACTATTGGCATTAACAAATTTGCCATCAGTCAATTGCAGAAGACAGCTTTACTTGGAACAGCTTCCATCCTGCGATGATATTGGTAACACCATCAAATGTCCAGATCTGCCTATTCAAAGTCCTTGGTAAGGACTTGATAGACAAAAATGCCAAATCCAGTGTGAACATCTGGCTGACTGTGTGATGGTTAGTAATAACAATAACCATAATAATAATGATAAGTTTAACAACATACTACAAGGAGGTGAAATTGCAGAGTGGTTAACGTCTGGCAATAACGTCTGGCTATTAATGAAAGTTTCAGCAAAAGGGATAGCGTCAGGCAACTACAGGCCAATTACTTGCTTACCAACAACTTTCAAATTGTTTTTTTTAAAATAAATTTTATTAAGTTTCCAAATTTTAAAAACATAGAATAAAATTTTATACATTGTTATCAACATCAAGACATTTATTTTATTTATTAATTTTATTTGGTTTGTCAATTGCTTACAAGATAATAGGTAAAAGTAAAAACATAGTTATGAACAGATGGATACATATAAGAAAAATAAATGAAACAATAGGGCAGGGATGGTAGGCACATTGATGCGCTCATGCATGCCCCCTACAGACCTCTTAGGAAAGGGATGAGGTCAATAGTAGAAAGTCTAAGGTTAAAGTTTTTGGGGTTTGGGGAAGAAACCACAGAGTCAGGTAGAGTATTCCAGACATTGACCACTCTGTTGCTGAAGTCGTATTTCCTGCAATCAAGTTTGGTGCGGTTAACCTTGAGTTTGTATCTATTGTTTGTTCTTGTATTGTTATGGTTGAAGCTGAAGTATTCATTGATAGGTAGGACATTGCAATGTATGATTTTATATACTCTACTTAGATCGGACCGAAGGCAGCGTAGTTCTAGGTTGTCTAGGTCTACAACTTCAACTCTGGTGGCATAAGCTATTGTGCAATAAGTAGAGGAGTAGAGAACTCTTCTTGTGAAATATTTCTGGACTTTCTCAACTGTATTAATATCAGATACGTAATGTCAGTTCCAGACTGATGAGCTGTATTCGAGTATTGGTCTAGCAAATGTTTTGTATGCTCTAGTCCAGTTATTAGTGTAATATTACCAGAGAAAAAGCTACGTAAGATTAGATTAACAACTCTTGTTCCTCTAGTTTTTGTATAGATTTGAGTTCACCCTTTTCATTCAATATTTCACCATATCTAACTGTTTGTTCCTTTTTGTATATTATAGGATAAGAAAATGCTTCAATAGTCAATAACCAGACTGGAATTTTCAAATAACATTGCCTTTTAGCCTTCTCCCAGTTTAACCACAGAGACTGCCATATATAATGTCTTCTAAAATACCCCTGTGTTTTAGTTCCTTTATACCATGAAAAAGCATGCCACCCTAAAAACAAATCATGTCCTTCTAATGTCAACAATCTAGTGTTTCTTAGTGTTATCCATTCCTTAACCCACATCAGATTTGTAGCTTGATAGTACAACTCCCAATTAGGCAAACCAAATCCTCCTCTAATTCTAGCATCTTGCAAAAGTTTTAACTTTATTCTCGCTTTCTTACCTTGCCATATATATTTCAACACAATTTTATTTAAATCTTCAAAGTAATCTTTTCCAAGACTAATTGGAATTGTTTGAAACAAATATAAAATTCTGGGTAATATATTCATCTTGATTGTTGAAATTCTCCCTATTAGTGACAGTTGTAAATTTTCTCATTTCATCAGATCTAGCGGTATCTGATGTTTAAGTTTGATATAATTATTCTCTTTTAATGTACTACATCTTGCTGTCAAATATATCCCCAAGTACTTGATCTTATTCGTAACCTGAATTTTCAATAGGTCTGCAAGTTCTTCCTTTTGTCTTAATAGCATATTCTTTGTCAAGATCTTTCTCTTATCTTTATTTATTTTCAAACCAGCCACCTTTCCATATGTCTCTATCTTTTCTATCAATTTTGATGCTGTTTCTAAAGGGTCTTCTAAGATGAAAACCATATCATCTGCAAATGCTTTCTGCCTAAATTCTTCCTTTTTTATTTTCATTTCTTTTATATTCTTTTCATCTCTAATATTTCTGTTTGGATTAGATTAACAACTCTTAATGCCTTTTTGGCTATGTAGTTACAGTGGGCTCTGGCACTTAGATCATTAGAGATGAGTACTCCAAGATCCTTGACAGAGTTTGGATCATCAACAAGGTCTTGAGTATTCAACTTGTATTTTATTTTCTGATTTTTTTTGCCAATATATAAGACAGAGCATTTTGTTGTTGAGATTTGAAGTTGCCATTTGTTTGCCCATTCTGATACATAGTTGAGGTCTTTTTGGAGGGTAGCAGTATTGTCTGTGGTGTTGAATAGGTTTACATCATCAGCAAAAAGAATGCACTTGCTCTTAATCTGATCACAGAGGTCATTTATTTAGAGTACGAAGAGAGTTGGTACTAAAACACTGCCTTGTGGGACACCACTGTTAACAGGTACAGAATTTGATAGGACGCTCCAAATTTAGACAATTTGTTGTCTCTTTGACAGGAATGCTTCTATCCAGTTGGAGTTGTTATAGGTACATATGACTCTTTTAACTTCAAGTAAAAATATATTGTTATGGTCTTCAACAGTATTGCATCCAGTGAATAGAAATTGCCAATCAAGGGATGAGAGATCATTGTCTATAAGATCATATTTGCCTTTTTTGAAGTTATAATTGGGGATCACATTGTTGTGTTGATTTTTGTGTGGATGTATGTTGAGACAAAAGTCAATCATGTTGTGGTCACTGTTGGAAAAGGGTTCTTTAATTTGTATTCCGTAAATTGAATTCAAACTATTGCAGAAGATGAGATCGAGACAGTTGTTAAGTCTAGTATTGTTGGTTACTAATTGTTCCAGTCCCAGGTTTGTTACAGCATTATAGAAGGTTGCATGTATGGGTTCAGTTTTACATTTGTTTAGGGTCCAGTTAATGTGAGGTAGATTGAAGTCACCAAGAAAGATAAAAGTGTGTGGGCAGGATGTTGCCCATGTTAGTAGTGAATTTAGCTTGTTTACATGTTCAATGTCATAATCAGGGGCTCTGTAACATAGTAAGAATCGAAATGTGATATTTAAGGACAGTTCACAGACGATGGTCACAGGAAGAGCAAGCTCCTGGGTAACTTGGATGTTTTTTAGATGAAAGGACTTTTCATAGAAGATAGCAACACCACCTCCTCTATGGATTTCATGATCTGATCGGTAAACATGATAGTCACATTTTTCAGTATATGTATTTACTTATTACTTTACCATTACATCTTACTCTTACTATAAATCACTATCTTTTATCCTTACATCTCAATCTTCTCCATGGTATATTTACTTATTTATATATTCCCTCATTCTTTTCCTAATTGCCATTTTATTTTCTTTTTATTTCTAAACCACTCATCCCAGACATCCCAGGTCCTATAATAAATTGAATCTTCCCTGTCTTTCATTTTCATCATTAGCCTATCCATCTCTATACAATCCATTGTTTTTTTTAATAACCATGTCTTCCCGGTGGAACCCTTTTTTCCTTCCAGAGTTGTGCATATGAAATCCTTGCAGCTGTTAATATACGTAACATAATATATCTATCTGTTTTATTGCATTTTTGTGTTATTATACCTAATAACAGATTAAATTAGTTTCTGGATTAAATTCAATTTTCTGATTCGTGATTTCTTCTATTCATTGTTTAATTGTATTCCAATATTTTTTCACTTCCTGGCATGTCCACCAGGTATGCAAATAAGTGCCTTTTTCTTTTCCACGTTTCCAACAATTTTGGTCTGAATTAAACATTTTTGCCAATCTAGCGGGGGTGGGTGGGTGCCATCTGTAGAACATTTTGTATTGATTTTCCTTGTATGCTGTGGGTGTAATTAGTTTGTAATTTGATCCCCACATTCTCTCCCAATTTTCCACGTCTATATTGTGGCCAACATTTTTTCACCCATATCACCATCGTCTCTTTGACTACCTCCTCTTCCATTTTAAAGTCTAGTAGAAAGTTATATACTCTTGAAATCATTTTCTTTTCCATTTCTTGTAGAATTTTATCTAATTGATGCTTTTCCATGCAGAAACCAAATTGTTCTTTGTCCTTCTGATATCTCACCTGAATTTGCATGTATGGCCACCAATCTATCTTTATATTTTGTTGCTATAATTCTTGTCTCGTTTTTAATCTTCCTTGTGTGTCTTTGTAATTCCTCTTTTTTCCCAGAGTCATTGCATTTGGGTAGGTTTGTGCTTCCACAGTTGACAACCAGTTCATTATTTTAGTATAATGATTCTTTTTAATCTTGTTCCATGTCTGAATTAATGAATCTCTAATCATGTATCTCCAAAAATATGCATGCTGTTTACATTTCCCATCCCATAGGAAACTATGCCACCCTTTCTGCAAGATGTGACCCTCTATCGACAATACTCTTCTATTTTCCAGGTTGATCCAATCTTTAATCCATACCATAGCCTCAGCCTTATAATACATTTCCCAGCCAGGGAGTCCAAAGCCACCCCTTTCTCTTTTGTACTATAACAATTTCATTTTTATCCTGGCTTTTTTCCCATCCCAAACAAATTTACTTATTATCTAATTCTAATTCTAATTAGATCTAATTCTCTAAAAAAAGGTTTTATCCAATCTTATTGGTACAGTTTGAAAAAGATATAGTATTTTTTGGTAGGGTAGACATTTTAATTGCTGCAATTTTCCCCAGTAGTGATAGCTGTAATTTCCCCCACATTTCCAATTCTTTTTTTATTTGTATTATTAATTTGTCATAGTTATCTTTTTTGATTGAGGAGCATCTTGCTGTTAACCAAATGCCTAAATATTTTACCTTTTTCACACTTTACATTCCCAATTTTCCTTCTAATTCTTTTTTTTAATCTTTTTGCTTACCTTTTAAATTTTTAGTCAATAATTTTGTTTTGTTTATATTAATCTTAAGGTCTGCAACCTTGCCAATTTCCTCTGTTTCCTTTATTAATTTTACTCCTGTATCCTCTGGATCTTCCAAAAAAAAATACTATATCATCGGCAAATGCCTGTACATTATAATGCTCCTTTTAATTAAAGCCCCTTTGATCTCTACATTTTTCCTAACATTTTCCAATAAGTTTTCTAAGGTAAGAATTAAGAGAAGGGGTGACAGTGGGCATCCTGCCTTACTCCCTTATTAATCTTGTTCTGTTACCGTTCATTATTACACTGGCCATCTGTGTCGTATAAATTGTCAAAATCAATTTAATAAATTTATAGTCAAATTGCATGCTTTTTAATTGTTGTATTATGAACTGCCAATTAATATTGTCAAATGCCTTTTGTGCATTGAGGAAGACCATTGCCAATTGTTTTCCTGGGTTTGTTTCATAATATTCTATTATATTCAATACCATTCTGGTATTATTTTTAATTTGTCTATTTGGTAAGAATCTGTTTTGGTTGCTATGAATGATCTGATTAAGGGTTTTTTTCAATCTTTCTTCCATTATGGACATAAATATTTTATAATCAACATTTAAAAGGGATATGGGCCTATAATTTTGAATTAATTGATGGTCTGAATCTTCTTTTGGGATCCATGTTATGTATGTCTCCCCCCATGACTTAGGTAATTTTCCTGTCATCAGTACCTCATTATAGAGTTCTAATAATTGCATTTCTAATTTTCCTTGGAGCGTTTTATACAGCTCCCCTGGGAGACTATCTGATCCCGGTGTCTTATTGTTTTTCTGTTTCAGAATTGCCTCTTGCAATTGTCTTAATGTTATTTCCCTGTTTATCTCTTCTTTATCCTCTTCCGGGAACACAGGTAGCCCTTTTCCTTCTAAGTAATGTTAGATATTTTCCTCTGGTATATGTTCCCCACTATATAATTCGTTAAAAAATTTTTTAACAATATGTTTTTTCTTTTCAGTTTGATGATGTAGTGTACCATCAGCATCTTTCAATTGTTGGATTGCTCTTTTTTTTTTTTTCTTAAGTCTATAGGCTAGCCACCTTCCCAGCTTATTCGCATGTTCAAAATAATTCTATTTTATCTTTTTCATGTCCTGTAACTATTCATCTTGTGCTAACATATTCAATTTATGTCTAATCATTATCCTCTCCGTATTTGCTTTCTTATTAGTGTTTTTTTTTAACTCCTTAAGAGTATCTAGTAGTTTAGATTGTTCTTTTTTTTCCTTGTATCGATGTGTATTATATGAAATTGCTATGCCCCTGATGTATACTTTAGTCATGTCCCATAGGTTTGGAATTGATGTTTGTTGTTTTCCTCCAGAAAGAACTCCAATTCTTTTTCCATCATCTTAACGTATTCTTTTTCTTTCTATCTTTATTTAGCATCCATCTTCTGTTTTTTTTTTTTTATCCTTTCCAAATTATTTTAATGGGATTATGGTCCGCCTATGTGTTAGATTCAATTTCTATTTTTTTTTTTTAATATTATGTTTGATTTCCCCATTTGTTCATAACATATCCAATCTTGACCATGATGTGTGTGGTACTGAATAGTAAATATACTGTTTTTTGTCTGGATTTCTATCTCTTATCTTATCTTATCTATCTTATCTTATCTTATCTTATCTTATCTTATCTTATCTTATCTTATCTTATCTATCTTTTAATCCTAATTCTTATGCCATTTGATATAATACTTTTGGTAATGTTTTCCTTTTCCTTTTTTCCCCCTGGATTTTCATTATTGTAATCTTTTCCTAAATTTGCTATTGCATTGAAATCACCTAGCAGGCATATGTTCTCATTTTCCTGTTCTAATTTTCTGTGTAGTTTTTATAAAAAATTTCTTGTTTCTCATTCGGTGCATATATCACTGTCAATAACATTTTCTTATAATTTATATAAACTTCTAACATCAAAATCCTACCCTCCTCGTCTGCATATACCTATACATATACCATATACAATTTTCAAATTGTTAACTGGTGTGGTAGCTGATTGCAGTCCAACATCATCTAGTTGAAAATAATCTCTTTCCATGTGAACAGAAAGGAAACTACCTCAATAGCAGAGCAACAAAAACTCCTAATTGATAAAATGCTTTTGGAAAACTGCAAAAGAAGGAAGACAAACCTGAATGTAGCATGGATTGATTACAAAAAGGCATTCCACTCTTTGCCACATGACTAGATAATCAAGTGCCTAGAAATAACAGAAGTCAGTAGAAACATCATGAGCTTTGTGTAAAGATTGATGGTACAATGGAAGACATAATTGCAGGTCAATGGTGAGATACTGGGAGAGGTTAATATCAAGAAAGGAGTCTCCATTGGCTTCCAGTTTGCAAGGCTTTGGTGGTGGCAGGAATCCGCGATCGTGCGTGGTTCCTGCTGTGCTTGCCGCCGAAGTGCCTCCAATCCAGCTGGATCTGGAGGATATGGTTGCCCTGTAGAGGCAACCGAAGATAGAGGAGATCTGGGTAGGGGCTTGGGGGTATCGCAAACCCCCTCCGCAGCCAGCTAAACTCCTTTTTTCCAAGGCGGTGGAGCTGCAGTCAGCAATGGCCACCACAAAGAAGCCTGCAGCTGGACAAGATTGTGCAGGAGGAAGTCGGAGAAAGTAAAAGTTTTTGGCTGAACCAGGACAACAAGGAACCTTTGAACACCCTGGAAATTTAATCGCTTGAATGATACATTGTTTCCCAAGAAGACTGTAAAAGCAGCGGAAGAAAATTGAAAAGGAAAGTTATTTTCTCTCGCTCTCCCTCCCCACAGAAATAGCAGATGGAAATCTGAAAAACCTGCTTGGGCACAGAAGGTAACTATACTTGAAATTTAAAGCCAAGGGGATAAAAGATTTCTGAACATTGGAATTAAAAACTAATTTTTTTTTTTTTTGCTATAAGTAGGAGGGAAGAGGTAAAGAACTTATTTTAAGATTGTATTGAAGGAGACTGCTTGGAGTTTATAAGACCAGAAATAAATGGCAATAAGACTTCTAAAAATTTATTTTGGAACTGTGTAATTGAATTCTACCCCAGGAAGAGAAAATATAAAAAGAAGAAAGTGCTAATGAAATAGTTTGTCTTGATTTGGACTGCTTTGTGACTTTGGGATTTTTGAGAACTATTTCTTGAAAGATTAAAAACATTTAGGTTTTTTTTTTTTTAATGGCATTATCTGTTGAAGAATTGCAAATGGAATTTCAAAAGTTAAAAGAAGAGAAACAAGAAGGCAAGGGCTCTTCTGGAGCTATTTTCCACTTGTTAGAAATGGCGATTTCTACATATCAAGAAATACAACAAGAAGAAGGCTGGGATGAAGAAGAAGAAGCTATCTTTAATGGACAAATAATCTTAGTTGAGGAAGAAAAGAGAAAGGGGGGAAAGAAAATGGAGAACTCAGAACTTAAAAAAGCAACCAAGAAAGGGAAAAATAAGATTAAAAATCGATACAATGCCAGAAAGCAACAGAAAAGAGAAATACATCAGAGAGGGGAGATTAAGAGAATGGAGTTTGAGAGATAGGGGAGCAAAAAGGCTAGAACTGACAAGAAAGAAGGGAAAAAGGAAAGAAAAGTCATAAAGGTTTAAAACAAGATGTTAAAAAACAGGTTTTTTTCAGAGACAAAGGGTAAAATATAATTTAAAAAAAAGATTCTGCAAAAGTATGTAAGACTGTATTGTAGTTACTAGTATTTGAAATCGAGTTAGAAAATTGAAATATTATATGAGTTAATAATGCATTAAAGGAAATGTATAAAAATGTTTAAGATTTAATAATAGAGTTTAATTTCCTATGGAATATTGTTATTACTATATTATAAACTTAATTTTCTTTTTTTGTTTTATTATTCTAAAATGTAGTACCTAGAATGTACTAAGCAGAATCAGTATGGAAAGTATGTATTATTTTAAGTGTTAAATTTAGGGGAAAGATAAAAAGTTGTCATACTTCAACCAGTGATTACAGGAGAAATATTGTATTAGAAAGAAAAGATAAATAGATAATTGAAAGAGAACAGACAAAAGATGCAAGTATAATTATCTAAACTGAGATGAAATAAATAAAATAGAATTAAGAGAGTGAATAGAAGAGAGAAAATATATAGAAAATATAGAATGTTAAATAAGATATGAAATAGTATATTAAGTGAGCATGAATTTGATTTATGTCTGTAAAAAAAGATGTAACCCGGGGAAAGCCGCTTTCCAAAAAGAAGTTTTATGTATTTATGTTTTGTGTTTTGTTTGTCTATGTTTGAATTAATAAAACGCTAGAAGAATGTTAGAAGAAAATAACGAAATTGTAAATAAGACAGATGGATATAATGAATATATACAATCCAAGGCAAAAGAAATATAATTGAATAGAAGGAAAGGGAGAAATAAAGAGAAGTTGGAAAAAGATATGAAGTTGAATAGATAAGATAAATATACATATTAAATTGTGTTTGTATGGAAATGTGATAATTTGGAATTATGCTGTCTTTAAATAAGATGTTTTATTTGTTTTTCAGAAAAGATGACTTATGTTATTATATTCTACATTTTGTTTGTTTGGGTATTGTTTTTAAAAATTAATAAAAAATTTTAAAAGAAAAGAAAGGAGTCTCCCTTGTCAACAGTACTGAATAACTCAGGCCATGGCTATCAAATCTACCAGAATATCCCACCTCCTTTACATGGATGATCTGAAATAGAATCACGCTCAACATTGTCAGTTTATATTGCCAAAATATTGCAGTGGAGTTTGGATTGGACAAATGTGCCATACTAACTATCAAATAAGGAAAAATTGTGAAAACTGAAGGAATCAAGATGCCCCATAAAAATAACGTTAAGAGTCTAGATGAAGATGATTACTACAAATACCTGGGTATCTTTCAAGTTGACAACATCAAGCATACTGAAGTCAAAAAAAAGATTAGAAGTGAATGCATCAAGAGAGTGAAGATGATCTTAAAAGTCCAAACTCAATGGCCTTTAAGGCAATCAACACCTGGGCAATTCCAGTCATTATATATATAGCAGGAATAGTGGAATGGAGAGAAGCAGAAATAAAAGCAATGGATAGGAATATCAGCAGTGGTGGGATTCAATTTTTTTACTACCAGTTCTATGGGTGTGGTTTGGTGGGCGTGGCAGGGAAAGAATACTGCAAAATCTCCATTTCCACCCCAGCCCACTAACCTGCTTTCCAGCTCCATTCTCCTGTGCAGAGCAACAAAAGAAGACCCAGCCAATCAGCTGGGACTCAGGAGGCAGAGAATAGATTGGGGCAGGGCCAGTCAGAGGTGGTATTTGCCAAACTACTCAAAATTTCAGTTCTCCAAACAATTCAAAATTTTGCCACCAGCTCTCCAGAACTGGTCAGAACCTGCTGAATACCACCTCTGAGGATCAGATAATGATAATGAATCTATGCCCTTCATCTAGAAGGCAGCTTTACTTGGAACAGTTTCCATCCACGATAATATCTGAAACAATGTCAAACATCCTGATTTGCCTATCTCAGGTCCTTGGTAAGGACTCAATAGGTAGACAAAAATGTCAAACCCAGGTTGACTGTGTGATGATGATGCTGTTGATTATTATTATTATTATTATTATTATTATTATTATTATTATTATTATATCATAATCTTATTTGTGCAATAGAATAAGAAGTGGTAAAAAAGTACAGGAGAAATTCTCTTTATAGTACTGCTAGATAATTATTTTTATATAAATATCTTATGAGCAAAGACATAACTGATGCCAAATTAAAACCTCCCTTTGTGGGTCTCCATAAATGGTACGTAATATATTAATCAAGACTGACTGTGGTTGATTCTAATATGAAATTGCATTTAAATCCCATTTTAATCTCCACTTGTTGGTATTATTAAGAAAACAGCTGTTCGATGGGACTGAGACCAAAATAATGTTTAAGCCAGGAAAAGAAGAATTAAATGAGTTTGGAAAAATTTCAACATACACAGGTGAATCCAAGGCAACTCACTAAAAGTACAAACTATGATTAACCAATCAATAGAAACAACCCAATACAGTACAGAAAATAAACAACATTTGAAACTCTACCATTGTGAAGAGCTACAGATTTTATCTTGATTTTGATATTAAATAGGAAAATGTATGACTTGGGAATTCAGTTCTCAGACTTAGGCAGAACATTGAAAGTGGAAGAACAATGTTATATTTTCTTGCAGTGATTTGTAAGGAAGAGCTCGTTCATCCTTGATACCATGCCTTTTATGTCAGGTTCAGCTATATGAAGAACATGTATCAATCCATGTTCCAGAGCAATCCATGACTTGCTTATAATGTGACTTTGTATGTATATATTGGCTTGGCATGGCTTTGGACCATGTTTGTTTATGCCCAAAACAAGTTTTGATTGTTTGTTTTTAAAGACAATTTTAATAGTGCTAATTTTGACTTATTTATGTGTGTCCTGCTTTGGTGTGCACATATTAATAATGCTGTTATACATTGTTACTTTCTGAGTTTTCTTAGTGGTGTACAGACTATACACATACTTAATTTAGAATGTTATGGTTCAGGATATATAATTTTGAGTCTCTGTAATAATGCTTAACTCCCAAGGTCTGTGATAGTTTTTCAAAGGCTTTTTTTTATCAAAAAATACTTCAACAGCTTTGTTTTAGTCACTATAGAGAAGGAAAAGTACTCAAAGTAATTGCAGTTGTAAAAACCCAATTTAGTGCACAGGTGGCATGCATTTATTAAATATTTCCCACTTAGTCTAGAGAAGAAAATTAGTTGCACATAATTTTGTATAAATATTCAGCTGCATTTGAAGATTGATTTCATATTTCATAGGTCTACCTTGGTGTAGTTTAAACAAAATGAAGTTATTAAAACATATTCATCAAAATGTATCTATTGTTATTGTTTGAAGGAAAAGTATTGTTGAAGGAGAGGAAGAGACAGTAGGGAAGTATTTGTTTGTTTCAAAGCTCACACTAGAATAGTGTCATATTTATGCATTAAATATGATTACACCTTGCCATTCAGAAATAAATTCAGTTATGTTCAGTAAGAAGCCACAGAAAAGAGAGTCAATTGATGTCCTTCAAATTGCATCAGTCCTCATCAAGATGGCCTATAGCACAGCAATGTGGCAATTGTAATTCACAACATCTAGAGGAACCAGGTTACTTTCTCTAGGCTTTAGGATGACAGCTTCACTCTTTTAATGCAGATATATAGTACAGTGCAGCAGCCAGATGGAAGTTCTACTTTAGGTACTACAGTATTCAGTATTGTGGTTGGCCTCTTTTCAGATAGGAAGTATGCTCGAAAGTATAACTCATGGAAAACATGGGCTCCTTTGAATGCAAGTAATTCTAATAAGCCAGGGAAATTATGTTTCCATGGCTAGGAAAGAGGGAATGCTCAGCAGATGTGAATAATATAACCGAGTGCCAAGATGATATGTTAAAATAATTGGGATGATAGTGTGTGTATGTATTTGTGTATGTGTGTGTGTGTGGTTTGAAGAGCTAGGGCAGGGCTGTCAAACTTGTGCCCACAGCCCAGATTCATCCTGTGCTGGCCACACCCACATCCAGTTTAGTGAAGGAGAAAAAAATCCCAATACATCATGTGATGCCATTATGATGACATGAGTTTGACAACCCTGAGCTAGGGCTATTTAAAAGACAAAATAGGGAGGATTTCCAGATATTTTAACTATTACTTTGAAAGCAAATTGTGCTTTCATTATGTACTTCATGTTCAGATTCGGGGATCTGCTCAACTTCATGTTCAACTTCATGTTCAGATTTGGAGATCTGCTCTGGGAAGTTTCTGGAGATTACAAGAGACTGTTTTGCCTTCAATACATGTAACTGTTATATACATTTTATAAAAACAAACTTTAAGTGATTGATAGCTGAATAGGTTTTGGTTTGAACTTACCCTTAGAGACCCGAGTCCTCCTGAAGATAAGGCTGAGTTTTTAATAGGAATACATGTTCCTATTGGAACTTGGAAGAAACTGGTACAAAGTTCAGGAGCATGCTTGACTATTATCCATGACTACAAAGAAGCACAGTGTGTTGAAAACTTTTCAGAAATTCAGAGAATCTTCAGACATTCTTTCCTCACAATGAAACTTGCTAATAATTTGACAAGGGCAGAGGAGAATATACATGTACAGATGCGCACACACACACACATTCAGCATTGCAGAAGTTACCTGTATAAATTCTGTTGTTTGCTGTCTTGAAAAGGAATGCTTTTTGGAGTGGGGAAGCAAAATATTTTTATATATGATTATGATAATGGAATTATTGACATGGGTATATTTAAAAAAAACTCACAGGGGTCTCAATTAATGAATTAATTTGAGAAATTCTGCAAAATGCCCACAGTGATCTGTAAGTAGAAATCCAAATAAATGCAAAGTTAGTCTTAAAGACATTGATCTAGTCTGAAAACTTTAACAATATATGAGATTGTCTCATTAGCCAACAGAGGAATATTGATTGGTTTTAGGACATATTGCCTAATTATTTTGTTGATGTTTCCTTATTAGGACTGCCTTGTCAATTGCATCAAGCTGGCTCTCTACTGACTCTAGTCAATTTCATTCTGCCTTTATTCATGGTAGGCAATACAGGCAGTCTTCCCTTACAACTGACTTCTTCAGCAATCATTTGAAGTTATAACAGTGCTGTCCTTCAGTCATGTCATCAGCAGTATAGTCAGTGTGGATTGTCTTGTTCTTGACTTGTTTTTCTTTTGTTTCAGTCTCTTGCAGAGCAAAGCAGAAGACAGGATGCCAAGAGAGTAAGCAGGCACACAATGGGGAGCACACGTTGAAAGCCATGTGCTGGCACCAGCAGCTGCAAGCAATGACATGCCATGACAAAATTTTACAATGCATCCATAGAGACCTACTCAAATACCTTCCAAAACTATATTATGAAAACTTCAGTCTATCTTATTCATATGGTCATTCTGATATTAATGTCCTTGATTTTGAATTCGTCATGGCAGCAATTAGTAGAAGGGGCTTGGATTGCAGCAACTCTGCCTGAACATACATAGCAGAGTGGACAGACAGAAACAATGGGAGAAAGGTGGTTCCTTGTGTAATGGGTCCTAGCAATGAAGACAATTGGCAGTTAATGAAGCTTGAGGAGGAGGCGTGACACATGGGCAGATAATGAAATGCCTATTCCTTTTCCTACTGCTGCGTTTCAAACCGACTTTACCTTCCTAATGGTCTTCAAGGGCAGCCCTATATAGAATGCATTAATCAGCTTGTTCCCAAAACAAGCACCACACAGCCTTCTTTTCTGCCTAAAAAGGATTTAGAATAATAATAATGTAGAAGGAAGCTTGCTACATAAAGATCAGGAACTTCCAAGCTCATGAAAGCAAGCATGTCATCTGTGGACAACCCAGCAATATAGAAGGACATTCCCCCATTGCGTGGGGGGAAAACTTTGGATATGGGATAGATTTGGATAAATGGCAGATATTATGGACTAGAAATTATAAGTTAACTATGTCAATGGCCTATGAAGAGAATTTGTATAAGATGTTTTACAGGTGGCACTTACCCCCAGTGAGAACTGCAAAGATGTTTAAAGATAAATCGGCAAAGTGTTGGAAATGTCATCAGATACCTGGATCATATTACCTTATGTGGTGGACATGCATTGACACTAAAAAATATTGGACTAGAATACACATGTGGTTGGAAGAAATGATAAAACAACACATAGATTTAAAAACAGAGATATTTTTATTGGGAATTTTGCCTGAAGGTTACAATAAAGAGATATCATACTTGATTATCAATATATTAACAGTAGCTAGAATTGTATTTGCACAACATTAGAAAAATGAGAAAATTCCGATGAAGAGGAAATAATTAAGAAAATAATGGAATGTGCAGAAATGAGTAGATTGACAATGGCAATTAGAGAACAGGAAGAAAAAAGATTATTATAAAATTTGGAATCTATTCTATGAATGGCTAGATAGAAGAGTAAGAAATTGAAATATGTAATGATAGTATGATATATAACAATTGATTGAAATAGATTAAGTAACAAAATGAATACAATTTAAATAAAGATGAAATATATTCTTGAAAGATAATAATTGTAATGTTAATGATAATATAACAACTGATAAATGTGATATCATATATTGATTAGAATGGTTATAAATATAAACAAGTATGATAATATAATTATGAGCACAAGAGATATGTACCCAGCCGACACACCATTGAATGGAAAATGGTTCTTTGTCTTTGTTACAAAATAAAAAAAACTTTTCAAAAAAAGAAGGAAAAGGATGTTCTTTCAGGCAACCAATAAGTGAGTTTAGCTTCCCCCTGCTCCTGCCCAAATTATCCACAACCCTCACATTGGAGTTGATGGAAAAATGTTTCTTATCCAATTGCTTCGTTTCAGACAAAAGCATCAGCACTCTAAGTCCAGTATATGAAAGAAGCAAAAGCTTTCAACTGATGGATGTAATTGACTGTAAACTATAAGCAACCTAATCTCTTGACTTCTGAATTAGTGACCCTGGTTCTTGGAGAAGTAGAGAAGAGACAAGACACCTTTGCATTGTCAAATGGATTAGTGCACGGTCAATAAAATTGCTTCTAGAGCCAAGAAAACTACAGGGCTAGGTATGTGTCTATTTGTCAGTGTGTTTGTGTGTGTGTGCATGTGTGAGTATTTGTGTTTTTTCATTCAAAGATGCAGACAATGTCTGTAGTCAAAGCACTCTAGTGTAAAAGACAACTGGAATGTGTCTTGAGCTTAGACAAAATAAATGAATAGTCCTCCACAGCAGCAGCTGTTTCTCGACAGACAGGGAAACAACTGGTTTTTTACTATTTGACAAAATGTCATTGCAGCAAAAAGATAATAATTTATAGCTATGGATCTAGAGGGGATTCATTTTCTTCCTCTAAAAATGAAATACAGATATTAAAGGGAGTTGAGCTTGCTAGGACTACTGTAGGCTGATTATCATTCATCACTAGGTAAATAATTTTTCAGCATCTTACTAGACCAAACTGTGAGGTGGAGTAGGGGTGATAACTGATAGACCAGTGAGTTCTAGTCCCAGCATGAAGGTCACTTTAGGTCAGTCGTTCTCTGTCAGTATAACCCACCTCATAGAATTATTGTTATGGGGAAAAGAGGAAGAGGAAGGCATATTAGGTATGTTTACATATACCACTCCAGTATCTGATTTTTTTTTCATACAACCAATGTTGTGCTTCTATGGTTAGATGGCCTAGATATTGGCCCCTGAATTTAGATCCTTTTAACATTCATATTTGCTTGACACTTGAGTGCTAACTCAGGATGGGGTGAGTTTTCAACCTTTGCTCCAGCTCCTGTCAGGGACATGAAAGGAGCCCTCAACTGGGCATCTCCCAGGCAATAGTGATGTCACTGGGTAATCCTTTCAAACCCAGAAGCACCTTGATGCTTTTGGCATGAGTACAATGTGAATAAAGGCAGAATATAAACACAATGATAATATAAAATATAACAATGTAATCTTACCCAGACTTAACATTAGAGTAGGCACTAAGAAAGCTGTTGCACTAAGAAAGCTGTTGCCAGAATTGAATTGTAGTCCACCAGCACTTTTTTTGGGTGGGGTTGCAAAAGTTCCCAAAATCAGTGAAATGAAAATCTTTGAGAAGAGGGTCAAAGGGATTAGATTTGCAAAAACCTGAAACATTGATTTTGTGTGGCCCTCAAGATGATAGAAATTGTGCACATTTGAAGAGTTGAAGAATACAACCAAAATGATCAGGGACTCAAATAGTTTTCTGAGAAGAAACAGTGGAATATTTGGAATTTTGTTTAAAAAAAAGGATCTAAAATTTTATGTTGTTAAGGTATATAAAACTATGCCAATGTTTGAGATAGAAAATATACTTTTCTGCTTATTCTGAAACTTTGGGACCAGCAGATACTCAATGAATATGATTGAAAGGATATTGAAAGCAGACATTAAGAAAACACTTCTTTATACAGCACATGATTATTTTTAATGGAATTCATTATCTGAAGACAGTAATGGCCATTCAATCAGCAATTTTACAAAGGGATCAGTTTCCATCTTTTCCTGGAAAGCATTGAAGAGTCATGTGGTTGGCTACTTTGAGAAAGAAAATGCTGAAGTCAGATGGGCCTTGGCCTAATAAATTATTTTTATGGTTTTTTTTTTTTTTTGAGCAAGAATCAAATTACTTCAGATTATAATGTTTTGCAGTAGATTCCTACATTGGTAGAAGTTAGATTAGATATTTATTAAAGCTCCTTCAAACTCTTATCATCTGTTATTCTGTGGTTTAGTATCTACCCAACAATAAAATTCACTTCCTTTTAAATTTGCAATTACATAGAAAAATCTGTCTTTTAGTGTTGTTGGGAATTAGTTTGAAAGGAAGAATATTCTTATTTTGAGCTGCAGGCTCTTCTTAGCAAATGAGAATAAACAGAGGGGGATATATATTTCCCAATTAACCTTATTTTGGCCTCCCAGCATGTATGAAAATCTGTTTTATACAATCTTATGAATACTAGAGGTCTATTTTTGTGGAATTCAACATTTCCTAATTGATCATTCATCTAATGATAAGCCAAGATGCTTCTTGTCACCAGGCATTCATATTTAACTCTTAATAAATCTAATAATAAATCTGGTACTCATTATCATACTGAATATGGTACACTATCATATTGAACATGACTTGTTTTGTTTTAATTTCTTTCTGCAAAATTATCTTGATTTTTGCTTAAAAACCAATCTGTTTTCCCAAAATAAAATTTGGTTTAACACACAGGCATACACACATGCCATACTGTTTTCTTACTGTGGAAAGACAAGTAGTGAAATGTTCAAGAGCTATGATAATGGAATGTAATATGCACTTGTAGAAAGTAAAACTGAATTGCCTCCAGTACTTATATCTATGTAGAACATTAATTATAAAAATGTTTCATATTTGAAAATAGAAAGAGGCTGTTATAAAGACTATAAATTACTTTCTTCCTTTAGTAGATAGTGGAAACCATTCCATTTGAAGATTTCCATTTACTGTGTGAGGCTTTATTTATCCAGCATAAAATATATGCCGATACCTGGAATGGAATGGAATGGAATGGCAGAGGGGTGTGTCTCTGCTTCTAAGTTCACTGCATTCCAAGCCAGATAACAGTTGAATGTTATATACAACATTCTCAACATTCATACTCTTGCCTATGGTAATGTTTGTTATTTCTTCTACAATCAATGCATTCACACAGAGACCTAATTTCTTTTCTGGAATTTTTAGATATTGTCTTATACAAAGTAGAATTGTTTCATGATGTAATTCTGGGATGTCATGCCCCTGGTGGACACTGACTCTGAGGAAGAGGAGGAACAGCCAACAGGGAGTGGGAGTGTGGCTCCAGAGGTGGTGGAGGAGGCTGAGGAAGGGCAGAGGCCAGCTGAGCAGTCAGAGGATCCAGGCACATCCCCTATCCACCCTAGGTCATGCAGGGAGGAGAGGATCAGGAAAAACCAAGATCTACTCAAGAGATTACCATGATCCTCCTTGTGGCTTGAAGGTGGGAGCTATGTATATAAGTTTGCAACTGCGCAGTTAGAATTTGCAGGAGTCAATTTAGTGTTCACATTGAAAGAGGTTTATCTTTGCTGGTATTTTACCCATGGACTTTTCTCAGTTATTTTCCTGGAGTTTATGATTAGTTATCTTGGCTACTTCGGAACTCTCATTAATGCAGTTTGTTTTGGTTTTCTGTTTGCCTCATTATTTGCTTTTGTGACTTTAAACTGTGCCTAATAAAACAGTGAAGTTAAGTTAAAGGCCTTATTGGACTTTAATATATGTTTTGGGTTTTGGGTTATTTTGAGAGACTACGGGTCATCACATTTTAACTCCTGCAACCCCTTCAACTTATTTTTACTTTTTGTGGGGTGACCATGGATCAGCTCAGAGCAGAGATTGCCAAATTAACCCAGCAAGTGGCTCTTTTGACTGCACAGGTGGCACAAATGCAAGCTGCCCGGCCACACAGAAAATGCCCAGTGGTAGTGCTAGATAAATTTGATGGTTCGCTGGCCCAATTTCCAGCATTTTTGTGGCAGTGCCAGCTTTACATGAGCCTTTGGCCTGAGGACTTTCCCACTGACTGGGATAAGGTGGGGTTTTGATTAGTTTGTTGTCAGGCTTTGCAGCACGTTGAGCAACACCTCTGCTGACCCAGCCCAATCAGGTGTTGGACAATTATGCTGAGTTTTGCCATCAGTTTCAGGGCATGTTTGAGGACCCTGTTTGAAGCAAAAAAGCAAACAGACGTTTGAGAGTTGAAGCAGGGGCTTGGCTCACTCATGGATTATATTGCTAGTTTTTTGGATGGTTGCTCAGGATGTACAATGAATGAGGCAGCACTATTAGACCAGTTCCAGGAGGGTTTGTCATTGGAGCTTCTGAATGAGTTGGCATGCACTGAATGCCCTCACACCCTTCAGGAGCTCATGCATTTGTGTCTTTTATCGATGATAGACTTCAGCAGTGATGGGTGAGATGATGGACAGAGACTATATCTGTTTCCAGCAAGATGGTGCCCTTGGTGGAAGTGCCTTTGGAGGAACCCATGCAATTGGGGGCTGGCTGCCCTCACCTGACTCAAGTAGAAAAGAATAGACATCATCGTGATGGTTTATGCCTCTATTGTGGCAATCAAGGCCATTTTGCGGACAAGTGTCCTGTTAAGACATCCAAAGCAGCGATACCTGCAGTGGTGAGAAACGAGCATTGCTCGGCCTACAGAGGTCTGCAGGTCGGGGTGTAAAGTCTATAGGCCCACCATCTTCACCAACCTTGCCACCCTCACCACCTTTGACATCTTCGACATCTCCACCACAGTTGCTATTGGTGAAGCATCCTGTGCTGCCAGCAAGTGTGTTTGTGCCTGGTGTGGGAGTGGTGGAGATCCCAGCTTTGGTCGATTCAGGGGCCACAGCCAATTTCATGGATGCTCATTTTTTTCAAGCAGTGGTTCATTCCTCAGCAACAGGTATCCCCACCAGTAATGGTGCAGAAGATTGATGGTCAGCCCCTTCATTCGGGAACTGTGGTTGCTACAACTAAACCCCTTTGCATGCGTATTGGGCAGCATGTGGAGAAAACCGTGTTTTATGTTGCTGCAGTGCCTCATTTTCCAGTGGTGCTGGGTTTGGAGTCGTTACAGGCCCATGATCTACACATTGTCTAGTTGTCTGGAGCTGTGCAATTCCTTGATAGGAAGTGTGCCAACCATTGCTTGAGCTCCTGTGCAGGAAGTATGGCTACACCTGTGGACCTGGATCTACCTGCAGAGTTGGTGGACTTTGCTGATGTGTTTGGGGAGAAGGAGACGGATCAGTTCCCTCCACATCGGGCATATGATTGTCCAATCGACTTGTTGCCTGATGCAAAATTGCCGGTGGGTCAGATATATTCCCTGTCAGAACTGGAGTTGGCTGCATTGCGGGATTGACAAGAACCTCCAGAATGGGTATATCTGGCCTTCTACCTCCCCATTGGCTGCACTGGTGCTTTTTTAGAAATTGGGGAAGCTATGTTTGTGTTGTGATTACTGCAAGCTGATCTGCAATTCCTCACAGTGAGGAATTGGTAGCTGCTTTGCCTCATCCCAGAAACTGATTTGCAAGCTAAGATCTTTATGAAGTTGGACTTGCATGGGGCCTACAATCTGGTTTGCATTCGTGCAGGGGATGAGGGGAAAACAGCTTTCCAGATGAGGTATGGGTATTTTCAGTATACCCTTATGCCTTTTGGATTAACCAATGCCCCAGCTGTATTCACGCATTTCATGCATGATGTTTTCCATGATTTGTTGGATCAATTCATGGTCATTTATTTAGCTGACATTTTGATTTACTCAGACTCCCTGCAGGAACATTGGCAGCATGTGCGGCTGGTGTTGCAACATTTGTGTGATAACCACCTGTTTACTAAATGTGAGAAGTATCAGTTTGCACAAATCACGATTGACTTCTTGCTGGGGTGGAAATGGACCTGGAAAAAATTCAATCATTGTAGGAGTTGGAACCTCCACAGCGGGATAAGGATATGAAATGATTGTTGGGGTTTGCGAACTACTACTGCACATTTATTCCCCACTTTGCTGCCTTGACTGCTCCCCTTTCTAATCTGCTCAAGAAGGGGAAGAAGTTCCATTGAGGTGCTGAGGAGCAGGTAGTTTCCGAGGTGTTCAAAGTTGCCTTTGCTTCTGAGCCTATCCTCAAACACCCTGATCCAGGCCAGCATTTGTGGTGGAAACAGATGCTTCCAATGTGGCTGTTGGTGCGGTGCTCCTCCAGGCCCGTGCTCTCACAGGCACCTTGTTTCCATGCACTTATTATTCCAGGAAGTTGTCGGCTCCAGAGCACAACTATACAATTTGGAACAAGGAGCTATTGGTGGTTAAGATCGTTTTTGAGACATGGCAGCACCACCTGGAGGGGGATCATCACCAAATCGAGGTTCGGATGGATCATTGCAATTTGGAACACCTACGTACAGCCCAGACATTCAACCAGCATCAGGTGAGATGGTCCTTTTTCTTTGTCTATTCGATTTCTGGGTGACCTATGTTCCAAATGGAGGGAATCAATGTGCCAAAGCCCTATCTTGGAAGCCCAAGTATACCTGAAGGGAGGATAAAATCTTGCCCCAGATGGTGATTCCATTGGAGTGGTTTGTGGCCACTGAGGAACCTGTCGACCTTCGAGTGAGGATTCAGGAGGTGCAGTGGCAGTACCCATTTGTGGCAGCTCAATGTCGAGAATTGGATGAGAATGGGAGACAAGAGACTCCTTGGGCATATATTGGAGACCTGTTGCTGTTCTGTGATTGCATTTATGTGCCTGGATCGCATTCATGGCCTTATCCTATGTCAATGTCATGATAGTCCAGTGGCAGGACACTTTGGGGTGTTCAAAACACTGCACCTCATCTCTAGGAAATTTTGGTGGCCGAGACTTAAACATGTTGTGTCGGGATATGTGTCGTCCTGTGGGATCTGTTGCCAAGCCAAGTATGCTCCTGGTATGCCCCCTGATCTCTTGCAGCCCTTGCCCACCCCAGAACGACTGTGAGGGGCAGTTTCATTGGATTTCATCATTGAGTTACCACCACCAAATGGTGCCACAACCATTTAGGTGGTGGTGGATATGTTGACTAAAATGGCCCACTTTATTCCATGTGCAGGTCTTCCATTGGCCAAGATAATAGCTCAATTTTTTATCTTCCATGTTTTCCAGTTGCATGGGTTACCAGACCACATGGTATCAGATTGGGAGGGTACAATTTACGGCACGCTTCTGGCAGACCCAACTTGTGAAACTGCAGGTTCAGGCATGTCTGTCGTCTGCTCATCACCCTGAAACTGATGGGGGGACAGAGAGAATGAATGCCATTTTGGAGCAGTACCTCTGCTGTTTCAGCAATACTCAACAAGACAATTGGATGGAAGTGCTGCTGGTGGCAGAATTTGCTTATAACAATCCTCAACATGCATCCATCCATGTGTACCCTTTCTTTGCTATCTATGGGTTAATCCACAATTTTTACCTTTAGCCCCATCTGATCCCTCAGTTCTGGCAGTAGATATATTTTTGCAGGAGTTAAAAGCCATGCACCACATGGTCCACACTCAACTAGAGAGAGCCAAGGAAGACTATAAACAGTTTGCAGACCGACATCATCACAATGTTCCATCTTTCACTGTCAGCAATCAGGTTTGGCTCTCGACTCAATATTTACCAATGACACGACCATCAAAAAAGCTCGATCACCGTTACTTGGGACCTTTTCTGGTCAAGGCAGTGATCAATCCTGTGGCTTATCATCTCTCTGCCATGGACCCTGCGAATCCATCCTGTTTTTTTATCATTCCCTGTTAGTCCCTGCCTTGGCCAACAGTCTGCATAGACCAGCTCCATCACTGCCGGCTCCAGTAGCCCCTCTGGGAGAAGAGGAGTACAAAGTAGATAGCATCCGAAATTCACGCCAGTTGCGGGGCTGATTTCAGTATTTGGTGGCATGGAAAGGTTATGGACCAGAGGACTTCACCTGTGTCGATGCCACTGATGTTCATGCTCATCATTTGGTGCAGGACTTTCATGCTTGGTTTACTCAACATCCTCATCTGCCTGATCCTGGGGGAGGGGGCCCTGCAGGGGGGATAGTGTCATGCCCCTGGTGGAGACTGACTCTGAGGAAGAGGAAGAACAGCCAACAGGGAGTGGGAGTGTGGCTCTGGAAGTGGTGGAGGAGGCTGGGGAAGGGCAGAGGCTGGCTGAGCAGTCAGAGGATCCAGGCCCATCCCCTATCCATCCTAGGTCACACAGGGAGGAGAGGATCAGGGAAAAGTGAAGTCTACTCATGAGGAGATTACCATGATCCTCCTTGTGGCTTGCAGGTGGGAGCTATGCATATAAGTTTGCAACTGCGCAGTTAGAATTTGCAGGAGTCAATTTAGTGTCTGCCTTGAAAGAGGTTTATCTTGCTGGCATTCTTCCCATGGACTTTTCTCAGTTATTTTCCTGGAGTTTATGATTAGTTATCTTGGCTTGCTTCAGAACTCTCATCAATGCAGTTTGTTTTGGTTTTCTGTTCACATTATTTACTTTTGTGACTTTAAAACAGTGAGGTTAAGTTCAAGGCCTCACCGGACTTTAATATATGTTTTCAGTTTTGGGTTATTGACTACGGGTCATCATATGTCTTTGTTGAGCTTGTCTTTGTTTTTCTTTTTTTCTTTGGAAGTCCAATCTCTACGTTTGCTTTTTATTTTAAAGGGAAAGCCTTAAAAGCCTCTTTTTTTCCTTTCCTGGTATTTTTTTTTTTCATATACCTTTCTTGTTTATTCCCATCACTCTTTTCTATTTGACACCTTTCAATTGGATTAAGGTGTTTAAGAACCTGAAGAATTTTTCCTTTCTTTTTTTTTTCTTTTTTCTTAAGCCTTTTTCTTCATCTAACTATTGATTGGATTAAGGTATACAAGAACCTGAAGAAATTTTGTCCTCTCTTTTTTTTCTTTTTTTATCATTATTATTGGGCTTCTTTTTTCTACTGTTTTTATTTTGAACTATAATTGGTTACTTCACAATTGGATTAAGGTTTAGAAGAACCTGAAGATTTTGAATTGCTTAAAATGAGTAGGAAATTTACAGCTCCTGGTTCTTCAACATCTACTTCTTCCTCTCCACCACCTGGAAGACAACGTTTAATACAGACAATGTTAAAGCAAGAAAAAGAACAAGAAAAAGTGACTCTGCAGATGATTATGCAAGGAATTCAAAATATTCAAGCAAGATCAGAGAATATTGAAAAGAGAATAGAGAACATTGAACAAAGAACAGAGAACATTGAAAAAAGAACAGAGAACATTGAACAAAGAACAGGGAAAACCGATGAAAAAGTGGAGAACATCCAACAAATGATGTTGAAGTATGATGAGAGATTCCAAAAAATTGAAGAAGATAAACAAAGAGACAAGAAGATTGGAGATATTGATAATAGATTAATGGTGGTTGAACAAGATAAAAGTGGTATGTTGAGATGGGAGATGGATAGATCAGAATTCTATCATAGATTCCAAAACGTAGAGGAAGAAAAAGGGCAAAATTTAGCTGAGATAATGATAGAAATAGTGGCTGAAGCTTTGGAAATAACTCAAGAGAATGATAGAAATACTGGCTGAAGCTTTGGAAATAACTCAAGACAAGATGATGGATGGAATAGATGAGGTTTATCGAGTTTTCACAAGATATGCAATGAGAAATAACTTACCAAGAGAAGTTCACATTAGATTTACAAAGAAAGCCATTAAAATACAAATATTGCAAGTGGAAAAAGAGAAAACATTGAAATATAAAGACAAGGAGATTGTGGTCTTGAAACAAATACCCAGAAGAGTGAGAGAGATGAGAAGAGAATACCAATTCCTGACTAAAATGCTACTTAAAAAAGAGGTGAATTATAGATGGCTGATTCCAGAAGTTTTAATGTTCACATGGCAAGAACAGAGACATAGAATTGGCTCAATTGAGAAAGCAGAATTATTTTATAGAGAATTTTTTGGAGGGAAGAGGAAGAGGCAGAAAAAGAGATCTCACTAATTGAATTCCAAGAGGACTGCCAAATGGTGACCGAAAAAGAAGAAGGTGCAGTAGGTGGAAAGGTAGAAGCCAAAGAACAACATGAACTAAGATCTATGAGAGCTGCTAAACCTAACTGTAAAATATAACCATGGAAGAGAAAAAATTGATTACAATTAATATAAATTGACTTAACTCAGATGTTAAAAGAAGGAAAACCTTTCACAAATTAGAGAAATTAAAATTTGATATAATTTGTCTACAAGAGTTACATATAAAAAAACAATATGAACAATTGTTGGTACAGCCAAAATTAGGGAAAAAATTTACTTCCTTGACACAATGTAAGAAAAGAGGAATGATTTTATATATTAAAGAGACCACCCCAGCAAAATTGATTTATACCGATGATGATGAAAGAATACTAATGGTGAAAATAATGGACAATAATACAAAAACACTCCTGATTGCAATTTATGCTCTGAATGACAAACAAGAAGAATTCTACAAAAAATTACATATGAAAATAATTGAACTGGACTATGCTAATGTAGTTATGATGGGAGATTTTAATGGAATTGTAGACAATAAATTGGACTATGCAGCACAGAAAACAATAAAGCAAAACAGAAAGACTCTCCCTAAATCTTTTTTTAAAATGGTAGATATAATAAACTTAAAAGATACATGGAGAGAAAGAAATGCTAAAACTAAACAAAACATCTTCTATTCAAATAGACACTTATCATGGTCCAGAATAAATATGATATGGATGTCAACAGAATTAATATCTAACATTCAAGAAATAAATATTGAAACAAGTACTTGGGCAGATCACAATCCAATGACAATTAAATGGAAAGGACAAAAAAGAAGATCTAGGTGGACGTTAAATAATACTATTTTAAAGGAAAAGGCTTCACACAATGGATGGAGAAAGAATTGGTTTTTTTCTTTAGAGAAAACAAAAAAGAAGATACACCAATTCAGGATGTATGGGATATAATAAAATCATATGTTAGAGGTTTGATAATAGACTATACAAGGAAAAGGAATACTATGAAAAGACTAGCCTCAAAGGCCTTAGAGGATGAGCATAAAAGACTTGAAAAAGAACTACAGAAAATGCCACAGAAAAAGGAAATCAAGCTAAAAATGGATATAAATAAACATAAAATGAGTCAAATAGAAAAAGAAGAATTAGCACAGAATATTATAGGTGCTAAACAAAACTACTTTGAAGACACAAACAAACCAGGTAGATGGCTAGCATACAAATTGAGAAAGGAGAAAGAATCAAGGAAAATATTGCAATTAATAGATGATCAAGGCCAAGTTTGCCATTGTAGTAAAGAGAAGAAGGAAATCATTCGAGACTTCAATGGGAAATTATATATGCAAGAGAATATTGATGAGGAAAGAGTTAAACAACACTTACAGAATGCTAATTTATCTCAGAATGCTACAGATACCTAAAGAGACTGAAAAAATGTTAGAAAGCAATATAATGATGATGGAGTTAACTGAAGCACTCAAGAAGCAAAATAATGGAAAGGCACCAGGCCCAGATGGACTTCTGGCAGAATTTTATAAAACATTACAAGAATTGTTGAATCTTCCATTGCTAAAAGTTATGAATGAAATTATGTTAAAGAAGAAACCAAAATCATGGTCAGAAGCCTATATTACACTTATTCCAAAAAAGGAGGCCGACCCATTACAAATTAAGAACTATAGACCCATTTCTCTACTAAATGCAAATTATAAAATTTTTGCTTCTATATTGATAGAAAGACTTACAAAATTATTTAAATAATTTTATCCATCCTGATCAAAATGGATTTCTGCAAAAGAAACAAATTAAAGATGATATGAGAGTAATCTTGGACACCTTGGAATACTACGAGGCACATCCTGAAAAACAAATGGCTCTGATATTTCTAGATGCACAGAAGGCATTTGATAATGTGAATTGGCGATTCATGTTATTACTCTTGGAACAGATGGGTTTTGCTAGAAAATTTATTTAAGCAATAGAAGCTATATTGTTGTAACTATGTATCATTCATGTGATTGAAACTATGTATCATTGCAACTATGTATCATTCAAGCATTTGCAACATTGTATCATTCACGTGTAATCATTAACTTCTGTCTCTTCAGTGACCTTTGCAAGGCACGTACAAGAGACAAGGAGATAGATGTTTGTTGAATAAGCTTATCCACTTTGTAAATAATCTGTCCGGTATGCAGCTTTGTAAACATGCACATCCTGATGAGATTAACATGTTTGACTTGAGCTTTTTAATCAAATCATTTTCTTGTAAAAAAGCACAATAAAAGAGCGTGTGCCAAGACATTCGGGGCGCGCTCATCAAGAGGAAACTTTGCTTCCTGTCGTTTCTCTTCCCTTTGCTCCCTTTCATGAGCCGCCCATCAGATGCGGGATGGCAGATACCGCATTATGGTGACCCCGACGTGATTCCCTAAGGGGGATACGCAGTGACGCGCCCATATCTTATCAGCTCGATGGGAGCTGTGCATCGCCAGGCCTGAAGTGAATTGCATGTCATCGGATCTGAAACACGGTCTCGACTTTTCGTAAGTATGGGTGAAAACTTTTCTCAACAGCAGACGCAGCATCTGAAGGAATTGAGGGAGTTAGTCACTTCTTCTTAATACTCTGCTAATTTAAAGGGCTCTCCTGTAAAAAAGAAACTTATTGCTACATTATTGGCTTATATGTGGCAACATTGTCCCAATTATTCAGAGGAAGCGTCCTTAAAAATTTCCAATTGGCAAAAAATTGGTGAACATCTCCATTGTCCTCCTCGTGCACCTATTGGCATTTTGGTCACTTGGAGGAAAATTATGGAGGCTTTAAAAGTCCATTATAAAATAGAAGCAGGGAGTATGTTTGAATCTCCCCCGCCAAGTTATGATAACTTTTCAATTTTCCCTAACTCAGGCAGAAGCTGCTACCATTATTCAACAATGCCCCACATGTAGTAAGCAAGGGCATTCCATTCCCATAGGAGTAAATCCTAGAGGATTAAAAGCTTGTGAAATTTGGCAAATGGATGTAACTCAGTATCCACCTTTTGCTCCTTGGAAATATTTGCACGTTTCCATAGATACATATTCAGGGTTTATTCTGGCTACTCCTCAAAGGGGAGAAACTGTAAAACATGTCATCAATCATTCAATTCGTACCTTTGCCTCGCTGGGACGTCCAAAAGAAATAAAAACAGACAATGGACCTGCCTATACAAGTTCTGCTTTTCAGGACTTCTGTAACAGATGGGATGTAACCCACAAGTTTGGGATTCCCTACAACAGCCAGGGACAGGCTATTGTGGAACAAGCGAACTTGTCTCTGAAACGTGCTCTTGATCGATATTCATTGCGGAAAAACCCCCGAACCTCCCAGCATTGCAAAATTCTCTTAACATTTGTCTTCACACTTTAAACTTTCTTAATCTGATTGGCATTCCTCCCATTTCTGCTGCTTCGCGTCATTTTTCCTCCCCCTCACCCCCACCTAACAGACCTCTAGTATATTATCGCAGATTGCCAGATCCTGCCTGGCAGGGTCCTGCTGAGCTTCTCACTTGGGGACGAAGCTACGCTGCAATCTTGCTGGATCCCTGGTCGGGCAGTAAGACCCTATCATGGGAATTCCTCTGCTACATCTGTATCTTAAAACTCTTCCTGATATTCTTGCCTATATCTTCTTTGCAATTTCTACCTTACTTCAACAAAACCTATGCTTCCTGTCAAAAGACTATTCGTGTTAAAACCATTTCATTAACAGAAGGCTATTATACTTGTTCCATGTGGGTACGTCATGAAAATGCTACCCGTAGTTTTCACTCTGTCACTTCTGTTTTATTTAAAGAACACTCTACCACTCGCTCTTTTGTTCCTTCTTTACTCTTCCTATGGAAAGGAACCTTAAAATCTTTTCCTCTATTCAATTTAAAATTAGAGGGACCTAAATGTCCTTATATTGTATTATGGGTTTCCCCACCCCAACTAACATCCTTGATGAATTACCAAATTAATCTTTATTGTCATTATTGTAATTATTATCCTTTTTCTACTAATTGAATTCCCTCCTCATCTCGTAAATGTTCTACAACTAACTTGTCCATAGCCCTCTCTCCTACTTGTCATGTTTTTATATACCCGAACTCTGATCCTGTCAACAAACGACGCTTCAAAAGAACTGTCCATGATGATCCGCAGAAGCCTCATAGAAGAGATAATATTGCCTGGACTATAACTGACTTTCAAAAAGTTCGTTTAAGTTCTACAACCAATTTTTCTTGCATAGAAAACTTCTACCCACCACTTCAATTCGATTTGGCAGATGCACCCACACAACCAGGGGGTATCCTGCAATCCACACCACTGCAGGAGGAACTTTAACATCACGCCTGAAAGGAATGTATTTTATCCCTGGCAATAATTTTGTTTGTTACACCGGTTTCATGGCATGTATCCACGGGGATGAAATTGTTAAATCCAAATCCTTTTGCATTCAAGTATGGCTTGTGTATATAACTCTGATGATTTTATATCCCTACAGGTATCCATGGAACACCCTCTCTCTTGAAAAATTGTAAAGATTTAGATCGTTATTTTTTAAAACAAGGGGGATTGTGTGCTATGCTTAAAAAAGAATGTTGTCTTTATGCTGATAACAGGGAGGGGGTTCGGTTCATTTTCTAATTCGCCATGGCTTACAACCTTTTTAACTGCATTGGCAGGATCGTTAATAATCACTATATTGATTTGTATTATAGGACTTTATTGTTTTAATAGAATATTACAATTTTTAAAAATTAATTATCCTCTACTGATGTTAATGTGCTATTGCAAGCTTATGTTGTATCCTCAACACCGGACGAAAAAATGTCATTGCTGAGTTACCGCTCCTTGGACAACCCTGAAGCTGACGGGTTGCACTCTTGCCTAGATGACGGGGACGGCGAACATTTCAGAAAAATGGTTCCTGTCTTCTTGGACGAGGAAGAAGACTCGTCATAAATAATAAAAACAGAGGAGATGTTGTAACTATGTATCATTCATGTGATTGCAACTATGTATCATTGCAACTATGTATCATTCAAGCATTTGCAACATTGTATCATTCACGTGTAATCATTAACTTCTGTCTCTTCAGTGACCTTTGCAAGGCACGTACAAGAGACAAGGAGATAGACGTTTGTTAAATAAGCTTATCCACTTTGTAAATAATCTGTCCGGTATGCAGCTTTGTAAACATGCACATCCTGATGAGATTAATATGTTTGACTTGAGCTTTTTAATTAAATCATTTTCTTGTAAAAAAGCACAATAAAAGAGCGTGTGCCAAGACATTCGGGGCGCGCTCATCAAGAGGAAACTTCGCTTCCTGTCGTTTCTCTTCCCTTCGCTCCCTTTCATGAGCCGCCCATCAGATGCGGGATGGCAGATACCGTACTATATATTATAAACAGACGTCAAAGGTAATGATAGAGGGAGAACTGACAGACTCTATCAATATAAGAAAAGGAACAAGACAAGGGTGCCCACTATCACCTTTATTGTTTTTATTAACTTTGGAAGTGCTAAACAGAAATATTAGAGATGAAAATAATATAAACGGAATGAAAATCAAAAAGGAAGAATTTAAGCTGCAAGCATTTGCAGATGATCTGGTTTTCATCTTAGAAGACCCTTTAGAAACAGCATCAAAATTGATAGAAAAGACATATGGAAAATAAATGGCTGGTTTGAAAATAAATAAAGATAAGAATAATAAAGATAAGACAAAGATCTTGACAAAGAATATGCTATTAAGACAAAAGGAAGAACTGGCAGACCTACTGAAAATTCAGGTCACGAATAAGATCAAGTACTTGGGGATATATTTGACAGCAAGATGTAGTACATTAAAAGAGAATAATTATATCAAACTTAAACAGCAGATAGCACTAGATCTGGCGAAATGGGAAAATTTACAACTGTCACTAATAGGGAGAATATCAACAATCAAGATGAATATATTACCCTGAATTTTATATTTGTTTCAAACAATTCCAATTAGGCTTGGAAAAGATTACCTCGAAGATCTAAATAAAATTGTGTTGAAATATATATGGCAAGGTAAGAAAGCGAGAATAAAGTTAAAACTTTTGCAAGATGCTAGAATTAGAGGAGGATTTGGTTTGCCTAATTGGGAGTTGTACTATCAAGCTACAAATCTGATGTGGGTTAAGGAATGGATAACACTGAGAAATACTAGATTGTTGATACTAGAAGGACATGATTTGTTGTTGGGCTGGCATGCTTTTTTATGGTAATAAAGGAACTAAAACACAGGGGTCTTTTAGAAGACATTATATATGGGAGTCTCTGTGGTTAAACTGGGAGAAGATTAAAAGACAATGTTATTTGAAAATTCCAGTCTGGTTATCGACTATTGAAGCATTTTCGTATCCTATAATATACAAAAAAGAACAAACTGTTAGATATGGTGAAATATTGAATGAAAAGGGTGAACTCAAATCTATACAAAAACTAGAGGAACAAGGTATAAAGATGAATTGGTTTTCATATGCGCAAATACATTCAAGGTATGATAAAGATTTTAAGATGGAAGCTTTCTATGATAAATTGACTGATTTAGATAAGATTTTGACAGGTACTGATGAAAAGGTGATTAAAAAACTATATGGATATTTATTAGAAATTAAATTAGAAGAAGAACAAGTTAAATAAACTATGATTGCTTGGGGGAAGAATTTTGGATATGGGATAGATTTAGAGAAATGGCAAAAATTGTGGTCTCAAAATTATAAAATGACAATGTCAACAGCATATAAAGAAAATTTGTATAAGATGTTTTACAGGTGGCATTTCCCCCTGACAAGAATAGCAAGAATGTTCAAGAATAAATCCGAAAAATGATGGAAATGTCATCAGACACCTGGCTCATATTACCATATGTGGTGGACTTGTGCAGATGCTAAAAAATCCTGGACTAAAATCCACCTGTGGTTGGAAAAAATGACAAAAAAACATATAGATTTGAAACCAGACATATTTTTATTGGGAATTTTACCTGAAATATATAGTAAAGACTTGAAAAACCTGATTGTAAACGTGTTGACAGCGGCTAGGATTGTATTTGCTAAAAACTGGAAAAATGAGAAAATACCATCACAGGAGGAAATCATTAAGAAAATATTGGAATGTGCTGAAATGAGTAGATTGACATTTGAAATTAGAGAACAAGAGGATAAACAATTTTATAAAATTTGGGATCTTTTCTATCAATGGTTAGACAATAAAATACAGTAATGAAATATGTAGACTTTTAGAAAATAATAAATATATAAAGATGTACTTCTTTCTTATTATATCTACAAAATAATTTTAGAATAGATTTTGGGTGATACTATGAACTGTTATAAAATAAACTAAGTAAATTATGATTATCTTGTAAAACATGAATGAATTAAAGTATAGTTAAATGATTGATTAATAATGATACTAAGGTATTTAATTTTTGATTGAAAATATGAGATTATATGCAATGCAATTGTAATTGAAGACTTCGAAATGGAAGCACAAAACAATTTGTAAACCAACCGGCACACTCCATGTACACATATGGAAGATAGCTTGATGTTTTTATGTTTTGTTTGTTAATGTTTCTTTTTAAAAACCAATTAAAAAATTTTAAAAAAAGGAAAAAAAAGAAAAGATTGCTTCTAAAATAATATTTAAAATGTATTATCATTTTCTTTATCTTGATTTACAGTACACTTGTTCACTGATTTATTATTAATTTATTGTATTATTTTTACTATTTTTATTGGGTATAATTTATGCCCAATAAAATTCAGCTTGGTTTGCTTCAAAGGAACATCATTTATCATGAAAGGTAGAACTCACATTTTGTTTGAGCGTCTTCAGATCTGTGATTTTGTAAAATTTTGACTAATCGGTTTGCTAACATTCTTTTTACTATTACAACTTTTGTTGTTTTATCAATGTATAAAATATAAAGAAAACTAAAAATATAAAAAATTAACAGAAAAAAGAAAGGAGAAAAGAAAATGTAAGGTACAAGGGAAGAAAGTAAGGGGCATTGAATTCCAACTTAATTTGTGCTTATGATGGGGAAAAAAAAATGAAATTTTGACTTTGATTTTGCCAACAAAATTGTTGTTATAGAAGTTATATACTAATGTGTAAAAGTAAAAAGTTGAGGCTGTAATGTTATTATCTTGCACTATGCTAAAAAGTTTTGTAACATTCTTGAAAAGTTACCCAGATTTATTGTACTGAGTATGGCTAAAAAAACCTTTCAATATATTAACAATCATATTAATAATTTCATCAGCAAAGGAAAAATTCTGATACTGAGAGCATGGCAAAGGACATCCAGACAAAGGACTTTTTTTTTATTAAAAAGGAAATTAATTACACAAATATTCTGTCTTGCTTGCTTATTCAAAATTAATTTTATCTGGGAGGAAAAGAAAGAGGGAGAATATAACTTTAAAACAGTCATATGGAACTGCTTCTGGTGGTAAGGCAAGGACGAACAGAGGTGCAGAAGCCCGCCTGTGGTTTTAGTTAATCTCTTTTTGCAGTTGGTGTGATCCTTTGAGGGTGCACGAGTCCCGGAGATTCGTGCTGGTGTGGGGGAGACTCAAGTTGGAGTGTGGGGAAGGCAATCCCCTTGCAGCGAAGAGGAGCCCTCCAGAGCCCAACAAGCAAGAACAGTTGCCATCAATGGTGGCTCCAAAATCCAGACTGCCACCGATGTAAAGAAGCGAGTGAGTGACAGTTTGTGGGATCATTGGTGAAGAGTGTGGCAGAGAAAATTAGCAGCGGAGAGGATGATTGGAATGCTATAGACTTTTATAAGACTGCTACAAGTGTCTGTCCAGAGCCCTAAAAGGAAGCAGCCAAAAGCAAGTGGCCAAAAGCAAGGAAGCGGCCGCAAGGCAAGTGAAAGTGAAGGGGCTTGGCAGATAGAAGAAAGATAGAGGATAATAATGAGTAAAAAGGGAAGCTTACGAGGTCGGGAGATATATCACACCGATATTAATAGAAGGGAATAGTGGCTGGAAGGTGACTTGAAGGTGTTGGGGATTTGGACTATTTCATTCAATTTTTATGTTGAAAGACTTTATTAAATCGGAGATGGGAAAAAAATTGGAGTTGGCGAAATAGAAATAGTGCGGCACCACAGGTGATATTTAGAAATCCTGAAGCTATTCTATTAGGGATCTTTGATAAAGAACTACCAAAAAAAGCGAAATATATAATAATACATATTTTGACAGCGGCCAGATTGGCTTTTTCTCAATGTTGGGAACAGCCTCATGTTCCATCAGAGGAGATGATTATTCAAAAAATTTCAAGTTGTACAGAAATGGACAAATCAACCTTGGCATTAAAAGATAAAGATACTTCAATATATTATGACAGCTGGAACTGCTGGTACAAATGGATATACCAAAGACAGATTTCACACTAAAAGGCAAAATAAGATATGATAGAATCATCGTAGTGATATACAGATATATGTAAGGATTAATTGTGTATATGGCATAAAATAAGGATAAAAACGAGATCTCACAAACTATTGAAGATGAAAATGTTTTTAATTGTTTTCTATCTTTTTCCTTCTATTTTTTTTCTTGTTTTCTTTTTCTTTCTTGCATTTATGTATGTGTTGATGGTCTATTTTAATTGTAAAATCAATAAAGTATATTACAAAAAAATAACAGTCATGTGGTCACAATTGGCAAATTTGAAATAATCTTTATATATAACCCTGCAACTAAAATGTTGTATACCAGATTATTCTTTCTTCCCTTTATAACTATGTTTTCTCCCAATCAACATATATGTGCACTAAAAATGAATATTGTTTATTTCCATTGTATTTTATAATTAAAATTTCATTATTTTTAAAATAAAAACCTGCAGTAAAATCCAGTTTCTTAGTATCTGTCTTCATTACTGATTGATGCTTAATTGGACACAATTATTTCAGAAGACATAATATCAGCTGTCAAGCACCAAAGTCTTCAAATACTATCAAATATCAAGGAAATGAACCAGTTAGTTTTTTTAAACTTTATTCCATTAAGTGAATAAAACCCTGGTATACCTTTCCTTGCATGGAAGAGGCATATAATTCCTATTTTGAAAATTTTAACAGAAAACAAATGCAGGGGTGGGTGAAGATTTAGATTCTTCTGTTCAAAGCAATATGGCTCAATACTAATCTCCTGACTCCAAAGTCCAGGATATATCAAAGTTTTTTAATCCTTTCCAAAAAAATTGCAGGGCCAAGTCAGCTAAACAAACATGTAGACAATTACAGCCATTTGGCTATGATTTGATCTTAACATCATAATAATATGATCCAAATAATGTACATTGCAAAATTCACTTTTTCTAACTATACCTCCTTCCTTTTTCTTTGATTAGATTCTCAAATATTTATTAGACCCAGCTGCATATTTTAATTCAGAGTCTATTTCTGTGGGTACACACACTGCCAGTCCTTTGTGGTAGATCACATTAAAATGCTATCACCACAGGATGACTAGAATTGTAGTTTATTGAGATAAGCTATAGTAACAGAATCTTGCAAGTCTGTGTTTTCCCTTGCCTTCCATTTACAATCCAAGAAATCAGTGGGAAGCTTGTCTGGGCCTCTTTTTAATATTTTCCCACCTCTCTGGTAGGAAATGTCTGCTTCTTCATCTGTTCTTATCTTAACAGCTTCTAGACAGCTTATCCAAGATCATTTCAATGGCTCCTTCTACTTACATTTTTTTTGTTCTGTATTATCTTCAGATAGATTTCAGTATTCTACTCAGCTTGCACAAATACAAATTTCATTTTATGATATTCTTCAAGGAAATCTTTTTAATGAGAAAGCAGGGAAAGACAGAAGTGGAAATAGAGGAAATTCAGGGGAAAAATTCATATGAAGTGCCATATATCAAAGGGGACATTTTTTTATTAAGAGTTTGTGTTAAATTGGGCATAGCAATAAGGAATCATAGATGAAGCTGTTACAAAGTTATTTCTGCAATTTTTCATCGCTTGTGCCTCATTTAATTCAACACTAAGGTACAGAAGTGGGATTCGGTTTTTTTAACAACCAGTTCTGTGGGCGTGGCTTAGTTGGTGGGTGTGGCTTGATGGTCATGTGACTGGGTGGGCATGGCCAACTCAACATTACTCATGTCAAGGGGCGCTTCTCCTTGCCTGGCCTCTCATGACTGTGGGGATGCTACAATGGTCATAAGTGTGAAAAATGGTCATAAGTCACTTTTTCAGTGCCATTGTAACTTTGAATTGTCACTAAATGAACTGTTGTAAATCAAGGATTACCTGTACAAAAATACAAAAAGCTCCTTTGCTTGCAAAAAGCTGCCCTAAATACCAATCATTAGATTAAAAATACCTGCAAGCTAGAGTTACAAATCAGGCTGGGTTCCAGATCACCTTGAGGAATGAAAATATTTAAAATGCAGTGATAACTATCAAGCAGCCAACTCTTGCTCATAAAGTGAAACCCTTTAGCAGAGAGGTCATTTAAGCTCTCCAGAAAAAGCAGACCCAGGAAAAGCAATCCTTAAATACATTTGAACACTTAAAAATACCAGCTGGTCTCACTCACCTCACAAGATATCCTAAGGAAATCATCCAAATTTAAGGAAAGGTCACATGCCACTCACAAAGGCAGTAAAAAAAATCAGTGCCAAGCTTGCATCCTGCCTCTTAGAAGTATACCCCAAAAGGACAGTGCCAGATAGTATTAAAGCAGTAAAGGAAGATCCCCTCCCCAAGTAGAAAAAGAAACCATGAGGCAAGAAAAAAATTCAACACAAACACAGTACAGATAATTAAATCACAACAGTAGCTGTTGCTTGTTGAAGCTGAATAGGGAAAATTATCCCATCAATAAACACAGGATTAAACTTCACCAAGCACAGAATTAACCTTCACCAAAAACCAGTTTTAGACCAAAACTCAGAAAGAGTATGTAAACTCACGTTTGAATGTCAATCCTTCTAGCTATCGAAGAAGCCTTGCTGAATGTCACTCATCTTTGTCATTAAAAGCTTCTTTCTGACAGGTCTGCTTCATTATTCAATGATTTTTTCAAAGTGAAGATTGTCCAGGGAAGTATTTCCTCCCAACAGCAGTGTAAAAATCTTAAAACAACCCTTCCCCTTTAAGAAAGCCTCAGAAGCTCCAGAGACAGGAAGTCTAGGTTGTCTACCAAGAATGTAATAAGGGTGGAAAAAAACAAACTACCAGTTCTCTGAACTACTTAGAAGGTTAACAAGGGGTTCTAGAGAACCAGATAGAACCGGTAGAATCCCACCCCTGCTAAAGTAGCTATTGATACCTTTTGATTTTTTTTTCTAGATGGCATCTCTAGTAAATAAAATTGTATTAGTGGATTTGCCAACTCACATAGAGAAAGGCAAAAAAAAAATACAAAGAAAAAATAGACAAGATGAAAAGCTGATGGAAAGAATAGAAAACAAATAAATGCAAATCTCAATGATTACAGCGTGCAGAGATGTAAACATTAAACTATTCTTATGCATCTATTAAGAGCCTTGGTACTGCAGTGGTGAGAATGCAGTACTGCAAGCTACTTCTGCTGACTGCTGGCTGCCTGTAATTTGGCAGATCATATCTCAACAGGCTCAAGCTTGACTCAGCCTTCCATCCTTCTGAGATGGATAAATGAAATGAGGACCCAGATTGTTGGGGGCAATATGCTGACTTTGTAAACTGCTTAGAGAGGACTGTAAAGCACTGTGAAGCGGTATAAAAGTCTAAGTGCTATTGCTGTTGGATAAATTTTCACATAGTGAAAATAGTGTTTTTTTCTAGATGAGCACCCATTCATGTTGGAAACCCAAAGAATATGTGTATATTTTTACTATTTGTTGATTATCCCATCAAAAGAGTAGTCAGCATTTCCGAACCCAGAACTGGTTCAAAAATCTATAAATCTTTCTCTCACTTGTTTGCAATTTTACCTTTCATACTTATTTCACTGATTTTTATGACCACTCATATATTCTTGTTCTCCAAGGTAGTATCTTACTTCAAAGGTCATTACCTTTCTCTGTACAAATAGATCTCCTTTTTATTCCTGCACTGAGCTCCCAAAATAAAACTATTTACCATTTCTTAAATGTCAACCAAATTTACTGAATGTGTTTGTTGTTAGTTTCATTCTCTTAACATTTCATGTTAACCCGATGTTTCATTGTTATTTCCATGATGAATTTCTTCAATGTTTTCAGTTAACCAAATATTGTTGACTGCAAATTTCAAATTATTAGAGTTTTAGCTGCAATTTTTTATTCCAGGGATCTTCCCTTCCAATTCTGCCATGCTAATAAATCAGAGGTTCTCATAATTTTGCTCCCTTGATTCCCTAAAGTAATTAATTAATTATTTATTATGCATACCACCCCCATGAATATTTCTGATCATGCTTACATTATTAACTTATTCAGACAGAGGGAATGTGATCAGGCAATGATCCAACTGGAACACTGCAAAAACTCACTCCTAAGTCATAGATTCCTTTGACAACTTTTGCATTTTCAATAACAGGAACAGCTCAGATGTCTATTGAGATTCCCAATCATCCAGGTCATAGTTGTCTCAAAGGTGCTTTTTCAAAAGTCACCTGGACTGTGAGGAAGAAATGAAACAACTTCTTCTTCTTCTTCTTCTTCTTCTTCTTCTTCTTCTTCTTCTTCTTCTTCTTCTTCTTCTTCTTCTTCTTCTTCTTCTTCTTCTTCTTCTTCTTCTTCTTCTTCTTCTTCTTCTTCTTCTTCTTCTTCTTCTTCTTCTTCTTCTTCTTCTTCACAGTCCAATTCCCTGAGATAACAACCCCATTCCATTCCTAAATACCATTCAGTCTGGCCAAGATCAAGGCACTTTTATTTAGTGGTTTCCTCTTCTTCCTTGCCTCATACTTTCTCTTATTGTAGTAATTTTACTTTTATTCAATTTTCTTTCTCTTGTAGATTTCTTCCATGTCCAATTTTTCCCAACACCTGGGGAATATCATACCAAATAATTGCAAACTTCTCATCACTTGTGTATCTTTAATTCTTTCAGATGTTCATCATCAAACAATAATATTTCAGTTATATACAATATTTTTCCTTTGCCATATGTATTTCTAAATAGACACAATTGCCTCATATATACAAAAAAGAAATAGATCTTATTATAAGTATTCTCCAGCCAATCATCATTCTTATTCATTCCTGGATTTTTAAATTGCCCAATCACTTTTATTTATTTTCTTATCTCATTCACACCAGCCATGTAACAGAATATTTTCTCCTCCTGGATCACACTCATTTCATTTAGTGCAATTATTCCCAAAATTCATGGGTGGTTTAATAAGCTTTCAGAGAAGTATAATGTACAACTTTACTAGGCTATGAATGCCTACTCCATATGAATATACTGCCATCTAGATAACATCAATTCAGATTTGCTGATACACATTTTAACCCTTTTATTCATAATTACAATGTTAAAATGATATTTTATTGCTTTACATATTTCATTAGTGTCAGAAGTTACTCTGCCAAAATTAACAAATCATTTTTGACATTTTTCGCTTTGGAAAATGTCAGAGTATCATGCAGAGTGTCATAGCATACAATTGAAGTCATCTACTAAATAGGAGTAAATCACCCTTATTAACTAGAAGTGGTTTGACTCTGATCCTCTTCTAATTATTACAGCAAGAGTATTTATTTATGATAGGTTTAGGGTGTGAGCTGTTGGGGTACAATGGTTAGAATCCAGAATTGCAAGCTAATTCTACTGACTGCTGATTTCCAGCAGTTTGGCAGTTCGAGTTTCACTGGCTCAAGGTTGATTCAGCCTTCCATCCTTCTGAGGTTGGTAAAATGAAGATCCAGATTGTTGAGGACAATATGCTGACTCTGTAAACTACTTAGAGAGGACTGTAAAGCACTGTGAAGTGGTATATAAGTCCAAATGCTATTGCTAAGTGCTACAGACCCATCATATCAAATAGTGATTGTCTGGGCTACTAGCATCAGAATCAGTAATGTATTTAAGCAGTGAATAATGTCAACCAAACTAGGGCTCCATACTATATGATCAACCTATGAGCTAGGAACTATTATAGCACTAAGGTGTAAAATGACGGTCTGTAAAGCTTCTCTGTCCACTTTCAATATGAATAGTTAAACCATAGAAATGAAATTGCTATTTTCCTGCTGCCATCAAGGAAAACAAATGGTTTGGTCTTCATACCAGATGATAGTTGGACTTTCCATGGTTATACATTTGAGGAATTCTCCAATGACAGCTCAAGAACTATAAGGAATGGGAGGATAAAATGAAAGAGTTAGAGAGTTAGAATGTGAGTGATAAATTAATGCTTTGGAAGAAAGGCATCTGTAAAGCTAAAAGAATAAGAGGTTGTAAGAGAGGAGAGAGGTAACTGACAATTGGATAGAGTAAGAAGAGGGAAATGAAACAGAGATAAATATTTGTATTGCTTTATGTGGTTTCAAAAGTGTGTTTTGCTTTGATGTTCTTTCAAACAAAGTGTTTCCTTAAAGCTGCTTGTGAAGCAACATAAAAGTGAAATTAAGTGACCTACAGCTCCATCTTACTCTGCTTTGGAATTCCGTAAGGCTTCTTCAGAGATCAATTGGGCATCTTCTTCAGCACTCAGCACAGGCAAACATGGGATTACTCACAGAATATGACAAAAGCAGCCACTCTAGAGTTTCATTTGAGGTCTTCCATGTTAGATAGCTCCAATTAATAATGATGGCAATCCTTAAATTGCTCTGCCTATAAGCACTTTAGATAGCACTGGGAGAGTAGATTCCCTTCTCCTTAGTCCTAGTCCAGAGCAGTTCAAGGTCACTCAATTTATTTTGTTAAAGTGAACCAAGTCACTTTAACCAATGTTATGAATTGCTTCATCAAAATGAAGCTACAGTTTCTTCAGCATAGCAGCACCAAAAAAAACTAGGCAGCATGAAAACTATGTCAGAGTAAAGATGTGCAGACTCTAATCTTTACTGTGCCTTGACAGAAGGGGAGATGGGAGAAAAGTGGGATAAAAATGTCTCTTTTTGTACTTTTGGTATGTTGAGCCTTCTAGTCTCTGTTCTAGAATTCTACAGAATAACCATTCATTGCTATATTGAGAAGCTGTCACTAAAGGAACTGTTCCCTGTTCTTTCCCTCCCTTTGGAATTATCTACTCCAAGATAGGCAGGGAGAGAAATAAGTGCTTCCTTCTTATCTCCCCACCTTTTCTTTTGTCATGGATATCAGAGCTGTAGGGATGAATCTTGATGTCTGTCTAGTGGTCTTACAGAACCTGAGAAGAAAGGATTTACCCATCCAAAGTCTACTTAAAGGAGATTTAGCAAAGATCATTGAAGATTTCTTTCTGGAGAATAAGCTACTTCATATAATGTCTTTAAGGAAATTGAATACAAAAGCTTTAAAATTGGGGTTTTTTTCAGGGAAAGGTGGGAGAATAAATCTTTATGTTCCCAAAAGCAGGGAAATCATATTTAGTATGCAATTAATATGACTGCTTAAAAAATGGTAGAATTGGGCCAAGAATAAACTTGGAGAAGAGGCTTGCGAGTTTGGATTAAATTTATTTTAAGTTATCACCATAATACATAATAGCAATAGCACTTAGACTTCTATACCACTTCATAGTGCTTTACAGCTCTCTGTAAGCGGTTTTCAGAGTCAGCATATTGCCCCCAACAATTTTGGGTCCTTATTTTACCCAGCTTGGAAGGATGGAAGGGTGAGTCAACCTCTAGCCTGGTAGGATTTGAAGTGCCAAATTGCAGTCAGCCAGCAGTCAGTAGAAGTAGCCTGAAGTACTGCATTCTTTAAAAAAAAATTTAAAAAAAAAAAAGTTTATTTAAGTTTCATATATTTAAAACATTTAAAAAGACACAAAAAAACATATAAACAAATATGTATACATATATACATTTTGCAGCAGGTATTGAGCATTGGTTACATTTTTCTTTTCTTTTTTTCTTTTACTCCATAACATTGATGTGATCTACCTTGTTACAATACCTTCCTCGTTCTTTTCACAAAAAACTTTATAATTAAACGCACCTCCTTCATAATTTCATAAGTTATTCAGTTATCAAATGTTGTTTTTTCTTTAACCATTCATACCAATAGTTCCAAACTTTGTAGTATTCACTATCTTTGTTGTTTTTTAGTAATTTGGTTAGGCTGTCCATGTCTGCACACTCATGAATTTTTTTAATGACCATCTTCTCTGAAGGGACAATAGACAGTTTCGAATTTTGAGCATAGCTTATTCTGGCTGCCATTATAATGTGCAAGATTAAATATTAATATTTTTTTCCTATTTTTGAGTATCATGTTAAGCCTGAGTTCCCCAACCAGGATTAAGGAGACAAGCTAAACAGAATGTGCAGCGTTAGTCAGATAGGCATACAGATAAATGTGTGAGATAAGTTTGTATGTTAGTTAACATACAGTAAAAATAACAGATACGCTTGTGTTATCAAAAATATAGTTTATTCCATTTAGAGTTTTATAGCGTAGTCAAAATAACAGTCCATTAGTCATGTATCATTTTAGTCAGTCCATTCAAGGATATTCAATTAGCAAAGTCTGTGTAGAATATCCAATGTCAGTTCAATTAAAATAAATCAGTCATCTCACCGTTGATAAATCAACAGTCCTTTCTCTCTCCCGTTCCAGTAGGGAAAAATGCAGTCTTCAATCTATCCAGTAATAAGGGATCATCAAGCCAGAGAGAGCAAGCTGCCATGCCTTGCTTCTTTTATGGTGCTTTTACAACCACTCCCTTAATTACATTCTTACAGTTAAAGTCACAGACACTTTAACTAACAAACCATGATAACATATTTATTATTTTACCTAAACCAGTTAGGGTAAACAATGTTATCCCTAACATTCTTCCCTTTTAGGTAATAATAATACTATAATTATTTACATCTTTAAATCATATTTGTTACAACTCTCTTTAAACTTAATTACTCCTTGAGCTTTTGTAAATTGGTCTGCAATGTTTTCTTCTGTCATGCTGTATTCCAATTTAATTAGCCCATTCTTTACAGATTCTCTAACATTTAAGTATCTTAAATCAGTATGCTTTGATCTAGTTTTCACAGCAATATTAGTAGCTAACTTTATGGCTGCTTGGTTGACCTCATACACAATAATGGAATCTTTAACAGTTATACCCATGTCTAATAATAACTGTTTGTACAAAATTAAGTCAGTGCATAGTAATGACAGACATGAAAATTCTGCTTCCATCGTGGACAAGCTGATATGCTGTTCTCTGATTGACCTCCATCCTATTAGTGTCTTACCAAATAATATAGCCATCCCAGATGTTGATTTTCTAGTGTTTATGTCAGTTGCAAAACTTGCATCTGCATAGGCACTAAGACTCAAATCACCCTTTGGTTCTATACACAATGCATGGTTCATTGTTCCTTTAAGATATCTTAAAATTCTCTTTAATGATTGCCAATGACATTGATGTGGATCTGAATTAAAACGTGCCAGCTGATTACACTATAAGCTATATCTGGCCTTGACCAATTGCTTATATATGATAAGCTACCAATCAAAGATTGATATATGGACTTATCAAATTTAGGACTTTGATCATCAGTTTGGCAAACTTCCTGACTCATTGGAGTCTTTGCCGGTTTACAAAGTTCCATTTTATACGTTTTAATTAATTGGCAAATTTTATCTTCTTGAGATATCTTAAATCCATTTTTTGTTTTGTTAATTGTCAATCCTAGATACTTTTTAATTTCACCTAAATGCTTTAATTTTATCTTTTTGGCTAATAATGATATAATCTCATTAGCTTCATCATTAGTCTTAGTTATCAAAGCAATATCATCTGTAAATAATAACAATAATGACACCGTTCCATTATTTTCTCTTTTAAACACACATGGATCTACTAAACCAGATTTAAATCCTATATTGTTGAATTCTTTCACAATATATTGGTTCCACTCAAAGCCAGATTGTTTCAACCCGTAAAGACTCTTTTTGAATTTCCAACAATCATTACTATTTACTTTATTGTCTTTTATAATAACTGGCTTTTTCAAATATATAGTGTTCTGCAATGGTGCATGCAAATAAGCAGTTTCTACATCTAAATGGTTAATGACATAGTTTTTCTTAGCTGCCCACACTAAAGCTGCTCTCAAAGATGTTGCCTTAAGGCTTGGTGCAAAAACTTCATCGTAATCAGATGCAGTTTGATTAAATCCTTGAGCTACCAACCTAGCTTTATGGGTAACAGTCCCATCATTTCCAGTTTTTACTTTAAATATCCATTTGCACCCAATGGATTTTTCTCCTGGAGGTAATTTAGCATCTTCATATACTTTCATTACCTTTAATGAATTTAGTTCTTTTTCCATTGCCTTTTGCCAATTCTCCTGATCCTTAACAGGATACATCCTAAGTTCATCTACACTAGTTGGAACTTTAGTTACTTGGCAAACTATACTTGCTTGATACCTATCAGGTGGTCTAGTTACATGTGTAGTACATCTAGGTATTACAGGACTTATAGGTGGACTTTCATTTTTTAACTGTTCTTGATTATCTAACTCTTCCTGATCAATTGTTTCCTCTTGTTCTGGTCCTATTTGTTCTTCGTGGACTTCTTCTTTTTTTGGACTCTTCTTATAACTAGTCTGATCTTTTTGCCTTTTGTAGGGTTCAATAATTACTTCGTTATTTAAATCTTGCTCTAATCTATTCCATCCTACATGTTCTAGGAATTTAGCACAAGCACTGGTGTAAACTCTAGATGTACCCGGTTCCCAGAATCTATAAGATCTGTGATTAGATTCATATCCTACAAAAAATAATCTTTTAGCTCTATGCTGTCCTTTGTGTCTGAGTTGTGTAGGGATATGTACCCATGCTGGTGCTCCAAATGTGTGCATGTAACTTAAATCAGGTTTTGTACCATGCCACAGTGTGAATGGTAATTCACCTGTTGTTGAATTAACAACATTATTTAATATATGATTACCACACATTATTGCTTCTCCCCATAAATTGTCAGGTAATCCTGAATCAGACAACATAGTACGTGCCATTGACTGCAGTGTTTGGCCTCGTCTCTCTATAAAGGCATTATGTTGTGGTCTATATGGTGCAGACTTTTTATGTTGAATACCTAACATTCTAAGTCTACTTTGGAATATATTATTTGTAAATTCCGCACCATTATCTGTTATAAGAGTTACTAATTTCTTTTTAGTTTTTCTTTCTGCAAATTTAATCCAATTAAAGAGATTTAGATACGTTTCAGTTTTGCTCTTCATTAAATAGCAAAACCCATATCTAGAATAATGGTCCATTATACTTAGTATGTATCGAGCTCCTCCTACACTTGGTTTTTTCGGACCTATTAAATCGGCAAATACTACCTCTAAAGGCTCTTTGGTAGTAAATCCATCAACTCTATTTGCCAGTATGACCTTGCTTTTGCTTTGATTACAAGCAAAACATTGCAAATACTTATTACAAGGTTTCAAACTTATTCCTTTAGATAGTTGAACAGTTCTCTTAAGCATTTTAAAATTTAAATGCTCTAGCCGTCGGTGTAACAAGTGAATACATTCATCATGAGGTTTCTTATTATCATAAACTGTGTTAGCCACCTCTAAACCTTTATCATTTAACACATATAATTCACCTTTTAAAGATGTAGTAATTTTCTTATCTTCTTTTTCAATTATGCAGTTATCTCCCCTAAAGGTAACTACATATCCTAGTTTAACTGAAATTAAATTAAACTTAAGTTGTGGTACATATAACATTTTTACAATCTCTTTTATGAAAGAACAATATGCTATACCTTGACCTTTAGCTTTCAGTTTCCAGCCATTGGCTAACGATATCTGCTGTGTATTCTGGGACATTTTAATAAAATTTTTGTTATCATTTGTTATACAGTGGGATGCTCCACTGTCAACCACCCATAAATTATTTTTTACAGCTCCATTAATATACATGGCTAACTCTAAATTTTTATTTTCTTTTGCTTACTTTTAGTATTCTGGCCAGCATTCTGGTGCTTTGCTTTTTTACAAAATCTTGCCAAATGTCCTCTTCCTCCACAATTAAAACACTTTTTAATTGCGTATGCAGTAGGAGATTCAATATCTTCTTTTTGAGGTTGCTCCCTCCTTAACTGATCTCTTTCAAGTCTTCTTCTTGCCTCTTCAATCAATCTGCCAGTTATATCAGTTAAAGTTTAACTTTCCTTAGGCAAAATTTCAAGGGAAGTGACGTAGTTTTCATAACTTTCATCTAGTGAAGATAAAATTATGTAGACTTGGTGTAATTCAGAGAAAATAAGTTCTTTCTCGTACAGTTCTTGAAAAATGCTTTTTATAGTTTTCAAATGACTGAACATATCACCATTCGTTTGGAGATGCGTTCTGAAAAGCTTTCGTGTTAGATTTATGTGAGCACCAACGTTATCTCAGACATAAATCCTCTTCAGCTTCTGCCAACACCCAACAGCCGTTTGCTCTCCACGGATATGAACAAGTTGCTGGTCAGACAGTGTTAGTCCAATTATGCAAAAAGCTTGTTCATTCTTCAGTTTAAAGTCTTCTATTTTTTGTCTATCTTCCTCTATCTCTGGATCCCATTCCTCTACGTTTGGTGGGTTTTCAATTATGTTCCACAGACCTTCTCTTCATAGAAGTAGACTACATTTCATAGACCATGATACATAGTTTGTTCCATCCAACTTAGATATAAGGGACAAACTTTGTAGATTGACTTGTGCCATGTTTTCTCATATGGATATAAAACTATAATTAATAAAACACAGCTGTCTGTTTACTGTAATGTGTAACAACACAAACTCTCACTTTTTACATAAATCTGTTTTATCCTAGTTAAACTGACTTTGCAGTCTCTGGGCCCGTAACCAGTGTTAAGCCTGGGTTCCCCAACCAGGGTTAAGGAGACAAGCTAAACAGAATGTGCAGCGTTAGTCAGATAGGCATACAGATAAATGTGTGAGATAAGTTTGTATGTTAGTTAACATACAGTAAAAATAACAGATACGCTTGTGTTATCAAAAATATAGTTTATTCCATTTAGAGTTTTATATCATAGTCAAAATAACAGTCCATTAGTCATGTATCATTTTAATCAGTCCATTCAAGGATATTCAATTAGCAAAGTCCGTGTAGAATATCCAATGTCAATTCAATTACAATAAATCAGTCATCTCACCGTTGATAAATCAACAGTCCTTTTTCTCTCCCGTTCCAGTAGGGAAAAACGCAGTATTCAGTCTATCCAGTAATCAGGGATCATCAAACCAGAGAGAGCAAGCTGCCGTGCCTTGCTTCTTTTATGGTGCTTTTACAACCACTCCCTTAATTACATTCTTACAGTTAAAGTCACAGACACTTTAACTAACAAACCATGATGACATATTTATTATTTTACCTAAACCAGTTAGGGTAAACGATGTTATCCCTAACATATCATACCCAACAAAAAGGTTTCAGGTTCAAGTTTTACTTCTTGTTTAGTTATTGTTAGAATCCAATTTTTGATATTTTTCCAAAACTTCTGCACGTATGGACATGTAGAAGTATGTTCTCTGGGTGCAGTTACACTTCCAGCAGTTTGGGGGGAGGTTCAGGAACATCTTAACCAGTCTCGCGAGTGGCAAGTGCCAATGATACACCATTTTATAGAGACTCTCTTTGTATGAGGCTGATATAGTTAGCTTCTAATTTATTTCCCAGATATGTTCCCACTTGTCTTATTCAACACTGTGACCCACACTTTTTGCTCAAATTATCATACATTCCTTGACTGTTTCTTCTTTTAATTTATAATCCAATAGATATTTATATATTTTACTAATCATCTTCCTCTCCATGCCAAATTTTATCTAATTCTTGGTAGGTCATGTTAAAACCAAATTGTTCTTTATCTTTTTTGTAATGCGATTGTATCTGCACATAGGGCCACCATGCTATCTCTTTTCCTTGAATTTGTATTTGATTCCTATCCTTTAACTCTCCGGTTTGATGTACTAGATCTTTATATCTTACAATATTATCAAAATCTAAAGCGTTTGGATGTGTAACTGCCTCCATTGTAGATAACCACAGTGGGACCTTACAGTAATGTACTTTTTTTTATTTTTTCCCAAATATTTTGTAACACATTCCTTATATAATGCCTTTGAAAGTACAAGTGGTGTTTCCTCTTTCCATCCCACATAAATGCGTGCCATCCAAGTTGGAGATCAAAGCCCTTTAATGTTAAGATCCTTTTATTTATCAAATTAACCCAGTCTTTAAGCCAGGTTGCTATTGCAGCATAGTAATATGTTTTGAAATCTGGAAGACAAAAGCCTCCTTTCTTTCTATCATCCTGTAATAATTTATATTTTATTCTGTTTTTTTTTTTTCTTTGCCATATAAATTTGGATATATGTTTATTTAGTTCTTCAAAAAAACTTTTTTCCAACTTGATTGGCACCGTCTGAAATAAGAACAACGATTTTGGCAAAATATTCATTTTTACTATTGCAATACGGCCTAATAGAGATATTTGTAATTTAGCCCAATTATCTTTTAAATATTTGGATTGTTAATTTATCATAATTATCTCTTTTAATTGATGAACACCTAGCTGTCAGCCATATCCCCAGATATTTTACTTTATTTACCACCTGTATCTTTAATCTCTTTGTTAGTTCTTCCTTTTGTTCATTTGTACAGTTTTTTGTTATCACTTTTGTTTTTTCTTTGTTAATTTTTAACCCTGCCACCTTTCCATATTGTTCCATTTCTTTCATCAAGATAGGTGTCATTTCCAGGGGATCTTCCACTATAAAGGCCATATAAAAAGGCCAAGTTCAGCAAATGCTTGAAGTTTGTACTTCTCTTTTTTTTTAACTTTTAACACCCTGATCTCTTGATTTTGTCAGATTTGTACCAGTAGTGTCCCTTCTACTAATATACGAAGTAGGGGAGCCAAGGGACATCCTTGTTTTACACCCCTATTTATCCTTATATTATCTGTGTTTTCCCCATTTATTAATATTTTTGCAGTTTGGATATAAAATATTGTTTTGATGAATCCTAAAAAAAATGCACCAAATTTCATGCCTGTCAATTGTTTAATAAAAAAATTCCAATTCAAATTGTCAAACGCCTTCTGCTAGGGTTAGGGTTGCATTCTAACCACTCTGCCACTGAAGCTCATTATCACACACACACACTTTCATTACTGCAAGCCAAAGGAAGGCAATATGTGTTTTATTTTAGGGAAAGCCTTTCAGTGGTAGCCTAACCAAAACCTGACTATTTCCTTCCCTTTGTTTTTTGTCATTGTTGTTGTTTTTGGTTTGTTTTCCTCATGGAATTTGAAGAGAAACTGAGAAACACTGGGCCATACCCAGTGATGGGATAAAAAAGCTTTTACTACCGGTTCTGTGGGCATGGCTTGGTGGGCGTGGCAGGGGAATGATACTGTAAAATCTCCAGTCAGAGATGATATTTACTGGTTCTCCAAACTACTCAAAATTTCCACTACTTGGAGAAGGCGGAGCTTCGTTTCAGCGATACAGCTGCAATCTCGGGGCTCCAAGATCACAGCTGATATTTTCACCCCTGGTCAGTCCCAACGTACCTAAACCATCCCGTAGAGATGGTGACCATGAAGGGCACACTCTCTGGATCCCAGGGACATCACAAAGTCCCTGGTTTGATCCAGGAGAAGTCCTTTTGCTGGCGACGGAGAGGCAGCCTCCATAGTTGCTGAAGTTGGGACAGCTCCAGAAAGGAAGAGGCTGGAAGTGAAAGTGTGTCGGCTGGGTGAGAAAGTCTTTTTTTTTTTTTTTTTTGTAAATTCACTGAGATTTGAAAGGACACTCTGAATATGAGAAGAAACCTGTGAGATTTTTTTTTGACAAATCTGTATGAGTGGCGTATTTTAAACGGACGTCAAATTGAGGCTTGGGTCTTTTTTTTCTCTTTCTATTACTTTTTCTTTGGATTTTAGCGTGATTTTGTAGTTAACCGCACTGAATTTTCCCTTATATATATTCTTATGCTCCTTTTTGATTTTTTAATTTTCTTTTAGGACAGAGGCTCCCTTTGGCTATTTTCTCTTTTTATATATATACATGTAAATACCTTCTCTTTTTTCTTAACTCAAACTAAGTTTTTCTGGCTGGGGCGGGAGGGGGAAGTGCATGAAGAAACTTTGTAACACTGCCAACTAGAGGCTTGAAAATATTTTATTTGAATTGGAGAGAACTCCTTCTCAAGGACATTTCAACTTGATAAGAAAGAGGGAAGAGCGCAGCAGAATATTATTACAGGTACTTTCCTGGACTCTTATCAACATTTCAACACTTGAGCCTTGGCTTTGAAGCTTGTGGAGAAGAGAGTCATAATAAGAGCCTTGGACAATTAAACAAAGTGCAGTGTTTTCTTGTTTTTTTTTCAGTTGTGGCACCCCTTCTTACCAGCCTCTCAGTAAATTTTAATTTTAGTAATATTCTTATTTTTGTTTTTTATTTTAATGGGAAAGCCTCAGAATTTTTTCTTTATTTTTCTTTTCTTCTTCTTTCTTTGGGATATTTTTTTTGCTTTTTCCATTCATGTTTTTGGACCATTCTGCCTTTTCCTTTTTATTATTGAGATTTCCCAATTGGATTAAGGTGTGAAAAACCTGAAGGAGTTTTTTCTTTTTTTCTTTTTTTCTTTTTTCTTTGTTCCTCTTCTTAATTATTATCATTATTATTGGGCTTTTTTTTTTCTTTTTCTTTTTCATTTTTTATTGTGGATTACTTCATAATTGGATTAGGGTTTAGAAGAACCTGAAGATTTTTTTTTCTTCTCTTTTTTCTTTTTTCTTTTTTGCCATTGGGCCTTTTACTATTGGGTTTTCCCATTTTGGATTATAATTGGCTGCTTTACCAGTTGGATTAAAAGTTAAAAAGAATTTGAAGATTTTGAAGCATTTAAAATGAGCAGGAAACCCATATCTTCTGGCATTTCTACTTCTACCTCTGCCTCCTCACCAGCTGGAGGACAACATTTAATTCAGACAATGTTGAAGCAAGACAAAGAACAAGAAAAAGTGACTTTACAGATGATTATGCAAGGAATCCAAGATCTTAAGATTAAAAGCAGATACTATTGAACAAAGAACAGTAGAAAATGTTCAATAAATGATGGTGAAGTATGATGAGAGATTCCAAAAAATTGAGGAAGAAGGTAAACAAAGAGAGGAGAAGATTGGAAATATTGACAGCAGATTAACAGTGGTTGAGGAAGATAAAAGTGGGATGTTGAGGTGGGAGATGGAGAGGTCAGAATTCTATCTCAGATTTCAAAATATAGAAGAACAAAAAGGACAAAACTTGGCTGCAATAATGATAGAATTGTTGGCGGATGCTTTGGAAATTACAGAGGAAAAGATGATGGATGGAGTAGATGAGGTATACCTAGTTTATACAAGATATGTGATGAGAAATAACTTACCAAGGGAAGTTCAGATCAGATTTACCAAAAAATCCATCAAAACACAAATATTGCAAGCTGTAAGAGAGAAGACGTTGAAATACAAAGGCAAAGAGATTGCGGTTTTAAAACAAATACCCAGAAGAGTGAGAGAGATGAGAAGAGAATATCTATTTTTGACCAAAATGCTATTGAAAAAGGAAGTGAATTATAGATGGCTGTTCCCAGAAGGATTAATGTTTACGTGGCAAGAACAGAGACATAGAATTGATTCAATTGAGAAAGCAGAACTTTTTCACGCAGAATTTTTTGGAAGGAGAGAAGAGGAGGCAGAGAAAGAGGTTTCATTAATTGAGTTTCAAGAGGAACAATTGGAGATTGAAAAAGAGGAAGGCGCAGTAGGTGGACAGGTGGATAGTAAAGAACAGCGTGAAGTAAAATCTACGAGAGCTGTTAGACCTAAATATAAAGCATAACCATGGAAGAAAAAAAGTTGATTACAATGAATATAAATGGACTCAATTCAGCTGTTAAAAGAAGGAAAACCTTTCATAAATTAGAGAAAGTAAAATTTGATATAATTTGTCTGCAAGAAGTACATATTAAAAAACAACATGAACAATTGTTAGTACAGCCAAAATTAGGGAAAATATTTACTTCTTTGACTCAATGTAAGAAAAGAGGAGTGGTTCTATACATTAAAGAGGCCATCCCAGCAAAACTGATTCATACTGATGAAGATGGAAGAGTATTAATGGTGGAAATAATGGACAACAATATAAAAATACTTTTGATTGCAATTTACACTCCGAATGATAAACAAGAAGAATTCTAAAAAAAATTACATATAAAAATAACTGAACTGGACTATGTTAATATAATTATGATGGGAGACTTCAATGGAATTGTGGACAATAAACTAGACTATATAGCAACAAAAAAAAAAAAAAAAATAGAAAGACTCTCCCTAAAACTTTTTTTAAAATGACAGACAAATTAACTTTAAAAGACATTTGGAGAGAAAGAAATGTTAAAACTAAACAATACACTTTCTACTCAAATAGACATTTATCATGGTCCAGATTGGATATGATTTGGATCTCAACAGAATTAATATCTAATATTCAAGAAACAAATATTGAAATAAGTACTTGGGCAGATCATAGCCCAATGACAATTAAATGGAAGGGACAAAAAAAGAGATCGAGATGGAAATTAAACAATACTATTTTAAAGGAAAAAGATTTTACACAATGGATGGAGAAAGAATTGGCTTTTTTCTTTAGAGAAAATAAAAAAGAAGATACTTCAACACAGAATGTTTGGGATACAATGAAGGCATATGCTAGAGGTTTGATAATAGAATATATAAGAAAAAAGAATATTAGGAAAAGGCAAGCCACTAAGGCCTTGGAAGATGAATATAAAAGACTTGAAAAAGAATTACAGAAAATGCCACAGAAAAAGGATATTAAATTGAAGTTGGATATAACTAAACATAAAATGGAATTAATAGGGAAAGAAGAATTGGCACAAAAAATTAGAAATGCTGAACAGAATTATTTTGAAGATGCAAATAAACCAGGTAGATGGCTAGCATATAAATTGAGAAAGGAGAAAGAATCAAGAAAAACATTGAAGTTAACAGATGACCAAGGCCAAGTTTGTTTTGGTAATAAGGAGAAAAAAGAAATTATTCAAGATTTCTATGGGCAATTATATAAACAAGAGAATATTGATGAGGAAAAAGTCAAACAGTATCTACAGAATGCTAATCTACCGAAGATACCTAAAGAGATCGAAGAAATTCTAGAAAGCAATATAACAATGATGGAATTAACTGAAGCACTTAAGAAACAAAATAATGGGAAAGTACCAGGTCCAGATGGGCTTCCGGCAGAATTTTATAAAACATTACAAGAATCATTAAGTATTCCATTGCTAGAAGTTATGAATGAAGTTATGTTAAAGAAGATGATACCCAAAACATGGTGAGAGGCTTATATTACACTTATACCAAAATTTATAAGAAGGAACAAACAGTTAGATATGGGGAACTATTGGATGAAAAGGGTGAACTTTAACCGATACAATATTTAGAGGAACAAGGTATAAAGATGAATTGGTTTTCATATGCGCAAATACATTCAAGGTATGATGAAGATTCTAAAACAGAGGGATTTTATGGTAAACAGACTGATCTAGATAAGATCTTGATGGGTACTGATGAGAAGGTGATTAAAAAATTATATGGTTATCTACTGGGAATTCAACTAGAGGAAGAACAAGTTAAAGAAACTATGATTGTTTGGGGGAAGAACTTTGGATATGGGATTGATTTGGAGAAATGGCAAAAATTGTGGTCTCAAAATTATAAAATGACAATATCAACAGCATATAAAGAAAATTTGTATAAGATGTTTTACAGGTGGCACGTTCCCCCGACAAGAATCGCAAGAATGTTCAAGAATAAATCTGAAAAGTGCTGGAAATGTCATCAGATTCCTGGCTCATATTACCATATATGGTGGACTTGTGAGAACGCTAGAAAATATTGGACTAAAATTTGCATGTGGTTGGAAAAAATGATAAAGAAACGTATGGATTTGAAACCAGAGTTTTTTTCTATTGGGAATCTTACCAGATACTTATAGTAAAGACTTGAAATATCTGATTGTAAATGTATTAACAGCGGCTAGGATTGTATTTGCTAAAAATTGGAAGAATGAGGAAATACCATCGCAGGAAGAAATTATTCAGAAAATATTGGAATGTGCTGAGATGATTAGATTGACATTTGAAATTAGAGAGCAAGAGGATAAACAATTTTATGAAATTTGGGATCTTTTCTATCAATGGTTAGATGACAAGATACAATAATAGAATATCTAGAATGTTAGATAGCATGGAATATCTTTATTTTTTTTCTTTTTATTTTGTTATTTGACATATCTATAAAGGTTTTGTAGGACAGATCTGGTATGATTATATGATTTGTTATAGAATAAACTGTTCAAAGTATTGTTATCTCATAAATGATTAAAAGTATAAATGATTAAAGGCTAAATGATAAAAGTATAAATGATTAAAGTATTGTTATCTCATAATGATTAAAAGTATAGTCAAATGATTTTTTAATAGTGATATTAGGATATATAAGTTTGGATTGACAATATGAGTTGTTATGTAATATAACTGAAATTGAGACTACGAAATGAATGCACAAAACTGATGAACCAACCAACACACTGTATGTACATAAGAGAGTTGATGTTTTTATGTCTTGTTTGTTTTTGCCTTGTTTGTTTTTGTTTGTATGTAGAAAATCAATAAAATTATTTAAAAAAAAAATAAATTCCACTACCGGTTCTCCAAAACTGATCAGAACCTGCTGAATACCACCTCTGGCCATACCTATACTATATCTTCCATTAAAAAAGGAAAACTGCAAATAGCTCTTGATCATGATTGTGTCTTGGATGAAGTCTTATCATAGGAGAGAACAGAAGAGGAAGGATAGCTAGGTGAGAAAGTGGAGCACCCACCAGATTAAAATGCAATATGTGATTAATGGTGAAATAGGAGATTTGTAGATTCCAGATCTTCAACAGTAGCAAAAGAACTGAAAAGGAAAGTTCAGCAGCTTCTCAATTCCAGCAGAGACACCAACTACCCTTTCTTCCTTCCTGGCTTCCCTAGCACAGATTGAAACATTGTGCAAAGCCAATGCTTCAGGAACAGTTTGGAATGGCAGCTAAGGTGGCTAAAACACTGTTAGAACTGAGGCTATCATACGCACAGGCATCAACATTAGCATTGGTATAGTACAGGTGTAGTGAGAAGATTACAGTTAGAAATTAAGAAATACAGTAAATAAGTTTAAATATATAAATAAACATGATCTTTGTTGGCAGCTAGTACCATTTCCCTCACAGTAAACCCTCACAGTATATCATGAAATTCTTAGACTAGTGAAGGATATTTTCAGCGTGGTTGATTAATTTTTCATACCATGCAGGAATACCTCACACAGGACACTCTTTCTGTGTTAATGCTGTACATGGAAAATAAATTGCCTAGATACACTTACTTTTTTTTTTTTTTACTAAAAATATATAGTGCAAATATATTCTCCCTCCCTCTATCTATCTATCTATCTATCTATCTATCTATCTATCTATCTATCTATCTATCTATCATCTATCTATGCTAGAAATATGTCCCTCCCAAATTTGATTTATGTGAATCAGTTGAGATAGTTCTGGGCTATCTTTCCAAATCCTCCAGATATCTTATTTAGGACATAAAATGCAATTGAAACATACTTACATACAAATCCAGTAGTTAAAATGACCAGATAAAATGTTCATGTGCCCCACGGTCACCCATAAATATTATATATTGGATTCTGCAGATATGAATCTTTAACAGATATAAAATTGTTTGTGAAATAAGAGAATGAAACTTGAAACTGCCTTAATCCTGATAAAAAATGTGTATATGAATTGTTGTCCTATCCAATAATTGATTTATCACTGAACAATATTCAGGACAGTACTTAGGGCAGGTGTTTCCAACCTCTTCAGCTCATGGACCTCTTTTTATGAAGTTTAAGATTGTTCATTGACCTCCAAAACATTTACTATATGAAAATGATTTTAAAAATATCTTAGCAGTTGATATTGATCATCTTGGGGAATTCTAATTTAGGGAATGCAGGAGGCACAGAAATTCAAAACACACATATAAACTACTTTCAAGAAGAATCTTTATATTAGATTATTGTGGTTCAAATAAACACAATATCTTCTCCTGAACAATAGTGGGAGGTTTTTTGTGTGCAAGATTTGAGAGGGGCACATTCTTTCCTCCTAAATCCTAAAATTCAGCCTACCTATGCGCCATTCTAACAAAGTTTTCATATCTGTGAGTGCACCAAGCAAACAACTGTTCATTTTACTGAAAAATATTTCCAAAAAGAAAAAGCAAAGTCAAATTAGAAGGAGCCTTGGGTTTTGATTGTTATGGACTAAGCAATTGCACTAATTTAAAAAGCTTAAATAGTTTTACTTCCACAGCAGGCTTGAAATCCTGCACTTCTGATTGGCCCGCCAGTAGCAGATCCTGATTGGTCATCCTAGGCCGATCTTATTGGCTGTTAACGGGCACTGCCGATTGGATGCCGCCAGCACGGCAAACTCAAAGCATTGGCTGTTATGACAGCAGCAAGCCCTATAAAAGGGCTGCTGCTGCCCAAGTATTTTAGCTCTGTTCTGAAGTCACTAATAAAGAGTAGATTCACTTTCCAATGCCTCGTCTCCATTCTTTGTGCCCACACTCCGAACAGAACACTGATGACGAAGGTGGGATGCGGAGACTTTAAGAGCTGATCAAACACTCAACGAACCCTACAGAGCAGGTGGCTAAGAGTGCACTGAAGAAGCTGCAAAATGACCAGCAGCGCTATACCACCCACTCCATTTGACCCAGCTAACGAAGACTGGGACTCATATATGGACAGGTTCCTGGAGACCAACAATCTGAAAGATGCTACGCCTGGCAAGAAACGAGCTGTATTCCTGATCCATTGCGGGCCTGCCATCTTCAAGATGGCAAAAGCAGAAGTCAAGACAATGGACTGGGACAACCTTGCCCCAATTCTCCAGGCCCATTATGCACCGGCGGTGCCAACACTCATCAGAAGACATGAGTTTTACCAGAGGGACCAACGGGAAAGCAAAAGCATTGGAGACTTCATCACTGACATCAGAAGCCTAGGAGGACTCTGTGGCTTCGCAAATCTCAAGGAAGCCATGAGAGATCGAATTGTTCTGGGCCTAAGAGACCCCACGACCCAGAGCAAGATTATGGTGAAGGGAGATATTGCCATTCGCCCATTCGCCTTAAGCCTCGTCGTGTGCCCTTTGACTCAAGCCAAAGATTGATGAACAATTGGACAAATTAATAGCACAAGGTGTGTTGGAACCTATTGACCATGCTCGATGGGACACCCCAATCGTGACCCCCATAAAACCAGGCGGATCGGTGAGAATTTGCGGGGATTACTGGGCCACCCTAAATCATGTGCTCCAGCAGGGCGCTTACCCTGTACCTGTGGTCCAACACCTTCTTCACTCCCTTGGAAGTGGGAAAATATTTGCAAAATTGGACTTAGCTCAGGCGTACCAGCAGTTGCCCGTAGATGCACAGACTGCAGAAGCCCAGACTATAGAGGGGCTTTCAAGTGTAACAGACTCCAGTTAAGAGTAAGTGTAGCCCCCAGTATTTTCCAGAGCTTAATGGAAAGATTGCTACAAGGCATAAAAGGGGTCATGCCCTACTTCGATGATGTACTGATAGCTGCCCCGACTAGATGCATTTTAGAAAAATGACTCCGAATGGTTCTACAGAAATTTAAAGATGCTGGCCTAAAGGTCAAGAAGGACAAATGCCAACTCTGTACAGAAAAGGTTGAATTCCTGGGCTATCTACTTGACAAACAGGGAATTCATCCTACTGAAAAAAAACTGACTGCCATAAAAAACGCCCCAAGACCTAGGAATAAAACAAACCTCCAAGCTTTCTTACGACTCATTAACTTTTATAACATCTTCTTGCCCCAGAAAGCAACTGTGGCCGAACCCCTGCATAGGCTCCTTGACAAGAAGGCTTCCTGGGTCTGGGGACAACGCGAAGAGTGAGCTTTTCAGAAAGTCAAAGACCTCTTAACCTCAGATGCTGTATTGATACAATATAATGAGACCTTACCTTTAACCGTCACCTGCGATGCCTCACCTTTTGGGGTAGGAGCCATCCTGAGCCACATCCTACCAAACGGTACTGAGGCTCCTATTGCATTTTTTTCTAAGACTTTAGTGAAAGCTGAGAGGAACTATAGCCAACTTGATAAAGAGGCTCTCGTTATCGTAGCTGCTGTCGAACGCTTCCATGAGTACATATATGGAAGACCCTTTTCCATAGTTACCGATCACAAACCATTACTTGGCATTTTAGCAGGGAACAAACCAACACCCCATATCTTATCGCCAAGAATGATGCATTGGTCGGAATTTCTAGCCGCATACGATTACCAATTGCTACACCACCCGGGGAAAGCTATTCCCCACGCTGATGCTTTGAGCCGCTCACCTCTACCCGAAGTCATAGACGATACGGCTCCAACACTAACAACGCTACAAAGATCCTTGTTTAGCACGAATCCTCAGCTGGGTGGAAAGAGGTTGGCCTGACAACGAACTCAGTGACATCTTCAAACCCTTCAAAATCCGACAGACAGAGCTTTTCTCCCAAAAAGGATGCATATTATGGGAAGACAGAGTTGTCATTCCAGAGCAGCTACAACAGAAAGTCCTGAAACTGTTGCACGATGGACATCCTGGCATCATGTGAATGAAGGCACTAGCCAGGAGCTACACGTGGTGGCCAGGTATAGATAAACAAATAGAAACTTGGGTAGCCTCTTGCAACAAGTGTCAAGAAACTCACGCAGATCCACCAAAAGCCCCACCAATGGAATGGGAGACACCCCGGGGTGCCTGGTCCCGCATCTACCTTGATTTTGCGGGACCCACCAAAGGACAAATCTTTCTCATAACCATGGACGCCTATTCAAATTGGCTAGAGGTCCACAAAATGAAGAGCACCACCACAGAAGCAGTTGTTAAAAAATTAAATATACTATTTGCTACACATGGACTACCAGATGTCCTGGTTTCTGACAATGGTCCCCAATTCACTGCGCTTGCATTTAAACAGTACCTAGCGGATTGGGGGATATGCCATGCCTTGACCTCACCTGCCCACCCTGCGGCCAATGGTAGGGCTGAGAAAATGGTCCAATTTGTGAAGAAAACTTTACAAAAAATGGAACAAGGAGACATCAATCATAAAGTAACCAGGATGCTCCTCCTCCAACATATTGCACCACACAGTACAAACAAAACCCCAGCCGAACTCCTGATGGGACGGAAACTTCGATCACACCTTGACCGCATACACCCTGCCTACACGCCAGAACAACCTCTAGGGTTCAGCAGCAAGTATCGCACGTTCAAGGTAGGCAACCCAGTCTTTGTAAAGAATTTCTGAGGTGACCCATTGTAGGTCCCCGCTACCATTATTCAACTTATGGGGCCTTGTTCCTACCGGTTACAAACTGCTGAAGGGAAAATGTGGAAGCACCACATTGACCAACTTCGTTCCAGACTGGCACCTACCCCTGTCTCTAGCCCTGAACCTCAAACCTGGGGGGGAAGGGAAAGTGAAGGGGCCAAAAATGAGCCAACATACGACGCAGTACGCGAAACCCAAAAATCAACACAACCAACCCTAGGATATTCACCTTCCGAGGAAGAACTGGATCAGATGAGTGACTCACCACAAAGCAGTTCTGCAACAGCAGCAAACCCAAGAAACTCAGGAGGCAGCCTTGACGGAAGCAGGGATGACAGCCCCGCGTCGCCCAGCGAAGTGGTTGACCCAGCCATGCCGTCCAGCCCAGTAAATAGCCCAGCGGAAACAGAGCCAAGGCAAGAACTGTTGGGGCAATGCAGATTGGGCAGACAAGTGAAATGACCTGCGTACTTGCGAGAGTACATCACACCACCCCTCAGACAGAACCTAGGGGGAAGGGGTGTTATGGACTAAGCAATTGCACTAATTTAAAAAGCTTAAAGAGTTTTACTTCCACAGCAGGCTTGAAATCCTGCACTTCTGATTGGCCCACCAGCAGTGGATCCTGATTGGTCATCCTAGACCAATCTGATTGGCTGTTAACGGGCGCTGCCAATTGGATGCCGCCAGCGTGGCAAACTCAAAGCATTGGCTGTTATGACAGCAGCAAGCCCTATAAAAGGGCTGCTGCTACCCGAGTATTTTAGCTCTGTTCTGAAGTCACTAATAAAGAGTTGAGTCACTTTCCTATGCTTCGTCTCGGTTCTTTGTGCCCACGCTCCGAACAGAACATTGATCATAGACCCAAAGGCTCTGGAAGTGAGCTGGGAAAATGAAGTTTCACTTAGATAAGGTAAATTGTAGTGACATCTCAGGCTGCGATAAATTGCTTTTCAATGTAGCAAAATGAATTCCCTAACCGTAGTAGACAGTCAAAGTTATCAATCATTGTATGCACAAGGCTATTTATGAAGTTTTTTTTTAAAAAGGAAAAACAGATTTCAGAGGAAATAAATCCAACAGTTATGGAAAACTATAAGAAGAATTGTGTCAGCATATGCCCATATGAGTAATTAATTTCATGTAGAAAACCTCTGATTCTACCTTAATTGAACTTAATATCTTTCCTTAAAATTAACTTTTTGTATCTAGTCCTGCCCAGAAACATTTTAAAGGTAGCCAGACCACTAAACATCTATGTGCACGATTACTCATTTTGTATTATCACAGTATCACAGCAGTCCTTGGGCACTTAAAAAAGTTACATTTATTTCCAGCTGTGGAAAGGTCACTGTTGCAAAATGCAGGCTGCCAGCATCTACTGCTAAACAGACTTAGATACCTGCTACATATTTTCTTTCACACATAAGCTATAAAATGCAGGCTTGCCTGTCAATCTCACATCCCCAGGAAGGAGAACTCTTTGTTATTATAAGAAAACTGTAAATATAATTCCAGGGAAATGGAGAAAGATGTTGTTTGGACTGAATTCAGGGTACCACTTTTTCCCCCAACAGCTTTAATAGCTTGCATCTACAGAAAAAAACAAGCTAATGCAAAAGAGAGAAAATTATTTTTTCAGACTATTGTTCTTTCAGGACAAAATGGGTAGAAAGCTAATCAGAACTTGCACTATTAACCAGGACAATTTTTTTAAATCAATTCTTGCAAAATAATGTGAATCTTGATCTCTGTGGCAGTTATACCAGTATCATCTGGTGAACTAAGCAGGTACTATAATTTACATTTTCCATTAGTCTTTTTTTTTTAAAAAAAACAAGGATAACAGATGCTAGTTCCCTGTGGGTGATGCAACTATGTAGGTTTTTCTTTCTAAACCTTGAGTATATCAATGGCATGCTGATATTTAAAAGTAAGACTTTTACATTTGATTTTAAAATGTATTTGATTTTATTTTTCTCTTGTAAGATTGGTCCATCTTGAAGGCAGGGAGAAAGCAGCACTTTTACTTCACTTTATCTAGCAATTGCTTAAAAAGTAACAGTTTAAGAGGCATATCACTCTCATATTTGAGGAGTAATCAGAAGCATGACACATGAGGTGCTCTCTAGAGCAGGGGTGTCAAATTCACATTGTCATGGCAGCATCACGTGACATATCGGGACTTTTCCCCCCTTCGCTAAAGGGTGTGGGTATAGCCAGTGTGTGATGTATCTGGGAGTTTCATAGCCCTGCTCTAGAAGATAGATGGTAGAAATAGCAAACTACTACTCAAAGGTGCAAAAAGGACAACCAAAGTATGATGATACAGAGGGTTTTTGAAAGAAAAACTTTGAGACTTCCATGTTTCCATCCTTAGAGGGAAGGAATATCATTTCCCCAGTCATATTACATTATTAAAAAAATGTCATAGCACAAAAATGCAAGAATGTGTTATGTACTTAATATTTCTACTAAGTATAGGTAACATCTTATCTTTTCTTTTATGTACACCGAGAGCATTTGCACCAAGACAAATTCCTTGTGTGTCCAATCACACTTGGCCAATAAAGCATTCTATCTAGCTATCAAATTTAACTCCATCATTTGGACTCTGCAAATGAAATGGGTTGAAACTACAGGAAAAGTCTTAGTAACTGTGCCAGTGTTAGAAATGCAGTTGAATCAAAATGTTAATGAAACGTGCATTGGTGGAAATAATAGATAAGGGTAAGATTTCCATCATAAATATTTAACTTTTACACAGCTTTCTGAAAATGAGCAATCTTCATTTAGAAATAAGAGCCATGAGAGATAAACTGCAAGCTTATGGAAGGAGAGAAACTCACATAGCTCACATGGAAGCTAGTTCAACAAAATAATAGATGTCTTGAAAGAGTAGAAGTCTTCACTTAGATTATATCAGAACTCCTGAAGCCACTTTTATCAGCTGCGTGGCTGCAAAAGCAAAACAGAGAAACTGTTCTTTTATGTGGAAAAGAAGCAGAGAGCTTTCTAAAGAAGGAAAGATAGGAAAATTTAGGAAAAAGCGAAACGTGTTAACTGAGTCAACAAAATAGTAAACTGGATCCATTTCATATAACTGTTTGTTGTTGGATTAGTAGGGAGATCCACATCAATTTATTTCCAATCCTTTATTTTATTTTTTGAACCATTAACAATCTCTCATATTAACTTATTAAAATTATAAGACTTAAATGAGTAAGAAAAAATTCTACAAACAGTCTGCAAATAGGGAGCAAAATTGAAATTATTACTACTTTTTGCTGTCATTAAAAAAAATGGTTTCAGGTGATTAGTGAACTTTTTTTTATTCAACTAAAATGTATGTTTTTCTTGTCCCATTCATGCTATTGGTTACAGGAAAAAGAGAGGACATATCACCCTCCAAATATATGCCAACCCATTTTGGTATTGTTTTCTGTTGAACAATGTAAAAACAATCAACTCATCTGAACATTTATGCTTTATATGTATTGCTATAATTGTTCTGACAGTTGCAGTTTAAAATAAAATAATAAACGTACAATTAAAATTTCCTGTGACAGTCTCTTAAATAAATCCTAAATACCATATATACTCGAGTATAAGCCGAGTTTTTCAGCACATTTTTTGTGCTGAAAAAAAACCCCTCGGCTTATACTCGAGTTAGATTCCCCTCTGAAAAAAAAAATGGTGTGGAGCTCCGAAGCTGGGCAGCTGCTTCCCTGCTTCCGTGTTTCCTTTGCAACTTTTAAGCATGGGGGTAATCGGAAGCAGAAAAGTTCTTGCTTGAGGATATATTGTTTTTTCTTTTTTTAACTGTTTTTTTTGGGGGAAGACCCACCGCCATGTGAGAATGCTCAGACACGAAATCTATCCAACCGAAAATAAGTGTGTGTTTGTGTGTGGGGATTTTAACAGAGGGAAGATGTAGGGAGAAGGCAAAAGTGACAGAAGATCCTTCAGGGGAAACTGAGGGGGAGACTCACCCTTGGTCCAGATGAGCCCCCTTCCTCTTTCTCTAGGCTGAGAAAACAACACGAGCCGAGGTTGCTTTGGCTCCACTCAGCTTCATTTCCTCAGCTCCAGCTGATTTCAGTCCACTCGGGAGGAGGGGGAGGCAGCTCGCGTTGTTTTCTGAGCTCTAGGCTGAGAAAGCAACGCGAGCAGAGGTCGCTCCACTCAGCTTCATTTCCTCAGCTCCAGCTGCTTTCAGTCCACTCGGGAGGAGGGGGAGGAGGAGGTGGTGGTGGCAGCTCGCGTTGTTTTCTGATAGTGAGATCATTTCCCAAATTTCCCCGTAATACAGTAAAGCCCTTTCCAGCACGCGCGCGCGATCCGCCCCCGCCGCTTTGCACCTTGCAAATGCAAAAACCCTGGGGTTTTGCATTTGCAAGGTGCAAAGGGGCGGGGGCGGATCGCGCGCACGTGCTGGAAAGGGCTTGACTTTATTGGGGGGGGGGAGAGAGAGAGATATCATAAGAACGGCTCTTGGTTTTTTCTTGCAAGGGAGAGAGTGACTCCTGCCTACCACTGTCATCATCATCATCTTTTGGGTTAGTGAATCAATCAAACCTTTCATGATAGTGAGATCATTTCCCAAATTTCCCTTAAATCAGGGAAGAAATCAGAAACAAACCTTTGGGCTGAGAATAAGCCTGTTCCTATGATGCCATTTTTGTTCACTGCAGAGTGAAAAGTGTGAAAAAACACACTTCTTTTTCTTCATCTTTTTGTTCCCTATTTACTGGTCTCTTTCAAAGAGGAAACTGTGAACATCAAACTTATTCTCAACTGTCCTAGTGAAAGTTTTTATTGGTATCTATTTTTATTTTTGAAATTTACCAGTAGCTGCTGCATTTCCCACCCTCGGCTTATACTCGAGTCAATAAGTTTTCCCAATTTTTTGTGGTTAAATTAGGTGCCTCGGCTTATATTCGGGTCGACTTATACTCGAGTATATACGGTATGTTTAGAACTAATTTGTTTATTTTTATATCCATGTATTGTTAATTTAGGATCTACCTTAGTCATGAGGGTTGGGCTACAAGGAACAAATGATAATGAGAGCTATTTTTTTTAGTTTTTTACAGTTATGGTATCACTGAAGTGGATTTCAAATTCAGTAGTCCCAATTTTCAACTTCCTTTTGCATTTTTTAGCCACACTTAACATGGGTTTTTTCCCTTGCCGTGTGAATTAAAATATTTCTTTTTGTCATTATTGAAATAGCAAAGTGGAATTTTAGAAATGTATCCTAAAAGTTATGTTAATTAGGGAATGTTATATGTAGCCCTTTCTTTTGTAGAACATTTGACAATATTATATAAGAAGTTAATATGTTTTAGCAGATTTACACTGTTGTACACAATTCCCTAGTTTGAAAATCTATAGCTAATCCAGATATCTCTAAGCAAAATTCATAGCTTCCTCATAGGTACAGGCTGGAAATAAAGAGGACTGGTGATAAATTTAAATGATATGCTACACAAAATGTGTAGTAAAAACAGAGGTGGGATTCTACCAGTTCGCACCTATTCGCTAGAACTGGTTGTTAACATTCTAAGCAGTTCGGAGAATTGGTTGTTAGAAGAAATGACTGGCCTAATCCTGTAAGGAAAGCAGGAAGGAAATGTTATGAATTAATAAAGGCGTTTAATAAAGTTTTAACAACCTTAAGTAAAAAGCAGGGTTCTAATCCTGCACTTCAGATTGGCCAATAATAGCGACATCGGATTGGTCCTTTCTGGGAAATCTGATTGGCTGTTAATGGGCCAACTCTCATTGGTTCAAGGGTTTAACACTTCCATGTTTTCATTGGCTAATAGGACAGCAGCCAACCCTATAAAAGGGCTGCTGCTGCCCTAGGTGATTGTTCTGTTCAGAATGATTAATAAAGAGTTGAAGTTCACTGTTCACTGCCTCGTCTCCATTCCTTGCACCCATGCGCAGAACTTAACACTGGCGACGAGGATGGGATGCGGAGACATCTGAGCTAATTGAACACTCACAGAGCACCAAACAGAGCACGTGGCTGAAGGCACATCGACAACGGAAAACATGTCCAGCGGCGCCATACCACCCGCTCCATTTGACTTGGCACAAGAAGACTGGGACTCGTACATGGACTGGTTCCAGATGTTTCTGGAGACCAACAACTTGAAAGACGCAACTACGGGGAAAAAGCGAGCAGTGTTCCTGACCCATTGCGGGCCTGCCGTCTTTAAGATGGCTAAGGCACTAGTGAAACTGGCTGAGGTGAAATCCATGGACTGGGATGTCCTTGCGCCCCTTCTATGGGCCCACTCTGCACCTGCCCTACCAACGCTTGTCCGAAGACATGAGTTTTATCAGAGGGACCAACGGAAAGGAGAGAGCATCGCAGATTTCATCGCGGACCTCCGGAACCTGGGAGGCTTTTGTGGGTTTGCAGACCTCCAAGAAGCTCTGAGAGACCGAATAATTCTGGGATTAGATGACCAAACGGCGCAGAGCAAGATCATGGCCAAAGGGGACATCGATCTTGCCGATGTCATCAAAGACGCTACTGCAGCAGAAGCAACCAGGAAGTCGGCTGCCCGAATGCGCCACACCAATGCACCACTCCATCAACTCGCCAATGATACCTCACCTCGCTGAGAGAGGCACACAACAGCGGCCCACCACGAAGACCTCGAATCTCCATCAGAAAGTGAGGAGGAGGAGGTCAACCGGCTACGGTCCGAACGCAACCAACGCAACCCGCGGAATCGAAGACTACCGCACCAATGCGCGGGTTGTGGGGCAAATCACCCATGATCAGATTGCAAATTCCTCGACACGCTCTGCCATTCCTGTGGGAAAAGAGGTCACATCGGAAGGTCTATAGAAGCAAGCGAGGATCCAGCCCAATTCGGAGAGAAAACAACTACCGCCAGACCACAGGGAATCGTCCTGTGAGTCAGGAACACTTGAACCACCAATGGAACAACCACTCCTACAGAAATAAAACACTTGCCACTTCAATGACACTGGAAGAGGCACACCAAACCATTACCTCAGAGGCCAAAGAATTATACTCAAAGATTACCAGGGGAACCGAATTCCGGTCATCGGCTCCAGCCAAGTCCAAGTATCATTCAAAAATCATACTGCATCTTTACCACTGACTGTCGTTGATCGCAACCGACCTAGTTTGTTAGGCCTTCAATGGTTCGCCCCACTCGGGATCGAGGTAGCCGGCATTCACCAAACCAGAAGCGACGACTGGGAGGAGGCCCTCCTCCAGGAATTCCAGGATGTCTTTGCAGAGAAACTAGGCGAGTACAAGGGGATCCCGATATCATTTAACCTTAACCCTGAAGTAGCCCCCATCCGCCTTAAGCCTCGTTAGGTACCTTTTGCCCTAAAAGCAAAGATCGATGAGCAGCTCGATAAATTAATAGCCCAGGGTGTTTTAGAACCAACTGACCACGCCCGTTGGAAACCCCAATCGTAACACCCATCAAACCGGATGGATCGTTAAGGATTTGTGGGGACTACTGGGCCACCCTCAATCACGCCCTACAACAGAACGCTTACCTGGTGCCGGTGGTTCAACACCTTCTCTATTTCTTGGGCGGCGGAAAAGTCTTTGCTAAATTGGATTTAGCGTAGGCGTACCAACAACTGCCTGTAGAAAAAAAAACCGCGGAAGCACAGATGATCGTTATGCACTGAGGCGCTTTTAAATGCAACCGACTCCAATTTGGAATGAGCGTGGCCCCAGGGATTTTTCAAAGTCTGATGGAGAGACTTTTGCAAGGGATCAAGGGGGTCGTGCCATATTTTGACAATGTTTTAAATGCGGCCCCGAATAGATAAGTACTAGAGAGGTATCTTAGAATGGTTCTCCAGAAATTTAAAGACTCCGGCCTAAAGGTTAAAAAAAATAAATGTCAACTGTGTACAGAGAAAGTAGAGTTCCTGGGGTAGCTAATCAATAAGCAAGGCATTCACCCCTCTAATAGCAAACTAAGAGCAATCAAAAACGCCCCAAGACCCCAGAATAGGACAGACCTCCAAGCTTTCCGAGGGCTCATTAACTTTTGCAACATCTTCTTGCCCCAAAAGGCGACTGTAGCTAACCCCCACATAGACTTCTCGACAAAAAAGCCACCTGGGTCTGGGGACACCGAGAGGAGCACGCATTCCGACAAGTGAAAAACTTACTAACCTCCGATACTGTTTTAATGCAGTATAATGAGACTTTGCCTTTAACCATTACGTGTGACGCGTCACCGTTTGGAGTAGGAGCCATTTTAAGTCATGTGTTACCAAATGGTAGAGAAGCCCCTATTGCCTATTTTTCAAGGACCTTATTGAGAGCTGAACGCAACTATAGCTAAATTGACAAAGAGGCTCTTGCTGTTGTATCTGCTGTGAAACGGTTTCATGAATATGTGTATGGACGAGCTTTTACTATTATTACCAATCACAAGCCTTTGCTGGGGATTATAGCGGGAGACAAGCCAACCCCCTATATATTGACACCTAGGATGACTCATTGGTCGGAATTCTTAGCTGTGTACAATTATAAATTGCAACACCGCCCGGGGAAAGCCATTCCCCACGCTGATGCATTGAGCCTTGTCCCACTTCCGGAAACCGTTGACGACCCAGCTCCAACCCTCACGACACTCCAGATTGAAACCCTACATTCACCGCCGCTAACAGCCAGAGACATCGCTACCGAAATGAAACGAGATCCTGTCCTGGCGCAAATTCTCAGCTGGGCCGAACGAGGATGGCCAGTAGAACAAACCCCTGACGACTTCACCCCTTTCAGAAACCGGCAAACAGAACTTTTCTCGCAGAAAGGCTGCATCCTATGGGGAGACAGAGTCGTGCCCCCAGAGTGGTTACAACGGACAGTTTTGAGAGCATTGCATGACGGTCACCCTGGCATCGTGTGTATGAAACTGCTCGCATGAAGCTACGCGTGGTGACCGGGCATCGATAAGCAGATCGAAGCCTGGGTGAAGACTTGTCTAAAGTGCCAAGAAGTCAGCAGTGCCCCACCTAGGGCAACTCCAACGGAGTGGGAAATCCCCCGGGGGCCATGGTCCCGCATCCACATTGACTTTGTGGGACCTACTAAGGAACATACGTTCCTCCTAACAGTGCATGCCTATTCCAACTGGCTCGAAATCCACAAGATGAAGACTACTACAACCGATTCAGTCATCCGCAAATTAAATAAACTATTCGCAACACATGGACTGCCAGACGTTTTAGTCTCCGATAACGGATCCCAGTTCACGGCCCTGGTGTTCGAACAATACTTAGCAGAACGGGGCATCCGCCATACGCTAACCTTGCTGGCGCACCCTGCGGCCAATGGAAGGGCCGAGCGCATGGTCCAATTTCTTAAAAAAACTCTCCACAAGATGGACCATGGGGACATTGACGACAAACTGAACAGAATACTTCTACTCCAACACATCACTCTGCACAGTGTAACCAACAAAACGCCAGCTGAACTGTTGATGGGATGCAGGCTTCGTTCCCACCCGACTGTCTCCACCCGGCCTACATGCCAGAGAAACCCTTTGGATCTAGCGAAAAGTGCCACAAATTCAAGGAAGGCGACTTCGTCTTCACTAAAAATCTTTCCAGTGAACCGTTGTGGGTCGAAGCAACCGTAACCCAAGCCACCGGGCCCATATTGTACCGCGTACAAACAAGGGATGGGAAAATATGGAAATGCCATATAGATCAGCTTCGCTCTAGGTAGCAACCCAGTTCCCATGACTCCTGTGACCCTCAAACTGAGGGTGGAGGGGATGTCGAGGGAACCGAATTCGAGATGCTGGATGACGAAATCGAAGGAAGTCAGCAGCCCGGCGCGTCACCTGAAGAAGAATCAGGAATGGGGGTTGCCTCATCACAGAGAAATACCTCAACGGAGGCGAGCCTGTAGAGACTGGAGGACAACAACGACAGAATCAGCGGCGCCGAATCATCCTGTGAAGATGCGGAAACGCCTGTACCAGATAAATCAAAAAACGTTCCACCGAAACCGGACTACAGACAGGAACCGGTGGGACAGCGCAAATCTAATAGACAGTTGAAACAACCTGCATATATACGGGATTATGTCACCGCGCCCCTCAAACGGAACCTAGGGGGAAGGGGTGTTATGAACTGATAAAGGTGTTTAATAAAGGTTTAACAACCTTAAGTAAAAAGCAGGGTTCTAATCCTGCACTTCTGATTGGCCGATAATAGTGACATTGGATTGGTCCTTTCTGGGAAATCTGATTGGCTGTTAATGGGCCAACTCTCATTGGTTCAAGGGTTTAACACTTCCATTTTTTCATTGGCTAATAGGACAGCAGCCAACCCTATAAAAGGGCTGCTGCTGCCCTTGGTGATTGTTCTGTTCAGAATGATTAATAAAGAGTTGAAGTTCACTATTCACTGCCTCGTCTCCATTCCTTGCACTCATGCGCAGAACTTAACACTGGTGACGAGGATGGGATGCGGAGACATCTGAGCTGATTGAACACTCACAGAGCACCAAACAGAGCACGTGGCTGAAGGCACATCGACAACGGAAAACATGTCCGGTGGCGCCATACCACCCGCTCCATTTGACCCGGCACAAGAAGACTGGGACTCCTACATGGACCGGTTCCAGATGTTTCTGGAGACCAACAACTTGAAAGATGCAACTACGGGGAAAAAGCAAGCAGTGTTCCTGACCCATTGTAGGCGTGCTGTCTTTAAGATGGCCAAGGCACTAGCGAAACTGGCTGAGGTGAAATCCATGGACTGGGACGTCCTTGCGCCCCTTTTACGGGCCTACTCTGCACCCGCCGTACCAACGCTTGTCTGAAGACATGAGTTTTATCAGAGGGACCAACGGAAAGGAGAGAGCGTCGCAGATTTCATTGTGGACCTCCAGAACCTGGGAGGCCTCTGTGGGTTTGCAGACCTCCAAGAAGCTCTGAGAGACCAAATAGTTCTGGGATTAGATGACCAAACGGCACAAGCAAGATCATGGCCAAAGGGGACATCGATCTTGCCAATGTCATCAAAGATGCTACTGCAGCAGAAGCAACCAGGAAGTCAGCCGCCTGAATGCGCCGCACCAACGCACCGCTCTGTCAACTCACCAATGATATCTCACCTCGCCGAGAGAGGCACACAACAGCGGCCCACCACGAGGACCTCGAATCTCCATCAGAAAGTGATGAGGAAGAGGTCAACCGGCTACGGTCCGAACGCAACCAACGCAACCCACGGAATCAAAGACTACCGCACCAATGCGCGGGTTGTGGGGCAAATCACCCGTGATCAGATTGCAAATTCCTCGACGCGCTCTGCCATTCCTGTGGGAAAAGAGGCCACATCGGGAAGGTCTGTAGAAGCAAGAGAGGATCCAGCCCAATTCGGAGAGAAAACAACTACCGTCAGACCACAGGGAATCGTCCTGTGAGTCAAGAACACTTGAACCACTAATGAAACAACCACTCCTACAGAAATAAAACACTTGCCTCTTCAACGAGACGGGAAGAGTCACACCAAACCATTACCTCAGAGTCCAAAGAATTATACTCAAAGATTACCAGGGGAAATGAATTCCGGTCGTCGTCTCCAGCCAAGTCCAAGTATCATTCAAAAATCATACTGCATCTTTACCGCTGACCGTCGTTGATCGCAACCGGCCTAGTTTGTTAGGCCTTCAATGGTTCGCCCCACTCGGGATCGAGGTAGCCTGCATTCACCAAACCAGAAGCGACGACTGGGAGGAGGCCCTTCTCCAGGAATTCCAGGACGTCTTTGCAGAGAAACTAGGCAAGTACAAGGGGACCCCGATATCATTTAACCTTAACCCTGAAGTAGCCCCCATCCGCATATCTACGGGATTATGTCACCGCACCCCTCAAACGGAACCTAGGGGGAAGGGGTGTTATGAACTAATAAAGGTGTTTAATAAAGGTTTAACAACCTTAAGTAAAAAGCAGGGTTCTAATCCTGCACTTCTGTTTGGCCGATAATAGCAACATCGGATTGGTCCTTTCTGGGAAATCTGTTTGGCTGTTAACGGGCCAACTCTCATTGGTTCAAGGGTTTAACACTTCCATGCTTTCATTGGCTAATAGGACAGCAGCCAACCCTATAAAAGGGCTGCTGCTGCCCTAGGTGATTGTTCTGTTCAGTATGCTTAATAAAGAGTTGAAGTTCACTGTTCACTGCCTCGTCTCCATTCCTTGCACCCATGCGCAGAACTTAACAGGAAACATTCTGGTGTTGCTTACAGAAACTGCCTCTCCATTAACCCTTGTTACATTTTTGGCAGGACTAGACTTCCTGTCTCAGGAACATCTCTGGAGTTTGTTTCCCCTCCTTTGCTGGTACTTTGCTTGTGTGGAGTGACCATTCAAAGTTACAATTGCACTGAAAAAAATGACTCATGACCATTTTTCACACTTATAACTGTTGTAGCATCCCCACAGTCATGAGAGGCCAGGCAAGGAGATGCATGCCTCGATGTGAGTGATGTTGAGTTGGCCACGCCCAGCCAATAACATGACCACCAAGCCACATCCATCCAGTCCCATGACCACCAAGCCATGTCCACCAACTAAGCCATGCCCACAGAACTGGTTGTGAATCCCACCTCTGAGTAAAAACCTATATTTTGAAGTATTCGGCAACAATAAAATTCTCAAAAAAATAATCTAAAGAGTTGATAATTGATCATGACCCTTTGCATTGCTCTTTGATGTAATTTTGTTTTTCCTATGGTCTCAAAGCTGCTCTTATCCTCTTCTGCCCCAAAGTAACCCCTGTGAGATGTACTAGTGCAATGAGTTTCCAAGCAGAGATTTTAACAATTTAATACTGTATGGAAATTCATTTTATTACCACTGGCTGTTGTACCTTCATTGTCTAGCTGTTTTATCATATTGTGATTTCAGTCCACATACCATCTGGCATCAAATTTCTCACGATGACACTATTATGGCTTTGACAAGTGCATGATTCAAAGTTTGAAGCAATGTGATAGTTTCTTATTTATGCCAAATGTTCATTGGCATTTACCACTGGCTTTTTCCTCCAGCAAAGGCCTGGATTTAGATATTATTGACAACTACATATGCAATGAAAGATGTTGGATACTAATTTAGAAACTAATTTAGACTTGAAAATCACCATGGTTTTAATGAACTTAAAGAAAACATTATGGTATTACTGAGGAGAGAAAAAGTGTAATCTTTTTTTGTAAGTGAATCCTAAAAACAGATGTTGGACATCTTTTCAAACAGTGCATCCTTTTAAACAAAGCAGAAGTTATCCATGTTTTTATTATTATTATTATATACTGTGCTGTCACTTCATATTGCTAATTGCTTCCAATAGCACATAATGCAATTTATACATTTGTGACAGCAAAAAAGATTTAATTCAAATTTGTCATTGGAAGGAAATACTTAATCCTTATCTGCCAGTGATGTCACACTAAATTTTTAATAGACATTTCCAGTTGTTCCCATCTTATGTCTTAGATACACTATCTGCTCCAGCATTGATCCATCTATAATGGATAGTATGGTCTAATTAATATTAATAAATAATTAATATTTAATTAGATAAATGATAAAAAGCAGCTTCACCTTAATGAAACAACAAATACACTTTAAAAACAAATCCCAATGTCATTTGAGAATGTAATAAATATCCATTTCAAAACCAAATCATACTTATTTTCTGCTTAAGCCTTAAGATTTAGTTCACATATCCATGTTTATCATTTGATGAATACAACACCAAATTATGTGAATCTCTAGATTGCTTTTTTCTTTCTTTTTCCTGATATTCTTCTAAGCTAGGCCTGTCAAAATGGTGGCCCACAGGCCAGATACATCACACATAGGCCACACCCACACCAGTTCTGCAAAGGTAAAAAACATCACGATGTGTCACAATCCAGCCTGTGACGCAATCAAATTTGACAACTATGCTCTAAGCACACTAAATCCCATACGGAATTATTAGTAACACCAATCCGGTTCTCACATTTGAGCTCTGAGTTTAATCTGGAGTTTGATCCTGGCAGAGTTCAAGTTTGACTCAGTCTTCCATCCTTCATAGACTGGTAAATTGAAGACACAAATTGTTCAAGGAAATATGCAAATAATACTTCTATGTTGTAAACTACTCAGAAAATGCTATAAGGTGTCATGGGGCAGTATATAAGAGTAAATGTTATTGCTGTTGCCATTTGCATTTGGCACTACAAAGAGTATGCTCAGATATTGGTAGTATATTACTACTAGATATAAATACTATTAATTTTGACTATAGAATTGACTGGGCAAGGAGGGGAGGGGTGGGAGGAGAGAGGTGGGGCCAGCTAGAGGAATGATTTGCCAGTTCTCTGAACTGCACAGTCATAACAACTGGTTCTATAGAACCGGTCCAAACCAGTAGAATCCCACCCTGGTCCTATGCAAAAACAAACATAGAGGAAAAGACTGGGTATATTGCCATTGTGTGATAATGCCTCATGAATTAGTTGTAGTCAGTTTACACTAATAAAGAATCCAATATACTTTTTCTGTTGAATTAGGACATTCAATCTTCCCAACCTATTCTGAAATCAAAGAATTCACTGTTCTTTGTTGACTTATTTTTCCGTTTACTTAATGTTTATTGCCTGTCTCTCAAAGATGTTGTTGAAGCAGGGATTCAATGCTGAAAAGAAAGCACCAATTCAACTTTTACTTCACAGGCAGGTAAAAGTTAGTAAAATAAAATGTTTAAACCCCTGTCCAGTTGTAACTGACTCAAGGGTGCAATACTCAACTCTGATTCTTATCAACTGAGATGTTTCCATCATCATGTGGTCATCATGAAAATACAGAACACAGTAATCTTTCCTGCTGAGTGGTATCTATTTATCTACTTGCATTTGCATGCTTCAAACTGCTAGGTTAGCAGGAGTTAATTGCTACTTCCCCAAGTCACCTTTAGTAACATAAATATTACAATAAAAGGATTCTAGAAAAATTAGATTCTAAAGCACTAAAAAAGAAGGCCTTTGTTTAAGAACTAATTATTTAAATAGACAAGATGCTCCCTATCAAGAAGCTGGCATCTGTTTAACTTGAACAATTTTTTCAACAGGTATTAGGAATATTCTGAAAATATTAAGGCATGCATTGAAAAGAGATTTTCTGCAGTTCTGTTTTTTTGTAAATACATATTGATCATAAGTATTTAGAAATATGTATATCCAAAGGCTTCATTCAAGTTGCAACTTCTTAGCTTAATGCTGTATTTTATTATTTTTTAAGATATACATCTCATACCCTCCTTATTCAAAATGAAACAAACTATTAGAACACAGACATTGCTGTACCTGTTCTCAGATAAATTCTATAGTTTTGAAAATTCAATACAAGAAGAATAGCTATATAAAAAAGACATGTTTTAAGAGCAATGTTTAAGAAATTGAAATGATCTTATTTTGTAGTAGAACTTTAAGAAGTCATCAAGGTTAGAGCAGAAAAGAGAAAGGAAAGACTAAAAAACTTGGAGTGATAATTCTCTTGACCTATCAGAAAGAATTATGTATTTTTTAATTTATTCATTTTCTCCACACACACACACACACAAAAACAACCAGATGTGCACTGTATATACACCTACGTACATTTTATTTATGTGTATGTATATATGTATATGTGTGTGTAGAGGGCACAATGTTCAGCAGTTAAAGATGCTGAGCTTATCAGCTGGAGAACTGACAATTTGAGTTCAAGACCTGAGCTCCATGGAACAGAGTGGATTCCTGTTAGTTGCCCCAGCTCCTGCCTATCTACAATTTGAAGGCACACAAAATAAATAGATTATTAGGGGATTGTTGAGAAGGTAGAAGCATTATGTGTGCCTTTGGCATATAGCAATGCTGGGCACATGACCACAGAAATTGTCTTCAGACAACTCTGGGTTCTTTGGCCAAGAAACAAAGATGTCCCAGAGTTGGACACAACACTCTCTCTCTCTCTGTGTATGTGTGTATATCCAAAAGCCATTTACTCCAGCATAATAAAAATCATAAGCAGTAGAAATAGAGGCTTTTATTTTTTCTATTTGAATATGATAACTTGTTTCAATTATTGATGCAAATTTTGCTATATTAAATGAACAGGGCAATACAAGCAGACTTCTCAACTTGCTATGAAATTTTCAGCCTGTTTCTGGCAGCCAGCCAAAAGCAGCTGGAAATTGATGGGTCCCATTCCAAACAATGTATATGCTTAATTTGGTAAGTATGTGTGCAAGCTGACAGGAACAAACTAAAGAATATACCTGTGTAAACATCAGTGGTGGGATTCAAACATTTTTTGCTACTGGTTCTGTGGGTGTGGCTTGGTGGTCGTGGCAGGGGAAGGATACTGTAAAAACCTATTCCCTCCCCACCCCACTAACCTGCTTTCCAGCTCTGTTCCTCTGTGCAGGGCAACAAAAGAAGACCAAGCTGATCAGCGGGTCAGTCAGAGGTGGTATTTGGTAGTTTCTCTGAACTATTCAAAATTTCTGCTACCAGTTCTTCAGAACCTGCTGAATATTACCTCTGGTATACATACTATACCTGTGGAATATGTAAGAGGTGGATATATATATGTATATGTATATGTATATGTATATGTATATGTATATGTATATGTATATGTATATGTATATGTATATGTATATGTATATGTATATGTATATGTATATGTGTATATATATATATATATATATATATATATATATATATATATATATATATATATATATATATATATATATATATATTGTTTTCTGAGGTTCTCGCGGGTATTTGTATGTGGATCTTTGGTTATTCGGGTTTTCTCCCGCGTAAGATTGGAAGTATCTAGGCAACGTTTCGATGAAGTCTCATTCATCATCTTCAGGCTTGGTCTTCAGCTCTGTGCTTCTCAGAGTGATGTGAGCTTGCAGCTGCTTCTTCCTTTTAACTGCTAGTGGGGGTGTGACTTGATTGGGTGGGGGCTTGGATGTGTTCTGATTGGGTGGGGGTGTGTTCTCATTGGTTGGGGGTTTGGCTGTGTTCTGATTGGTTGGGGGGTTGGCTGTGTTCTGATTGGCTGGAGGTGTGTTCTGTTCAGGTGGGGGCTTGATTGTGCTCAGGTTAGTCTTAGTTGCTGGAGGGTTTGAGCTGGTGAGCTGTGATCTTGCTGTTTGGCTTCGAGTTCGTGGTCGTGGTGCATCTTCATGGTGGAAGTCAGTTCGCTTCATGACCTCCACCATGAAGATGCACCACGACCACGAACTCGAAGCCAAACAGCAATATCACAGCTCACTAGCTCAAACCCTCCAGCAACTAAGACTAACCTGAGCACAATCAAGCCCCCACCTGAACAGAACACACCTCCAGCCAATCATAACACAGCCAACCCCCCAACCAATCAGAACACAGCCATACCCCCAACCAATGAGAACACACCCCCACCCAATCAGAACACATCCAAGCCCCCACCCAATCAAGTCACACCCCCACTAGCAGTTAAAAGGAAGAAGCAGCTGCAAGCTCACATCACTCTGAGAAGCACAGAGCTGAAGACCAAGCCTGAAGATGATGAATGAAACTTCATCGAAACATTGCCTAGATACTTCCAATCTTACGCGGGAGAAAACCCGAATAACCAAAGATCCATATATAAAGTTGTTCATCTGACGAACACAATACAGAAGCCTGATGATAGCAGATGAGATTCTGCCGAAACGTTGCTACAACTTTAAAAGCACAACTATAATGACGTGGGAAAATACCCGAACAAAGCTAAATACCGTATACATATACATATACATATAGTCACTGTTACAGTTCTCATTACAGAAATACACAATAAGACTGAAGATTATATTTTCTTCTCTGATACATTCATTGTATTGCATAATTTAAAATCATCTATTTGTGGTCCTCCTGGACTCCTCTTTATATACTTGAAAACAAGGTATGAAATAGGAACAACACAGTTTTTAATCACAGCTAGAACTACTTTCTTTGCTTATCATTATTTTAAGGAAGCTCTGATCTGGCAACATGCTTGTTTAATGCATGTCACTTTGGACATCACTGTCGTTTGATATCAGGCATTGTTGAAATCGTGCTGGTATTTCCCTTGAAAGAAAATCTCCTTTGTTCATTTTCAGATCCACATTACCTTCCATAAAAGCACAACCAGTAAATCCAAATAGGCAAAATCATCTGCTTCTGAAATAGGAAAGCCCCTCCTCCCAAAAAGATTATCTAATTCTTCTGTGCTGGCTTTCAGCCCAATTTATTGTCTCCTGGTAATCATCTAAACAAGCTCATAATGTTTTCTTAGTGAGATTGTTTGTCAGTATCTTCCTTTTATGGTTATGTGAGAGAATGACAGGCCAAAAGTCACCCAGATGGCTTTATACTTTAGGCAGGAGTAGAACTCATGGTGTTCTGGTTTCTAGTCTTTTTCCTTTTACCATTACATTTATTTGTTTGTTTGTTTGTTTGTTACTTTGTTCTCCTCTTTATTCTACTAAATGTGTAATCTGCCCCTTAAATTGAAGTTTGTCTTCTCTTAGGAATGACAAAGAATTCTGATTTCTTAGATCATTGTTAGATCAGAGTTACCTTGAAGTAAGATGGGCTGTGTGCCAACATATCTATCTATCTATCTATCTATCTATCTATCTATCTATCTATCTATCTATCTATCTATCTATCTAGACCAGCAGTTGCCAACTGGTGGGCCATGGCCCACTGGTGGGCTGTGAGAAAATTTTGGTGGGCCGCAGAGAAATCTCAGCCCCAGAGCACCCCCACAAAGAAATTAATCCAGGCTGCGCAGAAACACAAGGCTACACCACCCACATGGCCCGCAGGAACTCTCCCACCCACTAACTCCTTACACGTAAACTTGCCTGCTAAATTGCTATTTTTCCTTTTTCCGACCATCATCTGTTCTGCTGTGCTGGGAGATTTAGATTAGCTAAGAAGCAGGAAATGATTGGATTTCTTGCTTTCTAGCTAGTCTTTAGATCTTTGGCTTGGCTGAACTTCCCTTTGGACTAAAGGTTTGCTTGCAAGCAAATTCAGTGCAGACTCACAGCAAGCAAATTTGAGAGACTGAGCTAGCCGATGGCAGATAGATAGATTACTGAATGATTCTGTGAGCAACTCAATCTGTGAGTTAATTTTATGAGTTTGCTTGCAAGCAAATTTTATGTGACAGATTGAGCTAGCCAATGGCAGATAGATAGATGTCTGAATGAATCTGTGATTCTGTGAGCAACTCAATCAGCCTGCCTGCTTTGCCTGATTTTGGGTAAAAGTTGCTCTTTTTTATATAAAAAAATTCAATATTTATATAAATATTTATAATATTTACATACAAGCCATGCCCACCCAGTCACATGACCACCAAGCCACACCCACAAATTAGACCATGCCCACAGAACCAGTTAGTGGTCTCTGGGATCTAAAATTATAAGTTTGGTGGTCCCTGAGGTCCAAAAGGTTGGCGATCCCTGATCTAGACAGATAGAGGATGGATGGATGGATGGATGGATGGATGGATGGATGGATGGATGGATGGATGGACGGATGGATGGATGGACAGATGGATAGACAGACAGACAGACAGACAGATAGACAGATAATTGATGTGATATTGTTGTCAGGTAATAAGCAGGAAAGAAGATAGGGTGACCAAAATGGTCTGAATGGGCTAATCAGAGAGGTTGTTATGAAATAGATACTGATCCATCCCTGTCTTGGATGAATGTGTCATATCTCTCCTTAAATGTAAAAAGTTAAATATTCTTTTACTTTAAATATCCTTCTTAGGTACAGGTCTTTCTCCTTTCAACTGAACATATCAAAGAAAGGAAACCCTTTCACCACCAAATTCTGATTCAATGACAGCTTGGAAAGATTACATTTCCTACAGCAATGCAGTAGAAAAGAGCAAAAGCAAACACAAAAGTTGGTTGTTAGGAAAAGCAAGGTTCAAAAGCACGTTACACATATCACAACTTCTTGTGCATTATTCCTGTAGCTCCAAATAGCCAATGATCCTGACTATTACAAACTCTCAAAGTAGAAGTGCCATTTTTAGAAGTGCCATTTAAATGTCCTACCATGACCTTAATATAATATTCCTGCCATGTATTACAATCTTTTTTTTTTCTCCTTCTCTTTCAGCTTTTAGTCTCTGTATTGCAAGGGAATAGGACAGAGGTGGATAATTGTGTTTTCATTTGTGGGGAGGGAATTCTAAAACCCTCTCATTTTATAGGTTCGGACCCATTTTATAAAAATACAAAGTTTCCATTGTATACTGCCTCTTCCTGTGCTCACCATCTTTTCTTCTTTGGACCAGCCATATGTTATATATTATAAGGCTATTAAACTAAGAGTGAAAACAAAACCACTGTCTATGGTTAAAGATATTTTTTAAAGTCACTTAATATATCAAACTTAATGTATTGTTACAGCCACCAGATGAAGCTCCAGTGTTTTATTATTATATTATCGTGTTCTGAAAAAAAGATAGGACCTTTGAAAAGTGGCTCCTAATAAATCTTAATATTGTACAGAGAAGTGAATATGGCAATAACTTAGAGTTGTCATGGAAGGTCACCATTCTTATGATCTGACACCATATTGAATAAAGTTCCACCATTTTTCCCCTTTAAAGAAAAAACAAAGTGTTATCCTATAAAATCCAGCACAAATACATATATCCAAACTAGTCTGTGTTGTTTCTCTGTGTCATATATGTGTATGTATGCATGTATGCATGCATGTATGTATGTATGTATGTATTAATTTTGTCATGTTTATATTGGAGGTGGTGACCCAGTGAGAGCTGTATGCAACAACATTTCATTTTTAATGTATGCTGATTAGTGTACAGTCAAAGTTACAATAAAATTATTAATCTATTTGTTCTGTCCTTCATTTACATACTTGAAATCTCCGCGCTTTGATTGGCCAAAGCGCGGGGCTTTCCGATTGGTCAGGCGAGCCGCGCCGATTGGCTCGTTAAGAATCTCCCGCGATTGGTTCATTCAGAACGCGGGAGATTCGAAGCGCTGCCATTGGCCGCGGCCGCCGCAGCGAAAGGAATAAAAGCCACGGGCTTTTTTCCTTTCGGCAGTTCGCTTCTAGCAATTCAAATAAAGAGCTTTGCACTAAGTCACCGACTCCTGGCATCATTTCACGGACACGACACTGGCGACGAGGGTGGGATCCAGACCCTGAACCGAACCACGTGTCCGACGGAAGCCAGACGAAGCACCGAGATGGCGAAAATCGCACCGCCCGCCCCCTTTAACCCCGCCACCGAAGACTGGGAATCGTTCTCCGACCGATTCCGCATGTACCTCGAGTGCACCGGCATGAAGGACGCCTCGGGCCCACTGAAACGTGCCGTCTTCCTCACCCACTGCGGGACCGAGGTCTTCCAGATGGCCAAAGCGTTGGCCAAGCCCGCCGATGCAACCGCCATGGACTGGGACGTCCTTGAACCCATCCTTCGGCGACACTACGCTCCAGAGGTACCCATCCTGATCCGGCGCAACGAGTTCTACCGGCGGGACCAGAGATCGGGTGAGAAAGTCAGCGACTTCGTCGCTGAGCTGTGGCGCTTAGGGGGGCTCTGCGAATTTGATAACCTAAACAACGCCCTAAGAGACCGAATAGTGCTCGGTCTGTGGGACCCCGCCCTCCAGAGCTGGCTGATGGCTAAGGGCGACATCAGCTTAGCAGACGCCCTCACCGCAGCCGCAGCAGCAGAAGCAACCCGAACTTCCGCCGATAGTATGTGCAGTCCGGACACGAGGGACCATGGCGGAAACAACAACCCGGCAAGGTCGACCGAACAAAAAACCGAGACGACAACACACCAGGGCGATTTCCACTCGGCATCCAGCACGTCCGAAGACGAGGAGGACATCCATCGACTCCAGATAGGGCGCGACCAACGGAACCGGAGAGGTCGTAAGTCAAGGACCAACTGTGCCGGTTGCGGTGGCGACCACCCCAGGTCGGAATGCCGGTTTTTCGATTCCATCTGCCGGCATTGCGACAAAAAGGGGCACATCGCCCGGGTTTGCCGCCTGAAGAAAAACCGCAGTCCGGCTCGATGGGACCAGAGCGACCGGAGGAGGGAGAGCACACCACCCCAGACCAGAGATCGCCACTCGGACAGCCGATGGGACCGGAACGGACGATCCTCGCGAGGCGGCGACAACCGGCGGAGAGAGGAGACCCACCAGACGGTCACCATCGGCCATGCCATCACCAACGATGCCCGGAAAATCCACGTCGAGGTACGCATCAAGGGCCAGCCGTGCAAAATGGAGGTGGACTCCGGGTCCTACCTCTCCATGATTGCATGGCACGAGATAAAGCGGTTGGTGCCTACCCTCCAAAGGAGGAACGTAGACAACCAGAGACTCATTGTAAAGGACTACCAGGGAAACCGCATCCCGGTAGTCGGCACCAAAAGTTTTGACATAACGTATAAGGGGCGCACCGAACGACTCCCCCTAACGATCGTCGACCGCGACCGCCCAAGCCTACTGGGACTGCAATGGTTCGCCCCGCTCGACATCGCCCTCACGGGAGTCAACCACGTCACCGACGGCGGCTGGGAACAGCAACTAGCCCAGGAGTTCCAAGAGGTCTTCGACGGAAACCTGGGCAAGTACCGAGGGCCCCTTATCTCGTTCGACCTAGACCCTAACGTCCCCCCCAAACGCCTGAAACCAAGGCGGGTGCCATTCGCACTGAAACCCAAAATAGACGAGCAAATTGATAAGCTCGTCAAACAGGGGGTACTGCAGCCCATAGACCACGCCCGGTGGGAGACCCCCATAGTCACCCCAATCAAGCCCGACGGGTCGGTGAGAATCTGTGGGGACTATAAGGCCACCCTAAATGGCGCGCTGCAACAAAGTGCCTACCCGGTCCCAATAGTGCAACACCTACTGCACTCACTGGGAGGGGGCAAGGTTTTCGCCAAGCTCGATCTCGCCCAGGAATACCAACAGTTGCCGGTCGATGAACAAACGGCAGAAGCACAAACCATTGTCACCCACCGGGGAGCATTCAAATGCAACCGACTCCAATTCGGAGTCAGCGTGGCACCGGGCATATTTCAGAGCCTAATGGAGAGGCTATTGCAAGGTATCAAGGGGGTGGTACCTGATTTCGACGACGTCCTAGTGTCGGCACCCAACCAAGCCGAACTAGAAGGTCGACTAAGAGAGGTCCTAACTAAATTTAAAGAGACGGGACTAAAAGTAAAGAGGGAAAAATGCCAGCTTTGCACGGAACGAGTGGAATTCTTGGGCTACCTCCTAGACCGGCACGGCATTCACCCCACAAGCAAAAAAATCAAGGCCATCAAAGAAGCCCCCACCCCTAAATCAAAGACTGAACTACAAGCATTCTTGGGGTTACTGAACTTTTACAATGTTTTCCTACCCCAAAAGGCTACGGCGGCGGAGCCCTTGCATAGGCTCCTGGACAAGGCAGCGACCTGTACTTGGGGGAAACGGGAGCAAGCCGCTTTTCAAAAAACAAAGGACCTCCTCACCTCTGACGCCGTCCTCATACAATTCAACGAGACCCTGCCTCTGGCCGTCACATGCGACGCATCACCCTTCGGTGTCGGCGCTGTCCTCAGCCATACCCTTCCCGACAGAAAAGAAGCACCCATCACATTCTTTTCAAGGACCCTCACCAAACCAGAGCGGAACTATAGCCAACTGGACAAAGAGGCTCTGGCTATAGTTGCCGCCATTAAACGATTCCACGAATACCTCTACGGCCGGACCTTCACCATCATAATGGACCACAAGCCGTTGCTGGGAATCCTTGCAGGGAACCGGGCCACCCCGAACATTCTGTCTCCCCGAATGACAAGGTGGTCCGAGTTCCTGGCGGCCTACAACTACGAACTCATACACAGACCGGGTAAGACGATCTCCCAGGCAGATGCCTTAAGCTACTCACCGCTACCGGAACCCGACACCGACCCAGCTCCCACGACGACCACCCTCAGCATAGAGACTCTACCCAACCTGCCCATAACCGCGTCAGACATTGCCCGAGAGACTAATAAAGACAGGCGTCTGGCGCGGGTGTTGCATTGGGTGGAGAAAGGGTGGCCGGAAAGGGACAACGACGAGTCCGTCAAAACGTTTCAAAACCGCCAAACGGAACTCTCGTTGTTAAAAGGGTGCATACTGTGGGGAGACAGGGTGGTCATTCCGGAAAAGCTAGAGGGGAAGGTTTTGGAAATGCTGCATGAGGGGCACCCTGGCATCGTAAGGACTAAAGCCCTGGCCAGAAGTTACGCTTGGTGGCCAGGGATGGACAAACAAATAGAGGCCTGGGTAGCTAGGTGCCAACGATGCCAGGAAACAAGGCCCAGCCCACCCACAGCACCCGTCTTAGAGTGGGAAACCCCAAGGGGACCTTGGTCCAGAATCCATATAGACTTCGCCGGGCCCACAAACGGACACACCTTCCTCATCACAGTTGATGCTTACTCCAACTGGCTGGAGGTAAGCACCATGAAGACAACAACCACGGAGGCCGTGACCAAAGAACTCTGCAAACTCTTTGCAACACACGGCCTCCCAGACATCGTTGTTTCCGACAATGGGCCCCAGTTTACCTCGCTGGAATTCGAGAAATTCCTAGTGGAAAGGGGCATCCGCCACGCATTAACAGCACTGGCGCACCCGGCGGCGAACGGTAGGGCGGAACGGATGGTCCAATTCACTAAAAAGACCATCCGGAAAATAGACCACGGGGAGATCCAAGAGAAAATCAACAGACTACTCTTTACCCAACACATAACCCCAAATACCACTGCCAACAAAAGCCCAGCCGAACTACTAATGGGTAGAAAGCTAAGGTCCCCACTCGACAGGTTACACCCTACGTATAACCCGGAGAGGCCCCCAGACTCAAGCACCAAAAACCGAACGTTCGCACCCGGGGACCCCGTATATGCAAAAAATCTGACGGGAGACCCTCTATGGATCCCAGCCGTCATCACCCAAGCAACAGGCCCACACTCGTACCGGCTACAAACAGCAGACGGACGAGCGTGGAAACGCCACATCGACCAACTTAGGTCGAGGACCGCAAGCGAACCCAACTCCCGTAACGCAAGCCAAGGGGGGAGGGAATACCCAGGGGACCGAATCCAAGGAAAAATAAACCAGCAGTACTTACCGAAACGCAGCCATCACGACCCCTCGCCAGAAAAGAACAGCCAAGCCAGCTCGACCGACCCGGAAAGACCGAGCGGAAGCGGCGAAACCCATAGCTCAACCAACCCGGAAGGCCCAGGAGGGAGCTACGGAGAAAGGCCCGGCCCGATCGACCAGCCGGTTCCCACAGCAGCAGCAGGAGCAACGAAGATCCCGACCGAACTGGCCGAGATCCAGCCTACGACTGAGTTGCGCAGGTCAAGTAGGACCAGACGGAGCCCCGCCTACCTACGTGACTACGCAACGTAAGGACTGAACCAAGAGGGGAGGGGTGTTCTGTCTTTCATTAACATACTTGAAATCCCCACGCTTTGATTGGCCAAAGCGCGGGGCTTTCCGATTGGTCAGGTGAGCCGCGCCGATTGGCTCGTTAAGAATCTCCCGCGATTGGTTCGTTCAGAATGCGGGAGATTCGAAGCGCTGCCATTGGCCGCGGCCGCCGCAGCGAAAGGAATAAAAGCCGCGGGCTTTTTTCCTTTCGGCAGTTCGGTTCTAGCAATTCAAATAAAGAGCTTTGCACTAAGTCACCGACTCCTGGCATCATTTCACGGACACGACACTATTCTTCTAAACTGCAACAGATATCACAAATCAGCTGGTGAGGACATGTAAAATTTCAAAAACCCCGTGTTAAGCAGGATATACGTTTATCCTCATATAGCTATACTATAATTTGTTGTCCTAATCCACAAGGTAGACTTCATGTGTGTGCAAACATATAGGGGTATGTGTGAGAGAAATCACTGTTATATCAAGTGTCTGCTACTGTACACAATTTTCAAGGAAATATTGTAATATAAAACAGTGATCCAAAGTCTCATTTTCTTATATGAAATACAGGAACTTTTACAGTTTAGTGGCAAGTTTACAAAACCTAGTATCCAATGCCAGGACGCAAAATAATTGACATTTGATCTGACAAAACTTCCTGCAGTCTCTCTGACATGCTTGCTATATGTTTTGTGGATAAAATTGCTGACATGTCAGGTTTAGATTTCACATGAATGGATTCTCATCAGGTAACTGGGATACTTTGCAAAGTCATCTTGCAGTTGTTTTGAGGACATGTATGCAAAGGAAGTGGAAACGGACAGAATATCATTAGGCACTTGGTGATAAATAAGGTGCACTCATATAGTCTGCAGGTATAACAATATGTGGGAAGGGTTTTGGGAAGCAGGAGTGAGTGCCACAGACGAGGCAATAGTTAGATAAGAGGCAGCTGAACTTATAAAAGGAATGCTACCTGGCCAATGCCTCAGAATGCACCCTCCCCAGTTTCTTGGACTTTAAAATTGAGGGAGGATATATATTGTAGAAAGTCAGCACCCTCCTTCCTGGAAGAATGAAATATTTAAGGCAGAATATTGGTATATTTCCCTAAATGAGAAATGGAGAAACATGTTTTTCTTGACGCAGGAAGCAGACTCAGTCTTTCTTAATGGCCCCAGCAGATATTTTGTGCCCATGAAGAAAGATTGGGCCAGTCTATTCAAAAATCAGCCCCAGTCTTTCTGCCCCCAGGCAGAAAACAATTTTTAGAAATGTAGATTTGGTAATCCATTTAAGACAGGATATTTTGAAACAAAGCCAGAATGGTAGGAATAGCCCTCACTCAAGATCCAAACCAGGACAAAGCCTTTAAGCCACAATAGGATTTGCCCAACTCCTTTCAGAACACAAGCCCCTTCATTTCACCCCAGAGCAGTCCAAACTTTAACCAAACCTGGGACGTCAAACAAATATCTAGGATTTTCATTTCCTTTTTTACCTATATAGAGCCAGGTACAACCCCTACACAACCTCTACATGACCCCATAGGAATCTGGCTACAGCCAATAGAATATTAAAGAACATGTTATTGCACAAGAAAAGGAAGCTCAAATACAAAGCCCAAAGAAGGTAGAACACACACGCCCAACTCCATTTTGTCAGCTTCCCAGAACCACAAACCTATGTGGTTCTGCTTCATCAATAAACCATTTTTCCAATCAGCCTCCACATTTCCAGTGTCCTTCTCCCAGCTTGGAACTGAACCAGATAGATATTTCTTCCCACAATACTTTTAGACTTGAGATTTCATTGGACAGTCACAACCACTACCTTATTTTTTTAACCCTCTCTCTCATGAACACATTGACAACTCCCATAAATCATCCCAATTGGCCATTTTGGGTTTTGGTTTGTAATATAAAACATCTAAATAGCTGTTTACACATGCTATATACAGCACCCTACAATCTAAATGTCAAGATACATATTACACTAATTGAATAGTAAACAACTAATCCTGTCTATTTATTTGCCTAGGGTAACATTTAGGATTCCTTTCTTGATCAATATCATTACAAATAGGTTGAGCAGAGTTCTAACCATTTACCCTCCCATGCTTTGAAAAGCACAGAGATGCACACATAAACCTGAGTTAAGAGAAAATGTATGTGGATCCCTAAATTTCAAAAAAAGACAAACAGGAAAGGAAAGATGGAATTAACCAGAGATAAACACAAGTATGTGTTATACTGCTACAGCTTATTTGACAGTTTCTCTAATTAATCATCAGTCAAGTTAAAAAAGGCAGATCATTAATCAGCTGATAGTTTTTAAGTCTGGTGAAAGCCTCTTTGATATTCCATTGTTTCCAAACTGAGTACTGAAGGTGAACAAAGCTAAAGCTATACAAAAAGTATGAAGAACATTCTGTTTCAGGTTTGGAAGTTTAATTAACACTCTGGAAAGCTGATTTGAAACCAATCAGAAAATCATGATTGGCTGACACCAGGTAAAGAACACCTTCTGCTACATTTTATCACTATGGAAGTTGGTTTTTTCCCCCAAACAAGCACATAAAATGATTGGCAGAAATCAAGTCTATGTACAAAGACCTTGCTGGATAAGGTTCACCAAGCTTCATTCTATTTTGAAATTCTAGTCTTTATAAATATTTTTTGAATGCATTGATCCAAAAGAGAATACAGAAAAGATAGTCATGGAAAGGTCAGAAGTAATCACTTGGCGTGGGATGAAATTATCTAGAAATCTTTTAAAATAATTTAATGCTTTTTGAAGAATACTGATAATTTGAACTTGTATCCATTCGCCTGGTTTCTTTTTTGATTGAAGGGCCTGACATCCACAATTTCTGGTCTTCTGTATAAGATAAGGGCACTGAAATTCTATATTAGGAGAGATGAATTGAAATGTGAAGGAGTTATGTGTAAATAAAATGACTGCTTTAAATCTGTTATTCACCAAATTTGCCAACTAGAATACAACACATAAAACAAATGATAGCCATCACAGTAATTATACTATCCATTTGTCCTTTCAAGGAATGTCAACCACACTCAGTCACAAAGGGCACTTTCATGCTATACCACCACATTCTTGAAATAATTGGACATTTTTCACCTAATAATTGGACATTTTTCACCTAATGCACTTTTTTCAGGTTGTTTTAAAATGATGGAATTGACAGGGAAGATCTTTTTATCTTCTACTTTGTAAAGTTACATGGATGTTGAGCCATCTTCATCATCATCAACATCAACATCAAATTACCAATGATTTTAATTTTTTTTTAAACTATTGTTTGCAGATATACTGTGTGGAAAAAATCATGTACAAAGTTTTCCTCTGTTTTTCTTCTGTAATTGACTCATGGATACAATGTTCAACTTTGATTGTGTGATTTAGAAACATCTTCTCAATTAAGTAATGTTAGAAAAACAAATGATGTCTGCTGAAGAATGACAAAGCAGGGAGGGGGAGAAATTCTCATTCCTGATATGGTCCTTATTACCTTTTAGATTCTTGAAAGGGCATCTCTCCTTTTTCATGAATTCTTATTTCTTCTTCACATGAATCAATGTTTATTTGCATTGAAGGAAAGAATGGTTCCTCTTCTGGCAAGACATCTATTGTAGAGAAGAAAGGGTCACCCAGCAATAAAGACTCTACTGTTGCAAAAAATCAGAATTATGCATTGACCATAGTCCCAGTATGCATTTTAGTGTTGGTCCTTACTTACTTTTAATTGGGTTAGCCATCAGACATCTTGCTGAACACTATCATGTCTCCAATCTCAAACTGCTAGCACAAACATCCATAACATAGAAAAAGAAACAACAAAAAATACTAAAAGAAGATCTTAAAAAGTTGGAGATAGAATTGCAGAAAAGCCCGCAAAAGAGTACCATAAAAGAAAAAATGGAATTAACAAAACACAAATTAAATTTAATAGAATAAGAAGAAATGGCACAAAAAATTAAAATGGCAAAACAAAACTTTTTTTGGAAATGCAAATAAGCCAGGAAGATGGCTAGCATATACAATGAAAAAAGGAAAGAAAGAGAAGAAAATGATATATAAACTGTTAGATGAGAAGAGGATTCTCCACCACCAAAATGAAGATAAAAAGAAAATAATCCAGGAATTTACAGAAAACTTTATGGTCAAGAAAAAATATCAGAAGACATGATAAAACAAGGAGAAGGCTGCATTACCTAAGATACAAGAAACAGTGCAAGCGATGCTAAGTGAAAGAATAATGATGATGGAATTAACAGAAGCAATTAAAAGGAAAAAAAAACAATAAAACACCTGGACCAGATAGGCTGCCAGCAGAACTTTATAAACATTTACAAGATACATAAGGGATGCCAATGTTGGAGGTCTATACTGAAACTTTGTTAAAGGCCCACCTCCCCAAACCTTGGTCAAAAGCAAATATTACTTTAATATCAAAAGAAGATTCAGACTTATAACAGATAAAAAAATTACAGACTAATATCATTATTAAATGTAGACTAAAAATATATATGCCTCAATAATAGCAGAGAGATTGAAAAGGCTTCTGAATGAATTTAGAGATCCAGATCAGAATGGCTTTTACCGAAAAGACAAAAATAATATGAGAATTATTTTGAATGCATTGGAATATTATGAAGTACACTTTGAAAAACATTGGTAACTAGATGAGATATTTTTAGGGATGGATGACAATATTACTACTATTTTCTTCCAAGCTTCAAGGTAGGTCTGAACAAACCAACAGAAATAAACTGAGAAGAAAATCTGAATACAAATGAAGTACAAATAGGGCTGCTTCATGTTTCTTTATTTATTTGGATCAAATGAAGTAAGATTTGTAATATTGTTTGTCTGTCTCTCTCTCTCTCTCTCTCTCTCTCTCTCTGTCTCTCTCTTTCTCTCTCTGATATGAATCAAGACTTGCCAAAAATTTCATTATCATAGGCAGAACAACAAATGATGCTTTTTCCCATCCAAACCAAAATATCAAAATATCAAAAAACATTGTGGCACCAGGGCCAGAAAATCTCCTGCAGCACTGGCATTGAGGCAGACAGACAAGAATGAAAATTGGCTTGATTTATCCGTATCAGTTACAGTACTTGATATTTTTTTCTTAACATCTTTGAAGAAAGGTCTGCTCCAGTAAAATTCTAAATTCTCAATGTTATTTTCAAGCACCCAGAATAACTGTGGCTTATACTTTTTCCCACACATTGCTCTGTTGTGACTTCTACTCCCCCAGTGCTAAACTTATCCCCAATTAAACAAAATTAAACTAGTCTTTCTTTTTAGTATAATATGCTTCATGTTACAGAATTAGCTTTTAATAGGACACGCTATGATGAAGTTGCTGGTGTAGTAAATTAACTCCTTCAATGGGCCTGCTTATTTTCTGCTTCTTGCTGTTGCTTTTCATTTGAAATAACCTTCCTTCCTTCCTTCCTTCCTTCCTTCCTTCCTTCCTTCCTTCCTTCCTTCCTTCCTTCCTTCCTTCCTCCATAACTCCCTTTCAACTGCTATACTCCAGATGCAATAAGTTTTTTTTATAAAAAATAACATGAGGAAAAGCTCTTAATGACATTAGCTAGAATAGAGCTTTTATTTATCATTTAAGCTGCAGTAAAAAAGTGATGTATTTTTCAGTGTGAAAATAATAATAAGAGAAAAAAAACCCCAAGAATGGATAAAGATAATATTTTATCGGGAAGAGGGAAAGACCCCTAAGACACAATTTCCTACATGCAGTAGTAAATCAGGATTGGGTTATCCAACTGCTAACAAATACAACCCCAGCAGTCCCAGAAAGCATGTGAGAAACATAAAAATGTCTACTAGGAACTTCTTATTCCAGAAATTTATTATTGTCCAGATATTAAATATGCTTAATTATGTATTGACATAATTCTGAGTAATATAAGAATATTCATCAAGGTTCCTTTATCACTGTAGATTTTTTGCTGCTATGTTTAATTAAAACATTAATATTTTACTCAAACAGTTATAAAATAATAATAATTTAAGCTGCTGTCAGTCTAGTGCTGTAAAACCACTGCTTTGTGCTACCTCTTGCATTGATGCATGAGACTATAAATTCCATTGCATCCAGATACCAGGCTCAGTGGTATGATGTTATATGATGGATTTTTTTCCAGAGATGTAAAAGATCTATGTCAATATAGAGAAGGAAATTTAATGTTAAAAATAAGAACAGAAAGTATGTATTAAATAATTCATTCTTTATATCATTATAGTAATTTGTAATTTCTATGTCATAAGCTGCTACTCTGATGGTGCAGAATTTGGATTATGGACCAGAGGAAAAGGAACTTTCATATAAGGCCTTTCTAATTTATGGTCATCAACCTCAAGAAATGAGGGGTTGTTGATTGATTGAGAAGAAATTTTACTGGATTCTCCCATATGGTTGCACATTTCAAGTGATGTTAAAGTAGCAAGAAAGTATGCTATATGGAAATATATCAATCCAATTTTAAACATATACAAAAAGAGCCCACAATTTTACTATTGTTACTTTTTTAAAATGCATGTACCTCTAGACTAAGAGATGCGTTATGGGTCCATGGTCTAGATTTAATTCTGACATCAGCAAATATGTTCTTATGTAAGCATTTTATCTCTGGAAGTTCCCTGAAGTCTATTTAGTTTGCTTGCATCGTCAGGTTGTTGTCAGATTTCAGTGATCACATAGATCAATTTTCTTCATGATGATTGGTCCAGTGGTGGGATTCAAAAAAAATTTTTTTGAAAACAATTTTATTGATTTTCTACTAAACAAACAAAACAAACAAGATATAAAAACATCAACTCTCTTATGTACATACAGTGTGTCGGTTGGTTCATCAGTTTTGTGCATTCATTTCGTAGTCTCAATTAGTTATATTACATAACAGCTCATATTGTCAATCCAAACTTATATATCCTAATATCACTATTAAAAAATCATTTGACTATACTTTTAATCATTCATGCTTTATGAGATAACAATACTTTAAACAGTTTATTCTATAACAAATCATATAATCATACCAGATCTGTCCTACAAACCCTTTATAGATATTATGTCAAATAACAAAAGAAAAAGAAAAAATAAAGATATTCCTTGCTGTCTAACATTCTAAATATTCTATTATTGTATTTTGTCATCTAACCATTGATAGAAAAGATCCCAAATTTCATAAAATTGTTTATCCTCTTGCTCTCTAATTTCAAATGTCATTCTACTCATCTCAGCACATTCCAATATTTTCTGAATAATTTCTTCCTGCGATAGTATTTTCTCATTCTTCCAATTTTTAGCAAATACAATACTAGCCACTGTTAATACATTTACAATCAAATATTTCAAGTCTTTATTGTATGTATCTGGTAAGATTCCCAATAAAAAGAACTCCGGTTTCAAATCTATACATTTCTTTATCATTTTTTCCAACAATATGCAAATTTTAGTCCAATATTTTCTGGCGTCCTCACAAGTCCACCACATATGGTAATACGAGCCAGGTATCTGTTGATATTTCCAGCATTTTTCAGATTTATTCTTGAACATTCTTGCGATTCTTGTTGGGGGAACGTGCCACCTGTAAAACATCTTATACAAATTTTCTTTAAATGCTGTTGACATTGTCATTTTATAATTTTGAGACCACAGTTTTTGCCATTTCTCTAAATCAATCCCATATCCAAAATTCTTCCCCCAAACAATCATAGTTTCTTTAACTTGTTCTTCCTCTAGCTTAATTCCCAGTAGATAACCATATAATTTTTTAATCACCTTCTCATCAATACCCATCAAGATCTTATCTAGATCAGTCTGTTTATCATAAAATCCCTCTGTTTTAGAATCTTCATCATACCTTGAATGTATTGTGCATATGAAAACCAATTCATCTTTATACCTTGTTCCTCTAAATTTTGTATCGGTTTAAGTTTACCCTTTTCATCCAATAGTTCCCCATATCTAACTGTTTGTTCCTTCTTATAAATTATAGGATAGGAAAATGCTTCAATAGTCGATAACCAAACTGGAATTTTCAAATAACATTGTCTTTTTATCTTCTCCCAATTTAACCACAAAGACTCCCGTATATAATGTCTTCTAAAATAACCCTGTGTTTTAGTTCCCTTATACCATAAAAAAGCATGCCAACCCAACAGCAAATCATGACCTTCTAGTGTCAACAATCTGGTCTTTCTTAATGTTATCCATTCCTTGACCCACATCAAATTTGCAGCTTGGTAGTACAATTCCCAATTGGGCAGGCCAAAACCTCCTCTAATTCTAGCGTCTTGCAAAAGCTTTAGCTTCATTCTCACTTTCTTACCTTGCCATATATATTTCAGCATAATTGTATTTAAATCTTCAAAATAGACTTTTCCAAGCCTAATTGGTATTGTTTGAAACAGAAATAGAATTCTGGGTAAAATATTTATCTTGATTGTTGAAATTCTCCCTATTAATGACAATTGTAAGTTTTCCCATTTCTTCAAATCTAAAGCTATCTGTTGTTTAAGTTTAATATAATTATTCTCTTTTAATGTGCTACATCTTGCTGTCAAGTATATCCCCAGATACTTAACCTTATTCGTAACTTGAATTTTCAACAGATCTGCCAGTTCTTCTCTCTTTCTCAGTAGCATGTTCTTTGTCAAAAACTTTGTTTTATCTTTATTTATTTTCAAACCAGCCACCTCACCATATATGTCTAACTTTTCCAATAACTTTGGAGCTGTTTCTAACGGATCTTCCAAAATAAAGGCTAAGTCATCAGCAAAGGCTTGCAGTTTAAATTCTTCCTTTTAAATTTTCATTCCTTTTATGCTTTTATCATCTCTAATATTTCTGTTCAACACTTCCAAAGTCGATACAAATAGCAAAGGAGATAGGGGACATCCTTATCTTGTTCAACCACTGTTAATCTGCTGTCAATATTTCCAATCTTCTCCTCTCTTTGTTTACCTTCTTCCTCAATTTTTTGGAATCTCTCATCATACTTCACCATCATTTGTTGAATATTTTCTACTTTTTCATCAGTCTTCTCTGTTCTTTGTTCAATAGTATCTGTTTTTATCTTGAGATCTTGGATTCCTTGCATAATCATCTGTAAAGTCACTTTTTCTTGTTCTTTGTCTTGCTTCAACATTGTCTGAATTAAACGTTGTCCTCCCGCTGGTGGGGAGGCAGAGGTAGAGATAGAAATGCCAGAAGATATGGGTTTCCTGCTCATTTTAAATGCTTCAAAATCTTCAAAATCTTTTTAACTTTTAATCCAACTGGTAGAAAAGCCAATGATAATCCAAAATGGAAAAATCCAATAGTAAAGGCCCGATGGCAAAAAAGAAAAAGAAGAAAAAGAAGAAAAAAAAATCTTCAGGTTCTTCTAAACCCTAATCCAATTGTGAAGTAATCCACAATAAAAAATGAAAAATAAAAAGAAGAAAAAAGCCCAATAATAATAATAATAATTAAGAAGAAGAGGAACAAAAAGAAGAAAAAAGAAAAGAAGAAATTCCTTCAGGTTTTTCACACCTTAATCCAATTGGGAAATCTCAATAATAAAAAGGAAAAGGCAGAATGGTCCAAAAACATGAATGGAAAAAGCAAAAAATCCCAGTTAAAAGAAGGAGAAGAAAAGAAAAGAAAAAAAATCTGAGGCTTTCCCTTTAAAATAAAAAGCAAAAATAAGAATATTACTAAAATTAAAATTTACAGAGAGGCTGGTAAGGAGGGGTACCACAACTGAAAAAAAAAGAAAAGAAAAAGAAAACACTGCACTTTGTTTAGTTGTCCAAGGCTCTTATTAAGACTCTCTTCTCCACAAGCTTCAAAGCCAAGGTTCAAGTGTTGAAATGTTGATAAGAGTCCAGGAAAGCACCTGGAATAATATTCTGCTGTGCTCTTCCCTCTATCTTATCAAATTGAGAAGGAGTCTTTTCACAGTTCTCTCCAATTCAAATAAAATATTTTTAAGCCTCTAGTTGGCAGTGTTACAAAGTTTCTTAATGCACTTCCCCACCCCCAGCCAGAAAAACTTAGTTTGAGTTAAGAAAAAAGAAAAGGTATTTACATATATATATAAAAAGAAAAAGTAGCCAAAGGGAGCCTCTATCCTAAAAGAAAATTAAAAAATCCAAAAGGAGCATAAGAATATATAAGGAAAAATTCAGTCTGATTAACTACAAAATCACGCTAAAGTCCAAAGAAAAAGTAAGAGAAAAAAAAAAAGAATTGACGTCCCTTTAAAATACGCCACTCATACAATTTTGTCAAAAAAAAAAAAAAAACCTCACAGGTTTCTTCTCATATTCAGAGTGTCCTTTCAAATCTCAGTGAATTAACACACACACAAAAAAGAAATTTCTCACCCAGCTGACACACTTTCACTTTCAGCCTCTTCCTTTCCGGAGCTGTCCCGACTTCAGCAGCTATGGAGGCTGCCTCTCCGCCACCAGCAAAAGGACTTCTCCCGGATCAAACCAGGGATTTTGCGATGTCCCTGGGATCCAGAGAGTGTGCCCTTCATGGTCACCATCTCTACGGGACGGTTTAGGTCCGTTGGGACTGACCAGGGGTCCGTTGGGACCAACCAGGGGTGAAAATACCAGCTGTGATCTTGGAGCCCTGAGATTGCAGCTGTTTCACCGAAACGAAGCTCCGCCTTCTCCCAGGATTAAATTTTTTTTTACTACTGGTTCTGTGGGCATGGCTTGGTGGGCGTGGCAGAGGAAGGATACTGTAAAATCTCAGTCAGAGGTGGTATTTGCTGGTTCTGCAGACTACTCAAAATTTCCACTACCGATTCTCCAGAACTGGTAAGAACCTGCTGAATACCACCTCTGGATTGGCCCCTAACCTGGTCTTTCAAGACTTCTAATGCTGTACCCAGTGCCATTGTAACAGTAGGCTGAAGGCAACTCTCCATGAAAGGTTTACTGATGTAGCTATTACAAGGGTCCTGGAAGCTTGCTCCAGGAGGTTATCTGGGATGATTTGGGCAGCCTTTGAGGACTAAAAAGTTGGCCTTTATTATGGCTTGTTCTGCATTGTTGTAATCTTTGGAGGTTAAAGCTGTCCTAGGGCACTGGATCCATACCTCATTTTTTTTTTTTTTTGTTACCTATGTAGTGGAGATATAGGGGTTTGTACTCAACAGTTTATCTCCTTTGTTACATGTGTGTCTCACAGTATTGTTGCTGGGGCTGGTCTGGCTTCATTTCTTGCCTTCGGGTAATATTTGGGAGCAATGGGTTAATGCAAAAATGGTAAGGTCTGTCACAAGCCAGGTTCTTACTTCAGAAGCTGCTAGTTATTTTTCCATCATGGCTCACTTCCCACTGAGTCTATCCACCTTGCTCTCTCTATTAAGGCTAGGCAATACTAAATATATGTGCCAGTAAATGAATGTATTAAAAAACACTTTTATACACATTAACTTTACTTATGTAATAAATCAACCTTCCCAATTTTGTAGTGTCCAAATATATTGATAATAAATTCTTAGCCAGAATGTTTTGAGAATTTGGTTTGCAAATAACAGTCAAATAAAACTAGCATATTTCCAATTAATTATGTAAAAGATACTCTACAAAATTTAATTGTGGCAAAATATTGATATTTATGAAAAATCAGTCCAAGCTACATATTTTGACCCTTTAGCTATGGCCTTATTTAGTTTTTTGGGGGAGGTGGACATTTATTGCTATAGGTGTTTTATTTCTGTTGACTCAGTTCAGCATAGAGTCTTATGGACTCATTTCAGAATGATCTTCTTTATATATATATTTTATAATATATAAAAGGCATTAGAATGTATTAGAAAAAAATAGCTGTCATCAGGGGTGGATTTCAAAAAGTTTTCCTATCGGATTGATGTGTGTGCATGTTTTTGTTTGTGTGCACACCAAATGTGCACTTTGCGCATGTGCAGCATTTGCAATTCACTTTCTGATGCAAGCTCTGTGTGTAAAATAGCTGACACATGACAATTGGATGTGCTGCGTGAAGCAACTGAGGTTGAAAAAGCAGGAAATAAAGGTCAGTATAGAGCTCAGGTGGGTGGGAGGGTCTAGCAGCTGATTGTCAGAGTTAACTGGTTCTTTCACAGATGATTGTCAGAGCTACCAGTTTGGCCAAACCAGACCGAACTGGTGGAATACCACCACTGGCTGACATCCAGGTCTCAATTACACAATTGCCCCATTTATTTCACACCCTTTTCCTCTCCATCCAAATTCATTGAAGCTATTGGAAGGAATAGATATATACATGAGGAATTCTTTACTTATGGAGGATATATTCTTGAATAACTATTACAACTTTTCATGATGTAGCTAAATCATCTTAAAACACACTGATATTTCTTTTTTTCGATGAATTAAAGTCTCAAACATGGCTATGTGTGATGTCTTAAAATGTTGGAAGTTTCTATTTTTCAGATCCATCCATGTAACCATGGGATTTATTGTATATATTGTAGGAGCAGAGATTTTTTTTTTTGCTTTTGTATTACCTAAATTCAATAACAGGATTTTTTTTTCATGAATGTCCAGTGAGTGGATGGGTAGACAGACAGCAAATTTGCATAGAACATCTTCTGAAAAGATACAGTGCTGGGTTGCTGTTGTTTAGGAGCTTGCAACTCAGTGACAATACACAGCACAGTGTCATTCACACTATAAAATACATTTTGTTAAAATAAAAAAGCTAAAAGCTGGATGAGTTTTCATTAAATCACACTGTGACCTCTTGCTGACAAATTTTGTTTGAGGAAAAAAAAGATCTTGAATGTATCCTTAGAAAAATGGGGAAATGATTCTGAAGAGATAATGTGGATAGACTGTTAATTATTTTTTTAAAAAACATTCCAAATTCCCAGTATAAACTGACTCCTCTCAGCTTGTTGATGATGATTTATTCAGAGTTTCTCAAAAACCAAACCAAACCAAAACATTATATATAGCCAGGCATCACATTGCTTTCATTTTCATCCCCATGGCAACCACGGGATATGACAAGACAATGTATGTGGTGATTGAGCCTTAATCCTAATTCATGGCTTGATAATAACCTTTCATTTTTAAATCCCTAATCTACTTTATCCACACTGTGACAGCATTTGTAATTATCCTTTCATGTAAAAATAATCATATTCATTGCAAGTAACTGTCATAGATTAATTCTGTTCCAGGCCTCTGAACTGGAATTGCTCTGGTCTTGAGTTCCATGAAGACAGCATCAAGAGAAACAATGAAAACTTTAAATAATTTGTCTCAAAACTTTAGGGCAAATTTCTTAATGAAAAACCAGCTTTATTTTCAGAGCTGATGATAAGTATGGATCTTGGGATAAAGGACCAGGGATTCATCTTCAGGGAAGTCTGCTTTGCCTGGATCTGTCCTCTGTCTCTTGCCACAACATCCAGTGATTAATATAACTGCAGATTTGATTTACCCTAAGAATGACTGACAAAGAACATTTTGCCATTATTGCAAATCTAAACTTCCAATCACTTCCAGTGCCTCATCTCCAGCTGAAGTCTTCATTCCTGCTGGAGAATCACTGAATTTTCTCTTTCAGAATATTTCACAAGTTGTATTGTTTTGTACTGCAAAACAATAAACAAAATTAGATTGCTTTCTATAGCATTCCATTCCAGCTGTGAACATGCATAAGTGTAGTAAGGGTAGGAAAATGTAGCCCAGCTACATCATCATCACACTTTTGCTAAGACTATATGGATAAGATGGGACACTAATCTAGTACAATAAGCCTAGCTGGTTTTCAGTCTGATTTGGAATCAGTTTTTGTTGCAGTTGGATATGAAAGATCAAACCTGCAACCATTATGCCTCAAGAAGAAAAGTAAAGGCAAAAGTTTAAGAAAAAGAGGGATGAGTTTCATATGGCAGAATTATTTTTAATTTATTAATAATAGAAAGTAATTTCTCCTTCCTTCCTTCCTGCCTTCCTGCCTGCCTGCCTTCCTGCCTGCCTGCCTGCCTGCCTGCCTGCCTGCCTTCCCTTCTTTTTGGAAGAGGGACCACAAACAGATGGGGAAAGAAACACTAAAGCAGGCTTTTATTTGTCTCTTTAAATTGAACTTGAATGGCATCCCTCTTAATTGCTGTTTTCAGAAATAACAAATAGAGGATTAGTACTGATTTGAAGGGGGGACTAATCATAATCATTTGATAATTGGATTTCTTTTCTGCAGCTGAATATTAATTCAGGAATTAAAAGTGTTAGCTTCCTTCCAAAGATTTTCAGAAAACCCAAATATGTATTCATCTTCCTGTTTTGTTGTTCATATCACAATCCCAAAGAACTTTGCTTCTTCATTTTTAATGCTAGCAATTATAACATTTTGTACTGTGAAATCTGCCATAAACAGCCATAAACCCTAATGTTTATGTATATTATTTATCTACTTGTTTTCAGTTTTCTTCATTTGTTACATATAGTCTCATTCAAACAAATAGCAGATCAAGTGCTTAAAGAATTAGATATTTCTGTCTTTTGGCTTTGTTCTTTTTTTCTGTTGCTTATAAGTCATTTTTTTGCCATTAAAATAATGCCTCATCTAAAAACATATCCAACAGAATTACAAGGGGGGGGGGTAATTTTGGCTCATGGGGGAATTTGATATCCTTCAAGATTATTCTTTGTGATTTAATAATAAATAATGCTTGCAGCCTTAATTTGGGTTCCAAAATTGTTTAAGGCTTTAAGCAATCAGGAAGTCCAGTTTTAAAACTACAGTATCTATTGAAGTGATTTTTTTTTTCTTCCATTCAATCATGTTTTATTCTCAGAGGCTGCCTGGACAAATTCCTGTAGTTTTCTTGGCAGTGGTTTCCAATTGCCTCCTACCTAGACCTGAGAAAAACCACTAGCCAAGGTTATTAGCTGGCTTCCTCGGGCAGAACGAGAAAGCTCATGGTCTTCCAATTTTTAGTCTGATGCCTTAACCACTATATTAAATCTCTTTAAATTCAGAATTGCATTGTTTTAAAGAAGATATTATGTTTAATGTTCAAATTAACAATTTAAAAAAAGAACTTTGAAAACTGCAAGAGGAATTAAGGTGGAAATTTTTGGAAAAGTTGTAAGTATTTCTTTCCAGGTTCCTTCCCCTGCACCCTACTGGACTTGGCCAACATTTTTGAACTAATTTACCAATACATCTCCCTATTTTTTAGTGGCCTAGGTCTAACATTCTATTATTTTCTCAGCCTCTCTACAGTTTCTTAAGCCCAATGTCATAAGCTATTCATTTTCAGGAAAGTATTCCCTATTCACAGCCACATGTTTTAGAATATTTTCCACAGATTTATATGAGCTGTACCTATAGTGGCAGCTGGTTTACAATCAGTGATCATTCAAAACTTCATTCACTGTTCTTCTGCCAGAAGTTGCTGAAATATCTGCCCTGCTCAGAGACATTTGCTTGGGGGCTTGGGTTATGATGGTAAATGATGAAAGAGCAATGCATTTTCATAGTAATAGCAATAGCGTTTAGACTTATATACCACCCCATACTGCTTTACAACATTCTCTGAGTGGTTTACAGTGTCAGTATATTTCTCCGAACTATGTGGGTCCTCATTTTACTGACCTCTGAATGATGGAAGGCTGAATCAACCTTACGCCGCATTATGATCAAACTCCAGACTGTGCAATGCTGCATTCTAACCACTGCACCTCCAGGGCCTAGTGTCAGTGCCACAGCCTCTGCCCTCATTTTAATACATCATGTTGCATGTACAAACAAACTGGGCAGAGCTTGCACTATGACATTGCTTTTATCATTTTGATGGAAAGAGTCAATCCTACAGATACCTTTGGCAATATTCTTGGACATATCCACTGTGTTCTCTAGTTGCAACTTTTGCTGCAGAAAAAAAGGCATTTTACATAAATGATTATCCTTTTTTTGCTGCTTCATGTTTTCATTGTGTGGCCCAACTAAATTAATAGCTCCTTGCTATTTAGACTGTGGTATTATCTCCAGTTCTTGCCAATTTTTTTTTCTATTTGTTTGTTTGCAAATGTTTCCTAGTGTGGAAAATAAGTATTTCTTCCACCAAAAGGTCAATTCTATTTGGGCCAATGAACTGCATCAAAAGTTTGGAACTGTAAGGATGTTCCAGTTCTAAAAATTTGGAGGATGCAAAGACATGAAGCATATACAAAAATCAATTGGAAAAGTTTTTTCATCTCTCCATTGTTGCAGTAAACATTTAATTCTGTCTGTGAATGATTGAGCATTCTATAACTGGCTGCATTTTTTTAAAAAAAAGTTAGGATTATCATTAACAAAAATGCTAACACTAAAATAATGTATTTTTTCTACAGAAAATATCAAGGATTTTTTAAAAAAATTATGTCTAGAAAAAAAATTGCAGGAAGAAATAACTGCAAGAAAGAAGCAAACAAACCCATTAAGACCAATAGGGGCCTGCAATAACCAGTAATCCTCAACTTATGAATACAAAGGAGGCCAGTAAATTCATCCTTAAATGATGAAGTCATAAATTAGGCATTGAATGACGACACCTGATTTTATTACCCTTTTTTTTGGCTATAGTTGTTAAGTGAGAAATCACATGATCACTATTTGTGACCTTCCTTGTTGGCTTCTTTTTTTGACTTTACTTGTCAGAAGCCAACTGGAATAATTTTTTTGGCAATCATGTGACTGTGGGAATGCTCTAATACTTAGAAGCATGAGGACTGGTTGTTATATTTTTCAATGCCATCATATCTTCAAAGGGTGTCTAAACAAAGGGTTATAACTCAAGGACTAACTGTACCCCATATTTCTCAATCTTTGTATAATAACATTGCATCCTGTGCTTTTGGTGTTCCTCGCAGTTGTGCATGGGATCAGTGTTAAAACATTGCAATCTGTGATATAAATTCCACTTCTTTATTATTTGAGATTGAAAGAGCAAAGCTTGCTTTGTGAAATCAAATTTCATTGTGTTGGTATCGTCATGATTAAGATATTGTCCCTTTTCCAAAATTTTAAACAGTTTAATGACCTAGAAATGCAGATTATGATGACATGATATCACCAATTTATTTTACTAGAACAAGGATTGGTGACCAGTTACCTATATAATTGAACTCTCACATCAGCCCTAGCTAGCATGGACAACATCAAGTATTATAAAAGTTGTAGTCTAAAATACCTGAGTGTAACAGGCTGCTTTCCCATATATTGATGGGGAGACAATTACAGAGAAAGAGAGATTATTCTGTTACATTTACCATCTAGTTAGTGTAATGGAAACCAATTTGGACTAAAATAATGAAAAAACAACAAAGGACCAATCTAATCCTACAAAAAATAAATCCATGAGAAAAATCATTGATGTCATCAAATAAATTTGTTCCATCAAAATCAATACAAGTACAATTATATGCATATTAATTCACCAGGAAACCTTCCTGAATTTGTTGGTCCTGAATAGTCCCAATTAAGAGGATATGGGATCACAGCCTAAAGCTTCATTTACCTCACTTTCATCTTCTGGCCATCCCTTTAGGATTATAATGTAATGAAATGGGATTCTCATGATAGAGAGTGTTGTAAAACAGCTGGTCCATGTGCTTCTGTGGCATTTGTTTCTGCTTGGCTTCAGGGTGCAGATTGTGTTATATAAATACAGAGCAAGTAAACCCTGGCATACAGACTTCCAGTTTCATAAATCATTTGTTTGAGCAGATGTTGTTATTCTTTTGCTGTCATTGTTTAGGGATATTTTGTTGATGGATTAGCACCTGGCAAATATTCTGTGCCACTTCTTTCAAATCTATTTCCAAAACCTGTTAGCTGGTGAACCAATCTGAAGAGAACAGATGTGGAGTGAGTAGGATGACTGCTGCCTTTAATACCTGTGATAACGTCACACTAGTTAGTTGTCTATAATAGCAGACTTTTCTTTGCCCTCTGTCATCTGTCATTCTTAGGAACATACGTCAGATTTGACCAAATCCTGAACTGATCAGACTGACTTGAACAGAATTAAGAGGTAGCTGAACTGAAACGGGATTCTGACAAAGTAGATTGAATCTAACCCAAAGCCTCATTTGAACATTTGTAGGGGAACATATAGCATCTTTGAAAAAAAAAAACACTTTCTCTCATGTTTGTCCTAAAAGGAGAAACTTGGTGAAAAAAAGAAAGGAAGGCTACAATTTTGTTGCAAACATTGTAGCTGTAGATTAGAGTCACTCTGAATATGAGAACTGTGAATGTAAGGGAGGTTAGACTACAAGGCAGACTTGTGCCAATGGCTAATATTTTTATTAGTCATTCTGAAAATCAAGAAGGATGGGAAATCTTGTGGTAATTCCAGGAAGCTATTACATTAAATATGGGCCTGGGAAGTTCAGGAAATTGAATTCTCTTATCTTTGCTACAAATCTTTCTACATCCATTCTTTGTCCTCTTGCATCTTTTGGATTCATGGGTCTACTTAACTTCTTTCTGTAACAAACATAGCCACTCATAGGAGCCCAAAGTCTACCCCCCTGTATTTTTTTTCTGAGGTGGAAAAATGATCTGATTACAATGTTGTGTAGATGCGTAAACACTATATAATCAGATATCATTTTGAAATAGGGAGGAAAAGATGGATGAGAGAGAAGATAAGTCTTCATATCTGTTGCAGGCAAGTCTAGAAGCAGGCCTTTTTAATGAAGAAGAAAGAAAAAAAACAGGGCATGAATCACCAGCAGTGATCTCATCTTCCCTGCATTTGAAATTCTGAGTGGAATTCTGTTTCAGTCCTTTTCCTTCACTCTGTTTTGATTTCCTTTTGTTTCATAAACAGAGTAAACTTTAAGAAAAAGAAATAAATATTCAGTCCAGCAAATATGCCCCTCTGAATGATGCATCTGAACTCTTCAAGTATTCACTTCTCTATTTACAGGAAGATAAAATAAAGTTCAGGAGCAGCTGTACCAATGATGTTGGTTATATAACCTGGCACATGTGTGTTATGTTTGGGAGAATGGGAGGGCTTTTTAATAAAAGTTGTTTTTCTTTTAGAAACTATGCAGAGAGATTAAGATTATCCACATGGAAATTTGGAATGAGATATGAGGTTTGAATGCCTTACTCTTATGGCTGCATAACAAACCAAATTACACCAAACACATCAGGGTCTGTCAAGTAAAGCATACAGGCATTCTGGTCCAACTGATTTCTTAAGTAAATTATAAATGCCAATGTTTGGCAGGAATCTCACTGCAAATACTGGGATTTAACAGAACACAGAGGAGGATTTATCTGATTTATGACTGGCAAATAATAATAACCATTAGCCTGAGGCAAGTAACAATAATTAGCCTGAATTAATCCACTGCAATCCTCTTGCCTCAAGGCTATGGGCTCCAATTCACTATGTTCATCTAGTCTGGATAGACAAATGCTTTTCAACTTTCCAGTCTAGGGTAACTATCCTAAAGTCCCATCAGCCAAATTCTGTGCCTAAAAGAGAACTAAATCCTGGCTCTTTGTACTCCTTTGTACTCCAAGTCCAGGACCTTAACAAGATGTGCTTTTGACTGTCAAATATCAAGAAATATAAACTGAATATTAGAAACTAAAACTAAAATATGTCATGATTGTATTAGATCTGGCAATATTGTATAGATCCTAGATAAAGTCTATTATATAGGTGGCAGTTGGCAGAACAGACCAATGGGATTCTTTGTAAAAATATATTATTTATTTATCTACTTGCTACTATCTAACAGGTTTATATAGTCAATTTCAGATATTTCAGAATCCAATCTTAGATATTGCCATGTATGAATCTTAACAACTTGAAAATAATTCTCTGTCTCTGTTTTTCCATGTTGGAAATTATATTAGAAGATTGTTCCATGTTCTATAAAGCAAAGCTGAATTTCTGGATATTCATTGCATTTGAAGCATGTAGTCAATGTTCTAAAGTTAATATTGGATATTTGATCCTTTTCTTGTGATGAAACAATTTAATCCTACTAATTTAGTCAGAATCATTAGTTGAGAATTCTGAGAAACAAGTTGAATACACCTGTCCATTCCAGTGGAGAAAGAAAGAATGAAATACAGAGCTGCCCCTTGTTTGTCATATTGTTTACATTCAGGCTTTATAATAAAGAGATAAAATTCTAATGCCAGAGTAATGAATTATAAGAATTAAATGTATTGTATATTATTATCCTGCTAAATTGTTCTCTATATTTGTTGTGGGTCTTCCAGTAAACTGTTACATTGTTTTAAAGTAATATCTAGGCAATCCACCCCATTCTTTCAAGTTAGGTTTTCAAAGCAGTTGTCATCATCTGTAATGAATTCCCTCTCCCCCTTTTTTTGTAATATCACACACTGTCCAGACAGTCCATTCTCTGATGAACAGGATGTATAAATAAGTTGTCATTCTTAACACAGCACACATGAAGCAGAAACTCAGTGCTATAACAAACAAATAAAATATTTCATATATGTTTATCCAAAATAAATATTTTCTATATCCAACAAATCAACTGACTCAGAAGAGAAATGATCAGGGAGAAATTTACCCTACTTCAGACACATTATGCAAGGATCTCATCATCCGTAGAGGTTGTAATGCTGAGAAAGGTGGCAGGAAAGAGAAAATTATGACCAACAACAAGATGGATGGACTCAGTTACAATGGTGATGACTGCAGCATTCTAGGAGCCTTGGTGGCACAGTGGATAAAATGTGGTATTGCAGACTAATTCCACCCACAGTCTGGAGTTTGATCCTGATGGGGCTCAAGGTTGGTTCAGCCTTCCATCCTGCTGAGGACCCAGATTGTTGGGAGCAATATGCTGACATTATAAACTTCTCAAAGAGTGCTGTAAAGGACTACAGAGTGATATATAATTCTATGTGTTATTGCGATTGGTAACAGATATAAGTCCAGGTTAGCAATTTTTTAATGTCTATCTTACGTGGTCAATAGGAGTCAAAAACAAATCCATGTTACATAATCAAATAAGAGAATGGGAAGGTCTTTCTTTAATACTACTAGAATTAGCTTTTCAGCCCTTGTATATGAAGGGCAAAAATTTATTTATTTTTTCCTCAGGGGATTTTTTTTCTTCATTCTAAAGCAAAATAAATAAATAAAACCCATATATTTCTCATGATAGATAAATGTGTTCACCAGGGACACAATTTTAAATATTATCACTGAATCGTTTAAAAGAAAAATTATATCTAGAAAGATAAGTAATGAAGCAAATCATGCATGCAATACACAATTATGATTCATGCCTAGAGCTAAGCAAAATAACTTTGGGCAGAAAACATGATGCATAGCTAAGTTAAATGTGGGTTCTGGTCATTCGATAAACTTTAATGATCACATTTGCATTGAACAACAGTAACAAAACCCTGCTGAAACTGAAACAAGAAATTGGGGGAATGCTGATATCTGGGAACAAAAAGAGACAGTTTTTAACAATCTTAATCATGTTGGATCTGGTTCCTTTTATTCTACACAAACATTAATTGAAAAATAATTAATACATGTTTTCTGTTTTGATAAAATTCATTGAACTGAAAATAACACCTGACAATGTGAAAATAAAAGATTTGATACTTAACTGGTCATATTTATTCTATAAATACATATTTTAAATGTTTAATATTTAAATGCTTATAGAAACTTTTTTTCAGAATGTATCTGTGATTGGCAAGTACAGTTATATTAAGATACTGTGCCATATGTAATAAACTATAATTAAAAACAAAGCTTGTACAAAATAATAATTTAAAGTAACATTCTCTGATGAAACACCCATTTTATTAAGCCTAATCCAACCACAGAATTATATTTCTAGTTCTCTTTCGAACTTTTTAAAAATATTTTCCTCTAACCAAATATTGTAATAATCTAACACTACAATTGATCAAATTTTCAATTATAAATCTAATCTGAAGCCTAATATCCAAAGTTACATTCAAAAACAAGGCCATTATGTATAGAGCATCTAATTTTCATGATCACAATCTACAGTTTACACACTATCAGAAGGGTATCAAGTGGTACACAGGGATCATGTAGTAAGAAAAGAAGAATATAGAAGTCAATTTACAGTAGGAAAATGTATAAGAAGCCCATGGAAAGGAGAATATTTACTTTATTCATTCATTCATTCATTCATTCATTCAGAGACCACCCAACCCCTAATGATTCTAGGCATCTTACAGTTAAAGAACAGAAAATGCAAAAAGTAGAAAAGAATAATAAGCAACATGATACAACATATCCAACAGGAACTCAACCAGCACCCTGCCCAAAGCCTAGTAGAATGGCTAAGTCTTTCTAATAGCTTCCTGAATGTTATCAGGGTAGGAGTTATTCAGACCTTGGTTAGGGGGAGATATATTTTAGAGGGAATAATGCCTCCAGAACATGCTACTACTTAATCAATGAAACTAAAGCCCATCCACCCACCTACTTTGCCTGATCTCATTGAATGGAGCGAAACAACGGAAGACAGGGGTTTCTAAAATAACTAAAGACACTTTAATAGGTGCTGCCACCACCTTGAATTATATCTAGAAGCCAATTGGTAAACAGCACCAATACCAGTAACAAGATGCATGGAGTCACATAGTCATGAGATAAACCCTTTCCTCAAAGAAACTGACACCAGTCTATGGATCTAACAAAGGTTCACCTGAGGGCCTTGATCAACCATGATGGATCAAGATATAAACAAAGAGGTGAGTATGTTCACTGTTCTCTATCCACTGCCTTAGGAATCATAATTGCAAATCTATTCCAATTATCCACAAAATATTGCCTCAAGCCCTTCAAGTGGACTTGTTCAATTGGAACTGAACTTTGAGCAAATCTGAGTGATTTTATCTGCAAAATGGAAGAACAGCTCTTATAACGGCCCATCAGATATTGAAGGGTGGGGATGTTTTCTGAGAAGGAAACAAGTCACCTTAAACATTGAATAGATGGTTTTTGGCAGATATAATAAATGCAGAAAAATATTAGCATTTTCATCTCTTTATCATTATAATTTAGTTCTGAATATGGGTTCTTATTTGTGTTCAGCCAGACTTTCTTCACCTCCTTCCAATCACATTCTAGTTGTCAACCCTGAAGCTGACCTGACCGAGGCCATTTTGAGGCTTCAGTGTTGCCACACTGGAGCTGAGAGATAGGGAGGGGGAACAGAGATAGTGGGGGGTTTGTAGTCAAAACAAAATACTTTCCCCCTGAGAACCAAGGACATTCTCACAGGTGGCCAGAGAGAGGAGGAGCGATGTCACCCAACAACCTAATAGGACTTTGATTGGATCATGTGATTGATTGTTTGGGAAAATGGAGAAACTTTTACTTTTAATTAAGTGAAAATCACGGGAATAGCCAGAGTTGGTTTTCACCAGCTTATGCCAATATGATATGTCCAATAAACCAATTATTTGAGGAACCTATTTGCCTCAGAGTCCTGTTTGCTATGGAAGTATTACTTGGAACCTGACAATAGTCTCTTCTGGAATTTCATCTCCTCAGGGAATCAATGCAAAGAGAGGGGTAGCAATCTGGTTCAGGGCCTGAATATGGATAGAGAATGGTAGAGTCCAGAACTCCCAAGTATGTTTCTCATAGAGAAGATCAGATTTATCTTGGTCTGAAGCTTGGCATTATGTTTCAGAAAATATCACTTTATTAATTAACTTCGAATGCTTTTACAACAGCTAACATTAGATTAAGCAATACTCATGGTGCTTTGCTGGAAATCGTTTTGCATGTTCGTATTTTTGTCATGTTTTCCCTAAAAACAAAATCTGAGACAAATTTTTAAGTTCCTCATTGTGTAATGGAATTTATTACCAGAATTCTACACATTCTTATTAAGTCTTGTACATTCTTATAAAGACACTCTTCATAGACTGGAGGAAAAATGAGAACCACTTTCACAAATTACAATTAAAGTAATATGTTGAAGGGCAAAGTAGCAAAGAGGAAAAAAACTATTAAAAAGCACAAATGTAGGTAGGTTTGATAAACTTTGGGTAAGATTTTTCTCATATCTCCTACTTCCTTTTGACTTGCTGTCCCTATATCCTTCAAAATATACCTAAAACTTTGCTTACTGATGATATATATTTTGGCTTGAAAATTTGCATAAGAGATCATTTGCTGAGATCAGCTATTTCTAGTTCAATGTCAGTCCAGGTGATTGCTGAGACAGCACTGGGGCTGAAAGATTCTTCTTGACATGCTGAGATATTTTAATTGGTCAAGGGCACACACTGTTCAATCTCCATTCTCCTTAGCCTCTGGAAATGTCTCTTTTAATCGTAAAGATGTGTACACCAGTTATCTCCCATTCACTTGGCTTTCATCATTAATTTGGCATGATAATTTCTCATATTGTCTTAGTTTCAAAGACATTTGGATCTAATATACACCTAAGTGAAGAGAGGTGAAGGGGTTTTGTTATGTTTTCTTTTTCTGGTACAGCATATTTTTTAATAAGTCCACAACTAGAATTTAATCACACTTAATTAGATGTTTACAAGGCTCAACTCTGTGCTCATTTAATATGCATAATTGCTATAGTCCATTTCAATATGACCAAAATATTATTTCTTTTTAGTCTCTTTCAGTCTTTTGAGAATACCTTTTTTTTATTAAACTATTGATTTAAAAAGATTCGCATCTTTAAGCTGATGCACAAAATATATTTAAAACATGGCCCCAGATTAAATTCATGTCCAACATTTCCACTAGTGACCAACCAGATGTTCTTGTTTATTCATAAGAAGAATGTGAAAAAGACTGAGGTGATTTTATTGGAATCAGGCTTTGATGCTAAGAAGCTGACTACTTCTAACAGTAAAGACACTATTTAAGCAGTCTCATTTCATTCATGCTCAAGTTCTGATGACAACATAGTTAGGTCAATATTGATTTCTTGGCAACAATATACAATTAGCTTTCCATCAAGGTTTTTCTTCCTGCCTAATGTATGTCACTACAACTTCTTGATGTTTTGCAAATGTCCTTAGCTTTTCAGGAAAGGTACCGTATATACTCGAGTATAAGCCGAGTTTTTCAGCACATTTTTTGTGCTGAAAAAAACCCCCTCAGCTTATACTCGAGTCAGATTCCCCTCTGAAAAAAAAAATGGTGTGGAGCTCCGAAGCTGGGCAGCCGCTTTCCTTCTTCCATGTTTTTTCCTTTGCAACTTTTAAGCATGGGGGTAATCGGAAGCAGAAAAGTTCTTGCTTGAGGATATATTGTTTTTTCTTTTTTTAACTGTTTTTTTTGGGGGGAAGACCCACCGCCATGTGAGAATGCTCAGACACGAAATCTATCCAACCGAAAATCAGTGTGTGTGTGGGGGGGATTTTAACAGAGGGAAGATGTAGGGAGAAGGCAAAAGTGACAGAAGATCCTTCAGGGGAAACTGAGGGGGAGACTCACCCTTGGTCCAGATGAGCCCCCTTCCCCTTTCTCTAGGCTGAGAAAACAACGCGAGTCGAGGTTGCTTCGGCTCCACTCAGCTTCATGTCCTCAGCTCCAGCTGCTTTCAGTCCACTCGGGAGGAGGGGGAGGAGGGGGAGGAGGAGGTGGAGGCAGCTCGCGTTGTTTTCTGAGCTCTAGGCTGAGAAAGCAACGCGAGCCGAGGTCGCTCCACTCAGCTTCATTTCCTCAGCTCCAGCTGCTTTCAGTCCACTCGGGAGGAGGGGGAGGCAGCTCGCGTTGTTTTCTGAGCTCTAGGCTGAGAAAGCAACGCGAGCAGAGGTCGCTCCACTCAGCTTCATATCCTCAGCTCCAGCTGCTTTCAGTCCACTTGGGAGGAGGGGGAGGAGGAGGAGGGGGAAGTAGCTCGCGTTGTTTTCTGAGCTCTAGGCTGAGAAAGCAACGCGAGCCGAGGTCGCTCCACTCAGCTTCATTTCCTCAGCTCCAGCTGCTTTCAGTCCACTCCGGAGGAGGGGGAGGAGGAGGTGGTGGTGGCAGCTCGCGTTGTTTTCTGATAGTGAGATCATTTCCCAAATTAATTGATTCACTAACCCAAAAGAAGAAGATGTTGATGACAGTGGGAGGCAGGAGTCACTCTCTCCCTTGCAAGAAAAAAGCAAGAGCCGTTCTTATGATCTCTCCCTCTCTCTCTTTCTCCCCGTAATACAGTAAAGCCCTTTCCAGCACGTGCGCGCGATCCACCCCGCTGCTTTGCACCTTGCAAATGCAAAAACCCTGGGGTTTTGCATTTGCAAGGTGCAAAGGGGCAGGGCGGATCACGTGCGCGTGCTGGAAAGGGCTTGACTTTATGGGGGGGAGAGAGAGAGAGAGAGAGAGAGAGAGAGATCATAAGAACGGCTCTTGCTTTTTTCTTTCAAGGGAGAGAGTGACTCCTGCCTACCACTGTCATCATCATCATCTTTTGGGTTAGTGAATCAATCAAACCTTTCATGATAGTGAGATCGTTTCCCAAATTTCCCTTAAATCAGGGAAGAAATCAGAAACAAACCTTTGGGCTGAGAATAAGCCTGTTCCTATGATGCCATTTTTGTTCACTGCAGTGTGAAAAGTGTGAAAAAACACACTTCTTTTTCTTCATCTTCTTGTTCCCTATTTACTGGTCTCTTTCAAAGAGGAAATTGTGAACATCAAACTTATTCTCAACTGTCCTAGTGAAGGTTTTTATTGGTATCTATTTTTATTTTTGAAATTTACCAGTAGCTGCTGCATTTCCCACCCTCAACTTATACTCGAGTCAATAAGTTTTCCCAATTTTTTGTGGTTAAATTAGGTGCCTCGGCTTATATTTGGGTTGACTTATACTCGAGTATATACGGTATTTAGATGATGTCATGTACCATGATAATTATGTAGGTACTATGGCTTAAAATTATTTTCTCATCTGGGAATTATAACATGTTATTACTATCCCTTATGATAATATAGTCTGTAAATTGATTGCTTATCAGATAGAGATATGTATATTTTCATTTTGTCCACCCTGAATTGTTATTTTACCTTTTTTAAATGAACTTTTGCTCCAAAAACAAAAATATTTTTTTCCTGAACTGCAATTTTTATCTCTCAAATAATATGGTAATTAGAACAGTGCTTCCATTTGAGTATTTTTTATTCATTTTTCAATCTACTTATCAATTTTTCATTTAGTTTTCATGGAGAACAGATATTGTCTTCTCTTCAAATATCTACTCCTCAAATAACAGCTGTATTGCTACTTGTGAGATTGAACTCTGTATGGCTTTCTTGTTCCTCTGGCAAATTTTCTTCCAGAATATTTAAGGAAACTTCATTTTCACTAAGCTGGCCTCAAATAATCAGAAAATCTTCAGCACTTATCACATGAATGTTTTGTTTTTACTGATGTTCTCTTGTAGGTAAGCATATATTATACAATTGCATTAATTTCCACATGAGATTAGACCCAATTATTTAGAATCTTGACTCATATGAAAGTTGATGCAGATATGCCATAATTGTGATTGCTTTTCCCCTGCAGATAGTCATGCTGAAGAGGACTGGGACAATTAGCCATGGCCAACTCACCACAGTTAACTTGCCACAGCCAATTCACTGCAGAAAAAGTTGCCATGGGACAATTCAACATAATTATTTAAAATAATTGTTTAAAAATATTTTAATTTTTGTCATTCATTTTGTCACTCTTTTTTCATCCTTTCTTTAATTATTCTATACCACTGTTTCTTTGCTATTAAGGTAACTCTTGTCCCTCAGTCCTGTGACGAGTTGACCACGGAGAGTTGTCCCATGGTGAATTGGCTTCAGTAAGTTGGCTGTGGCCAATTGGCTGTGGTGAATTAACTATGGAAAGTTGGCCAAGACGAGTTGTCCTAGATCCATACTGAAGGCCAACTGCCTTGAAGAAATCAGTCATCTGAGCAAAAATGGAGCTTAAGAAAAGCACTCACATAATGAATACTGCAGATATTTTTTTATTGTTATTATTGTGTTGTGTGTGTGTATGTTGTACTGTTGTTTTGTATGTGTGATGTTGTATTGATTGGCTAAACAGGATTCAAGAATTGAAGTGTGAGCATATAAGAATGTTTAAAAAGGACTTGGAGTGTAATTTAAGTTGCTGACATGTATCATCTAGGAATCAAGTCTTGGCATCCATTTCAGAATGCTGTATATCTTTAATAATTAATGTTGATGGAAGAAACTGAGGCTCACCTGCTGATCCTTCATAAGACTAGAACTTACTTCCATGGCATTTATAGGAAGGGAAGTAGTGTCATCCCACAAATGATATATATTTGTACTACTTTGAATCGATGCAATTTATATAACATCTCCTCTGTATCATAACTTCGTAACTTCGTAGTTGTACATCCTGATTTATCCAGATCAGGAGAACGAATCAGGGAAAAATAAGTCTGTCCTCCCGTTATTTAGAATATGAGGTCAGAATAATTAAATAATTTTAACATTCCCATGTTTGTGTCTTTGAATCTCTTTGAGATTGGGTGAAATTTTCTAAAATATTATACTTCAGGAAAAAAAATGCCAAAAGCCCAAGAAATGAAGGGTCTTTGGTGCTCTCTTGCTTGTTTTCTTGCAGACTTTTCAAATTATATATTCTGATTTTTGTTTAAAAATGATCTTTATTGTTGTGTTTAAGAAAGAATTTAATGAGGTAATATTAAAAAAAGGGAATGAGCATGTGGATGGATTTTTTTTTAAAGAGAAGGAATGCTGATAAGGATCCCTTTCCTGAAAGCTTCTGACACTGAGCATCAGAAGTTGAAGGTAGAGAAAAGTGTAAATTAATGGTTCAGGAAATACAATAAGGAATCACAAACAGCTCCAAAGAAATCTCTGCACATTAAGGGAATAGGGATCAAAATAATAGATGTTGTTCAACCTGAGCAAGTGTAAATTGATACACATTTGGTACCAAAAATCCTGCTTATAGAAATTAATAAGAATTAACAGTAACTAATGAGGAAATAAATACCAAAGTAATCATAAACAGTTCAATGAGGGTGTCCATACTGTGCATCTACCAGAAAAAGAAGTCAAAGCATGTTAACGATCATAAGAAACATTACTAAAATAGATGTGTAAATATCATAAAGCTCTTATATAAATCAATAGTGTGACTGCACTGGAAATATTGTGTGCAGTTCTGGCTGTCAGACCTCAAAATGGATATAATTTCTCTGTGCTTTCAAACATCAAACAATAGTAAAAAGTGCTGATAAATAATACACAAATGCTTGCTCCCCAGCTCATTCTGGCAAATCAAGCTGTAAATGGAAAGATAGTTAATGCACTCCTGTAACACTAACTTCATCAAATTGAAAAAAAATGAAATGAACAAGTTGTTCCTCAGAATATTAATTTATATTTATCTTGAATATAAAATGTACTGCTCACTCTTAGAAGATATATGGCAAGTGCAATAAGAAAACTCCAGGGATTTGATTACCAGGAGATAATCTGTCTGAAAATTAAAATGATTTAATTATGCTTAAGAAAGCTTCTGGGGCTTGATTATATCTTGCTAAGTTTACCCCTATTGAGTCAAATTGCTTTTCTCTGGATACAAGACTACATTAATTGAATTAGAGCTTGATCTATCTACCATTGGCTCTTATAAACATACACTTTCTCTTTACACTTAATTAATAGAAACTTGGCAATATGCCTGAATTCAGTGAATTCATTGAATGAGTCAAACTTTTTATTTCAATTTTCTAGTTGACTAATAATAATGAACAACATCTATATCAGAAGAGAGAGCTCATCCAATGTAGAAAAGAGAACAAGCCAAAAACAATTCAACAATTCTGACTCTCCACCCTTTGGATCATTTTTGCAACATTAATGGCATTTTCCTTTCTGCTTAATGGATTCTTCAAGGAAGAATTGGAATCCAATGATACACATTACACATGATGGTATTTCGTCCCTAAACCAGTTGTCTTTTCATTTCATCAGAGAAAAGGCAGACTATTCAGAGGTTTTTCGTGAATGAAATATTGGTCTTGAAAGGATATAATGCCCTGTTGGAGGTCACTTCCTTCTATCCTTTTATCAGAAAAAGGAAAATGTCCATCATTGCTGAAATCATATTTGTAGGAGAAAAATTTCCCCCCCAAGGGTATATATACTCTTAGCTCAATTCTCTTCTTGTATGTTTCCATATGATCATTCAAATGTTTCCATCAGTCCTCCAAACACAGAGTTCCAGCAGTTTGAGAACACATTGTTGCTATAAAAGATATTCCTCTGGTATCATTGCTTTTTATTATCTGAAAATCATACTTCACTAGTTTTGCGCAGTTGCATTGATTGGGCAATGTTCTAAAATGGTTGTGGAGAAGTATGATGAATGCATTATTTTATAATCAGCAGAAACAAGAACTACAAAGGAAAGAGGGCTCTGGAAGACACAAATATAAGCCACAGGCTATCCACAGTCCAAAGGCTACCCTTTACTCAAACGTCTTTTCACATTTACCTGGGAAGAAGTTTCCAACCCAGAGGGAAAAATGGATTGTCTCTAAATTTCCCAATACCAGTGAGATTATTTGTAATGACAAATTACTTACCAAGCTAAACATTAACTACTCAAACTACTGAGATGTCATTGGAGGTAAGCCGATTTGTTGACATGATAAAAGACTAATGTGCATAACATTGGCAGGTGTACTGTGGACAGTGCAAAATCCTACAGTGTCTGTGCAGTAATACGGTTTGGTACCAACTGTCAGCCAATCATGTGTCACCATGGAGGTCTTGAGGATGTATAAACAAATTAGTTATAACTACCTGAATTATAACATTTTCCATTCATACTCATAACCTAACCTTCTACATAATGTGTACTGTGTGTTAATAAAGCAGCATACCCAGATGGAGAGTCTCATTATAAGCATATCACTCACTCCTGGACATATGTCCAAACATCTGTTTTCTTAGAAGTTAATGAACTCCTCCTAAATTTGTTTTCTAATGAATTTCCCATACTATCCACATAAATGCCTTTGAGCTCTCCCTTGCATTCACTTAGGAGCTTATCTTTCACACTGCACTTGCTTCCTGAATTATATTTAACTATTCCTTGAACAATATTTTTATAGACCTCACCTAAAGCTGTCTTGTACTGAAAATGCAGATCATTCTAGACAAGCTGACAAAGGCTTTCTAAACTGTCAAGAGCACTATCTTCATATCAAAACATATAAGAGGTAATATAGGTAGATAGATAAATGATAGGTGATGGATAGATAGATAGATAGATAGATAGATAGATAGATAGATAGATAGATAGATAGATAGATAACTTTCTTCAGTTCTAGATAGATGGGGGTGCTTAAACCTCACCCTCTGGAATTGTCCCTTTGGGGAAATGTGGATGCTGTCAAAATGAATATTATTCCCAGATTAATTGATATTCTGAGAGGAATTTCTGTTCAAATATCTAGCAAACAATTTCACAAAACAAAATGTTAAGAAAATGCTTATGGGGTCCTTTGATTTTAAGAATATCTTTAAAGAAAACCAGTTATAAATTAATGAAGGAGGTTTGATTTTCCATCTATAGAGCTATATAATTAGGCTTACCTATTGTCAAATATTAAACACTAGAAGGCATCAATTGGTATTAATTTCTGATTTAGGCCTCTTTGGAATAAACATATATAACATCTTTAGTTGGACACCCAGGACCTAAATATAATGAAACTCTGGTATCTCTGGAAACAATTATATCAGTTAGAAAACTATTAATTTGGAATAGGCTGCCCTGCTCCAGCAGGGGGTTGGACTAGATGACCTCCAAGGTCCCTTCCAACTCTGTTATTCTATGATGATCTAAATGTATTGTCTAACACAAAGAATATAGCAATGGCAATAGCACTTAGACTTATATACCATTTCACAGTGCTTTTACAGCCCTTTCTAAGTAATTTACAGAGTCAGCCTATTGTTCCCAACAATTTGGGTCTTCATTTTACCCATCTCAGAAGGATGGAAGGCTGAGTCAAACTTGATACTGCTATTTGAACTGCCAAATTGCAGGCAGCTGGCAGTCAGCTGAAGTAGCCTGCAGTACTGCACTCTAACCACTGTACCACTGTGGCTCATATGGTTCTTTTTTCCCAATGCTAAATTGGCTTTATGGGTAAATCCAACATTAAAAATTCAAAAAAGTTGGAAAAAATGGATAAAATTTGGGATATTGTCTCTGGACCAATTGATAGATAGATGATGAGGATGAATTATTAACACATACTGTACTAACAGGCAAATTTTGTCTATCAGATATAACTCAGTGGCAATGTTTACAGCTATAACATCTTTGGACAATATTGTGTGTACCAGCAGTATTTTTTAGATTCTGAGACACCTGGGAAATTACAACAACCAGCTAAAACTTTTAAAACTTACTAATAATATCTGTAGATATTTGTTAATAAATAAGCCACTGGAGGTGATTTTGCAGAGTGAGAGAGGTGGCATAGAAATTAATATATATAATATGCAAATGGTAAAGAGTTAGAGGATCCTATATTACCCAGATAATGGAAAAGTAACTTAAGTTCTATAGCAAATGTGCCAATGAAACTTATACTATGACTTAGACAACAAAAAATAATATTTAGAATTTATTGGACCCATTACATCTTAGAATGTAGAAAATGATTCTCTAGAATAGCATTTTATTGGATATGTGAAAAATACAATGTTTCTTTAAACCACATTCACAATGTCCTAAATTTAGTACATTTTGAGAAAAAGTAGTAAGCTATTTAAATGTAACTGTGAGACAAATGTAACTGTATGACAAAAAATAAAATTTTCACAAATAATATTCTCTTGAATTGTGTAGATAGTATATGGAATTTGACAACTGGACACCATAAATGTATGCCCTATGCTCTTACTTTAACAAAAAGACTGCAACATTGGAAACATAATGCATGGTCTCATTTATTCAATGGATTGAAGACTTAATTATGCTAGTTATTTAAGAATAGATTGCCTATAGCCATAGATTTTGTGTGGATAAGAATAATTAAATATGGGATTCATTTATACAAAATACAGTAAGTTTAAAAAAACAGGATAGTTATATAAGTGTGATATAGAAATAGATGATAGATAAATGATAGGATGATAGATGATAGATATCTATCATTTGTCTATTTACATAATATTGAATTGATAATTATATATACTTGTAATTCTTTATAGCAATAGCACTTAGACTTACATACCACTTCACAGTGCTTTACAACCTTATCTAAATGATTTACAGAGAAAGCATATTTTCCCAAACAATCTGAGTTCTCATTTTATTGACCTCAAGGATGGAAGGCTGAGTTAACCTTGAGGTGGTGAGAATTGAACTGCCGAACTGTTGGCAGCTGGCAGTCAGCAGAAGTAGACTGTACTACTGTATTCTAACCCCTGCACCACTATTTAATATAACAACCTATTACAGTCTTATTAATTTTTATCAATTGTATTTTTTTTAATTATGTTAAACACTTGCTAAATGTTTTTGATAATATGTACATTTCATGCTTTTTTCCTGCTATTTTAAAAGGGACAAAAACATTTTTTTTTTTTTTAGAAAAAGAACCTTTTCCTAGTCTCCTTTCCCTTGTCTGCTTTCTCTATAGAGGAGAAGAGAGAAAATCAAATTTAGGATGCTGCAAATCATGAACTAGATTTGCCCAGAATGTCAAAATAACATTTGGCAAAAATTGTCAAAATTTCCTTTCAGAGAGATTATTAAGCTTGAAATGTTGGGCAGGTTGTTTCCCACCCCCACAATTCTCTGAAGCTAAAACTAAATATCTATTTGCTGACTGCCTCTATAACAATAGAGAATATCATATCATAATCCAAGGACCACATATGCCTTTTAATTTTACTACTAGCAGTGTAGCAAATTTGTGGAAGGTGGGAGCTGATTACTGACAATCCACAAGTTAGATTCCTGATTCTTTGAAGTGAGAAACAGGAGAACTTCATTGAGGGCTATCAAAAACTAGCACAGGAAATGTCACATTATAAACTAGCATTATAAAGGAAAAGGCTTTCAGGAAAGAATATTCTAGCTCAACCTATTTAAATAATCTATTCTTGTTCATTCTTCTTCATTAATGTCCCTATTGGCCATAAAATATTGCTCTCTTGGCTCAGAAGTTATGCTGTTTAACTAAACACTGAGGAGAAAATTGCATTTCCTAAACCAGCAGACAAACCAAAATGTAATTACCTTCTGATACTTCCATTTTTTAAAGATACAATGATGGGTTTATTTGTTGTTCAAATATCAAACAAGCATATATCAAAAATGTATACAGTCATCAAAAAGTCCTGCTATCCTGGGGGAATAAATGGGAAAGCTCAGCTGTCTCTCTCTTTCTCATGCATATTTGGAAATCTGATATTTAAAAAACTACACATGAAATATAAATATTAAATGAAGGATGTATGAAAATATGTCTATTTTGTTCTCCCCAATTCAATATTATAAACAGGAAAAATAAAAGGCTTGTCCAGTAGTATGTTGAATATTTAACTTGTTGTTCTACACTCTAAAGAAGCCTGAACCATAATGCATCACTTCGGCAATTGCAATTCTGTCTGCTAGATGGATTTCTACAATGTTGGCAGCACAAATCTAAGGACAGAAGGTAAGTTATTGGCTTTCAAGAGAGGTTTACATGGTTATGGGTTCACATCAAAGTATCATTAACTAACCGTGCCTATAATGCTTCAAGCTTAGAAATCTGAAGATCTGCTATGCTTTTAATGTAAATGAATCACCATGAATCAAATATCTCTCCATCTATTTATTTAGGGTCTGGATCACATGGCTTCAATTTGTGTTGATAAAAATCCCCTTCTGATCTCATGGAGATAATATCACTTCCACCGAGATAAAAGGCAGTATAATTGGTCTTGACTGGCATTCCCAAGTCAAGCTACTGCAAATGTTAGAGGAGGTAAGGCAGGTATGGAGACCAGGAAGATTCATTACACTCACTGCTTCCCAAAATAGTTTCAGGGGAGAGTTTTATTTGAGATTATACCAAAGCAAAACACCTTCTTTAAGATTTTTCACAGCCTTAATAACTCACAGTATAGCTTTAGATCAAGATGCCTTTAAAAAGAGAAAATCTTATATTCTAACCCATCTGTCAATCAGTATAGGAAATAAAATAAAAAGCATACATTTTTCTGATGAATTAACCTTAGTTAACATTTCATTTGTGACTGAAGATTCAGATTGACATGATTTGAGCTGCAAGCAAAAACAGTAATCCTCATTACTGCACTTCAAAACAAGAGAGCTTAAACATAAAGATGCATGGCATTTGAGTACATACAAGAAAATGAATATGTTTGGGAGTATGCCCACTATTTCTCTCCCTGGGCACAATGAGAATATATCTGCTGAATATTGGTGCATTGGTGACAGGAAGGGCATCTGGCCAATAATCACTCAGCTCCATTCAGTTGCCCAGACTCCACCCCACAAGGGATTATGGGGTCATTAAAAGATGGTGATTATCCATTACTACAACAACAAATCTGACGGTGATCTAAGTATTTTTCATAGCACTGTATATATTTCTTGGAACTGAACATAAATAATTGAAATCAAATATGTGGGATTGTCCTTGAGAGAGAAGAAGCTACAGAGTAGGCAACAGACCAGATGCATTTGAGGCAAGCTGGACATAGTAAATGTGCCAGAAAATATCCTCTCTAATTTCTTGGACTATAAAGGTAAAGTGGGGAAAAAGTACTTTTAGATATACAAGATTCTGCTACTGTAACTTTACTTCTACTTCTGTCTCTAGGCACAATGAGTAACTGTCTGCTGCAAACTCTGCATAGGCATCAGGAAAGGTATCAAGCTAGTAAATTTTCCAGTCAATTACCCTGACCCTACCCCTAAGCAAGTCATTAAAAGAAAAACAAAGCCTTTATGAGTCTATCACATTTTGCTTTCATCAACATAGCATAATACCTGAATTTAATTTGAAAAGTAAAATATGAAATATAGTATATTTCATATTTTAAAATTCTAGCTTGTTTAATTCTTTTTTCTTAGATCTTCAAAGTCTACAATGTTTCATTAAGTTTCAATAGTGTTAATTTGGAAATATGACATTTACCTCTTATGAAACCAATCTGGAAGTTCATTTTTTATAGGAAAGTGAGAAAAGAAATCTCATTTTCATATATTGTGAATTCTACTTTTGGTTTCTCAAATAGTCCTTTGAAAGAGCAATGCCCTGGAAAATATATGAAGGTTTTAATATTAATAGCTTGCCTGATGTCTATGCATAAGTGAAATCATAGTTGACAGAAGATTTCCACCACAAACAGGTTTCATACTAGAGATGTATTAATTTGCCAATAAGTAAAGGAGTCCCTGTGGATTTTGCTCTGTTGCCGATTACAAGGGACAATGTTCATTTCTGTTTTAAAGGCCATTAAGCCAGTCCTGTCTGAAGAAATTTCCATGGTCATGTGGCCACATGATGTTCCAGAGCTCTGTTATCTTCCCACCAAAGTGGTACCTATTTATCTACTTACATTTTCATGCTTTCTAACTATTAGGTTGTCAGAGGCTAGGGCAAGGACAGGAGTTCATCCTATTGCTCAGGTCTTGTACTTGATCTTCAACTTTCCAGCCAACAACCCCAGGTCTTAATTGCTGATCCATCATGCCTCAAATTTGCTGATGTGAATTTCTTTTGATAGAGTTTAAAGAAAGTTTAAGAAGCACAAGTAGGTGCAAGTGTGCTTTTATTCCATAAAAGTTGAAGAACTACATTATTAGCTTAAACCAAATAAGGAATCAAATTAACCAATGACTAAAACTATGTTTCATTCAATTTAGTAGAACAGTGGTTGGAATGAACTACTGGTAGAACAGTGGTTGGAATGAACTACTACAGGCTACTCCTGCCGGTGAGAATTGAACTGCCAAACTGCTGGCAGCCAGCAGCCGGCAGCTGGCAGTTTGCAGTTTGCAGTTCAATTTTCACTGGCTCAAGGTTGATTCAGCCTTCCATCCTCCTACAGTTGGTAAAATGAGGACCCAGATTGTTGGGGGCAATATGTTGGTTCTTTAAAGCACTTAGAGAGGGCTGTAAAGCACTGTGAAGCAAATATAAGTCAAAGTGTTATTGCTTTTGCTATTACCCTAACTGTTGGACTTCACAAATTAAATGTTGCAAATATCCCATAAAATGAAAGTAGTTTTTCCTTGTGAAAGAAATGTAAATATTTGTTAGGATTTTATACTGAATGTTGCTAATCTTTTCCCCAATAAAATTCTTATATGTTTAACAAATGCTTAGCAGGTGGAAACCAACAGTTTTGTTTGTTTTACTGACTTAGATATAAAATAAAGTTTGTGGGTTTCTACACAGCTAGAATCCAGCTAGAAAACAAAGCAAAAATAAACAACTGACTACTTAGTAGTAAGTATTGAATGCTTAGCGGTATTGAATGAAATTTAATATGCTTATATTTCATACAACACTCAAATTCTCTCTCCCCCTCTCCCTCCCCCTCTCTCTCCCAAATAAATGTGCTTTGGCACACGCACACACACACACACACACACAAACACACACATGCACAAAACTGCAGTGTATGACAATCTAATTCTCTCAGTTAGGTAAGCATTCCTTGATGTCTTCCCTTGAAATATATGTGAATGTTTAATTGTTAAGCACAATGGCATTTCTACTGATCAACCATAATTTTCAAATTATACATTGCAATAAAATAGTAGGATTTAGTTTGTTAATGCTGAAAAAAGTGTTTTCTCCCATGCCTAATCAAACCACCTATCAAGTCTGGTATTACTTTTTTTAAAATGATGAGAAGCTTATTTCAGCCCAAGTGCAGCTCTATTGCTCAGTGCAGTAGGACGTGGTGCATGGCATCTTTGATTTGCTTCTTACATCCCTGGTTATCCTACTACTTCAGGGAAAATGAGCTGTTGATACCTTTTTCTCCACTAAATTTTTGAAATATGCACCTGTTATCCAGGACAACAAGCCTGGAACCAAATAGTCTATAAGCTGATCCCACCCTAGATAGGAATTTTCAAAAAGAATAATAATAATAAAAGAACCTTCCTACTACTGCATAATGTTCCTTAATTATACATCATTTGTGTAATAAATTATGTTTTCCCCTGAATTTCACTGTTCACTTTCTATAATGGCAGTTATGGCAAAGAGGTAGTATCAACATTTAATTAGAAGTGTTTTTCAAATTCAGCAACTTTAAAGCCCACAGATTTCAACTTCATGGTAAAGTAAATACCATTATTATTATTTTTAATAAATGACATTAATTAATGCTTATTGAAAAAAATATTGAAATTGAAAAAAAATAATTATCCTGGGATGTAGTCTAGAGAAAAGAAGGACTGGGTTGACATGATAGGAGTATTCCAGCATTTGAGGAGCCATCACAACCAACAGAATAGAATAGAATAGAATAGAATAGAATAGAATAGAATAGAATAGAATAGAATAGAATAGAATAGAATAGAATAGAATAGAATAGCAGAGTTGGAAGGGATCTTGTAGGTCTTCTAGTCCAACCCCTACCTAGGCAGGAAACCCTATACCACTTCAGAGTGGTGAAGAAAAAAAAAAAAAAGGGGGGGGGAGTCAACTTATATTCCAAAGAAAATGGATAGAAACTAATCAAGGAAAAAAGCAACCTGGAATTTAGGAGAAACTTCCTAACAATGAAGACAATGAACCATTGGAACAGCTTGCCTTCAGAAATTGTGGATGTTTCCTCACTGGAGGTCTTTAAGAGATTGGACAACCATTTAAGTTCACCCTTTTCATCCAAAAGTTCCCCATATCTAACTGTTTGTTCCTTCTTGTAGATTATAGGATAGGAAAATGCTTCAATGGTCGATAACCAAACTGGAATTTTCAAATAACATTGTCTTTTTATCTTCTCCCAATTTAACCACAAAGACTCCCGTACATAATGTCTTCTAAAATAACCCTGTGTTTTAGTTCCCTTATACCATAAAAAAAGCATGCCAACCCAACAGCAAGTCATGCCCTTCTAATGTCAACAACCTATGTTTCCTTAATGTTATCCATTCTTTGACCCACATCAAACTTGCAGCTTGATAATACAATTCCCAATTAGGCAGACCAAAGCCTCCTCTAATTCTAGCATCTTGCAAAAGCTTTAGCTTTATTCTCGCTTTTTTACCTTGCCATATAAACTTCAACATAATTTTATTTAAATCTTCAAAATAATCTTTTCCAAGCCTAATTGGTATTGTTTGAAACAAAAATAAAATTCTAGGTAAGATATTCATCTTAATTGTTGAAATTCTCCCTATTAATGACAATTGCAAGCTTTCCCACTTCTTCAAATCTGTAGTTATCTGTTGTTTAAGTTTAATATAATTATTCTCCTTTAATGTGCTACATCTTGTTGTCAAATATATCCCCAGATACTTAACCTTATTTGTAACTTGAATTTTCAAAAGATCTGCCAATTCTTCTCTCTGTCTCAATAGCATATTCTTTGTCAAAATCTTTGTTTTATCTTTATTTATTTTCAAACCAGCCACCTCTCCATATGCCTCTATCCTTTCCAGTAACTTTGGAGCTGTTTCTAGCGGATCTTCCAAAATAAAAGCTAAGTCATCAGCAAAAGCTTGTAGCTTAAATTCTTCCTTCTTAATTTTCATTCCTTTTATGCTTTTATCATCCCTAATATTTCTATTCAACACTTCCAAGGTCAACACAAATAGCAAAGGAGATAGGGGGCATCCTTGTCTTGTGCCTTTCCTTATATTAATAAAATCTGTAAGTTCTCCCTCCATCATTACCCTTGCTGTCTGTTTATTATATATAGCTTCTATTGCTTGAATAAATTTTTTAGCGAAACCTATCTGCTCCAATAATAATAACATAAATCTCCAGTTCACGTTATCAAATGCTTTTTGAGCATCTAGGAATATCAAAGCCATTTGCTTTTCAGGATGAGCCTCATAGTATTCCAAAGTGTCCAAGATTACTCTCATATTGTCTCTAATTTGTCTCTTTGGCAGAAATCCATTTTGATCTGAGTGAATAAAATTATTTAAATATTTTTTAAGTCTTTCTGCTAAGATTGAAGCAAAGATTTTATAGTCTGCATTCAATAAAGAAATAGGTCTATAATTCTTAATTTGCAATGGGTCAGTCTCTTCCTTTGGTATAAGTGTAATATAAGCCTCTGACCATGTTTTGGGTATCATCTTTTTTATCATAACTTCATTCATAACTTCTAACAATGGGATGCTCAATAATTCTTGAAATGTTTTATAAAATTCTACTGGAAGCCCATCTGGACCCGGAGCTTTCCCATTATTTTGTCTCTTAAATGCTTCATTTAGTTCCATCATTGTTATATTGCTTTCTAGCATTTCTTCAGTCTCTTTAGGTATCTTTGGTAAATTAGCTTCCTGTAAATACTGTTTGACTTTTTCTTCATCAATATTTTCCTGTTTATATAATTGTCCATAAAAATCTCGAATAATTTCTTTTTTCTCCTTATTCCCATAACAAACTTGGCCTTGTTCATCTATTAACTTCAATATTTTTCTTAATTCCTTCTCTTTTCTCAATTTATATGCTAGCCATCTACCTGGTTTATTTGCATCTTCAAAATAATTCTGTTTGGAGTTTCTAATTTTCTGTGCCAGTTCTTCTTTCTCTATTAATTCCATTTTATGTTTGATTACATCCAGCTTCAATTTAATATCCTTTTTCTGTGGCATTTTCTGTAATTCTTTTTCAAGAATTTTATACTCATCTTCCAAGGCCTTAGAAGCTTGCCTTTTCCTAATATTCTTTTTTCTTGTATAATCTATTATCAAACCTCTAGCGTATGCCTTCATTGTGTCCCACACATTTTGGGTTGAAGTATCTTCTTTTTTATTTTCTCTGAAGAAAAAAGCCAATTCCTTCTCCATCCATTGTGTAAAATCTTTCTCCTTTAAAATAGTATTATTTAATGTCCATCTCGATCTTTTTTTTTTGTCCCTTCCATTTAATTGTCATTGGGCTATGATCTGCTCAGGTACTTGTTTCAATATTTGTTTCTTTAATATTAGATATTAGTTCTGTTGAGATCCAAATCATATCTAATCTGGACCATGATAAATGTCTATTTGAATAAAAAGTATATTGTTTAGCTTTAACATTTCTTTCTCTCCAAATATCTTTTAAAGTTAATTCATCTGTCATTTTAAAGAAGGACCTTGGGAGAGCCTTTCTATTTTGCTTTGTTGTTGTTGCTATATAGTCCAGTTTATTGTCCACAATTCCATTAAAATCTCCCATCATAATTATATTAACATAGTCCAGTCCAATTATTTTCATATGTAGCTTTTTATAAAACTCTTCTTGTTTATCATTCGGAGCATAAATTGCAATCAGGAGTATTTTTATATTATTGTCCATTATTTCTACCATTAATACTCTTCCATCTTCATCCGTGTAAATCAATTTTGCTGGAATAGCCTCTTTAATGTATAAAACCACACCTCTTTTCTTACATTGAGTCAAAGAGGTAAATATTTTCCCTAATTTTGGCTGTAATAACAATTGTTCATGTTGTTTTTTAATGTGAACTTCTTGTAAACAAATTATATCAAATTTTAATTTCTCTAATTTATGAAAAGTTTTCCTTCTTTTAACAGCTGAATTAAGTCCATTTATATTCATTGTAATCAGTTTTTTTTCCTCCATAATTATGCTTTATATTTAGGTCTAACAGCTCTCGTGGATCTCACTTCACGCTGTTCTTTATTATCCATCTGTCCCCCTGCTGCTCCTTTCTCTTTTTCAGTCTCCAGTTGTTCATCTTGAAACTCAATTGATAAAGCCTCTATGATTGTTTGGGGGAAGAATTTTGGATATGGGATTGATTTAGAGAAATGGCAGAAATTGTGGTCTCAAAATTATAAAATGACAATGTCAACAGCATATAAAGAAAACTTGTATAAGATGTTTTACAGGTGGCATTTTCCTCCGACAAGAATAGCAAGAATGTTTAAGAACAAATCTGAAAAATGCTGGAAATGTCATCAGATACCCAGCTCGTATTACCATATGTGGTGGACTTGTGAGGATGCTAGAAAATATTGGACTATAATTCGCATGTGGTTGGAAAAAATGACAAAGAAACATATAGATTTGAAACCAGAGATCTTCTTATTGGGAATTTTACCTGATATATATAGTAAAGATTTGAAATACCTGATTGTAAATGTATTAACAGCGGCTAGGATTGTATTTGCTAAAAATTGGAAGAATGAGAAAATACCATTACAGGAAGAAATTATTAAGAAAATATTGGAATGTGCTGAGATGAGTAGATTGACATTTGAAATTAGAGAGCAAGAGGATAAACAATTTTACGAAATTTGGGATCTTTTTTATAAATGGCTAGATGATAAAATATGATAATAGAATATTTAGAATGCTAGATAGTAAGGAATATCTTTATTTTGCTATTATTTTGCTATTTGCTATTATATTTATAAAGGATTTTTTAGGATTGATTTGATATGACTAGATGATTTGTTATAGAGTAAACTGGTTTAAAGTATTATTAGCTCATTAAGCATGAATGATTAAAAATATAGTCAAAGACTTCTTTTTTTAGTGATATTAGGATATATAAGTTTGGATTGACAATATGAGTTGTTATGTAATGTAATTGTAATTTGAGACTACAGAATGAATGCACAAAAATGATGAACCAACTGACACACTGGATGTACATATAAGAGTTGATGTTTTTATGTTTTGTTTGTCTTGTTTGTTTGTAGAAAATTAATAAAAACTTTTTTTTTTTAAAAAAAGAGATTGGACAACCACTTGCCTGAAAAGGTATAGGGTCTCCTGCTTGAGCAAATGGTTGGATTAGAAGATCTCCAATTACCCTTCCAGCTCTATTTTGACTGAATGATCGATTTCTTGCATGGCAACTAAAGGCATGAACATCTTCTTTTGCATCCAAGGGCTTTCTGTTTTAACTGTCCATTGAACTTTTGTTTGTTTCCTTAAATAAAAGAGAAACTGGAATATCGCAAAAATAAAAATAAAAATAAAAACTTGTTTCTGTTGCCTCTGGACCTCATAAGCAAGAAAGTTGGCAGATAGCAGTGTAGTAAATTGATGCTTTGTTGCCAATTATGTTCCTCATGCCAGCCATTGTGTGAATAAGTAATTGTTCCCTGCAGCCATTTTGCAAAAAATAGCTACAACATATTCTCACAATTCTAAATTTGCCCATCAGCAATTTCAAGGTTGTACACTTTTCTGTTTTATAATGACAAATAACCCTAATGAGATCTTAAAAATACATACATTTGGTTGAAATAATTCAGAATTAATGAATTAATTTGTAATTTGTAATTCATTATAACTAGAACTCTTACATTTTTTCTGCTGAATTAAACAAATTCATACCCTTAAGAGGATTTTCAGTACTGTTTCTCAAAATATTCATAATGTACATTCATATTGAGAAGAAAGAGAAGAAGGAGTTGTTACAAGAATCAGACAAAAATAACATACAAAAAGCATGAAAAGATTTCAAGTTTTTATAAAAAGCTAAATTTCTTATCTTCTTTTCTCTAGTTTAGATTCACATGCCTGGTCAAATGTGAATATTACACTTTAAAGTAGCAAAGTTTAAGAATATTTCGTTCAGCCTGGCAAAACTGGCAGGGGAACAAAGTTCAAATTATGTATTTCAACTGAAATATCTGATTTGGAAAAGATGTGTAAAGTTCCTGGTTTGATTTCAAAATATTGAGAAGCTGGCATGGGATTTTGTAATTTTGCTTCACTCTTAAAGCAGTTCCAGGAATTAAAAGAACCAAGGGAATCTTAAGAATGTATGCATTTATTAGGATATAATGTTTTGCGAGCTAAATCTACTTAATCAGATGTATCTCATGAAGTAGATGTGACCAACAAAAGACTATGTCCTAATATATGTGTTACTTCTTAAAGCTTGATCAGACTCTGATGATTCCAGTTCAAACTCTGAAAAGCCTTAAATAATACAAAATGAACCAAAGATAATAAAGTTTCTTAGACAATGTTGTTCATAAGCTGAAGACAAATATATTAAATATGTTGGAGGTATTCACACATTCAGTTAGTCCCCAAGTGTTGGCCTTTGGAGAACGGAGTGTGTTTAAAAGGATTTCCACCCCATTTTGATCTGGTTTATTGGGGTTGGACCAAATCAGCAAGATTTATCTCCGTAACTATTAGCTCCCATTAAGGAAACATCAGCCAGCCATGCATTTACTCAAGCCTCGAGAATAAAATGTAAATAACTTGTTTATGAAGTGGTTTACAAATAAACAAGAACTTGTTAAGGGGATGGACTGGAAAGGTCAAACAAGAAAGAAAAGTCTTCCTGTTAATAATACAATTATGTACGACTTGATGTGCACCTCAATTTCATTTTCCCAGGTGATCATTTCAAGACAGATGGCCTGTGATTATAGGAACCATGGCCAGATTGTATAATAATCTTTTAAAGCCATTTAAGTAAGCAGCCAACAATCAATGGAATAAAGCTTTATCAGAGTTTATACGAAACATCGTCTTGGTATGACAGCTAAATGAAATCTTCATATACTTTGTCTTTACACTGTCTAAGGACCAGGTAGAACCAAAGAAAGAATCAGCACATTTTGTGCTGTGTATCATATAAAACATGTTTCTTTCTGTCAAGTCTTCTTGCTTGGTTCTGATGAGGTCTCTGTCTGAAAAACTGTTTTTCCAGACCTGTAGTTCAAGTGAGCCTTGTAAGGGTCTTGCTCTCATATCACAGGCTCTGCCTACCTAGCCAGGAAACCACAAAGTGAATGCAGCAGTGATTGTTTTCAAAGATATTTGCTGTCTCCTCCTCCTTTTCTTCTCCTCAGTCAGAGACATCAAAGCAAAGATGAAAGGAAGAAAACGCCGTCCACTTTCTGTTAGTAAAAGAAAATCACCAGGACAATTTAAACCCAGCTGTTGGTAGCCAGTCTTCTGAGAGCTAGATACAAGATTGCAAATCCAAAATAAAATCTTACACCAATATTGATATTTACTTAATTGGGAAACATGCAACTTAAATGGAATCTTTGTTTATATTATATTATATTATTTTGGATGTTGAGGGTAAAGAACGTTGCTCAGGATTCAAGTGTAAAATAAATGAAGGGGCATAAGTAGGATAATGGAGATTGAGCCCTGAGAAAAGGCTGGAAAAGTTTTGGAAAAGGCTTTTTTGTGTATCCAAATTAATGTAATACAGGCCCAATTTATTGTCAGTCTCCTTTAAATTAATCACAACTGAAGATATTTTAGAATCCTGTTTACTCAATATTTCCTGTTTTCCATTAGGTAGAAAGGTGTAATTAAAGGAGACACAAAATGGTCAACTAGTCTAAACACAGACTGAAAAGGTCAGTGTAGTAGAAAGAACAGAAATTTATAGATTTCTGTGATGTTAGAATGTTTGTGTACCTTTCAGAATTTAAAACAAAAATAGCAAAGAGAACAATGAAAGCAAATTATTTCAACCTCTCAATAAAGTGTAATTATGATATGGAAAAAATAACATCCAGTTGTCCTGTTCATTGTATATTTAAAAAGATAAAGTCAGGGATTATTTTTAACACCCAGTTCCTTCAAAGATTTTCAGGAAACAAATTCCTTTTGTCTATTGCATCAACAAAATCTTTGTGATGATTGTAAGGATAATTTCTAATTCCGAAAAAAAAAATAGATGAAAGATTTATAGTTTCTTCTGCGTTGCCATTTTGATCTGTTCAGTTTTCCTTGGACTTCTGAAATGTTATATAGATATCGATGTTTCTCATTTAAGTTTATTGTTGTCTTTGAAGCTCAAAAGTACTTGCATTTTAAGGTGAAAAATGTTAGCAGCGTTGAAAAATGCATTCCTTACTATTTTTTTATTATTTTTAAAAAGTATTTATTCAGATGACCTGTCATTTCTTGAAAATGACTCATTTTTTCAGTAGTTGCAATATATACTCAGATGTAAATGATTTCATGAAATTTGTCACAGTAAGTCATTTATTATGTGATCCATGATTATCTTAGATCATATATCTGAATAGTGTACATAAGAAAGAGAAAAAATCCTAATCCAAATTATGAGAAGTTTCAAAGTAACCTCAATCAGTCAATCACTCAATCAATCAATTACTTATTACTATACTTCAAATGCATTTTAATTTTGAATTAAAATTCTCTTGCCAGATGGTAAGAAAACAATAACAATCAAGATAAAACACCATAAAAGTTACAAATAATCAGCACAGAGTAAATAAATGCAGACTGTATAGAAACTTTGTTGTGGTTGTTAGGGATTTAAATCCAGGGGTGGGATTCAAATTTCTTAGCAACCGGTTTTGTGGGCAAGGCCTAATTTGTGGGTGTGGTTTGGTGGTCATGTGACTGGGGTGGGAGTGGCTTGCTGACTGGGCATGGCAAGGTGGTCATGTGACTGGCAAACCAAATGTAAGTGGTCCTCGCTTAATGACCAGGTCCTTGCTTAATGGCCAGTTGCTTAGCAAATGTTTTTTGCCAGTTTCCAAGGCCTGGGGAGCCCTGGAAAGGGCAGGTCGAGGCCCAGGCAGCTACGAGGAGCTACGGGGAGGGTTGCAGAGAGCTGGGCATGGCCAACTCAACATTACTCATGTCAAGGGGCGCTTCTCCTCGCCTGACCTCTCATGACAGTGGGGATGCTGCAACGGTCATAAGTTTAAAAAATGGCCATAAGTCACTTTTTTCAGTAGCATTGTATCTTTGAATGGTCACTAAATGAACTGTTGTAAGTCAAGGATTACATGTACAAAAATACAAAAAGCTTCTTTGCTTGCAAAAAGCTGCCCTAAATACCAATTATTAGATTAAAAATACATGCAAGCCAGAGATACAAATCAGGCAGGGTGCCAGAGCACCCTGAGGAATTAAAATAGTTAAAATGCAGTGATAACTATCAAGCAGCCAACTATTGCTCATAAAGTGAAACCCTTTAGCTGAGAGGTCAATTAAGCTCTCCAGAAAGCGCACACCAAAATCGATGCATTCATCTCCTCTAATATTGAAACATAAAAAGGGCAGGATAGAGAAATGAAGAAAACATTTTAAAATCATAAGAAGAGAAAAAATCATAAGAAGAGAAAGACAATGATCCAAGAAAGTCCAAGTGTGCAACCATGGAAAGGAAAGAGGATTTGAAATCTTCAAGAATCTACAGGTATGTGCAGATTCTCAAAGGTGAGCTTCACTTTGATTGCAGCTACTATTCAATTGTTGTATTAAAGAACATATGTAAACTGAAGCAGCACACTTCGACCTTCTATCAAATCTGGAAATTTTAATTTTTTAAAAAAACAATTCTGCATTGGGTCAGTCCAATTTGGATTTTTTTCTGCACATTTTTCTGCATATTATTAAGGCTACCTTCCTCATTCCTGCTATTCTTTGTTCAAACAATAATTGAATGCAATTGGACTGACCCAATGCAGATATTCCGAACTAAGCAAACTCGTTAGCTTGCAATTCTAGCAGTTTTACTTTCACAGCAGGCTTGTAAACCTGCACTTCTGATTGTGCCGCTGATAGCGGATCGTGATTGGTTGTTGTCGGCTGATCTGATTGGCTGTTAGTGGGTCGCTGCTGATTGGACGCTTTCCAGTGCGGCAAACTCAAATCATTGGATGTTGTGACAGCAGCCAGCTCTATAAAAGGAGCTGCTGCTGCCCTAGTTTTTTGCTCTGTTCTGAAGTCACTAATAAAGGGTTGGAGTCACCATTCGATGCCTCGTCTCCATTCTTGCGCCCACTTTCCCAGATCTAACACTGGCAACGAAGGTGGGATGCGGAGATGATAGAGCTGACTGATCACTCATTGAACAATAACAGAGCACGTGGCTGAGAGCGCACCAATCGCGGCAACATGACCAGCGGTGCCATACCACCGGCTCCATTTGACCCGGCTAATGAACACTAGGACTCGTATATGGACAGGTTTCAGATGTTCCTGGAAACCAACAACTTGAAGGATGCTACGCCTGGCAAGAAACGAGCTGTATTCCTGACTCATTGCGGGCCCGCCGTATTTAAGATGGCAAAGGCACTCACAAAACCAGCGGAAGTCAAGACGATGGACTGGGACACTCTCGCCCCAATCCTCCTGGCTCATTATGCCCCAGTGGTGCCAACACTCATCAGAACACATGAGTTTTACCAGAGGGACCAGCAGGAGAGTGAGAGTGTTGGAGATTCATCGCGGACCTCAGAAACCTGGGGGGACTCTGTGGCTTCACCAATCTCAGAGAAGCCATGAGAGATCAAATTGTTCTGGGTCTAAGAGACCCCACAACCCAGAGCAAGATTATGGCGAAGGGAGACATCAGCCTCGCAGATGTCATCGCCCATGCTACTGCAACAGAAGCAACCAGGAAGTCGGCCGCTCGAATGCGCCGAGCGAACGGACCACACCGCCCACTCACCAGTAATACTACGCCTTGTCCCCAGAGGCACGCAATGACCACCCACCATGAAGACCTTGAATCCTCTTCAGAAAGTGAGGGAGAGGAGGTCAACAGATTCCAGTCAGAACATGATCAGCGAGATCAACGGAGTTGTAAGCCCTCATTCCAGTGTGCTGGTTGCGGGGGAAACCACCCACGATCAAACTGCACATTCCTAGACGCATTCTACCGTTCCTGTGGAAAGAGGGGCCACATTGCAAAGGTCTGTAGAAGAAAGCGAGGGTCCAGCCTGAACTGAAGAGAAAATAATTTCCGGCAGACAACAGGCACCCCACCAGTAAATCGGGACCGCCCAAGCAATGGAACCACTACTACAGAAACCGAGCACCAGCCACTTCTACTAGATGAGAACCAAACCATCACCATTGGCCACGCTTCATCCCTTGATGCAAGGAAAATCTGAGTAAAGATCATCATTGAGAAGCGACCATGCGTTATGGAAGTCGACTCCGGATCGTCCCTATTGATGGTTTCCTGGAAAACCCTCAAACAGCTGATCCCTGACATCCGCCGCCAGGACCTCAGCACTCAGAGAATTATATTGAGGGACTACCAAGGTAATAGCATCCCAGTCACCAGTTCCAGCAACGTCCAAGTCTCCTTCAAGGACCACACCGCAACCTTACCTCTTACCATCATCGATAGAGATCGACCCAGCTTATTAGGCTTACAGTGGTTCATGCCACTGGGAATCGAACTGGCAGGCATCAACCAGACAGAAGGCGATGACTGGGAAGCGGCCCTTGTCCAGTAATTCCAGGAAGTTTTCACCGAGAAGCTAGACAAGTACAAGGGATCCCCCATATCGTTTAACCTCTGCCCTGATATTGCACCCATTCGCCTTAAGCCTCGTCGAGTGCCCTTTGCACTCAAACCAAAGATTGATGAACAATTGGACAAATTAAGAGCCCAAGGCATGTTGGAACCGATTGACCATGCCCAATGGGAGACCCCAATTGTAACCCATAAAACCTGACAGATCTTTGAGAATTTGTGGGGATTACAAGGCCCCCCTAAACCACACACTTCAGCAGAGTGCTTACCCCGTGCCTGTGGTCCAACACCTCCTTCATTCACTTGGGGGCAGAAAAATATTTGCAAAATTGGATTTAGCCCAGGTGTACCAGCAGCTGCCTGAAGATGCAGTGACCACAGAAGCCCAAACTATAGTTACACACAGAGGTGCATTCAAGTGTAATAGATTCCAGTTTGGAATGAGCGTAGCACCTGGCATCTTCCAAAGTCTGATGGAGAGATGGCTACAAGGCATAAAAGGGGTCGTGCCATATTTCGATGATGTCCTGATAGCTGCTCCCACTAGAAGTATACTAGAAAAACGACTTAGAATGGTCCTCCAAAAATTTAAAGACGCTGGCCTGAAGGTCAAGAAGGACAAGTGCCAACTATGTACGGAGAGGGTTGAATTCCTTGGTTACCTTCTTGACAAACAGGGAATTCACCTTACTGAGAAAAAATTGGCTGCAATAAAAAATGCCTCGAGACCTAGGAACAAAACAGATCTCCAAGCCTTCCTGGGACTCATTAACTTTTATAACATCTTCCTACCCCAGAAGGTGACTGTTGCTGAACCTTTGCATAGGCTCCTCGACAATAAAGCTTCCTGGGTCCGGAGACATCGAGAAGAGCGAGCCTTTCAGCAAGTAAAAGACCTTTTAACATCAGATGCTGTACTAATACAATATAATGAGACTTTACCCTTAACTGTCACCTGTGACGCCTCACCATTTGGAGTAGGAGCCATCCTGAGCCACATTCTGCCAAACGGTACTGAGGCGCACATTGCATTCTTTTCTAAAACTTTATCTAAAACTGAGAGAAACTATAGCCAATTGGATAAAGAGGGTCTCGCTATTGTGTCTGCGATCAAGTGATTCCATGAGTATGTATATGGAAAATCCTTTTCTATAATCACCGATCACAAACCACTACTTGGCATCTTGGTGGGGGATAAACCAACTCCCCACATCTTATTGCCAAGAATGACACGCTGGTCAGAGTTTCTAGCTGCATACGATTACCAACTACAACACCGACCAGGAAAGCCATTCCCCACGCTGATGCCCTGAGCCACTCTCCGCTACCAGAAGTCATAGACGACCCAGCTCCAACCCTAGCTGTACTACAAATAGAGACACTTCCATCACCACCACTGTCTGCACAAGACATTGCATCAGAAACAAGGAAGGACCCTTGTTTAGCATGAGTCCTCAGCTGGGTGGAAAGAGGTTGGCCTGACAACGAACTCAACGACACCTTCAAGCCTTTCAAACACAGGCAGACAGAACTTTTCTCCCAAAAAAGATGTGTTTTATGGGGAGACAGAGTCGTAATCCCAGAAAGACTGCAGCTTAAGGTCCTAAACTATTGCATGATGAACACCCGGGCATTGTGCAAATGAAGGCACTAGCAAGGAGCTACGCTTGGTGGCCAGGCATAGATAAACAAATAGAAACCTGGGTCGCCACCTGCAACAAATGCCAGGAAATACGCTCAGCTCCACCAAAAGCACCACCAACTGAATGGGAAGTACCCCGAGGTCCCTGGTCCCGTATCCACATCGATTTTGCAGGACCCACCAAGGGGCATACATTTATCATAACAGTGGATGCCTATTCCAACTGGCTTGAGGTCCACAAAATGAAGAGCACCACCACAGAGACAGTCGTTAAAAAACTAAACAATTTGCTACACACGGCTTGCCAGATGTCTTGGTTTCAGACAATGGCCCACAATTCACCGCCTTGGCATTTGAGTAGTACCTAGCAGACCGGGGGATATGCCAGCCTTAACATCTCTGGCTCACCCTGCGGACAACGGTAGGGCTGAACGAATGGTCCAGTTCATAAAGAAAACCTTACACCAGATGGAACAAGGGAACATCCATGACAAGGTGCTTCTCCTCCAACATATTACTCCAAACAGCACCACAAAAAAAAAAAACCAGCTGAACTCCTGATGGGCAGGAAACTTTGATCACATCTTGACCGACTACACCCTGCCTACACGCCGGAAAAGCCCCTGGGGTCCAGCAGCAAGTATTGCACGTTCAAGGTAGGCAACCCGGTTTTTGCAAAAAACCTTACCGGTGACCCATTGTGGGTCCCTGCTACCATAACTCAACTTACGGGTCCCTGATCCTACCGCTTACAAACTACTGATGGGAGACTGTGGAAGTGCCACATTGATCAGCTACACTCCAGGCTGGCACCTCACCCCTTCACAAACCCTGAACTCCAAACCAGGGGGGGAAGGGAAATTGAGGGGGCCGAAAATGAACTAGTACCTGACCCAGTACTTGAAAACCAGCAATCAGTGCAACCAAACTTGGATTATTCACCTTCCGAAGAAGAGCCAGGGCAGATGGCCATCTCTCCACGAAGCAGCACGGCGGCATCAGCAACCCCAGAGAATCCAGATGACAGCCTTGACAGGAGTAGAGATGACAACCCCGAGTCACCTATCAGAGAAGTCAGATCACCATTACCACCGAGTTCAACAAACAGCCCACTGGAACCAGAGTCTGGCCAAAGACTGGTGGAGCAACGTAGATCAGGTAGACAGGTGAGATGACCTGCCTACCTGAGAGAATACATCACCCCACCCTTGAGACGGAACCTAGAGGGAAGGGTGTTCCGAACTAAGCAAACTCGTTAGCTTGCAATTCTAATAGTTTTACTTTCACAGCAGGCTCGTAAACCTGCACTTCTGATTGGCCCGCTAATAGTGGATCGTGATTGGTCGTTGTCGGCTGATCTGATTGGCTGTTAGTGGGTCGCTGCTGATTGGACGCTTTCCAGTGCAGCAAACTCAAATCATTGGATGTTGTGACAGCAGCCAGCTCCATAAAAGGAGCTGCTGCTGCCCTAGTTTTTTGCTCTGTTCTGAAGTCACTAATAAAGGGTTGGAGTCACTATTCGATGCCTCGTCTCCGTTCTTACGCCCACTCTCCCAGATCTAACAGCAGAAAAACTAAAAAAAAAATCTGTGAAGCATTTTAAAAAAATGAATTTAAAGCTGCCAGATTTGATCCGATTCCAAAGTGTGCTGCTTCACTTTATGTATATTCTTTAACAAAGTAATTGAAACTATGTTGTCAAAGCTTTCCAGAATGAAAGGGTCTGCCATCCCTGTTGTTGCCATCCCATTTTATTAAAAAATGAATAAAAATGAAGCAGTTGTAATATGTTTGCTACTTTCCCATTATACTGCAGCTAATAAAAGAATTTTTTTCAACCCAACTCTCTAAACTTGAAGTAGCTCAGATCAAATCACTTGACCTTGAATCTGAAATTGAAAATTCTAATGGAATCATATCTCTTTGAATCTTCAAGTTGAATCTAATCCAGTCTGATTTGCAAATGCCTTACATACACAGATTGGTGTGCTCCATGAGTTAGAGTCTTTACAATGTAAGATTTATCCATAGTTCACACAAACACAGACACAGAGTCTTGTTGGGAAAGGAATCATTTTTAAAGTTTTGAATTTGAGAACTTTGAAGAAGAATAAATATTTCACAGGGACTTCACAACAAAATTTCAATGGATTCTAGCAAAAATCATGGGGTTTTTTCCCCTACTATTTCATATGGGGAATGTCTTTGGTGCAAGTTATTTCCAGGTTTTTTTTTTTTATTTTAACACCAGCAAAGTGTTTTCTTTTTTATTTATACTAAAATAAATTCATTATATGAGGTGTGATATCAACTGTTTACAAATGTTGAATATCTTTGGAAGATCATGGCTGTTAAAGAAATAGTGCCAGGAAAAGCAATCAAATGCAAGTGATCCGCATCTGAATCCTAATATTTATTGAAGATTTGTAATAATCTGAGATTTGGGGAAATGAAGTTTCTGGACTAATAAAATCCAATTTCAGTTTGTGATCCTTCAATCTAAGCAGATTATCTAGGTCATCTGGAAGTGACAGGACTCTAAGAAATCAGACAGTGGAGAAGGTGGAATGAATGACCAGAATGGCTTGGTGGATAGTTAAGGTCAGAGTGGTTACAGATGAGACCAAGGAGGCTAGTGTTTAAGATAGACTTGTAATGAGGGGGAGTTGGTTGTACACTACCACTCTTTTGTTTCCTTGCATCTTTAGAAGATTGGGCAATCTCTGGAGTGCTGTTGGCTTGAGGTAAAGAAGCTGGTGGTGATATAAAGGTGCAGTAAAGAGTTAAATTACTATTGAGAGTATCAAACAGACGTATGTTCAGTCCAGCTAGGGAGTCTCCTTTTGGCAGGCCCATGGTAAAGTATAAGAGCGATAACCTTGACAGAAATAATAGAATATAGGGAACAAAGGACTGAAATATATATTTAAGTCCTGAGAAGGAAAATAATGTTTAGAAAAGACTCAGGTAGGCTCCTTCCTGATTCACTGATTCACTGGAATATAAGAATGAGATTACATTGCCACATGAATCCCAACATTCAGTATTTTATAAGGAATTTTGCTTTTGTTTGAGCTGAAATAAAAATACAGTCGGGCAAAAGAATGGAATTTATTTGTTTGTTTGTTCATTTATTATTGTTCACATTTTTAACCACCCATCTCCCTCAGATGTTGACAAATTTGTTTTTCTCTGTGAAACACTGGCCCATTTAATGACATTCAAATAAGGCTATAGAAATTGGGTGCTGCTTCTGATTTAGTATTCATTTAATGCAGAACAGAAAAATACCTTTCATTTGTTGTTATTGGTTTTTATAATGTGTGCATTACCCTTTTTCCTAAAACTCTGGGCAGTTTCTCTCAATCAATATGAATGCATATATAAAAACAAGAAAACAGTTTAAAGAACTTTGGATGGTGGGACCACTTAAAGAATAAGCTGAAACTGAAGTTATTTTCAAAATGGAAAGGAGGTGATTGACAATTTTGAATTTATTTAAGAGGGGGACTTGGACCTCTGCCATGAGGCCTACTTTTTCATGAAATAAACCCTGAGAGTTACTCTTTGTTTACTAGAATTGATTTAGTCACCTTCGATTTTCAAATATAGTTAGCCATGTGTAAAACCAAAGATTGCAAGTATTTAAATATATTTTTTTTTTTTTCAGAATTTGAGGCTGGTGTCAGCTGTTAGATACTATTTGCTCTTTTATTCCTACTTGTCATCCTTAAAAGTTGGAATCAATCTTCAAATACCACTCTTAATATTAGAAGCTGTATTTGTATAGCTAAGACAGTTCAGTGGAAACATTTTTAAATGTGTAGCTATAAATTCTATTGATTTGTGTGCATAGACTTCATCTTTCCTGATATTCTCTTAATAAAGTGGATGTTAACTGAGCTTGGTCTCCAAGTACTGAGTGAACAACATTTTATTGTGGGCAACCAAGTATAGTGTCACTATTTAATGAAATAGCACATTGCTTTTTTAAAATATTTTTTCTCAGCATGACATGTTTATATGGACTGTGAGGAAGATTAGTTTATTAGCAAACTCACAAGGAACTCAGAATTAATTGGTGTTGCCTGATTATGATAATATAAGGAATTATTGGTTCAGTCAATAATAAACTGAAAGGTAATTCAATTGGTTTGTTCTGTCGTTATTCTCTCTCTCTCTCTCTCTCTCTCTCTCTCTCTCTCTCTCTCTCTCTCTCTCTCTCTCTCTCTCTCTCTCTCACACACACACACACACACACACACACACACACAATGATATGTGGAAGGAGTCATGTTATTCTCTGTCCCCACAAATTGTGTCATGATGAATATATTATCAGCACAGTAGGAGTGTTGAGATCATAGTGGTGATCTCTACTTTAGTAATAGTGAATTAACTTTATAGCCAGGATATCCGCTAACTGAACAATGTTTTTTTTAATGACCATTGGACACCTTTCTTTCTGGTAAGCTACTGCTTAATGCCAGGTCTGTCTCCAATATGTTCTTTCTATTATTGTTGTTATTGTTATCATTAATACATGGCATGGTTACATTAGCCAGGAGACCACAATGTCATTGTAGAGTAGTAGTTTGGCTGCCAATTTACCAGCTCTATTGTGGGACACACTCACAGCATCCCAAGACATGCCACAGGAGGGTTACATCAGAAAGAAAGAAGCATCCCAAGACATGCCACAGGAGGGTTACATCAGAAAGAAAGATGAGCAGCTTTTCCTGCAGTATCATCCTAAACCTCCACTTCTTCCTGCCTCCTCGCAAATGACATCACAACCAAGAAGGTCCAAAGCCAGCGGAGATGGCTGCAGACTTGGATAATGAGGAGGTTGGGGAAGAACTCGGGCCAGTTCCAGATCATGGGGAAGGCTCTAATGGATTTTCAGCATCAGACACAAAGTTAGAACCAGGGCCATATGGCATTTCCCAGTCTGAGAAGCAGCTGCTTTTGGAGTTAAAGATGAGTGAGGACGAGGAACAGCTGGGGTCTGTTCCAAATGCATGTATGTGGAGAGCAGATAGGAGAGGTGAACAACAGAGGATAATGAGATGGTTTGGGAAGCAAAACTAATGTGGCCGCTGAATGGCCCCTCCTGGCTGGGGAATAAATAGGAGGAAAGGGGAGTGGTTTAGTTGTAGCAGACCATTTGCATTTCTTCAAAGTTTACTCCTTGTGTGTTTCGTGTCACAAAGTCTGCCTTGCCCGAACTGAGGTTTGTCTATTTCTCTGACTTAATTTGCAGCCTTTCGGCTGGGAGCTGGGAGCTTTGCATTTATAATAATGAGTTGATAAAGACTATTGCTTCAGTTAACTCATTGCACGACTCTTGCCTGGACTTTCTGTTGATGAATGCAGTTAATTCCCAAGGTGCAAATAAAAAGGGTATTTTCTTTGTGAAGAGTCTGTTTCTTGCTTCTGTGAAGGCCAGGTCAGAACACTATTTATTTACTTGCATAGAACATGCTTTTGAACAACATGTTTTGAACAGCTTTATGGATAGAAGTCAATGTGAATGATGAAAGCTCATCCTATCACATAGTGCTAGGACTCAAACTGCTGGAGCTTCAATATCTTTAAGCCACTGAGCCACCATGTTTCCAATCCTTCCTCATCCATGAATTGATCCTTGATGAGAGGCATATATGGCTTGTGTTATTAAAACATGGCTGTGGGAACAGGGTGTCTGAAAGGTTCCTACCTCTGAAATGTAAAGATGGGAAATCCCTTTCAGCCTTTTGTTATGGTTAGTTCACTCACTTCTATAGACCTGACTGGTACCACCAATCACACCAGATGGATGGACCTATCCAATTAGTTCATTATTAGACATAAAAGAGTTGGTCCTCGAACAGTGCCTTGGGATTATAAGGGAACTGCCTTGGAAGTAACACCTAGACTGATCCTGGAGAAAGACAAAGACTCTTGGTTGTAATATTCAAAGGAAACAATGAGAGAGAATGTGGTTAAAATGATTAAAATTCACAATTTAAAAGATAACATTTATATAAAAATGCATGAAACAAATTTGAGAAACACAATCACTGACCTGACACAAAGAAATGCTCAGATTCAAGTCTACCCCATGATGCTAAGGAAGGTAAAAATGATTTGGATCCCTGTTCTTCTTCATTAATGGGATTCTCTATTTAGGGAGAATAGTGAAAACACTGGGGAACAAATCCTTAGGAGAAGATCGTACTACATATCTTGAAAGAACCAGTGGTTTGTTCCTTTGTCAAGAAACCCTAAGTTAATTCTTTGATAATAATCATCCAATCACCTATCTTCACTTGCCATTGAGAAAATGGTGGACCCGTAGTTGCAGCTGGGGGAGATTTCACAAATGGACATTTAACTGATGATCTTTAATGAGGCTGGGATAATAGAAGTATTGCTCTCCTAGGATTATTGGACTTGTGAGTGAGTTTTGACATCATAAATCATGATTTCCTTTTGAATCAGTTTTTAGGGTTAGACATGGGAAGGACTTAAGTAGTTCTCCTGAAATGGGAGGTGAAGACGAGGGTGAGCTTATAGCCTAGGGACCTCCAATGTTGGGTGTGTCAGAGTTCAACTCTACCAATTCTAGTATTTAAAGGGTATGTCATGCATCAGCACTGGGTCAGCTCATATCAGTATTGTATGTAGATAAAACTCAGATTGACTCTTCATCCAGGACTGAATAGGAGATATCTTGGAAATTCCCTCCTGTTAAGATAATTTATATTATAAAATTTTAATTTCTTCAGTATCTAGTTTTTAAAATTAAACAAGCTAAGAACACTCAGTATCAAAGATTACTTTAGCCAGGAGTCAGGAAAGACACGCATTTTTAAAGCCCTTTTAATAGATAGAACGGAGTCATATGTTTCGATGCAAATTCTAAGAATAGGTCAAACACTGAGAAAAAACCAACACATATTCCCATTAATGTTACTGATCTGAGTGATTGGCCAGGAAGTGGAGCCTCTGCTTTTTATCTTTTCAATGAGCATATTTATAGGAACAATGAAACTTCAATTCCATTCCCCAACCAGCATGTAGATTGAGAGAATTCTAATTTCTGAGCTGCAGAAGGTTAAGATGGGTCTTTGATACTGCAACCAGCAATAATGGGTGCTAATTGTAACTGATACAAAATACTATAATTGGTATGCTGATATCTAGAATGACCCCTGTCTAGTTGCTAATAGCATTCATAAATTTTAATTTATGAGAGGAGCATAAGTGAGAAACCAATTTGCCAGATAACCTGGTTCCAACCCATACTGGATTTCCATATAAAATTTTGAAAGTGTCAATCTGTCAACATCTCTTTAACTAGTTTGGTATAGTGATTAAGTCATCAGGCTACAAGCTAGGAGATTGGAGTTCTAGTCCTGCCTAGGATACAAAGTAATTTTGGAGACCTTGAGCCAGGCACTTTCTCTCAGCCCTAGGAAGGAGAAAATGGCAAACCATTTCTTAAAAACCTTTAAAAAAATCATATCCAATTGAATGAGAGAGAGAAAAAAAGTCAATATAAGCACCCTGAACTTTTGTTAAAAAAAATTGTGGGGTTGTGAAATTATTACATGAAATTAGACCTACAACATACTGGAAAAACTTTCTGATGAAATAGAATTTGTACAGTCTGGTGAGAATCCTTATGTCTGTGGACAAATACTGTACAGCCACATTTTCTGTCAAACATTTTTTTTTACTTATTTTCAAAGTCACATTAGGTCATATTATTGTAGGTCACTTGTGTAATTTAATATCGGTCACTTTTCCTAGAAAAATTGCACTGGATCTGCCAGCAATTTTCAGATAACTAAGGTTATAAAAATAAGAAAAAAGAACTACAGGGATAAAAACCTCAACCTTTTCCTTCCTCTAAATATTTTGGATATATGCCATTGATGTTTTATTGCAATCTGAAGTTTGAAGCAAGGCTAGCAGTCTTTTACCACTGCCTTTTCTTATTTTCTCTGATTTGGCAGTGGTCCTTTTCTGTTTTAGCATTTATGCTTACATAAGTAGGAAACTAACAATGTATTAACACTATTAAACCTCTTTTATTTTTTTATTTTTATTTTTATTGTTGGTCGGTTGACACATTTCACAAATAAGAACCAACCACTCAATCTATTTATTTCCTAAGAAAGCCTGTGGGGTCTAAGTGCTTTAAGAGTATCCTTGGAATTAAATACAGTTTAAGAAGCTGATGATTCAGGAATGTTTTGCAACTTTCGAATCACAGGGAAAATGGGTATTATGGTGAGGCTGATAGTTTCAAGTAAGATAGCTGTAGTCACATTGATCACACAATGGGGGCTCTTGGTTTGTTCCAATGCTTTCTTGAATAAAGCACAACTAGTTGGTTTTGCAAAACATAAACAATGAAAAACAGACAGATTATACTATAGTTTAGTATAAATGATGGATCCCAGCTAATACATGGACAGTGAGTTTAATGGTCTCACCTTGCAAACTGAAAAGATTATTCAATAGAAGTCTGTGTAGTTTCGAGCATATAGAGCAGGGCTGTCAAACTACCAGCCAATGGGCTGAATGCGTCACGCATTGATCATGACCACACCCAGTTTAGTGAAGGGGAAGAAAGTCCCAATAGAACTTTCTTCCCCTTCACTGCTGTAACCACGTGAGTTTGACATATCTGATTTAGAGGGTCAAATGGATTAACTAGCTGCAGCTCTTTAAAGGAGCCACTCCTTTTTGAAACTATGATTTATTAGCAGACATATGTTTGTGTGTGTGCATGTGTGTGAGAAAGAGAGAGAGAGAGAGAGAGAGAGAGAGAGAGAGAGGTATGTTACAAATTTTCTTTTGTTTATATCAACTATAGATTTTGCAGTAAAATCCTTTGTTAACTGTTTTTACATATATATATGACAAACATAATACAGAAGCCTGATGATGGCAGATGAGATTCTGCTGAAACGTTGCTACAACTTTAAAAGCACAACTATAATGACGTGGGAAAATACCCGAACAAAGCTGAATACCATACATGTAAGTACCCGCAAAAACTTAAGAAAACATTTAAAATAAAGGGAACACTTAAACAACACAATGTAACTCCAAGTCAATCACACTTCTGTAAAATCAAACTGTCCACTTAGGTAGGAACATTGATTGACAATCAATTTCACATCCTGTTGTCCAAATGGAATAGGCAACAGGTGGAAAGCATTGACAGTTAGCAAGACATCCCCAATAAAGGAGTGGATCTGCAGGTGGTGACCACAGACTACTTCTCAGTTACTATGCTTTCTGGCTGAAGGTTGGGTCACTTTTGAATGCTGCTGGTGCTTTCACTCTAGTGGTAGCATAAGATGGAGTCTACAACCCACACAAGTGGCTCAGGTAGTGCAGCTCATCCAGTATGGCACATCAATGTGAGCTGTAGCAAGAAGGTTTGCTATGTCTGTCAGCGTAGTGTTCAGAGCATGGAGGCGATACCAGAAGACAAGCCAGTACATCAGGAATCATGGAGGAGGCCATAGGAGGGCAACAATCCAGCATCAGGATCGCTACCTCTGCCTTTGTGCAAGGAGGGACAGGAGGAGCACTGCCAGAGCCCTGCAAAATAACCTCCAGCGGGCCACAGATGTGCATGTGGCTGCTCAAACGGTCAGAAATAGACTCCATGAGGGTGGTATGAGGGCCCAACGTCCACAGGTGGGAGTTGTGCCTACAGCCCAACACCATGCAGGATGTTTGGCATTTTCCAGAGAACACCAAGATTGGCAAATTTGCCACTGGTGCCCTGTGCTCTTCACAGATGAAAGCAGGTTCACACTAAGCACATGTGAAAGACATGACAGAGTCTAGAGACTCCATGGAGAACATTCTGCTGCCTGCAACTTCCTCCAGCATGACCGGTTTGCAGTGGGTCAGTAATGGTGTGGGGTGGCATTTCTTTAGGGTGCCGCACAGCCCCCCATGTGCTCGCCAGAGGTAGCATGACTGCCATTAGGTACCGAGATGACATCCTCAGACCCCTTGTGAGACCATATGCTGGTGCAATTGGCCCTGCGTTCCTCCTAATGCAAGGCAATGCTAGACCTCATGTGGTTGGAGTGTGTCAGCAGTTCCTGCGAGACGAAGCCATTGATGCTATGGACTGGCCTACCTGTTCCCCAGAACTGAATGCAATTCAGCACATCTGGGACATCATGTCTTGTAAATGCAGTCAAAAAGCTGGAACACACTTCCTCACTAGTCCAACACATGAAAGCAACAGGTCATAGCATCGACTTCAATGGCATCAAAACCCTAGCCACTATAGAAAACCCCAGCCACAGAATTATCAGAGAAGCCATAGAGATTGAAAAAAAACCTGAAAGCATGAATAGAAGAGATGATTCCACCAGACTGTCAATTATTTGGAAGCCTGCACTCATAAACAAAAAAGTCTCCACACCACAAGCCAGGCAAACACCTGGGCACAAACAGATCCCCTCTGATACCTCCAGCTCAAACACACCCCAACCAGGCACCCAGATGAAACCTAGCTTCCTAATAAATGATAGCTGTCCATTTACTTGGACCCAAGCAGCACTAAAAGCCTCCAATACAGGAACACAATGTTGCCAGCCAATCAAGACAAAAAAAGCCACAAAACAGACAGAAGATATTAGAAACAACAATCAAGCAGAACACAGCAAACTCCAAGACGTATAAACACAGACCAAGACTCCCAACCAATCAGGATTAAGAAAAAAACCAGTCCCAAATTTAAAACTGAAATGGCTGTGAAAGTCTGACTCACAGACGAACACAATACTCACAGAATATATATATATATCTTTTCTTAAGTTTTCGCGGGTACTTACATGTATGGCATTCAGCTTAGTTCAGGTATTTTCCCACGTCATAATAGTTGTGCTTTTAAAGTTGTAGCAACATTTCAGCAGAATCTCATCTGCCATCATCAGGCTTCTGTATAGTGTTCATCTGTGAGTCAGACTTTTACAGTGGTTTCAGATTTAAATTTGGGGCAGCCTATTGCTGTGCCAGAATGGATTTTTCTTCCTCCTGATTGGTTGGGAGTCTTGGTCTGTGTTTATTGGTCTTGGAGTTTGCTGTGTTCTACTTGATTGGTGTTTCTGATATCTTCTGTCTGTTTTTTTGGCTCTTTTTGTATCTTGATTGTCTGGCAGCATTGTGTTACTTTATTGGAGGCCTTTAGTGCAGCTTGGCTTCGGGTAAATGGATGGCTATCATTAGTTAGGAAGCTGGGTTTCATCTGGGTGCCTGGTTGGGGTGTGTTTGAGCTGGAGCTATTAAGGGGGATCTGTTTGTGCCCAGGTGTTTGCCTGGCTTGTGGTGTGGAGATTTTTTTGTTTGTGAGTGCAGGCTTCCAAATGATTGACAGTCTGGTGGAATCATCTCTTCTATTCATGCTTTCTGCTCTTTTTTCAATCTCTGTGGCTTCTCTGATGATTCTGCGGCTGGGGCTTTCTATAGTGGTTAAGGTTTTCGTGCCATTGAAGTTGATGCTATGACTTGTGGCTTCCATATGTTGGACTAGTGAGGAAGTGTGTTCCAGCTTTTTGACTGCATTTTTGTGTTCATCCAGTACTTATTCTTCTATTGGTCTGTCCAATGTATGTGGCTGGACATGATGCACAGGGGACTTTGTATATGCCTTGGTTTTCCAGGTCAATTTTATCTTTGGGGTTTCTAAGGATGGCTGCTATTTTTCTGTCTGTTTTAAAGGCAGTCTTGATGTGATGTCTGTGTAGTATCTTACTAATTTTGTCTGTAGTACCTCTTATGTAGGGCAGGAAGTGTTTTAGCCACGGAGTTTATCTGTGCTGGGTGGTGGTGGGATTGGGCGTTGAGGTAGCGTTTAGTGTGTGTTTTCTTCTGGTATACGGTATGTTCTAGTGTGCCATCTGTTTTTTTGTAGATTAGTACATCTAGGAACGGTAGTTGTTTTTTTGTTTCCGTTTCCATGGTGAACTTGATTTTGGGGTGTGTGCTGTTTAGGTGTGTTAGGAAATTGTTTAGGTTTTCTTTTCCATGGGGCCAAATCACAAATGTGTCATCGATGTATCTTAACCATAGTTTGGGTTTGTGGATGGCATTGGCCAGGGCTCTGGATTCGAATTCTTCCATGAACAGGTTTATAATGACGGGTGACAGTGGTGATCCCATAGGGGCTCCTTCAATTTGTTTGTATCTCTGTCCTTTGTATATGAAATATGTGTTTGTTAAGCAGTGTTCTGTTAGTTCCATGAGGTGTTTAGCTGGTTGGTATTTATTTTTGATGATTTCAAGGGTCTCTTTTATCGGGACTTGAGTGAATAGTGAAACCACATCGAAACCTACAAGCAGATTTTCTTGTTCCACATGTAGATCTTTGATCATTTCCAAGAAGTGGTATGAGTTTTGTACATGTGAAGCTGCTGTTTCAGCATGGGGCTGTAGCTGTTTTGCTAAGTATTTAGCTAGGTTTTGTAGTGATGCTCCTCTGGAGCTGACTATGGGTCTGAGAGGTATGCCTTCTTTGTGTATTTTTGGGAGGCCGTATAGTTTGGGGCATCTGGAAGATTTTTCTCTTGGGATGATCATCTGTTGGATCTCTTTGCTCATGTGGCTGGTTATAATTTTCTTCTTGGTTAATTTTTCCAGATATGTGGTTGGGTCTGTGTTTATGGGTTTGTATGTGGAGTCTTGGAGTAGGTCTGTCAATTTTGTTTCATAGTCTTTTCTGTCCATTACTACAGTGGCATTCCCTTTGTCTGCTGGGAGGATGATTATGCTGCTATCTCTTTTCAGGGTTTGTAGTGCTTTAATTTCATTTTTCTGCAAGTTGCTTTTAGGTGGTTTGCTTGTGCATAGGATATTGGTTACTTGGTGTCTTATTCGATCAGCTTCATCTGTATTTAATTTAGTTAGACTGAATTCTACTGCACATATGATGGATTCTGTGGGGATTTTTTGGGGTGCTATAGCATAATTGAATCCTTTGGTTAGGACATCTGTTTCTGTTTTGGTGAGTTCTCTGTTGGAAACGTTGTACGCAGCTGCAGAGACAACAATACTACACCAACCTGCTTCAAATTAACATTTCATCAAAGCACAGCAGCCACTAAATGTATCCTGAAAAGAACTGAAATGGCTCTACTAAGGAATGAGCTCCACAGTAAGAGATTCCAATTAGATCAGTTAAACAAAGATTTGCTAGCACTACACCTGGAATTGAGCAGCAAAATCCACCCTCTACTTTGGGACAAGATAAAACAACTTACAACTTGGAGAACTGAATCTCAAAACACTTACAAACAGGAAAAACTCTTGAAAAAATTAAAGAAATTAGAACATGACAAGAAAACCCCCAACAACTCACAACAACACCTGAAACAATTAGTGTACATATTCATAATTAGTTATCCTTGTGTATACTAAAAATGAGGAATTTTACTGCCAAAATATACCTCAAAATTAATTCAAGCTAATTGTGGATGGATTCATCCACAAGAATGTGCAATAATATTTTTCAAACTATGTATATGCTTGTGAATAAACCCAACCATGAATAAGCCATTCCTCAAATATTAAAACCAAAATTTCATGAATAATCCAGGGATTGTCAATTGTGAAAATTAAAGGATGTGAAAATTTCAATTGTCAGCTTACCTGTAGTAGCATATTTTTCATGTTATTTTGGTTAAAACATTGACAGTTGGCTTATTCACAGATGAGCTTTCCGCCAAACATGTACAGGATATATAAAAGGTGATATTACAACACATCAAATATAAAACAGCCACATAAATTAAGAATAAAAGAAAATTTATTCAAACATGCCTGAAATAATTAATAGTGTCAGGGAGGCAACAGATGAATTTTGAAAGCCCTGACTGTTGTTCCAAAATTACACAGCCTTGTTATTGATAGTTGAAGTTAGATCACTTAGGGAAAAATGATAACCTTCTGCTCAGTGGAGCAATTAAGAATTGATGTTACAATTTCTGTCCTACACCTATTATATAGAGGACATTTTAACAGAACGTGTGAAATGTCTGTATCAGAACATTTACAAGAATCATGTACAGAAGGGATTCTGATAAATTTGTCAATTATCCATATAGAGAATCAGTGATTCAGGCCAAAGTAAAGGGCAATGGAGTGAGAGAAATGATATAAAAATGCTTCAGAATGGAGCAGGAAAGGGTGTTCACTGAGTCTTACTGAAATATAAATGGAATAAGGAAACAAACAATGATTTTTTTAAAAAAAAAAAGACTATATTTGCTTGCTGGAGACCCCAGGTTCAACAGTCAGAATTTCAAAATAGGTGTAGAAAATTCTAAATGAAACCCTAGACAACTCTTCATAATGCTGGTACTGTGTTGTGCTGAGTGGATCAATGGTGTAACTCAATAAAACTACTTTCTACATTTCTAAATTGTGATGAAGACTGGATGCTAAACTGAAATCACTTGAAATGAATTCCAAATAAATGTAGGTAAGTACTAGCCTATTGGATTTCTGCGGCTTATTCTCACAATGAGCTATGTAATTGGGGGTAATACAGTTTAATTTTATTTATCCATTCACTTGTCTGAAGAACTTAGTATTGCATTATCCACTGAATAGCATTTTCACTTTGAAATTCTTGATTTGATTGTACTTTATAGATCTACTTGGGATATATTGGTGGCATTCATCACTTTTCTCTCAGGTTTCCCTTTTAGAAAGACAAGCCTTCAGTTTTATCATGAACAAGAACAGGAGAAATTCACAATGAGTGCAGAATCTCTCACCTATGAAGGATGAGGGTAATGTTTTTCTGCAAGTGAGAGACCCATAACTCATGAGGTTCATTGTGGAAAGATAAGGTACTAAAAGAAAAGCATTCAGCTTAAATAGGTGGACGGTTTCATTCATTCTCTCAGTATTCTAAGGCTGATTTTTACTGAATGTGATAATACTAGAAGTGAACGATTATTGCTTTCATGCAGAATAAAATGAAATTTGTAGTACATCATAGACTACAATTTAACATTTCATCTTTCTTCTAAAGCAATGGGGAGGGATGTACCTGGATCCAAAGATCAATTCTTTTCTCTTCTTCTTGGCAAATCCAAATGATAATATGAAGGTGGTTTCAAGCCACCCTTAAGTGGAATTATTCTGCTATTGAAAGAACCACTTCAAAACCATGAAAATTTTCAAAAACATATTTCTCCCACCAACAAGTCTGCATGTTAACAAGCTCAGCAGTCATGTAACAGAGATGGTCATCTTATAAAGTTTGTTAGATAATTAAAAAAACCACCATCATTTGGCAAGGAGCAAAAAAAGCAAAGATAAAACCATATTTGCATGGAGATTGCCTTGAGAAAGGACAAAACTCTGGACTGGGAGAATAGTGATGTTGAAGAATCTATATAGTAGACAAGCTAGATGAATAGGATAGTTTAAGCCAGGGCTCTCCAAATTTGGCAACTTTAAGACTTGTGGATTTCAACTCCCAGGATTCCCCTGCCAGCTGGTTGCAGAATCCTGGAGTTGAAGTTCACAAATTTTAAAGTTGCCAAATTTGGAGACCCTTCATTTAAACCATGAAGTCTGATATCTTCTCTGAAAGAGAGCAGGTCCAGATGAGACTGCTTAGATTCACCTCAACAAACTAAGACTATGCAATTCCAAATAATAATTAAAAAAATACTTTTATGTTATAGGCTCTTCAATGTCTCAACTCTACCTAGTTTACTGCCACTTGCAGAAAGGAAGCTTGTGTACAGGCAGCTACTAGAAACATTTTCCAAATATGACAAACACCAGCGAAGATTTTGGTGAAAACAAAAGAATAAGAAAAACCAAGTGAAGTAAAAACTGTTTCATAAATTGTTTGAGAGGTCCTTTGAAGCTTCATTTTAAAAAGTACTCCCATCCAAAAAATAAAATGAAAGCACATTGCTTAACTGGCACATCTGACTCATCTGTGTGATGGCCATACCAGAATCTAACATTGTAATAGTCTAAATAAACAGATCCATGAGCATAGATTCAGATTGTGTGGCTAATTTAAATGAATTCTCTGGACTTATTCATCAAAGAATTATAACATTAACAGACCTTTTGTATTAAAAATGGAAATAATGCCCGCACAAAATCAGTTATTTTGCTCCTAATCAATTCTGGAAGAGATGGATGTCATTCTGGTAATATTTACCCTTCCCATTTAAAAATCTGCTGTAAGAAGGAGGAGATTTTATGGGGGTTGCAATATATGAGCTTTTAAAATAGAGAAGACCATGAGATGGGAGCAAATACACCAGTGGTGGGATTCAGCCAGTTTGCACCAGTTCAAGAGAACCAGTTGTTAACTTTCTGAGCAGCCTGGTGAATTGGTTGTTGAAAGAAATCATTAGGGCAGAGAACCGGTTGTTAAATTATTTGAATCCCATCACTGAAATACACCCAGGAAAAACATTAATTTCTCTTTCATCAACTGGTCATCTGGATGTTGTCTGCCTAGCTGTAGTAATCCTAGACAAACAATAGTTTTTGAAGTGTAAATGAAATTGTTTAAATCAAATCTTTCTTATGATGAGAACTTTTTGTTTGATGAATCTGGGGAAGTGGGGAAGCAAATGAAGAGGCAACAAAAGCCTGCTACTCTGTTCATTAAACCTGCTGTCACAAAAACATTACAACATCAGTATTCTGCTGGGATGTTTATTGTTAGAGAGCAATGATATTTGAAACCTTATTAAATATTTGTTCCATTTAACAGGCTGAAGGCAACTTATATATAGATTTTTTTTCTCAGCAAGCCATTTGTAATTAATTGGGGGAAAAAACATTCTGTGCTTGCATTCAGTTGTGGTTTTCAAAACTAAATGAACATTATGAATAATCGAGAAGAAATAGATATTGCCTAAAGTGGTACATCAAACTCTTATCAGGCTGAATGAAGAGCTAGATTCCACACATGTTCCATCCTAGATCAGGCCCATTAATTAGATGGCACACGTGCCTCCTTCTCAAAGTATGTATGTATGTATGTGTATATGTACATGTATGTATGTATATACATGTACATGTACATGTATGTATGTATGTATGTATGTGTATATGTACATGTACATGTATGTATGTATGTATGTATGTATGTATGTATGTATGTATGGACATGCCACATCTCCAGCTATGTCAATAGTTTGTGATCAGAAAAATGCTAATGACAATTTAATTTAGTAGAATAGCAATAATCAACTCAGAAAAATGAACAATAACTTAAGCCTAGTCTTCTCAGTTTGGGTTTCACTGGCTATTTTTCCACCCTGCTCTTCTCTGCCATAACTGTTAATCATGCAGGCTGGGATGGGTGAAAATTGGAGGCCAAAATATTTGTGGAAGTCTGAGTGAGGAAGGCACTAAGGCGAACTTTAATTTTTAAACTATCAAGCATCAGCTGTATCTCATTTTCAATAATCTTAAATGAAACATTGTTATAGTGTGTAAGATGCCATTTCAATATGTTATCTTGCTTCTCTGATACACTTAAACCCCTTCAGGGTTAAGCCACTCATCTATAAGTTGAGTCAGTGAATACACTGGAAATTCATTGTGACAAGTAATTTATACCAGAGAAAGGAATTAGATCAAACTGAGAGAAACCCACAACTATTTATTTTCTTCTTTCCTTAGACCTTTCTTTCTCCTTGTACTTCCAAAAGAAGTGCATTTTTGTAGTGTGAATCTAGGCCTAAACTGCCAAATCTAAAAATGAAGCAAGTATGTATGTGGGATGGACAGAGCCTAGAAGGAATCAAGTCATTAAGACAAAAGACAAAAGACCTGAGCACATGGGAAGCCCCTTGTCAAGTACCACCAACAAATCATGACCCTAGCATCAATACTACTCTCTGCAACTGGATATTGGACTTCTTGACAAACAGACCACAACATGTCAAGTTGAATAACTCTACCTCATCCACCATCACACGACCGAACTGGTAGTTATCCCTTTCGGATCCCAACCCTGACAGTAACCAGCAATTTCTTGCTGTTATTTCACTGGATCTTTGATGGTGTCTCAGTGTTCAGTTGAAAGTTATTTGAGTATGGCAATTTACCGGGGCTGTGGGTGTGTGAGTAAGTGGAACAATAAGATGAACCTGGGAGCATATGTAAGTTCTTGACTTACTTCTCTATAATTAAGGTCTATGAAATGAAATAATATAAAGGAATCCTAATGGAGAAATGTTATTTTGGGTTTTTCCCCAACTTGTGATTATACGCAACCCTCTCTTGCAAAGCATGAATAAGTGTGGACTATTCAGCTACAGTAGGGAATTCCAAAGGATAAGTCCTCATTTGAAGTTCTGAAGCTCACCCAAAGCCAGATATAATATTCTGAGAAAAGATACAGAATTTTTCATCCTGTTCCTGCTTCTTATTATTATCATTATTAGCCTGACTCAATATGCTGCCATTTAAAGACCTCCCATTTTGAGGTCTTCAATCATAATCTATCATATTGGTCTAGAATGGTTTGGTAGATTTTTTTTTTTAGTCTACAAATATTTTCTGGCTTACTCTCTCCTGCATATACATGTAAACACATTTCAAGGAGAATCAGGGCAGAATTACAAAAGAGAATGCAAAATATGTAATTATGACAGAGAATTAAATTTGTTCAATTTATTCATCCTTGCAATTCTCATTTGAAATGTGGCATGCTGTTCTGAATGGGCACACTTGCTTTCTTTCCACTGCCTTGATTTGGGTTATGTCACTATTATTCTGCATTTTACATTAAGTATTCTCTAGTAAATAACCACATCTTTAATCTATTTAATTGCCAGGTTGATCAAAGAAAGGATCAGCTAATTAACATGGAAATAATTTTAAATCACTATATCATTTAGCTTCAGTGGTTGTTGGAACAGGCAATTAACAAGAACTTTCAGAATATAAACTTTTTTTGTGAATAGATCAGTTTATTGACCATATTGGCTGAGAATTCTTATAATTCTGATTTTAACAAATTTTAAAGGGATTGGGATGATAAAGTCTGAGATAGCATTAAATCTTTAAGAAAAGGGGGGAAATGGCATGTTATCTAGCCCTTCAGTAAAGTTATCTCAAAGGTGCTTTTTTAAAAAGCAACTGCATTTCATTTTTCCTTGAGGAAAATGTTTTCCACTGAGCCTTGGTGGTGCAGTGGTTAGAATGCAGTACTGCAGCCTACTTCTGCTGACTGCTGACTTTGGCAGTTCAAATCTCACCAGGCTCAATGTTGACTCAGCCTTCCATCCTTCCAAGGTTGGTAAAATTGTTGGGAGCAATAGGCTGATTCTGTAAACCACTTAGAGAAGGATCTAAAAGCACTGTGAAGCAGTATATAAGTCTAAGTGCTATTGCTCTTTTGCTTCTCATCCAAGCAGATTTTTCAGTTCTGAATGAATGAAGAAGCTTCTTGGGTGAGAAGCTAAACATCTTCCTCAAAGAAAAACAAAGTCTAGTTGCCTTTTGAAAAAGCACTTTTGAAACAATCATGACCTTGGTGATTGACAATCTCCATAGAACTTAGTAAAGTTTAAAATCTCAGAAAATACTGAGATTCTTGTAATATGCACATTTTAAAATTTCTTCTATATAAACTTATCACTAAGAGCCACTGACCTCACTGGAAGTCCTGACTAAATGTGTATATGAATGCACTCCTCACTGTTCAATACATTGACCCTAAATCAGATTGTTTTCCATCTTTCTTTATTCATCATTATCCATCTGTTCATTATATTAGGTTATGTTTTGAATTGTAAGCTGCCCAAAATCATTTAGTGAGATGACAGCTATATAAATCAATCAATTAATCAAACAAATAAATATTAACTGAAACAAACATATGTAGTACAGTGAATCTCTGGGTTAATCCAGAGTCTAAACTATGACCTGTAAGTCACAACCATTATTGGGTTAGCATTGGTGTCATTGAGACAGTTCCTTTAAATCCAGTTTCTTCAGCATAACACAACCTTTAATTTTGACAACAGGTTGCTAAGCTATTTGCTTATACTTCAATACCGTAGCCCAGTTGAAGCATGAAATGATGAGATTTACCAAACTTGCTAATAAAGTTCCTATCACAATGTTGATCCTTTGAAAAATAAATAAGCACAAAAAAGCACTCCAACAGGACAGTTGAAGTCAAAGCTGAATTATTATACAGATAGAAAAGAGAAGTTGCTTTATAACCAAATAGTCATGAATCTTGATGTTGTCAACTGCAGAGAGTACAGTGTGAATTGGATAATGTTTCTAGTAGTTAGACTAAAGAGTTTAACCTGTTGCTTCCTAAAAAAAAAAGTCTTATACTTGTATGTTCATTACTTCAGATAAGATTTTCTTTCATATAGTAACTGCTTTAATGACTGTTTTTCATTTTCTCTGATTTTCCATTCAGAGTCACCTCAAACTGTGAGATGGGTATCAAATAAATTTAATAATTAATAAAAATAATGAAAGCTAGAATGATATTCCATACTTCTGGCTATTTGACACCAGAAATAATTGGTTAGTTTTCAACATCATTTTTCCTCAGGACCCCTCAGATAATGTACAAAAAGGAAGAAGTGCATTTGTCTCTAGGCAGCAAACAATAGGTCAACAACAGGAAGAATTCAACAATTATTGGAAATATTGACTCTTCACAATCTACTTAACTTCACAAACTGCTTATTATCTTAGTGGTGGAGATGTGTTTCATCTTTTGTGTTGTAATGCTATCTGAGAATGGTCTTGGGAGAGAAGAGAACAGGAGAATCAGCAGCTGAGCCCACAGAAGGAATGGAGCATATCTGATGTCTCAGAAATAACCCTCCCTAGTTTCTTGGACTGCAAAGGTGAAGGGGGAGGGAGAAATGTACTGTCAGTCTTGCAAGGTAGATGTCATCCTTGTAAGATAGTCCAGACAAGAAGCCCACACAGAGGTACTAGCTCTAACTTTATTGTAAGATAACAATAATAGAATCTTGTATGTCTAAAAGTACTGTACATCTTTCCTCCCTCACCTTTGCAGTCCAAGAAACTAGGGAAGGCTCCTTCTGAGACATTTCCCTTCCCTCCATTCCTTTGCAGACTCAGATGCCACTTGCCTGATCTTTGTCTAGTGTTCAGCTTTTTTCCTCTCTTCCAATATCATTCTCACATGCCACTATCTTTAATGTTTGTTGAAGAACCTGCTGATCTCAGGGTTTTTTTCTGACTTATTTTCCAGGGATAGAAGGAGCCCTTACTCTTCAACAACAATTTTGCCAGAATGATGAAATGCACATTCTGACACAGAATGTCACATTCTGTCTGATCTGCCTCTTATGTACTTATATGTGACTTTTGTACAAAGAGAGCAGAGGTTGTGTTAGAGCATTGTAATACTTGTTAATACATACATTCTTTCCTTGCAATATAAGTCTATGCCATAACTTGCTTCTGGAACAGTAGCTAGATAACTACTAACACAATGTATTACCTTAAATAAATGTTATTTTTTTCTATTTAAGTTATAATCTGTTTATTAATTCTTGTTTAGATTATTGTATTGTTTCAGAAATACTGTTTTTCTTATACATGTGTGCATGCATATGTGTATGCATGTGTATATACACACACACACACCAGCCATCAGAAATTCATAGAATCATTCATCTCTAATTAGGCTGCAATTAAATGTTTAAGACGAATGCAGGAGAAATTGTGCGGCAATTACTTTGGGTTTCACATTTATCATATTGTCTAACTTAGCTTGTAATGTCACTGTGCATAATTTCCCTGTATGGCTAATGAAAGCTTTTAAATCGAAAACAGGCTTAACACAATGAAGCCCTATTTTCATTCATTGCATTATTTCTTAAATTTGAGTCCATTGTATCTCAGGGAAGGCTGTCTCTGTTCTGCTGTCCCACATTAAAGAGCAGAAAGAGAAAGTGTTCTCAGCTACTTCTGTTGTTGCTGCTGCTCCTGATATCTATTGAAGAAAATTTATACTATTACAAAACTTTGCTTTCCTCAGCTTCTCTGCAAGCTAAGCAGAGCATGGAAGCTACTTGCAACCTTAGTGACAATAAAACAGTAAGTCTCTAAGGTGTTGGGTAAACCAGAATGATGTGTGTTATTTATTAAAAACATCTGCAAGAATTCAAAAACTTAATGATGCAATATGTAATCAAGTAAGGATGTGCTTGCATTGATTTTCCTTTTACCCTCATTAGTTAGGCAATATTCCTTTTCATTGTTTTTTATGGATTTTTTTTTTTTATGTTCGAAGAAATAATCAGTATTCTTTTTCATTTGTAACTTTCCCTAAATACTTAACTGTTTAGAGACAGTATGAGAGAAGGGCAGTAAAGAATAGAAAAAAGAAAATGAAATTTATTATTTTTGTTGTTGTTGTTACTATTATTATTATATGCAAAAAATGACCATGTACACAGCAAATGAGATAACTGTTACGAACTAAGCAAACTCGTTAGTTTTCGATTCTAGTAGTTTTCTTTCCACGAAAAGTTCCTAGCCTGCACTTCTGACTGGCCTGTTGACAGCAGATCATGATTGGTCATTTTTGGCTGATCGGATTGGCTGATAGCGGGTTGCTGCGGATTGGACGCTCTCAGCGCAGCAAACTCAAATCATTGGGTGTTGTGACAGCAGCCAGCTCTATAAAAGGAACTGCTGCTGCCCTAGTTGTTTGCTCTGTTCTGAAGTCACTGATAAAGAGTTGGAGTCACTATTCGATGCCTCGTCTCCGTTCCTTGCGCCCACTCTCCCAGATCTAACATTGGTGACGAAGGTGAGATGCGGAGATGAGAGAGCTGAATGAACACTCATTGAATGCAACAGAGCACGTGGCTGAGAGCACACCAAACACGGCAGAATGACCAGAGGCGCCATACCACCCTCTCCATTTGACCTGGCTAACAAAGACTGGGACTCGCATATGGACACGTTTCAGATGTTCCTGGAGACCAACAACTTGAAGGAAGCTACACCTGGCAAGAAACGAGCTGTGTTCCGGACTCATTGCGGGCCCGCCATTTTTAAGATGGCAAAGGCACTTGCAAAACCAGCTGAAGTCAAGACAATGGACTGGGACAATCTTGCCCCAATCCTCTGGGCCCATTATGCCCCAGCGGTGCCAACACTCATCAGGAGACACGAGTTTTACCAGAGGAACCAACAGAAAAGCGAAAGTGTTGGAGACTTCATCGCGGACCTCAGAAACTTGGGAGGACTCTGTGGTTTCACAAATCTCGAAGAAACCATGAGAGATCGAATCGTTCTGGGTCTAAAAGACCCCACAACCCAGAGTAAGATTATGGCAAAAGGGGACATTGCCCTCGCAGATGTCATCGCCAATGCTACCACAGCAGAAGCAACCAGGAGGTCGGCAGCTCAAATGCGCTGAGCAAACGCACCGCACTGCCAACTCTCCAGTGACCCTATGGCCCCTTCCAAGAGGCACACAGCGACAACCCACCATGAAGATCTCGAATCCTCCTCAGAAAGCGAAGAAGAGGAGGTCAACAGACTCTGGTCAGACCGGGATAAGTGAGATCAACGGACTCGTAAACCCTCGTATCAGTGTGCTGGATGCAGGGGAAACCACCCAAGGTCAGACTGCAAATTCCTAGATGCCCTCTGCTGCTCCTGTGGAAAGAGGGGCCACATTGCAAAAGTCTGTAGAGGCAAGCGAGGGTCCAGCCCAAACCGAACAGAAAATAATTTCCGGCAGACAACAGGCACCCCACCAGTAAATCGGGATCACCCAAGCAACCAATTGAACCACTACTACAGAAATCGAGCGCCAGACACTTCTACCAGATGAGAAGAGGCACACCAAACCATCACCATCGGCCATGCTTCATCCCTTGATGCAAGAAAGATCCGAGTAAAGGTCGCCATTGAGGACCATCCATGTGTTATGGAAGTTGACTCCGGGTCCTCCCTATCAATGGTCTCCTGGAAAACCCTCAAACAGCTAATCCCTGACATCCGTCGCCAGGATCTCAGCCCTCAGAGAATTATATTGAAGGACTATCAAGGAAACAGGATCCTGGTCGCCGGTTCCAGCCATGTCCAAATCTCCTTCAAAGACCACACTGCGACTCTACCACTTACAATCATCGATAAAGATCGACCCAGCTTATTAGGCTTGCAGTGGTTCGCGCCACTTGGAATCGAACTGGTGGGCATCAACCCAACCGAAAGCGATGACTGGGAAGCGGCTCTCATCCAAGAATTCCAGGAAGTGTTCACCGAGAAGCTAGGCAAGTACAAGGGATCCCCCATATTGTTTAACCTCTGCCCAGATATTGCACCCATTCGCCTTAAACCCCGTCGAGTGCCTTTTGCACTCAATCCAAAGATTGATGAACAATTGGACAAATTGACAGCCCAAAGTGTATTGGAACCGATTGACCACGCCCAATGGGACACCCCAATAGTAACCTCCATAAAGCCTGACAGATTTCTGAGAATTTGTGGGGACTACAAGGCCACCCTAAATCATGGACTTCAGCAGAGTGCTTACCCTGTGCCTGTGGTACAACACCTACTGCACTCCCTTGGGGGTGGGAAAATATTCGCAAAATTGGACCTAGCCCAGGCATACCAGCAGCTGCCTGAAGATGCAGAGACCGCAGAAGCCCAAACTATAGTCACGCACAGAGGGGCATTTAAGTGTAATAGACTCCAGTTCAGAGTGAGCGTGGCACCAAGCATCTTCCAGAGTCTGATGGAGAGATTATTACAAAGTATAAAAGGGGTCGTGCCATATTTCGATGATGTCTTGATAGCTGCCCCCACTAGCAGTATACTAGAAAAGCGGCTAAGAATGGTTCTCCAAAAATTTAAAGATGCTGGCCTGAAGGTCAAGAAGGACAAGTGCCAACTATGTACAGAGAGGGTTGAATTCCTTGGTTACCTTCTTGACAAACAGGGAATTCACCCTACTGAGAAAAAATTGGCTGCAATAAAAAACACCCCAAGACCTAAGAACAAAACAGATCTTCAAGCCTTTCTGGGACTCATTAATTTTTATAACATCTTCCTACCCCAGAAGGCAACTGTTGCTGAACCCCTGCATAGGCTCCTTGATAAGAAGGCTTCCTGGGTTTGGGGACATCAAGAAGAACGAGCTTTTCAGCAAGTTAAATACCTTTTAACATCCGATGCCGTATTGATACAATATAACGAGACTTTACCCTTAACTGTCACCTGTGACGCCTCACTGTTTGGAGTAGGAGCCATCCTGAGCCACATCCTGCCAAACGGCACTGAGGCACCCATTGCATTTTTTTCCAGAACTTTATCTAAAACTGAAAGAAACTATAGCCAATTAGATAAAGAGGCTCTTGCTATTGTGGCTGCGATTAAACAATTCCATGAGTACATATATGGAAGGTCCTTTTCTATAATCACTGATCACAAACCATTACTGGGCATCTTGGCAGGGGATAAACCAACTCCCCATATCTTATCGCCAAGAATGACATGCTGGTCAGAGTTTTTAGCCGCATATGACTATCAACTACAACACCGCTCACCGCTACCAGAAGTGCTCACCGCTACCAGAACTGCTCACCGCTACCAGAAGTCATAGACAACCCAGCTCCAACCCTAGCTGTACTACAGATTGAGACATTCCCTTCACCACCGCTGACTGCGCAAGACATCGCATCTGAAACAAGGAAAGACACTTGTTTAGCACGAGTCCTCAGCTGGGTAGAAAGAGGTTGGCCTGACAACGAACTCAATGACACCTTCAAGCCTTTCAAGCACAAGCAGACAGAACTTTTCACCCAAAAGGGTTGTTTGTTATGGGGAGACAGAGTTGTCATCCCAGAAAGACTATGGCATAAAGTTCTCAAACTATTGCACAATGAACATCCGGGTATCGTGTGGATGAAGGCACTAGCAAGGAGCTACGCTTGGTGGCCAGGCATAGATAAACAAATAGAGACTTGGGTGGCCACCTGCAACAAATGCCACGAAACATGCTCATCTCCACCGAAAGCACCATCAACTGAATGGAAAGCACCCCGAGGTCCCTGGTCCCATATCCACATCGATTTTGTGGGACCCACCAAAGGGCATACATTTCTCATAATAGTGGATGCCTATTCCAACTGGCTTGAGGTCCACAAAACGAAGAACACCACCACAGAGGCGTCGTTAAAAAACTAAACAGACCATTTGCCACACACAGGTTGCCAGATGTTTTGGTTTCAGGCAATGGCCCACAGTTCACCGCCTTGGCATTTGAACAATACCTAGCAGACTGTGGGATATGCCACGCCTCAACATCGCTGGCTCACCCTGCAGTCAACGGTAGGGCTGAACGAATGGTCCAGTTCATAAAGAAGACTCTACACAAGATGGAACAAGGGAACATCCATGACAAGGTAACCAGGATGCTTCTCCTCCAACATATCACTCCAAACAGCACCACAAACAAAACCCCAGCCGAGCTCCTGATGGGCCAGAAACTTCAATCACATCTTGACCATCTACATCCTGCCTACACTCCGGAAAAGCCTCTGAGTTCTAGTATCAAGTACCGCACATTCAAGGTAGGCGACCCAGTCTTTGCAAAAAAACTTACTGGTGACCCTTTGTGGGTCCCTGCTACCATAACGCAACTTACGGGTCCCTGTTCCTACCGTTTGCAAACTAATGATGGGAGGCTATGGAAGTGCCACATCAACCAGTTACGTTCCAGGCTGGCACCTACCCCTTTCACAAGCCCTGAACTCCAAACCAGGGGGGGGGAAGGGAAATCGAGGGGGCCGAAAATGAACTAGTACCTGATCCAGTACGCGAGACTCAGCGACTAGCGCAACCAAACCTGGAGTGTTTACCTTCCGAAGAGGAGCCGGGACATATAGTCATCTCACCGCGGAGCAGCACGGCGGCATCAGCAATCCCAGAGAATCCAGACGGCAGCCTTGACGGGAGTAGAGATGACAACCCCGAGTCACTCAACAGAGAAGTTGGATCACCGCTACCGCTGAGTCTAACAAACAACCCACCAGAACCAGAGTCCAGCCAAGGACTGATGGAGCAACGTAGATCAGGTAGGCAGGTGAAACGACCTGCCTACCTGCGTGAATACATCACCCCACTCTTGAGATGGAACCTAGGGGGGAGGGGTGTTACAAACTAAGCAAACTCGTTAGTTTTCGATTCTAGTAGTTTTCTTTCCATGAAAGGTTCCTAGCCTGCACTTCTGATTGGCCCGTTGACAGCGGATCATGATTGGTCATTTTTGGCTGATCGGATTGGCTGATAGTAGGTCGCTGCAGATTGGACGCTCTCAGCGTGGCAAACTCAAATCATTGGGTGTTGTGACAGCAGCCAGCTCTATAAAAGGAGTTGCTGCTGCCCTAGTTGTTTGCTCTGTTCTGAAGTCACTAATAAAGAGTTGGAGTCACTATTTGATGCCTCATCTCTGTTCCTTGCAACCACTCTCCCAGATCTAACAATAACTATGCTGGGTTTTAAATCACTAGTCAAACACTTCCCAAGCATTTAGGACTGCGTAATGTATCAGCAGATCATGTGAGCAGATCCCAGTAAGGTGGCCTTCTGTAGCTGACCAATGGTGATTTTGTCAGCGCCAATTGTTTTCAAGTTCTTGCCTAGGTCTTTAGGCACAGCGCCCAGTGTGCCAAGTACCACTGGAACCACCTGCAGTGGTTTATGCCAGAGTCTCTGTAGTTCAATTCTCAAATCCTGATATTTGGTGATTTTTTTCAAGTTGTTTCTCGTCAATTCTGCTGTCACCAGGTATGGCAATGTTGATGATCCACACTTTTTTCTTCTCCACAATCGTGATATCCGGGGTGTTGTGCTCCAAAACTTTATCAGTCTGTATTCAGAAATCCCACAGTAGTTTTGCATGCTTGTTTTTGACCACTTTTTCAAGCTTATAGTCCCACTAGTTCTTTGCTACAGGCAGATGGTAGTTGTGACACAAGTTCCAGTGGACCATCTGAGCGACTGTGTTGTGATGTTGTTTGTAGTCAGTCTGAGCAATTGTCTTACAACAGTTTAATATGTGATTGTTTCATCCACTTCTTTACAGAGCCTGCATTTGGGGTCATCAGCAGATTTTTCTATTCTGGCTTTGATTGCATTTGTTCTGATGGCTTATTCTTGGGCTGCAAGAATCAGGCCTTCTGTCTCTTTCTTCAGTGTTCCATTGGTCAGCCATAACCAGGTAAATATTATTATTATTATTATTATTATTATTATTATTATTATTATTATTATTATTATTATTATTATTATTATTATTATTATTATTATTATTATTATTATCTTATGGCATTGTTACATTAACCAAGAGACCACAATGCTGTTGCAGACTTTGGCTGCCAAATTACCAGCTCTGTTGTAAGATGCGCTTGCATGCTTCCCAAGGTGTACCATGGGAGAGTGAGCTGGCTTTGCATCAGAAGGAAAGACAAAAGGCTCTTCCTGCATTGTAATTCTAAGCCCCCTTGGTTCCTAGAGCTGCCTCATAAATGGGTGCTGCAACGGGGACAGTTCAGAGCTGGCAGAAATCTGACTGCCCATATGGAGCACAGATGTGCCTGTCCACTGAAGTGGTGGTTTTGAACTGTTAGATGGACAGAAGCTGAGGCACATGAAGGGAGCTCACCCTGACATGCAACGCTACATCTCAAACCACTGGAGAAGTGAACATCTCCATGATCATTAAACCAATGAGCCATCATGCCTCTCATGCAATTAATATAAGGAGATTTTGTGTTTAAAGCTGAGTATGGATGATGGTTAAGTAGAATGTACAGTGAATGGATGAAGGAAATCAATTGGCTCCAATTGATGGCTCCAATGTCACTGATTTTCTGAAACTCACGGAAAGCAAGCCAATGTTGTGAATGCCTCATTTAACCCAAAAGATCATACTGTTGAAGAAAATGGTAATATAGTTTACCTCTGATCATACCTACAGAATTCATTTTCAGAATCTTCTTGAAAATTCAAAAAAGTATGACATGGTTTGTCCAAATTAGGTCTCTCCTCTTTTTACTTTCTGAGTGGAGTTACAAATGATTCCTTTTTTTTCTGCAAATTTTTTTTTCTGCAAATGAGAATCATTTGTTAAATTCTATAGTTCCATTTTTTCTAAGCTTTACACAAAACCAATTTAATTTCAACAACCTGAAATAATTTTTATTTTATTCCGTAAATGATTTCTAGGGCCAATGACTGCAAAACTTCTAGCCATTTTCTGTCTGTATGCTTCCACTTCTGTCTCTCCATGTAAAGTGTGTGTGACTCGGGGGGCGGGGGAGGGGGAGGAAGAGAGAGAGAGAAAAGGAGGAAGGGAGAGAATGGGGGCTCAAAAACTGATTATGAATAAAGGAATTTGGAAAAATCCAATATGACATTCAGCCTTTCTGGGTAAAACAGAATTTTGTTAAATGACAAGTGATATTAAAAGCCTTGGGATGTTAGGGCTCTTGTCAGGCTCAAGGGACAACAGTTGATGTTGGAAGAAAAAAAGTTTTACCTGGAGATGGAATTTAAAGTTCCATTCTGCAGTGAAAAATGTGTACAGGGAGCTTTATGAAAATGAGACAGGAGTTCCTAAACTGGTTATACATTGATATATGTACATTGAGCTCAATTTGTAAATTGAGAAGAAAAATGAATTGCATTTTTCACTTTGTCAAAAACTTACTCTTCCTTTTTTTATCGTACTCTTCTCAAGAATGTTTTCTTTCTTTGCTCATGAAATGTGATTTGGGATTCAAAACCCACATTGGGAAAACTGAATACTTCACCAAACCCTGTGCATTTCTTTCATAGAAAACGAGGAAGTGAATTCTCAAAAAGTTTTGGGAAATTTGGGCTAGATAAGCTCCAAAATTGCTGCTGTGATTGCATGATCATTCACAAATTCCCCCTCCTTACAAGTTACTTAGAAGTGGAAAAAAATAGTCTCATCTATCATTTTTGTGGGTGTCTTATGAAAAGAATTATTGCAGCGAAATATAGTGCTGGAGTCTGATACCTTGCTTGACAGCATCTTAGCTTCACCTAAATTTGAGGGACAGGGACAAGTTACAATTTGTCACAAAAATAAGCATAAATTTGCTCTTTGATGGCAGTTAACTTTGTCCTTTCATTCTCCATCCAATGGGATGCTTCTTTTACTAGTTTGTGATTCTTTATGGCTTATGGGAAATTCTCCAAAGGTCATAGAGCTTATAAAACTCAAAGATGAGAATAAAAACAAAGGCAAGGGAATGGTAGCTGACTTTAAGTCTGCCTTAGAAATTAATAATGTAAAGCATTGTGTAGCTAGAGTCTACTATCTCCTGTAAAGAGGTTTCACTGTCTCAGTGGAGAAGAAGAATGTAGAGTATAAATCTATATATTAAAGAGTAAAAAGTGACCCAGGCTTTAACTCTCATTTGTGGTTGGTGTATTCTCAAAGGTCTTGCTTTTTTTTAACTCTTGTTCTGAATAAAGCTCTTGGGAAAGTCATGAACAGTTGAATTGGTCATAGAAAAAAGCCTCTGTGTTTTTTCAGAAGATGTACCTAGCAAAGTTATAGTTTGAACATACTTCTGGGAAGATTAAAAGAAGCACTCCTACCAGTGATTTTCACAAGCTAGCCAGGTTATAAAATACTAGTGTGGTTCATTAAAGTATCTCAAAATAGATTTCAGAATCAATTCTTAATACAGCACAGAGCTATAGAGGTTCAGCTTGACGTTATAATATATAGTTGTGCTCATAAGTTTACATACCCTGGCAGAATTTAGGATTTCTTGGCCATTTTTCAGAGAATGTAAATGATAACACAGAAACTTTTCTTTCACTCATAGTTGGTGGTTGGCTGAAGCATTTATTATCAATTAACCCTGTTTACTCTTTTTAAATCATAATGACAACAGAAACTACCCAAATGGCAGGAGTGGGGAGGGAACGGAGATTTTACAGTATCCTTCCCCACCATGCCCACCAAGCCACACCCACAGAACCAATAGTAAAAAAAAAATGAATCCCTGATTAAGGCTTGATTAAGGCTTCATAATTGTCCTCAAAAGCATAGCTCTGAATTCTCTATAGTCCCTGCCCTCCTTTTTTAAAAAAAAAAACAGAATGAAGCAGCAGTGATTTTGTAAGATATGTTATCTTTCTTATTTCTTCAAAACTCATAATTAATTATTGGTGTTATGAACTAATAAAACGCTTAAATAAAGTTTTATCAAACCTTTAGAAAAAGCAGGGTTCTAATCCTGCACTTCTGATTGGCCGATAATAGCGATATTGGATTGGTCCATTCAGGAGAATCTGATTGGCTGTTAACAAGCCACTCTCATTGGTTCAAGGGGTTAACACTCCAAGTTTCTCATTGGTTACTAGATCAGCAGCCAGCCCTATAAAAGGGCTGCTGCTGCCCCAGGTTTTTGCTCTGTTCAGAAGGATTAATAAAGAGTTGAAGTTCACTGTTCACTGCCTTATCTCCGTTCCTTGCGCCCATGCGCAGAACATAACACTGGCGACGAAGGTGGGTTACGGAGATGTCAGAGCTGACTGAACACCACAGAGAACCAAACAGAGCATGTGGCTGAAGGCACATCGACAGCGGAAACCATGTCCAGTGGCGCCATACCACCCGCTCCATTTGACCCGGCACAAGAAGACTGGGACTCATACCTGGACCGGTTCCAGATGTTTCTGGAGACCAACAACTTGAAGGATGCCACTACAGGAAAAAAGCGAGCGGTATTCCTGACCCACTGCGGACCTGCTGTTTTTAAGGTGGCTAAGGCACTGGCGAAACCGGCTGAGGTGAAATCCATGGACTGGGACATCCTCGAGCCCTCCTACGGGCCCACTATGTACCTATCGTACCAACACTTGTCCGAAGACATGAATTTTACCAGAGAGACCAAGCGGAAAGGAGAGAGCGTTGCAGATTTCATCACAGATCTCCAGAACCTGGGAGGCCTCTGTGGGTTTGCCGACCTCGAAGAAGCTCTGAGAGACTGAATAGTTCTGGAATTAGATGCACCACATTTGCAAAGTAAGCTGATGGCGAAAGCTGACATCAGCCTTGCAGATACCATCACTGACGCTACTGCAGCAGAAGCAACCAGGAAGTCGGCTGCCCGAATGCGCCGTACCAACGCACCACTCTGCCAGCTCTCCAGAAAAACCTCACTTCGCCTAGAGAGACACACAACGGCAACCCACCATGAGGAACTCGAATCATCATCAGAAAGTGATGAGGAGGAGGACAACCGGCTCCGGTCTGAACGTGACCAACGCCACAAGTGTAATCAAAGACTACAGCATCAATGCACAGGTTGTGGGGCAAACCACCTGCAATCAGATTGCAAATTCCTCGACGCGCTCTGCCACTTTTGTGGGAAAAGAGGCCACATCAGAAAGGTCTGTAGAAGCAAGCAAGGATCCAGCCCACTTCAGAGGGGAAAAAACTACTGCCAGACCACAGGAAATCGTCCTGTGAGTCGGGAACATTTGAACCACCAATGGAACAACCACTCCTACAGAAATAAACCACTGGCCAATTCAACAAAATGAGAAGAGGCACACCAAACCATTACAATTGGTCACGCCTCATAACTAGATGCAAAGAAGATCCGAGTGAAAGTCGCCATCGAAAACCAGCCCTGCATGATGGAAGTCGATTCAGGATCGTCCCTCTCAATGGTTTCCTGGAAGACCCTTAAACAATTAATCCCTGTCGTCCGGCGGCAAGACCTCAGAACCCAAAGAATCATACTCAAGGATTATCAAGGAAACCAAATTCCGGTCGTTGGATCCAGCCTAGTCCAGGTCTCATTCAAAAATCGTACTGCATCTTTACCATTGACCGTTGTCAATCGTGATCGGCCTAGCTTGTTAGGCCTTCAATGGTTCGCCCCACTTGGGATCGAGGTAGCCGGCATTCACCAAACCAGAAGCGACGACTGGGAGGAGGCCCTCGTCCAGAAATTCCAGGATGTCTTTGCAGACAAACTAGGCGAGTACAAGGGGACCCCAATATCATTTAACCTTAACCCTGAAGTAGCCCCCATCCGCCTTAAGCCTCATTGGGTACCTTTTGCCCTTAAACCAAAGATTGACGAGCAGCTTGACAAATTAAGAGCCCAGGGTGTTTTAGAACCAACAGACCACGCTCATTGGGAAACCCCAATTGTAACACCCATCAAACCGGATGGATCGTAAAGGATTTGTGGGGACTACCGAGCCACCCTGATTCATGCCCTTCAACAGAACACTTACCTGGTGCCGGTGGTACAACACCTTCTCCATTCCCTGGGGGGCGGAAAAGTCTTCGCTAAATTGGATTTAGCACAGGCATACCAACAACTGCCTGTAGATAAAAAAAACAGCAGAGGTGCAAACGATCGTTACGCACCCAGGCGCCTTTAAGTACAACCGACTCCAATTCGGAGTTAGCGTAGTCCCAGGGATTTTTCAAAGTTTGATGGAGAGACTCTTGCAGGGGATCAAAGGGGTTGTACCATACTTTGATGATGTTTTAATTGCTGCCCTGAATAGAGAAATACTAGAAGAGCATCTTAAATTGGTTCTCCAGAAATTTAAAGACTCCGGCCTTAAGGTTAAAAAAAATAAATGTCAATTGTGTACAGATAAAGTAGAGTTCCTGGGGTACCTAATCGATGAACAAGACATTCACCCCACCAATAGCAAACTAAAAGCAATCAAGAATGCCCCAACACCCAGAAATAAGATTGATCTTCAAGCTTTTCTGGGGCTCATTAATTTTTACAACATCTTCCTGCTCCACAAAGCAACCGTACCTGAGCCCCTACATAGATTTCTTGACAAAAAAAGCAACCTGGGTCTGGGGGCACCGAGAGGAAAATGCGTTCCGACAAGTAAAAAACTTATTAACCTCAGATGCTGTTTTAATGCAGTATAACGAGACTTTGCCTTTAACAATTACATGTGATGCATCACCATTCGGAGTGGGAGCCATTTTGAGCCATGTGTTACCAAACGGTAGTGAGGCCCCTATTGCCTATTTTTCAAGGACCCTATCAAAGGCTGAACGTAACTATAGTCAAATCGATAAAGAGGCTCTTGCTGTTGTATCTGCTGTGAAACGGTTTCATGAATATGTATATGGATGAGTTTTTACTATTGTTACTGACCACAAACCTTTGCTGGGGACTATAGTGGGAGACAAGCCAACCCCTATATATTATCACCTAGAATGACTCATTGGTCGGAGATTTTGGCTGCGTACAGCTATAGACTGCAACACTGCCCGAGGAAAGCCATTCCCCGTTCTGATGCACTGAGCCGTGCACCACTTCCGGAAACCGTCGACGACCCAGCTCCAACCCTTATGACACTCCAGATTGAAATGCTACATTCACCGCCACTAACAGCTAGAGACATTGCGATCGAAACAAAACGCGATCCTGTCTTAGCACGAGTTCTTTCCTGGGTCGAACAGGGATGGCCAACAGAACAAACCCCTGACGACTTCACCCCCTTCAAGAACCGGCAAACAGAACTGTTTTTGCAAAAATGCTGCATCCTATGGGGGGATAGAGTCGTCGTCCCAGAGCGGTTACAATGAGAAATATTAAAAACACTGCATGAGGGTCACCCCGGCATCGTGTGTATGAAAGTGCTCGCACGAAGCTACGCGTGGTGGCCGGGCATCAACAAACAGATCGAAGCCTGGGTAAAGACTTGTTTAAAATGCCAAGAAGTTAGCAGTGCCCCACCTAAAGCAACTCCAACAGAATGGGAAACACCCCGGGGACTGTGGTCCCGCATCCACATTGACTTTGCGGGACCTACTAAAGGACATACGTTCCTCCTAACAGTGGATGCCTATTACAACTGGCTCGAGATCCACAAAATGAAGAGTACTACAACCGAGTCCATCATCCGGAAGTTGAACAGGCTATTCGCGACGCATGGACTGCCAGACGTTCTAGTCTCCGACAACGGACCCCAGTTTACCGCTCTACCCTTTGAACAATACTTAGTGGACCGGGGTATTTGCCATGCACTAACTTCGCCAGCGCACCCTGCGGCTTACAGAAGAGTTGAGCGCATGGTACAATTTGTTAAAAAAACCCTCTACAAAATGGACTATGGGGACATTGAAGATAAAATAAACAGAATACTTCTCCAACACATCACTCGGCACAGCGTCACCAACAAGATGCCAGCTGAACTATTGATGGGATGCAAACTCCGTTCCCACCTCGACTGGCTTCACCCGTCTTACGAGCCAGAGAAACCCTGTGGATCGAGCAGAAAATGCCGTGAGTTCAAGATAGACGACTTAGTTTTCACCAGAAACCTTTCCGGCGAACCATTGTGGGTCGAGTCAACCGTAATTCAAGTCACTGGACCCAGGTCGTACTGTGTGAAAACCTGCGATGGAAAAATATGGAAACACCATATAGATCAGCTTCGCTTGAGGCTACAACCCAGTTTCCGCAACTCCGGTAACTCCCAAACTGAGGGGGGAGGGGATGTCGAAGAAACCGAATTTGAGATGGTGGAAAGCAGGAGTGAAGGAAGTCAGCAATCGGGCATGACAAATGAAGAAGAATCAGGAAGGGGAGTGTCCTCGCCACAGAGGAATACCTCAACAGAAGCAAAACCGAGAGAAGAAGTTTGTGACTGTGGAATTTGAATCCATAAATTGGAATATTCCCAAAATTAAAATACACACAGTAATAAAATCCAGATAAAACCGGGATATATTTCGGGGGCGACTATTTAACCCCCTTGTTCACCCGCGAAGTACAAAAAGGCAATGTTAAAAATGTTAAAAGCGTTAAGCCATTATAAAACCAGAGTAATCCAATTGGCTCATTAGGATAAGCCGCTGGCTGATCGTCACGTAACCAACTCTCCTTCCTCATTACCACGCAGTTTAGTCCGTTGACCCTGCCCCCTGGTTAATCTTAATTGAGCTATTAGGGGCTTCCAAATTGCGCTTAAATGAGCAGCATCGGCTCGATTACATACATTATCCGTTGCGGCAATTAATAATTGCTCGCTTACTCGTCGTTCCCGAAAGTTATTTTGATGTCTTAGTAACACCATCGGTTGATTAAAATTTACAATATGCCCTGTTGATAGGGCATGCGCGGCAATCGCCGAAGAGGATTGCAGCTGTTCTCGTTCTGCCGCTGACTTGACTATTTTTTGACTTAATCTTCGATGTTCATCACGTCTAACCGCTAACGCCCTTGATGTCTCTCCAATATACGACACTTGACATTCTGAACAACAGATTTGGTAAACCACATCTTCCATCATAGTAACAGGTTGTTTGTCTTTAAGACGTGTTAACTGCGATCCTAGTTTATTTGGTGCTGAAAACACCACCCGGATCCCAACCCGGTTCATAATGCGTCGTATAGCTTCACTTGTATTATGTTCATAGGGGATGACAATAGTTTTAGGGCGGTCCTGTTGATTTTGGCTAGCACTCTCCGTTTGGATGTTAAGTCGGGGTGCTGTCTCCCTCAGGCGCACTTTTTTTGCTTGTTTAATCAGGAGATGTTTGGGGTAACCATTTTTTTGCAGTGTTGAGATGATTTCCCTTTCTTCAGCCTTGCGATCAGCCTCCTCCGTACATAGTCGTGATGCTCTTGTAAACAGGGAATTTGCGATTCCTAGTTTAACTTCCACACTATGCCCAGACTCATAGTTTAGATAGCGGTCTGTATGAGTAGGCTTTTTAAAAACTGTTGTTATTAATCGCCCTGAATCCACCTTTTTTACAAGGCAATCCAGGAAGGGGAGGGTATGCTCTTCTGACTCCCCTTCGCAGGTGAAATTTATCGATTGCTCACATGTATTAAGGTGGTTCAGAAAGGCATCTCTGTCTAGATTACGTAAAATTACGAAAGTATCGTCCACGTAACGTAGCCAGATTTTTGGGGGATGGCTAAAACTCTGCAGTGCCTCTTTTTCAAAGTGCTCCATAAATGCGTTAGCTAAGATTGCTGAGATTGGCGAACCCATTGGTAAACCGTCTATTTGTCTGTACAGTTCCTCACTAAAGGTGAAGAACGTTGCATTAACGCATAAACGTACCAACGAGCCAATATCCCCCACCCCCAGCGTCGTTCTTTGGTGCAACGTGGGGTCCTCTTCTAATCGAGCCGCGACGACCTCTAAGGTTTTATTAATGGGGACATTTGTGAATAATGCGGTCACGTCGTAACTGACCATACCTTCCTCTTCAGTCATCTCCACCCCCCTCAGCACATCCACAAAATGCTTTGAGTTTTTTACATTGTGTTCCGTTTTTCCTACAAGTGGGGCCAGCAGCGTTGATAAGAACTTCGCCAATCCGTATGTTGGCGACCCTATGAAGTCGACGATGGGTCTGAGTGGGGCGTTCTGCTTATGTATTTTTGGTAGTCCGTAAATTCTTGGGCATCTGTTATTCTTAGGTTTTATACGAAACCAAACGTTCTCCCCCAGTTTTGACTTCAACCGGAAGAGCGCTTGACAAGCTTCCTTTTTTAAGCCATTCATCACCGTAGAAGCCGATTTTTTCTCGATCTTTTCATACGGACCTTCAAAAAGATGCTGTTTCATCTTGTTGGTGTAGTCGTCTTTATCCATTACCACTGTACAATTTCCTTTGTCCGCTCTCATAATGACAATGGAATCGTCAGTGCGCAAGTCTTTCAACGCCTTCCACTCCTCTTTTGTCAAGTTCGACCCATTTTTTGTTCTTCTATACAATACCCCTGCCACCTGGGTTCGTACTATATCGGTTTCTTCTGAAGGTAATTCTCCTAGCGCTGCTTCAACCTGTGGAATGACTTCCAGTGGCGATATGTGCTCTTTCATGATATTAAAGTTGTGTCCCTTTGCCAACAATCGTATCTGTGCCGCAGAAAGCTCCTTAGCTGAGAGATTCTTTACTCCCAAGTTGTTTGTGGTCGGTGGCGGTGGATGCTGGGCCAGGTTCAACCGGTCAAATTTGGCCACTTGTCTTGTCCTACACAATCTGTCAGTTCGGGTGCGCCAAGTCTCTGCAGTGGTCAATAGAATCTCCATATCTTCCTCTGCCAATATGCTGCGCAAAACCTCAATCGTGTGAACCTTTCTTTGTCTAATACCTTTCAATTTCTCACAAATCTCGTGAAATCGTACTTTTAACAATTTACGTTGGGCATTTTTGACGATATCCTGAAAGGCCTGCCCTCCCGGTGGTGTTTTCAGGTGTAAAGACATTGGGATAATGTGTGCGAGTAAGCAGCGGCGGTTAAAAATCCTATGATTGGCATAACGCGCCTCCAACTTTGCCTGGTTGATTAGACCTCCGGCGAGTCTCCGGACAGTCAATCCGTAACGTTCACATAACCGAGAGAAGAAGTTTGTGACTGTGGAATTTGAATCCATAAATTGGAATATTCCCAAAATTAAAATACACACAGTAATAAAATCCAGATAAAACCGGGATATATTTCGGGGGCGACTATTTAACCCCCTTGTTCACCCGCGAAGTACAAAAAGGCAATGTTAAAAATGTTAAAAGCGTTAAGCCATTATAAAACCAGAGTAATCCAATTGGCTCATTAGGATAAGCCGCTGGCTGATCGTCACGTAACCAACTCTCCTTCCTCATTACCACGCAGTTTAGTCCGTTGACCCTGCCCCCTGGTTAATCTTAATTGAGCTATTAGGGGCTTCCAAATTGCGCTTAAATGAGCAGCATCGGCTCGATTACATACATTATCCGTTGCGGCAATTAATAATTGCTCGCTTACTCGTCGTTCCCGAAAGTTATTTTGATGTCTTAGTAACACCATCGGTTGATTAAAATTTACAATATGCCCTGTTGATAGGGCATGCGCGGCAATCGCCGAAGAGGATTGCAGCTGTTCTCGTTCTGCCGCTGACTTGACTATTTTTTGACTTAATCTTCGATGTTCATCACATCTAACCGCTAACGCCCTTGATGTCTCTCCAATATACGACACTTGACATTCTGAACAACAGATTTGGTAAACCACATCTTCCATCATAGTAACAGGTTGTTTGTCTTTAAGACGTGTTAACTGCGATCCTAGTTTATTTGGTGCTGAAAACACCACCCGGATCCCAACCCGGTTCATAATGCGTCGTATAGCTTCACTTGTATTATGTTCATAGGGGATGACAATAGTTTTAGGGCGGTCCTGTTGATTTTGGCTAGCACTCTCCGTTTGGATGTTAAGTCGGGGTGCTGTCTCCCTCAGGCGCACTTTTTTTGCTTGTTTAATCAGGAGATGTTTGGGGTAACCATTTTTTTGCAGTGTTGAGATGATTTCCCTTTCTTCAGCCTTGCGATCAGCCTCCTCCGTACATAGTCGTGATGCTCTTGTAAACAGGGAATTTGCGATTCCTAGTTTAACTTCCACACTATGCCCAGACTCATAGTTTAGATAGCGGTCTGTATGAGTAGGCTTTTTAAAAACTGTTGTTATTAATCGCCCTGAATCCACCTTTTTTACAAGGCAATCCAGGAAGGGGAGGGTATGCTCTTCTGACTCCCCTTCGCAGGTGAAATTTATCGATTGCTCACATGTATTAAGGTGGTTCAGAAAGGCATCTCTGTCTAGATTACGTAAAATTACGAAAGTATCGTCCACGTAACGTAGCCAGATTTTTGGGGGATGGCTAAAACTCTGCAGTGCCTCTTTTTCAAAGTGCTCCATAAATGCGTTAGCTAAGATTGCTGAGATTGGCGAACCCATTGGTAAACCGTCTATTTGTCTGTACAGTTCCTCACTAAAGGTGAAGAACGTTGCATTAACGCATAAACGTACCAACGAGACAATATCCCCCACCCCCAGCGTCGTTCTTTGGTGCAACGTGGGGTCCTCTTCTAATCGAGCCGCGACGACCTCTAAGGTTTTATTAATGGGGACATTTGTGAATAATGCGGTCACGTCGTAACTGACCATACCTTCCTCTTCAGTCATCTCCACCCCCCTCAGCACATCCACAAAATGCTTTGAGTTTTTTACATTGTGTTCCGTTTTTCCTACAAGTGGGGCCAGCAGCGTTGATAAGAACTTCGCCAATCCGTATGTTGGCGACCCTATGAAGTCGACGATGGGTCTGAGTGGGGCGTTCTGCTTATGTATTTTTGGTAGTCCGTAAATTCTTGGGCATCTGTTATTCTTAGGTTTTATACGAAACCAAACGTTCTCCCCCAGTTTTGACTTCAACCGGAAGAGCGCTTGACAAGCTTCCTTTTTTAAGCCATTCATCACCGTAGAAGCCGATTTTTTCTCGATCTTTTCATACGGACCTTCAAAAAGATGCTGTTTCATCTTGTTGGTGTAGTCGTCTTTATCCATTACCACTGTACAATTTCCTTTGTCCGCTCTCATAATGACAATGGAATCGTCAGTGCGCAAGTCTTTCAACGCCTTCCACTCCTCTTTTGTCAAGTTCGACCCATTTTTTGTTCTTCTATACAATACCCCTGCCACCTGGGTTCGTACTATATCGGTTTCTTCTGAAGGTAATTCTCCTAGCGCTGCTTCAACCTGTGGAATGACTTCCAGTGGCGATATGTGCTCTTTCATGATATTAAAGTTGTGTCCCTTTGCCAACAATCGTATCTGTGCCGCAGAAAGCTCCTTAGCTGAGAGATTCTTTACTCCCAAGTTGTTTGTGGTCGGTGGCGGTGGATGCTGGGCCAGGTTCAACCGGTCAAATTTGGCCACTTGTCTTGTCCTACACAATCTGTCAGTTCGGGTGCGCCAAGTCTCTGCAGTGGTCAATAGAATCTCCATATCTTCCTCTGCCAATATGCTGCGCAAAACCTCAATCGTGTGAACCTTTCTTTGTCTAATACCTTTCAATTTCTCACAAATCTCGTGAAATCGTACTTTTAACAATTTACGTTGGGCATTTTTGACGATATCCTGAAAGGCCTGCCCTCCCGGTGGTGTTTTCAGGTGTAAAGACATTGGGATAATGTGTGCGAGTAAGCAGCGGCGGTTAAAAATCCTATGATTGGCATAACGCGCCTCCAACTTTGCCTGGTTGATTAGACCTCCGGCGAGTCTCCGGACAGTCAATCCGTAACGTTCACATAACCGAGAGAAGAAGTTTGTGACTGTGGAATTTGAATCCATAAATTGGAATATTCCCAAAATTAAAATACACACAGTAATAAAATCCAGATAAAACCGGGATATATTTCGGGGGCGACTATTTAACCCCCTTGTTCACCCGCGAAGTACAAAAAGGCAATGTTAAAAATGTTAAAAGCGTTAAGCCATTATAAAACCAGAGTAATCCAATTGGCTCATTAGGATAAGCCGCTGGCTGATCGTCACGTAACCAACTCTCCTTCCTCATTACCACGCAGTTTAGTCCGTTGACCCTGCCCCCTGGTTAATCTTAATTGAGCTATTAGGGGCTTCCAAATTGCGCTTAAATGAGCAGCATCGGCTCGATTACATACATTATCCGTTGCGGCAATTAATAATTGCTCGCTTACTCGTCGTTCCCGAAAGTTATTTTGATGTCTTAGTAACACCATCGGTTGATTAAAATTTACAATATGCCCTGTTGATAGGGCATGCGCGGCAATCGCCGAAGAGGATTGCAGCTGTTCTCGTTCTGCCGCTGACTTGACTATTTTTTGACTTAATCTTCGATGTTCATCACATCTAACCGCTAACGCCCTTGCTGTCTCTCCAATATACGACACTTGACATTCTGAACAACAGATTTGGTAAACCACATCTTCCATCATAGTAACAGGTTGTTTGTCTTTAAGACGTGTTAACTGCGATCCTAGTTTATTTGGTGCTGAAAACACCACCCGGATCCCAACCCGGTTCATAATGCGTCGTATAGCTTCACTTGTATTATGTTCATAGGGGATGACAATAGTTTTAGGGCGGTCCTGTTGATTTTGGCTAGCACTCTCCGTTTGGATGTTAAGTCGGGGTGCTGTCTCCCTCAGGCGCACTTTTTTTGCTTGTTTAATCAGGAGATGTTTGGGGTAACCATTTTTTTGCAGTGTTGAGATGATTTCCCTTTCTTCAGCCTTGCGATCAGCCTCCTCCGTACATAGTCGTGATGCTCTTGTAAACAGGGAATTTGCGATTCCTAGTTTAACTTCCACACTATGCCCAGACTCATAGTTTAGATAGCGGTCTGTATGAGTAGGCTTTTTAAAAACTGTTGTTATTAATCGCCCTGAATCCACCTTTTTTACAAGGCAATCCAGGAAGGGGAGGGTATGCTCTTCTGACTCCCCTTCGCAGGTGAAATTTATCGATTGCTCACATGTATTAAGGTGGTTCAGAAAGGCATCTCTGTCTAGATTACGTAAAATTACGAAAGTATCGTCCACGTAACGTAGCCAGATTTTTGGGGGATGGCTAAAACTCTGCAGTGCCTCTTTTTCAAAGTGCTCCATAAATGCGTTAGCTAAGATTGCTGAGATTGGCGAACCCATTGGTAAACCGTCTATTTGTCTGTACAGTTCCTCACTAAAGGTGAAGAACGTTGCATTAACGCATAAACGTACCAACGAGACAATATCCCCCACCCCCAGCGTCGTTCTTTGGTGCAACGTGGGGTCCTCTTCTAATCGAGCCGCGACGACCTCTAAGGTTTTATTAATGGGGACATTTGTGAATAATGCGGTCACGTCGTAACTGACCATACCTTCCTCTTCAGTCATCTCCACCCCCCTCAGCACATCCACAAAATGCTTTGAGTTTTTTACATTGTGTTCCGTTTTTCCTACAAGTGGGGCCAGCAGCGTTGATAAGAACTTCGCCAATCCGTATGTTGGCGACCCTATGAAGTCGACGATGGGTCTGAGTGGGGCGTTCTGCTTATGTATTTTTGGTAGTCCGTAAATTCTTGGGCATCTGTTATTCTTAGGTTTTATACGAAACCAAACGTTCTCCCCCAGTTTTGACTTCAACCGGAAGAGCGCTTGACAAGCTTCCTTTTTTAAGCCATTCATCACCGTAGAAGCCGATTTTTTCTCGATCTTTTCATACGGACCTTCAAAAAGATGCTGTTTCATCTTGTTGGTGTAGTCGTCTTTATCCATTACCACTGTACAATTTCCTTTGTCCGCTCTCATAATGACAATGGAATCGTCAGTGCGCAAGTCTTTCAACGCCTTCCACTCCTCTTTTGTCAAGTTCGACCCATTTTTTGTTCTTCTATACAATACCCCTGCCACCTGGGTTCGTACTATATCGGTTTCTTCTGAAGGTAATTCTCCTAGCGCTGCTTCAACCTGTGGAATGACTTCCAGTGGCGATATGTGCTCTTTCATGATATTAAAGTTGTGTCCCTTTGCCAACAATCGTATCTGTGCCGCAGAAAGCTCCTTAGCTGAGAGATTCTTTACTCCCAAGTTGTTTGTGGTCGGTGGCGGTGGATGCTGGGCCAGGTTCAACCGGTCAAATTTGGCCACTTGTCTTGTCCTACACAATCTGTCAGTTCGGGTGCGCCAAGTCTCTGCAGTGGTCAATAGAATCTCCATATCTTCCTCTGCCAATATGCTGCGCAAAACCTCAATCGTGTGAACCTTTCTTTGTCTAATACCTTTCAATTTCTCACAAATCTCGTGAAATCGTACTTTTAACAATTTACGTTGGGCATTTTTGACGACATCCTGAAAGGCCTGCCCTCCCGGTGGTGTTTTCAGGTGTAAAGACATTGGGATAATGTGTGCGAGTAAGCAGCGGCGGTTAAAAATCCTATGATTGGCATAACGCGCCTCCAACTTTGCCTGGTTGATTAGACCTCCGGCGAGTCTCCGGACAGTCAATCCGTAACGTTCACATAACCGAGAGAAGAAGTTTGTGACTGTGGAATTTGAATCCATAAATTGGAATATTCCCAAAATTAAAATACACACAGTAATAAAATCCAGATAAAACCGGGATATATTTCGGGGGCGACTATTTAACCCCCTTGTTCACCCGCGAAGTACAAAAAGGCAATGTTAAAAATGTTAAAAGCGTTAAGCCATTATAAAACCAGAGTAATCCAATTGGCTCATTAGGATAAGCCGCTGGCTGATCGTCACGTAACCAACTCTCCTTCCTCATTACCACGCAGTTTAGTCCGTTGACCCTGCCCCCTGGTTAATCTTAATTGAGCTATTAGGGGCTTCCAAATTGCGCTTAAATGAGCAGCATCGGCTCGATTACATACATTATCCGTTGCGGCAATTAATAATTGCTCGCTTACTCGTCGTTCCCGAAAGTTATTTTGATGTCTTAGTAACACCATCGGTTGATTAAAATTTACAATATGCCCTGTTGATAGGGCATGCGCGGCAATCGCCGAAGAGGATTGCAGCTGTTCTCGTTCTGCCGCTGACTTGACTATTTTTTGACTTAATCTTCGATGTTCATCACATCTAACCGCTAACGCCCTTGATGTCTCTCCAATATACGACACTTGACATTCTGAACAACAGATTTGGTAAACCACATCTTCCATCATAGTAACAGGTTGTTTGTCTTTAAGACGTGTTAACTGCGATCCTAGTTTATTTGGTGCTGAAAACACCACCCGGATCCCAACCCGGTTCATAATGCGTCGTATAGCTTCACTTGTATTATGTTCATAGGGGATGACAATAGTTTTAGGGCGGTCCTGTTGATTTTGGCTAGCACTCTCCGTTTGGATGTTAAGTCGGGGTGCTGTCTCCCTCAGGCGCACTTTTTTTGCTTGTTTAATCAGGAGATGTTTGGGGTAACCATTTTTTTGCAGTGTTGAGATGATTTCCCTTTCTTCAGCCTTGCGAGTTTTAATAAAACCTTAGAGGTCGTCGCGGCTCGATTAGAAGAGGACCCCACGTTGCACCAAAGAACGACGCTGGGGGTGGGGGATATTGTCTCGTTGGTACGTTTATGCGTTAATGCAACGTTCTTCACCTTTAGTGAGGAACTGTACAGACAAATAGACGGTTTACCAATGGGTTCGCCAATCTCAGCAATCTTAGCTAACGCATTTATGGAGCACTTTGAAAAAGAGGCACTGCAGAGTTTTAGCCATCCCCCAAAAATCTGGCTACGTTACGTGGACGATACTTTCGTAATTTTACGTAATCTAGACAGAGATGCCTTTCTGAACCACCTTAATACATGTGAGCAATCGATAAATTTCACCTGCGAAGGGGAGTCAGAAGAGCATACCCTCCCCTTCCTGGATTGCCTTGTAAAAAAGGTGGATTCAGGGCGATTAATAACAACAGTTTTTAAAAAGCCTACTCATACAGACCGCTATCTAAACTATGAGTCTGGGCATAGTGTGGAAGTTAAACTAGGAATCGCAAATTCCCTGTTTACAAGAGCATCACGACTATGTACGGAGGAGGCTGATCGCAAGGCTGAAGAAAGGGAAATCATCTCAACACTGCAAAAAAATGGTTACCCCAAACATCTCCTGATTAAACAAGCAAAAAAAGTGCGCCTGAGGGAGACAGCACCCCGACTTAACATCCAAACGGAGAGTGCTAGCCAAAATCAACAGGACCGCCCTAAAACTATTGTCATCCCCTATGAACATAATACAAGTGAAGCTATACGACGCATTATGAACCGGGTTGGGATCCGGGTGGTGTTTTCAGCACCAAATAAACTAGGATCGCAGTTAACACGTCTTAAAGACAAACAACCTGTTACTATGATGGAAGATGTGGGTTACCAAATCTGTTGTTCAGAATGTCAAGTGTCGTATATTGGAGAGACATCAAGGGCGTTAGCGGTTAGATGTGATGAACATCGAAGATTAAGTCAAAAAATAGTCAAGTCAGCGGCAGAACGAGAACAGCTGCAATCCTCTTCGGCGATTGCCGCGCATGCCCTATCAACAGGGCATATTGTAAATTTTAATCAACCGATGGTGTTACTAAGACATCAAAATAACTTTCGGGAACGACGAGTAAGCGAGCAATTATTAATTGCCGCAACGGATAATGTATGTAATCGAGCCGATGCTGCTCATTTAAGCGCAATTTGGAAGCCCCTAATAGCTCAATTAAGATTAACCAGGGGGCAGGGTCAACGGACTAAACTGCGTGGTAATGAGGAAGGAGAGTTGGTTACGTGACGATCAGCCAGCGGCTTATCCTAATGAGCCAATTGGATTACTCTGGTTTTATAATGGCTTAACGCTTTTAACATTTTTAACATTGCCTTTTTGTACTTCGCGGGTGAACAAGGGGGTTAAATAGTCGCCCCCGAAATATATCCCGGTTTTATCTGGATTTTATTACTGTGTGTATTTTAATTTTGGGAATATTCCAATTTATGGATTCAAATTCCACAGTCACAAACTTCTTCTCTCGGTTATGTGAACGTTACGGATTGACTGTCCGGAGACTCGCCGGAGGTCTAATCAACCAGGCAAAGTTGGAGGCGCGTTATGCCAATCATAGGATTTTTAACCGCCGCTGCTTACTCGCACACATTATCCCAATGTCTTTACACCTGAAAACACCACCGGGAGGGCAGGCCTTTCAGGATATCGTCAAAAATGCCCAACGTAAATTGTTAAAAGTACGATTTCACGAGATTTGTGAGAAATTGAAAGGTATTAGACAAAGAAAGGTTCACACGATTGAGGTTTTGCGCAGCATATTGGCAGAGGAAGATATGGAGATTCTATTGACCACTGCAGAGACTTGGCGCACCCGAACTGACAGATTGTGTAGGACAAGACAAGTGGCCAAATTTGACCGGTTGAACCTGGCCCAGCATCCACCGCCACCGACCACAAACAACTTGGGAGTAAAGAATCTCTCAGCTAAGGAGCTTTCTGCGGCACAGATACGATTGTTGGCAAAGGGACACAACTTTAATATCATGAAAGAGCACATATCGCCACTGGAAGTCATTCCACAGGTTGAAGCAGCGCTAGGAGAATTACCTTCAGAAGAAACCGATATAGTACGAACCCAGGTGGCAGGGGTATTGTATAGAAGAACAAAAAATGGGTCGAACTTGACAAAAGAGGAGTGGAAGGCGTTGAAAGACTTGCGCACTGACGATTCCATTGTCATTATGAGAGCGGACAAAGGAAATTGTACAGTGGTAATGGATAAAGACGACTACACCAACAAGATGAAACAGCATCTTTTTGAAGGTCCGTATGAAAAGATCGAGAAAAAATCGGCTTCTACGGTGATGAATGGCTTAAAAAAGGAAGCTTGTCAAGCGCTCTTCCGGTTGAAGTCAAAACTGGGGGAGAACGTTTGGTTTCGTATAAAACCTAAGAATAACAGATGCCCAAGAATTTACGGACTACCAAAAATACATAAGCAGAACGCCCCACTCAGACCCATCGTCGACTTCATAGGGTCGCCAACATACGGATTGGCGAAGTTCTTATCAACGCTGCTGGCCCCACTTGTAGGAAAAACGGAACACAATGTAAAAAACTCAAAGCATTTTGTGGATGTGCTGAGGGGGGTGGAGATGACTGAAGAGGAAGGTATGGTCAGTTACGACGTGACCGCATTATTCACAAATGTCCCCATTAATAAAACCTTAGAGGTCGTCGCGGCTCGATTAGAAGAGGACCCCACGTTGCACCAAAGAACGACGCTGGGGGTGGGGGATATTGTCTCGTTGGTACGTTTATGCGTTAATGCAACGTTCTTCACCTTTAGTGAGGAACTGTACAGACAAATAGACGGTTTACCAATGGGTTCGCCAATCTCAGCAATCTTAGCTAACGCATTTATGGAGCACTTTGAAAAAGAGGCACTGCAGAGTTTTAGCCATCCCCCAAAAATCTGGCTACGTTACGTGGACGATACTTTCGTAATTTTACGTAATCTAGACAGAGATGCCTTTCTGAACCACCTTAATACATGTGAGCAATCGATAAATTTCACCTGCGAAGGGGAGTCAGAAGAGCATACCCTCCCCTTCCTGGATTGCCTTGTAAAAAAGGTGGATTCAGGGCGATTAATAACAACAGTTTTTAAAAAGCCTACTCATACAGACCGCTATCTAAACTATGAGTCTGGGCATAGTGTGGAAGTTAAACTAGGAATCGCAAATTCCCTGTTTACAAGAGCATCACGACTATGTACGGAGGAGGCTGATCGCAAGGCTGAAGAAAGGGAAATCATCTCAACACTGCAAAAAAATGGTTACCCCAAACATCTCCTGATTAAACAAGCAAAAAAAGTGCGCCTGAGGGAGACAGCACCCCGACTTAACATCCAAACGGAGAGTGCTAGCCAAAATCAACAGGACCGCCCTAAAACTATTGTCATCCCCTATGAACATAATACAAGTGAAGCTATACGACGCATTATGAACCGGGTTGGGATCCGGGTGGTGTTTTCAGCACCAAATAAACTAGGATCGCAGTTAACACGTCTTAAAGACAAACAACCTGTTACTATGATGGAAGATGTGGTTTACCAAATCTGTTGTTCAGAATGTCAAGTGTCGTATATTGGAGAGACATCAAGGGCGTTAGCGGTTAGATGTGATGAACATCGAAGATTAAGTCAAAAAATAGTCAAGTCAGCGGCAGAACGAGAACAGCTGCAATCCTCTTCGGCGATTGCCGCGCATGCCCTATCAACAGGGCATATTGTAAATTTTAATCAACCGATGGTGTTACTAAGACATCAAAATAACTTTCGGGAACGACGAGTAAGCGAGCAATTATTAATTGCCGCAACGGATAATGTATGTAATCGAGCCGATGCTGCTCATTTAAGCGCAATTTGGAAGCCCCTAATAGCTCAATTAAGATTAACCAGGGGGCAGGGTCAACGGACTAAACTGCGTGGTAATGAGGAAGGAGAGTTGGTTACGTGACGATCAGCCAGCGGCTTATCCTAATGAGCCAATTGGATTACTCTGGTTTTATAATGGCTTAACGCTTTTAACATTTTTAACATTGCCTTTTTGTACTTCGCGGGTGAACAAGGGGGTTAAATAGTCGCCCCCGAAATATATCCCGGTTTTATCTGGATTTTATTACTGTGTGTATTTTAATTTTGGGAATATTCCAATTTATGGATTCAACAGAAGCAAGCCTGCAAAGATCGGAGGACAACAACGAGAACATTAGTGGCACCGAGTCATCCAATGAGGATATGGAACCACTGGTACCTGATTTGCCCAAAAACGTCCCGCCGAAACCGGATTACAGACAGGAACCGGTGGGACAGCGTAAATCTAATAGACAATCAAAACAACCTTCATACCTCAGGGATTATGTCACCGCACCCCTTAAACGGAACCCGAGGGGAATGGGTGTTATGAACTAATAAAACACTTAAATAAAGTTTTATCAAACCTTTAGAAAAAGCAGGGTTCTAATCCTGCACTTCTGATTGGCTGATGATAGCGATATCGGATTGGTCCATTCAGGAGAATCTGATTGGCTGTTAACAAGCCACTCTCATTGGTTCAAGGGGTTAACACTCCACGTTTCTCATTGGTTACCAGATCAGCAGCCTGCCTTATAAAAGGGCTGCTGCTGCCCTAGGTTTTTGCTCTGTTCAGAATGATTAATAAAGAGTTGAAGTTCACTGTTCACTGCCTCGTCTCCGTTCCTTGCGCCCATGCGCAGAACATAACAATTGGGATGAATTAGAATTGAGAATTAGATCCCTTGTTTATCTCTATTTTCCCCCAGCTACCTAAAATTTGTAAACCCTATGATCCAAACTCTTTCTTTATTGGCTGAAATAGACATCTACAGAAATGTTTGAATTTCATAGAAAACAGATGCTATTAATAATGTTGTTTTATAAGTTTACATTGTGCTGATTACTGCTACATTCAATAGGTTCTTTTTGCCATCAACACACAGAATTTACAGAGAGATGGGCACCAAATAAATAAGTAAAAATGCTTTTATCATTGGTAAAAGACATGTGGATTAAACAAGCATGACATTTCACAACTGTTCACATAAAGTTCTTCTTTTGGTCACATGGATCCAGCATAATTATAGCAAGCAGAAGGCAGTTTATATTTTTCTCATGCTAACTGATAGTTTCATTTGTCTGACTTTGAATAATGATGTGCCCTCATGAGAAGTGTTTGTTATTGCTTTTCAAGTTGGTTCTCCCTTAAGAAAATGTTAAGTTTCTGGGGAGTTCTTAATAATTCTTTTTGGCCTTCTGCTGGCAGAAGGCACCATTTGTTTAGAATTAATTGTAAAAAGCGAAATATGCCCTCCAGAGTATAGAGAAATAAAATATATTTCTCAGGATAGAATTTTTCTCACTGGGGTATATCACTCTTCCTTCTTATATAAGGCTGCTAATATTTCATCTGTTTCTTCATCGCTCCCATAATTTGTTCCTTGTTTTAGTTTTTTCCTTTCTCCTCTGCCTTCCTCACTCTCTGCTTTGTTTATTATAAAAACTGTTAAGTACTTGGACATGGGTTGGAGTAAATGGAGACAGCCTTTGAATGTGAACTTTCAGCTCTTTATTGCATAGTGACTTCTCAAAATAATAACAGTGAACTCTGCCTTATATAGGCAACCTTTGTGAGAATTTTCCAATAGCGAGCTATGAATGCTAGCTCTTTAAACCAATAATAATCCTCTGTTAAGGGCCAATCGGATTCCTAAGAACTAACCAATCTGATCTGGCCGCCTAACAGCCAATCAGAAATGCAGGGCCAGAACCCTGCACTTTACCTCAAGCTCATACTTTATTAACTATGGTACATACACAACACCCCTTCCCCCTGGCTTCTTAATTACGGTGTAGTTATATAGTCCTTTAAATAGGACGGTTGTCTTTTAATTCTTTCGGATTTTTGTTGGACTGGTTGATTGCAATCCTGTTGAGGTAGATTGTTGTTTGGCAGTGTCTCTGCTTCTTGCTCAGGTGCAATTTCTTGTGGTGCAAACAATTCTCCTTCCTGCTCCATTTCCTGAGTATCACTTAGTTCGTCGCTCCCTTCGAGCAGGTTCCCTGGAACTTCATCTTCTTCTGTACCCCCCCCTCGGTTTGGTCTTGGGGGAGTTGTTGACTGGCCGTTGTGAGTTGTGACCATAATTGGTCAATATGCCATTTCCACAGTCTATTGTCACAGCATTTCACTACGTAGGATTTGGGGCCGGTCACTCGCACTACCATTGCCTCTATCCATAACGGATCACCTGATAAGTTTCGTGCATAAACGCGGTCTCCTACCTGGAAAGTGCGATAGTGGCCACTAGATCCTATTGGCTTTTCCGGTTCGTAAGCAGGGTGCAACCGGTCGAGGTGGGAACGGAGTCTTCGTCCCATCAGTAGTTCTGCGGAAGTTCTGCCGGTGACACTATGTGGAGTTATGTGTTGCAAAAAGAGAATTTGGTTAACTTTGTCATCGATATTGTCATAGTCCATTTTTTGCAAAGTCTTTTTAACAAATTGGACCATGCGTTCTGCTCGGCCATTGGTCGCAGGGTTTGCAGGCGAGGTGAGTGCATGGCAGATGCCGTGGTCAGCGAGGTACTGCTCGAACATTAGTGCCATAAACTGTGGCCCATTATCGGACACCAGGACGTCAGGCAATCCGTGGGTTGCAAAGAGTCTATTTAGGATCTTAATCACTGCCTCGGAGGTTGTGGCCGTCATACGATGAATTTCTAACCAATTGGAGTATGCGTCGACTATCAGCAGGAAGGTATATCCTTTGGTTGGCCCCGCGAAATCCAGGTGGATTCTGGACCAGGATCCATGTGGCGTCTCCCATTCAGTAGGCATGGCTTTTGGTGGGGCGTTGCTGGCTTGTTGGCAATTGGTACACGCTTTGACCCACTGCTTGATTTGCCGGTCCATGCCCGGCCACCATGCGTAGCTTCGTGCAAGCGCTTTCATCCGCACGATGCCGGGGTGGCCCTCATGCAGAATTTGTAGCAGCGTCTTCCGGAGTCGTTCTGGGACAATGACTCTATCACCCCAGATGACACAGCCTTTTTGGGAAAAAAGTTTAAACGGCGCGAAATCATCTGGGACTTGGTCCAATGGCCATCCGCGTTCTACCCAGCCTAGGACTCGAGCTAGGGTGTGGTCTCATTTGGTTTCTCTCACGATGTCTCAGGCGGTCATAGGCAGCGAGTTGAGTGTTTCGATCTGCAACATGGTTGCCGTTGGTGCCGGATCGTCGAGAGTCTCTGGAAGCAGTGCTCGGCTTAATGCATCGGCGTGGGGAATGGCTTTCCCCGGGCGATATTGCAGGTGATAATTATAAGCAGCTAGGAATTCTGACCATCGGGTCATTCTAGGGGATAATATGAAGGGGGTTGGCTTGTCCCCGGCTATTATCCCTAGCAATGGTTTGTGGTCAGTTATAATGGTAAATGTCCTTCCATATACATATTCATGAAATTTCTTTACAGCTGAAACGATTGCGAGAGCTTCTTTATCAATTTGTCCATAGTTCCACTCGGTTTGTGAAAGAGTCTTCAAAAAGTATGCAACAGGGGCTTCGTTCCCATCAGGCAGTACATGACTCAAAATGGCGCCCACCCCGAAGGGCGAGACATCGCAGGTTATAACTAATGGTAAAGTCTCGTTATACTGCATAAGTACAGAGTCAGATGTGAGCAATTTTTTAACATTCCGGAACGCTTGTTCTTCCCGGTAACCCCATACTCACAATGCTTTTTTATCTAATAACCGGTGTAACGGTTCAGCAACAGTCGCCTTGTGCGGTAAAAATACATTATAGAAATTAATGAGGCCTAAGAATGCCTGGAGATTGGCCTTGTTACTGGCCTGGGAGCATTTCTTATCGCCTTTAATTTACTTTCGGTAGGGTGAATGCCCTGGGTATCAATCCGATACCCTAGAAACTCAACACTGTCAGTATATAAGTGACATTTATTTTTTTTCACCTCAAGTCCTGCCTCTTGGAATTTTTTAAGAACACATTTCAAACAATCCTGCAAGATTTTTTTGGTAGGGGCTACAATTAATACGTCATCAAAATACGGAACCATGCCCTTGATTCCCTGTAACAACCTTTCCATGAGGCTTTGGAATATCCCCGGGGCTACACTAACCCCAAATTGCAATCGAGTACATTTAAAAGCACCTCTGTGAGTTACAATTGTTTGGGCTTGGGCCGTCTTTTCATCCACTGGTAGTTGTTGATAAGCTTGAGCTAAATCTAATTTAACAAAAACCTTTCCGCCCCCCAAGGAATGGAGGAGGTGCTGCACCACCGGAACTGGATACGCATTCTGCTGTAGGGTGTGGTTTAAAGTGGCCTGGTAGTCCCCACAAATTCGGATTGACCCGTCTGGCTTAATGGGTGTTACAATAGGGGTTTCCCATGGAGAGTGATCGATGGGCTTCAACACCCCTTGAGCAATTAGCTTGTCGAGTTGTTCGTCGATCTTAGCTTTAAGAGCGAATGGAACTCGACGGGGCTTCAAGCGAATTGGGGCTACTTTTGGATCTAGACTAAATGAGATTGGGGTCCCTTTATACTCGCCTAAACGGTCCGCGGAGATGTCGCTGAACTCAGAAATAAGGTCTTCCTCCCACTCACAACCACCGACTCGTTTCACGCCGGCCACTTCGATGCCGAGTGGCGCGAACCATCGTTAGAGGTAAGTACGCTGTATGCTTTTTGAAGAAGACTTGGACTCGGCAGGACCTGACAATGGGGATTCGATTTCCTTGGTAGTCTTGAGGATGAGGCGTTGAAATTTGAGGTCTTGGTGTTGGATTGTGGGGATAAGTTGCTTGTGTGTCTTCCAAGACACCATCGAGAGGGACGATCCTGAGTCGACCTCCATGTGGCAAGGCTGGTTCTCGATGGCTACCGTGACTCAAATTTTCTTAGTGTCCACAACTGAGGCGTGACCTATAGTGATAGTATGGTGAGCCTCTTCTTTTTGCAAAGCTCGATTTCTGTAGGAGTGGTTTACTGGTTCTCGTCTTACAGGACGGTTTCCTGTTGATTGGTGATAGTTGGCCCCTTTTGAGGCCTGGCTGGGTCCTGGTAAGCTGTGGCAGACCTGGCTGATGTGGCCTCGTTTCCCGCACTCATGGCAGAGTGCGTCACGGAATTTGCATTCGGCTCTGGCAGGGTTTGCTCCACAGCCAGCGCAAGGGCGTAAGGGCTTAGGGCAAGGGTCCCAGTCAGACCACAGTCGATGGACCCCTTCTTCGTCGCTGTCTGATGACGAAGAGAGGTCCTCATGGTGCATTGTTGTAAGCTGCCATTCTGAGTTGGGTAAGATTTCGCCGGTCGGTTGGGTTGCCGGAGTGCGGCTTCGCCGTAATTGTGCAGCCGACTTTTTGGTTGCCTCCGCAGCCGTGGCTTCGGCGATGGCATCAGCAAGGCTGATGTCGCCTTTCGCCATCAGCTTGCTTTGCACGCCTAGTGCATCTAATCCCAGAATTACTCGATCTCTTAGTTCTTCTTCTAAATTGGTGAACCCGCAAAGGCCCCCAAATTCCGGAGGTCCGCCACGAAATCGGCCACGCTCTCTCCTTTTCGCTGGTTTCTCTGATAAAACTCGTGGCGTCTCACGAGTGTAGGCACAGTTGGCGTGTAATGGTCTCTCAGGATGGGTTCGAGGTCGTCCCAGCTCATGGCTTTCACTTCTCGAGGTTTGGCGAGTGCTTTAGCCATTTTAAATACAGCTGGGCCGCAGTGCGTCAGGAACAGTGCCCGCTTCTTTGCTGGTGTGGCGTCCTTCAAATTATTCGTCTCAAGAAATATTTGGAAGTGATCCATGTAGGATTCCCAATCCTCTTGGTTTGGATCGAATGGAGCGGGTAGTACGATGCTGCCGGACATGGTTCCGTTGTTGGCATCGTCTTATCACTTGCTCGGTATTGCTTCCTGGCTTCTTAGGTTCAGACGTCTCCAAATCCCATCCTCGTCACCAGTGTTAAGTACTTGGGCATGGGTTGGAATAAATGGAGACAGCCTTTGAATGTGAACTTTATTGCATAGCCTTTGAATGTGAACTTTATTGCATAGCTCTTTATTGCATAGTGACTTCTTAAAACAATAACAGTGAACTCTGCCTTATATAGGCAACCTTTGTGAGAATTGTCCAATAGCGAGCTATGAATGCTAGCTCTTTAAACCAATAATAATCCTCTGTTAAGGGCCAATCAGATTCCTAAGAACTAACCAATCCGATCTGGCCACCTAACAGCCAATCAGAAGTGCAGGGTCAGAACCCTGCACTTTACTTCAAGCTCATACTTTATTAACTGTGGTACATACACAACAAAAACCCTACCAGCTTCTGTGGAATTTTTAGAATAAGTGAATAGCTTTATTTGTTGTGCTGCTTATTGAAGCTGGATTTGCTTTCCAAACAAAGTAGCAGAAAATAAAGTTACAAGTCTAAACAGTTGTAGAGAAGCAATGAACATTTAGTATCTTCATATTTTTGCAGGGAAAATACTTTTCAGATGTAATGGGTAATGCATTTCATCCTTCCTGTTCAATTAAATGTTCACTTTTTTCACTGCTTTATAACTAAGTCTCTCTCTCTCTCTCTCTCTTGTGTATGTGTTTGTGTGTAACTAAATAATGTATAACTAAATAATTGTTCTTCAATTTTGTGCATTTATTTGCTGGAAGATTACTAGACACATGTTCATTAATTGTTTCATCCTCCTCTCCTCTCTGTGAGAGAAGATATTGCAACATACTATTTTAAAAAGCTGGGGGATTACAATTTAGCAATAACCTGGTAATCATTTGTACAGAGCGGTATATCAAATTCAGTTTAACTGTTTTCGACTTCATATTTTTTGTTATCCAACTTAAATCTTTCCCTTAGCTGAGCATAAGGAAACTAAAGGCATGTAAAACCTTCCAATTGCAATTTCCCTGGTTTTTAAGTTGAACTGTCCTTGGGAAAAAAATCAGCTAATCAACATTTTTGTTAGCAATCATTTCTTTTCCAAAAAAAGGCTTTCTGGCTGACAAGCATAAAGGAGTTTTAGGAAACAATTTTGTTGCACTGTATATCTATTCCAAATTCTCAATATCTAATATAAAGACTGTCATGCCCCTGTTGGACACTGACTCTGAGGGAGAGGAGGAACAGCTGACAGGGAGTGAAAGTGTGGCTCCGGAGGCTATGGAGGAGATGAGGGAAGGGCAGAGGCCATCTAGGCAGTCAGATGAAGACCCAGGCCCATCCCCTCTTCAACCTAGGGCATGCAGGGTGGAACGAAAAGGGAACAATGTGGCTTATGGGAAAGGAAGCAGCCATGATCCCCTTCATTGGCTGCAGCTGGGGTGAATAGTATATAGAAGGGGTGTTTAAAACACAGCGTTGCTAGAAACAAAGCCTGTTTTATTTCTGGCTGAAGTTTAACTTGGTTGGCATTCTTCTAGTGGACTGTGCCTTGTTATCTTCTTGAAGTTTGTAATTATTTCTCTGCTATCTGTTCTTTGAGTTTGGACTGTAATTCTTTCTTTTGGAGACTATTTTGGAAAGAGTTTAATCTCCAGCTGTGAACAATTGTACAGTGGGGCCAAGTTGGAGGCATTAAAGGAAATTTATTTATGTTTGGGAATTTATTATGCGTGTGCTGCTTCCTGGGTCATCACAATGACCTTTAAAATTTACATCCACATTAATTTTGCCATACTATAAATAGCCATGCCACCCAAATCTTAAATCATGTCCTTCCAATTACAATAATTGGGATGAACTAAAGTCATGAAAACAATAAGCCAAATCCTATATCTGGCATATGTGGCCTATATCTTTAAAGCATTGCAACTGTAAAGTGAGGCAGTTCAGTCACTATTCCACAGAGAACTAAAGAAGACTTTTTTTTAAAAAAAAAAAAAAGTTGTAGTAAACAGAAGTACATAACATGTTTCATCTTCATCAATGCTTCTCAACCTTTGTTTGCTCATGGGTCCCTTCTGACTTTGTTTTTCTTTTGTGTTGCCTCTCCCCTTTTTCTAATTATGAGATATGAACATAGAGAGTAACTGGTATATTTTCTCATGTCAACAGGATAGCATTTGCAATATAATATGCTTTGTTTTCCTGTGAGCACCTTGCTACATGCTGTACCCTCTCCCATTCCATGTTTTTCACCCTGTGCCCATCTTGAAATATCCTATGGCCACCAAAAGTCCATATGGTCTTTGGTTGAGAACCACTTATTTAGATGATCTACTCTAAATAAATCTATTCAGTGTTTTAAAGCCTGAAAAGAAGGATTAAGGAAGGATTGTTAAATGAAAAGCCATGGGATACTGTTATGTCTCACCTTTCCAAGGAAGATGAAAAAGTCCAAACTCCGACCAAATACAGACAGGCAAGAAGATTCAGTATTTACAGAGTTAATTCCTTTAAGCAGGCAATGTTCTTGGCAGTATCACAAACGCTACCTGCCAAGTCCGACAAGATAACCAGAAACATTAATCACGAAAGCTTTCAAGAAACAAGATACACCGAAGCTCGACAGAAAATTCACACTTTGTCCTGTACAGAGTTTCCAGAGAAAACACACCCACTTTTATCCCCTGTGGGGTGTGTCTCCATGACTCAGCTCACTCTCTGATTCATCCACCCCTTCTACGCTGCAGCTCACACTTCTTCCTGCAATGCTGCCTAGCATCAAGACAGCATTCGTCTACTTGATTCTCTGTCAGAGGCTGCTCCGATATGCCCTTCTCCTCCTGATTAGCCCCAGGCTGTCCCGCTCGGTTATCTGCTGAAACCTGAGGCATAATCAGGGTGGAAGGCATTGCCGAAGAGGAAGGTCCTGGGGAGGAAGGCATTCCCAATTCCACCTCCTCATCTTCCTCTTCCTCTTCCTCTAACAGTGCAGACTCAGGACTCGGAGCCACAACAGGATACTATTGAAGAAGCCTGAGAATAGTGCATCATGGGTTATGATGTCAGGTACAAACAACTAGGCCCATTCATGTAGAGTTCACCTAGCTACAGTACTTTATTGTTCTCTGCTTATTACATAGGAATTTTTCCAGAGTGGCAGTTTTCACCCAGGAATGATCAGATAAGGCCTCAAGCCACTCAAATGGGGTCATATTTAGCCCTCTTCTGTTAAATAGCAAATCCAGGCTAATTCTTTGTTTGAACTCTCTTCCCAAATGGGATGGTTGTTCTCCAACATCTGAAAATCAAATATTATGCTATATTAAACAACATATCCAAGCACACACTTTGTGACCATGAACAGATCTCTCATGGGAATAATTTAGTGTTTTAGTCTCGCTCACTCACTCTCTTTCTCCCTCTCTCTTTCTCTCCCTCTTTCTCTCTCTCTCACACACACAGAGAGAGAGGGAGGGAGGAGAGAGAGGGAGAGGGGGAGGGAGAGAGAAGGAGAGAGAGAGAGAGAGACTAAAACACTAAATTATTCCCATCAGTACCAGAGGCCAATATTCTCAAAATATGCAGTATCTAATTGCTGATATATGAAAAGAGGATATCTATGTAATCAGCTTCAATCAAAATGAATATATCTGCTTTCAAAGTATTCCTCAGTAAATGACTTTCATTTTTATCAGACCAAATGACAATTTTGTAAGCGTTGTCTGACAATTGTTTGCTGTGTACTTCTGGTATATTGAAAAATCAAGATGCAGATTAAACTAGTGTTATTTTTTGCCTTTGCTCATTGTTCAGTCAGTTAAAGTTCTTGGAGAATCTCATTATCAGATAACCAGAGAGTACAGATCTCTTTTTCCTTATACAAACTTTCACTTAAGCCCACAAATCAACTTAAATGAAATCTTGTTTTAGAATCTTTAGAAATTTTTATTTTAAAAAAACATACTCATAAAGAGAACATTTGCATATATTTGCTGTGGGAAAAAGAGAAAGTTAGAGATTTTGCTATTATGCTGTATCTTGCACAATGATATTTTTTGTGTCTCTGAAATAGAGCTTAGCAAAGAATGAGATGAAACATTTTTTGCAATTTGTTAATAAAAAGTATCTCTTAAATATTGTAGAGATGAGAACTAGGTGAATGTCATTCAGTGGGAAATGAGTGAAACTGCATTTTTAGTAATCCTAAAATTCCTTGGAAATTTCTTTTGGATAAAAAAGTAGAGGGATTATCTCTTTGGACAGCTCTAGAGCTTTCTGCAATGCTATACAGACTGTTAGGGAAGTGGAAAGGAGCAGTTTATCTCTGGGCCACCTGGTAGCCTCCCATAAGCAGTCACCAGTTTCAGAACATTCACAATTCCTTGTGATAATGCCAAAATGGTGGCCATTTCCAGGAGGGTACTGTGAGCTGCAGGTATGAACAGCTCCAATTTGCTTCCCTAATAGGTCTCACAGCCCTAAGAAAAGCTCTGAAGATCTTCAAAATGTAAATGCATAATGGGTCATTGGGGGTGGAAAATAAGCCCAAGCCTTGAGTGGACCCATTAGAAGATGCTTGTCTTCAAGGGAAAAACAAAGGAAGTCCAGTTGCCATTTGAAAAAGCACCTTTGGGACAACCATGACCTTGGATGATTGAGAATCTACACACACAGTCATTAGAAGAGAAGACCTGCAGGAACCAGGTGAGGAGAAAAACAGGCACAAGGGCTGTAGGGACCCCAAGGGATAGGAAGCAGAGCACATCTCAGGGGATCAGGGATGCCTTGGGAGGCCCAGGGTTGGCCTCCCAGGCCCTCCTCAGTTCTGAGGGACATCGTACTACATTTAATGACTTGGACTTTCTTTAATGACTAGATCAGGAGAGCAATGGATGGAGCTAATTAAACAAGGCCATTTTGCTTAACAGCCATGACAACTCACGGCCATAATAAGCAGGCTACATTACGGTCATAGGGTAAAGAGTATCTATATATATGGTATTGTTCCCTACAATATTCCTAGGAATAGTTTAGAAATATATAAGCCCTGTATTGTAGATAGAGAGTCTAACACGGAAAATAAATCTTATTATCTGTATGGTTCTTGTTTAAACCCACAGGTTACCCATTGATAAGTCACGATTTTGCCTTGTAGAGGTTTTCTGACTGATTGAATCTTCTGATTCTTTAATTTAAATAATACAATTAAATTTTAATCTGGTTCTGGTTCTTCCTTCCAATTTATTGTTAATAGCCCCATACAGTTATTATAAATTAGCAATTCCTGTATTTGCTAGTATATAAAATTGCTGCATCCCCATTCATAGTAATCACAGTGTTTCTTCAACCAATAAGTTTATGAAACAAGGTTTAACCTCTTATGATTCCTCATCTTTTCTGTGATTTCCTTTCTAAGCAATTCACTTTATATATTCTCCTATGTATTATTTTAAAAGATTTGAATATACATTCTTCTATTTTATCCTAAATAAATGGGAATCTTCAGGCTTTTAAAGCAAATAGAAAATGATGGCTATTTTCAGTTTCATCTGATAATTGGCTGTCTTCTGGCTTCAAAAAGAAAAAAAGAAAAGAAAAAGAAACACCATCCCCATTTCTCTGGTGACCTTAATGATGATATTTAGAGATAAGATTTCTATTCTAGCAAATTACACTAAAATAAAATTGGTCCATGGGAACATCGCAATGCAGTTAAATGTTGTCAACATTTGACATGAGGTAATATTCAGGAAAGTCACAGAAAATTTCACATCCTGCATATTTATTACTAGTTGTCATAAGATACTCAAAGGTAATGCAAAGGTCCTTGGTATTTTAGAAGGTTAGGCAGAATAGCAGATGCAGGAAGAGATAGATCGGAGTAGATTGCAGCTTAGTTTTCATTTTGTCAACAGACTTTTTATTTTGCTCTCAGATGTTAAACTTAAACAAAACAACAACAACAAGGCAAGTTCTGCAACCTTGTGGGAACCCTGTTGTTTAATTGGAAGTGATAACCTTAGGAGCTGATCTGCTTGCTGTAATTTTCATTGTACAAAGACAGCTACTTTACAGAATACAAAATCATGACATCACCCTCAGTTCTTTTCTAGCCCACCTTGAATGGTAACCATCTACCCGTCCATTCCTGTTCTACATCAATAGCCACGTTTCTTAAACTTTGCCAAATGAGAAGTACTGTGGGATCTGCTGGTTTACTCCTTTTCTGGCACTCCCCTTCCCTGATTACCATCCCACCCTCCACAATAATTTTCTCTTGACTTGTTAGACTATGAAATGGTAAGCCTTTAAAAAAAAAAAAATCAGTCCATGTGGGATCTTCTAGAACTCTGCAAGTTTCCCAGTGACCACTGTAAAGTTCATTGGGAGGAAGCATTGAGCAAGGGATGGATCCATGCAACTTCTAAGGTCCCTTTCAACTGTAATGAATCGATATCCATTGATGGTTGATGAGCTCAAGCAAATGGAAATCATATATCTTTAAAGGTTCACCATGAAAAGGAAGGAAATCACCCCAGAAAAAGGCAAAAAAGCTATAAATATATCAATTATGATAGCCACCAACATTTTTGCCAAAACTTGAAATTTGGACAATGCTCTTTAAGTTAAAGTTGTATTAGCATGGGAGACAAACAGATTATAGTTGTTATGCCAAATTGCTGTAAAACACCAATCTTATTCAATCTATAAAAAAGATTCTAGGCATAAGTCAGCCATAGGTAGCTCTTCGCAACCCTTCCTATGACTGCTACCCTACATATTTTAGTAGCTGATGATGATCCACAAAACCAGGAATAAAACGTACTTCATCCATTTGTCACAATAAAGAAAGGAACATGTTGCTGTAGAGATGGTAAAGGGATAAAGGCTTGATAAAACATCTTAAATATTAAAAGTGATTAAATATTAAAAGTGAATTTATAACAATTACAATATCCCAGGGTCACTGTATGACTAATTCACTAAACAACCATATTACTAATTTAACAACTGCAATGATTCACTTAACAACTGTGGCAAGAAAGGTAATGAAATGGAGCAAAACTCACTTAACAAATATCTTACTTAGCTACAGAAATGTTGGGCTTAATTGTGGTTGTAAGTTGAGGACTACCTGTATTCTTTAAGTTGAACTTGACTACTGCTGAGTTTATAAACATTTCACTGTAGTTTTATTGGCAGAATATGGGAGATATGTGTCATCCTACCCAAACTGTTTCAGGTTTCTCAGCATTTTTCCTTTCCCTTCCACTTGAGCTAACTTGTTTATCACTAAGGCTGTGCTGAAAATGTATTTGTTTTAACTATTCTTGCTCATTTTCCTGTAGAAGCCCCTTTCTAATGCCTTGACACAGAGGGAGAAGAACAATTTAGTGAAATATCATGAGTGACCTGTGTGAAGTTCTTGCACTAAATTCAATTATGTCAGGGCTGTCCGATTTAGTGAACAAGGAAAAAAGTCACTATGCACCATATGACACTGCCTTGATGATGCAAGTTTGACATGCTTGAGTTATGGGATGGCCAAAGGGTATAGATGTGCATGAATTTTCATTGTACAATTATTTGCTCAGCTAATCTGCAGGATCCCTACATTCCTGCATTTTCAAGTAGAATCCCAAAGGAAGAACAAGAAATTCCAAACTAAAAACCAAAGGACCAATTTCAGCAGGCCAGGAGAGAAACAGAAACATTGAAACCCTGTTAATTTTCTTGTAACTTTCTTTAGTATCATCAGCCATAATGCTTTTCTAAACTGTCTCTCTGGCTGTGATTGTTTAAATGTTTGCCAGAGGCAGTAGTGCTAAAAAGTTTAATTTTCTTGTTGTCCTCTTTAACACTATATTTAAAAATTGTGAGTGGTTACACTGAGTGTTGTTTCTCTTTTCCATCGGATCCGGATGTGACAGTAGTGCTTTAAACAAGAATCTGAAATAGGTAAATGGGACTCAATGAAGTTAAGCACTTCCCATTACAAAATAATTGTGATGATAAAAGAAGACCTTGATAGCTGAGCAAATGCCTGGTCTAGACACAAACACATTTTCCTCTCTTATACTATGTGTGGATGTTGAATTCTCAGCCAACCACTGTACTTCCATGATCAATTAATCCAAAGGGCGAGGGGATATATGAAAGAAATGCATTAATATTTAAATCAGACTTAATTAATCCTCATTATCTAATTTTCAAAGATTGCTTAATAACAAACTCATTTATATTCTCTTATATGCAGAATTGCATTTCTGGAAATTGTGAGAAATGGTAGATTGCTGCCCTGAAAGATCTGGGTGGAAAATGCCTATTCCCCTGAAAAATGTTATTCAATCCAGCTTCAAGATTGTGCAAATCATCAAAAATCTATTTTTAATTGTATATGGGCTTATTGAAAGAGCTGCTTTAGCATGTTCCCTAAGTGGCACAAGAATATTCAGAATATAGGTAGTCTTTGAGTTACAACAATTTGTTTAGTGACTGTTCAAAGTTACAATGGCACTGAAAAAAGTGACTTATGACCATTTTGCAAAGTTATGACCTTTGCAGCATCACCATGAACACGTAATCAAAATCATATGCTTGGCAATTGGTTCATATTTATGACCGTTGTTGTGTTCCAAGGTCATGTAATCACCTTTTGCAACCTTCTGACAAGCAAAGTCAAGGGGAAATCCAGGCTCACTTAACAACCATGATACTAACTTAACCACTGCAGTGATTCCCTTAACAACTGTGGCAAGAAAAATCATAAAATGAGACAAACTTAACAAATGTTTCACTTAGCAATTTAAATTTTGGGCTTAATTGTGGTTATAACTTGACGACTATCTGTAACTTGTTCTGATTTGATTACCAATGTCTATCCAAACTCTGCATCAAGGTAGGCAAGTGTTGCTGTCCTTGTAGTTCTGATGTAGGACAAGTTAAGATTAGTGTTGGTGGCTGTGTTTCCCTTCAATCAAATCAATCAGATCATCTTTGTTACAATAATAGACCAGCATAATGTTTCCAGTCTAGCTGCTAGGTGGAGAAAAATACATATATTACTGTTACTCCATTAAAATATTGGTGAGTGAAGTTGGGTGATAGGAGTCTGAGAATCAGAAATCACATCCTCACCAGCAGCTGTTATAAATATGTTCACAGTTTAACAATCATATTGAAAACAAAATAAATGTCATATGCCAAAAATCAAATTACCCCAGTGTCAAATGATTAGGTGTTCATCATAATAGTTGTCTACCATTTGGATTAATTCTGAACACATTACTGTTATTCCAGAAGAATAGACAAATGTCAATAACCAACCAATCAACCAAAGTCCTTCTTTGATGAGTCAATGATATGGTGGTACCTTACAGGCCAATAGGAGGAAAATGTATATTAGCCCTTTCCTGCTTCAAAGAGATATTTTCTTGGCAGATTATCTTGTTAAAAGAATGACAATAACAACAGCAGAAGCACTCAGACTTATATAGCACTTCACAGTGCTTTAGAGTCAGAGTGTAAGTGGTTTACAGAGTCAGAATATTGCCGTCAACAATCTGGGTCGTCATTTTACCCACCTTGGAAGGATAGAAGCCTGAGTCAACCTTGAGTGAGATTTGAACTGCCAAATTTCAGGCAGTCAGCAGAAGTAGCCTGCAGTACTGCATTCTAACCAATGTGCCAGCATTAATAAGAGATTAATAAGAGAGCACTACAAAGATTAATGGCCTTCACAGCTCTTGTTATCTACAAGACTTTGAATATGTTTCTTAAAGGATGTCCAACATCTATTAGTGAAATATAAATTGAGAAAAATGGGCTGGAGTAGAATATTGCCTCTGTTCTAAAGGAGAGATCTACCACCGCAAAGCATCAGGACTGTCAAAACTGTCCCAATTATATTTACTAAATATAATGTTGTAATTTGATAGAATGAACATTTATTAATATAATGCCAAAAGGAGATACTGTTCATGAGGAAATAAACCAGATTTTGATATTTTATATATAAGTGAAAGAAAGACAAATATAGTTTGACCGCCAGGGTTTCTTTTTGAAGTGTTCTTTGGCATGCCCTTTAAAGTTCAAGCTGTCTTGACTCACAAAACATTGCACAGCTTAATTCTAAAAGATACAATTTGGAATGCAGTGTGTTTCATGGCCCAATTAAAAGCCCTGATCTGATTTTTAAAGTCCTATATGAAAAAAGTCTGAAACCACAAGTTTGTCCAGGTCTACGGTATTTAATAATAGGAACTTAAATACTTATGCTATCTTCTATCAGGTGGCAAAGTCTGCATAGGAATTCTCTGGCATTTATTTAAGCATGAGTAGAATCCTTGGTTGATGCATTATCAGGATCCAAAATCAGGTGGAGAATTACTTTGTGGTTCAAATGAACAGAAGCTTTTAAGATCTTCCCATCAACCTATTATTATCAAAACTCGAAGGAGAAGAGTCCATCTGCCTGGTCATTCCTTTATACACAATTACATTCTTGAATAAGGATCAGTCCCAATGTAAACACACATCTGTGTGATGCTAGAGCACACAGATCTTAATCTGATGTGTCACAATTTATCAGGAGCACTGCTTCAGGAGGCAGTGAATTAATGCCTGTAAAATGTCCATTGTATTATTTCTTGGAAATGATAATATTCATTCACAAATGGTAGATGATTCAGAAGGCTATTTTATGGTATATTTGAAAGGTTTGAGATCAAGCAACTGCACACAAGATAGCTGTTCTGCTGCAAAATGTTCTTACCTGAAATAACATTGCCTTGACAGACTGCAGTGCAAAGCTCCAAAGGTTAAATAAAACTGGAGTGCATTGAGAATAGACCTGGAAGTCTGTTTTCAGTATTGATTATTATGCCTCTCTGAGATGAAACATAGTGTTGCAAGTGAAGTTCAGCCCTAGTATGTTGCCCCTTGGTGGTTACAATGAGATGGTGAGTCTACTGAAAAGAAGAAAGCATTACCCACCCTTAGGAGATTTTTTGGGGGGTGGGATTGGCAGCAGATTCATCTGTTTATTTCTCATTCAAGACCTGTTAGGAGGGTTCCCTGGGAATATCAGTTGGCTGTGAGACACTGGGTTATTGCAAGAAATAAAATATTGGGCGAAGTAAAGTAACAAACTTTGAACCTAGGGGGAAAATGATGTGCAGAGATCGGTGAAAAGAAAGGAAACCACTAGACTAGGCCTGAATGCAGGCTCCCAAAGATAAGAATTGCCATGCTACAAGTCATGCTATGATAAACAAAAGAAGAGATAACATGGAAAAGAATGTTTGATGGATGCTAATGACATCATTCTGAGTGATTTCAGCATTTGTGCATATGGCCATTGGATGTTGGTATTTTATCCCTCCCAATGTCCCTTACAAACTTCGACAATTTGCAATAAGGAAACTTGAGTAAATGTGTGTGCATGAAAATATGATGCTTAGGCAAATGGCATTCAATAAAAGTTTTATGCAGACTTTATACATGCTGTGGATTGTTTCTTGAGAATTTCAATTATTGTATAAGATCCCAAAGCTTGCATTTTTATTCAGAATATGTGAATGACTTCCTTAATTCTATTAATGATTTGAGTCATTTATTAAATCCTCAATCACCTCTCTAATGGCCAATATTTTGCACAAATAAATCTGAGCTTACTCTAAAGTTGGGGAAACTAGAAGAGAAATGTTTTGCATTTGGATGGATGTCTTACTAAGGAAATTGAATGGATAACTGTATTACTAGGGAAATTGAAAGATGAAAAGAGTGAGAGACAATTCTATGGGATTCAGAGTTTTCCTGTTGTCATTTTTTTGTCCCTTCCCAGTATTTATGGTTGCTAACATTGGCACTTGGCTTCTGCCATTTTCATCTGACTGAGCCAAGCAAAAGGCCACCTGAATTATCAATAGAAAGTATCTACAGAAAATCTATACTTATTTGCTTTTGCTGGTAAGATATCCAAATTGTAGGTATAAATCATACACAGAGCAGAAGAAAGGCCCAATGAGAGGACAATCAATTTATGTCACCGGAGCATGTATCAATGTATGCATTCAGATGTATATTCTAATTATGTCTAGCTAGCCTGTTGATTCAAACCCTGAAATCAATTGATGTTATAGCAAGTTTCATTACTCAGATGAATTTGGCTGATTTTGAAAATCTAAAAAGGGTGGACCCATGTTGGTATTTAGATTGATCATCAAATAATCTCAGTTCCATAAATTGGAATCACAAAATAATATTTGAAGAAGGCAGTGGCATCAGGAGTTCATCTTGAAACAAATGTTATCTTTAGATTCAGACATGAATATAAATGCTATAAATTTATACATATAGCTATAGAGACAAATACAGATAGAAGATAACATAATACAATACAGAAACAGATATATGGATGGTGTAGATTAATAGGTATAAATATAGATATAGGAATTTATGGTGATAGTTGAATATTGAAGAATATTAGACAAGAAATTAATAGAAGGTTCTAGAATAGAACTTGGGAATATCAAAATAAAAATATCAGCATACATTTGGGACTGCAGGAATATTCTCTGATGTTATGAAAGATTATATGCTATTTTTTTTGCCTGTGGGAAAAAAAACTCAGAAAGAATGCCAGTCATAAATATGTGGCTGATAACACTGTATTTGCCTTTATTTTAATCACAAATTATATCAAATTGAGAAGATTAAGAGACTCTGGATGTGTTGTAAGTGCTTGCCCATTTTCTCATAGTTATTAACAGTATGAGTGCCAAATTGGTGAAGTGGTTAAGGCTAATAATCAGGAGGTCATGAATTGTAGTCCCACCTCAGGCACAAACCCAGTAATTTTAGGCCAATCACTCTCAGCCCTAGGAAGCAGAAAATAGAAACCACTTCTGAAAAATCTTGCCAAGGAAACTACAGAGACTAGTCCAGACAGTTACCAGGAGTCAAGACTGAATTCAAGGCATCAATATAAAAGTAATAATAATTAATAAAAAAAATTAACAACATAAGCGATCAGTACATTGCACCATTTTGATGAGGTGTTTATTTCACATGTCTCAAGACAAACTCACTAAATCTAAATGACAAATAACTTTAATGCTACAATGCAATTTGTTCAATAATTCAATCTAAATTTCAAATTAAGTTTGTAAAGTTCATTCAGTTCAGAGATGGGATAGAAATGCCTAAAAAGCGAATTACCAAATACAGTATTTTCAGTTTATTATTGGGAGGAAATAATAAAAGAAGATGGTCAAAATCTTCTTTCTTAAACTCCTTTAAATAAATAATCATATTTTTGTGTCTGAAAAAATTGTCTCTGCTGCAAGTCTCCTTATACTAAACAAAAGGAAATATTTCTCCTGCAAGATATGCACCTACAAGATGTGCACCAAAGCAGTATAGTGGTCTGGATGATTTCAGCTGATTGCAAGTAATCTCCTCCCCACTTCTTTCTGTTGTTTGTTTATCGGGACATTTAAAAGAATAAACATTTCCATAAAAGATGTGAAGGATCATTAAGCATTGTGGAGTGTACACAATTGCTGTGCTAATAATTAAGAAAAATTCTTAAATGTTTCTTGCCATTAGGGATGAGTATAATTGCATTGGTTTCACAGTAAGCCATCAACGAAAAACAATCATGTATTTGATGGCACATTGAACAACTCTGTTATATCTGAAGATTAAAAATCCCATGTTTATTACAGGAGGGAGTGCATTTTATTTTTATATCACTTTTCTTCCTCTCCTCACTTTTCTTTTCTTATTATTCAATCCACTGCTGCAAGAGAAATAGATTTCCCTTCCGAGTAGAACAATCTGTAATAGTTCTATAATAACTTCTCCAACTTTCCTAAAACCAGAATGAAAGTTCTGTTTCAAAGTGAGGCTGAAGCAAAATTTATACTGGAGACATTTCAGCTTCAATTGCTGGATAAAGAAAAGACTGCTAGGAGCAGATAGGATAAGTTTGGAATGACGGTCCTGAAATTGCTATTATGTAACAAATTGTTTCTTTTGTTTTTGCCTGTTTTTCATTGCTTCATGTTATCACAATCAACCCTTGCTTCCAAAGACTTGAATTAAAATCACTGGGCACCACCAAGGATGGTGATTTGGGTATTTGGGCATGGTGCATGTGTTCATGATGGTGGAGGATGAAAGCAATTTCCAAGAACTTTCCAATGAGAAAAACTAGCTTGTTCTCTCAACAAAGACAGTAACCAAAACTTTTTTTTTAAACATGGGATGAGACAGTGAATAATTGGATCCAAATTTTTATTTTAACTTCTAAATTTGGATTTCTTAAACATATCTGCAAATGTTGGTAGAAAACCAAACTTTAAAACATACTGCAGGACAATGAGCACAGAGTAGCCACTGAAATACACACATACTATAGAAATAATCTGAACAAAGATTTGTGATAGAACAGTATCCCAAATTCAGAAAACTAGAAAGAGATTGAAATCCACTTTCTTTGTTGGAAATAGGATTGTTGTTTATTTATTCATTTATTTGTTTTATTCAATTCAAGACATACCTAATAGAATAGAATAGAATAGAATAGAATAGAATAGAATAGAATAGAATACTTTATTGTCCAAGTGTGATTGGACCCACAAGGAATTTGTCTTGGTGTAAATACTCTCAGTATACATAAAAGAAAAGGTACATTCATCATGAGTCGAGAATCATAAGGTATGACACTTAATGATAGTCATAGGATACAATAAGCAATATTCCTATTTTCTCACAAAGACTCTGCAAAGATGGATTGGGCTGAAAGAGAATCACTGGTGCAAAGTCACCTAGCTGGCTTTTGTGCCTAAAGGAAACTTGAATCTAAAGCAGGGGTGTCAGACTCAAGGCCTGCAGGCTGGATCCGGCTTGTGGAATGCTTAGATCTGGCCTGTGGGGCCATCCTGAAAACAGAGAAGGACTGCCCCCCTGTGCCTCTGCCAGTAAAAAGGGAGCTCAGGAGGGCCACGTGCATCAGAGAGTTTCACTGGCAGAGAGTTGCAGGAGACCATTGCAGTTGAAAATGGATATTGCAAGGGCAATGTGTGCCCTCTTGAGCTCCGTTTTCACTGCAGAGGAAACCATTGCAGATGAAAACAGAGCTCAGGAGCCCATTTTCCCTGGCAGAGCTCTCAGGCCACCACACATCCCTTACACAATGTGAAGCTGAATGTGCCTAGCCTGGCCATGTCCACCTCAGCCGCCGAGGTCAAACATAATTCTGATGCAGCTCTCAATGAAATTGAGTTTGACAGCCCTGATCTATAATCCCCAGGTTTCTAGTTCAGCATTTTGACAACTACACCAAACTAATTACCTATGGTTTTAGCTGTCACAGGGTGCCAGTGGGGAATAATGGAAGGATGGGATGCTTTTATGCTCCACTGAGTTGAACAAATTACAGGAAACTACAACAACATACAAATTGTTGTGAATGCATAAGGTTTAATAAAGAGAACTTGAGCTTGGAGTAAAGTGCAAGGTTCTGGCCCTGCACTTCTGATTGGCTGTTAACGGCAGGATCGGATTGGCCCGTTCCGGGGAATCTGATTGGCCATTAACAGAGAGTTCCTATTGGTTAAGGGAGCTAGCACTCCTCGATTGTTATTGGTTAATAGTTATTGGGGTTGCCTATATAAGGAGGGTTATAACTACCATTGAGTTGAGAAGTCACAATGTAAATAAAGAACTGAAGTTCACCGTTCCCGAGGCTTGTCTCCATTCTTTCTCACCCATGCTCCAAACATAACACTGGCGACGAAGGTGGGATATGGAGACGTCTGAACCGATGGAACCAAGAAGAAACACCGAGCACGTGGCTGACGGCGCTACACAACGGAACCATGTCCGGCGTCGTCGTACCACCCGCTCCATTCGATCCAGTGCAGGAAGACTGGGAGTCCTACATGGATCGCTTCCAAATGTTCTTAGAAACTAACAACTTAAAGGACGCCACAGCCGGGAAGAAACGGGTGGTATTCCTAATGCATTGTGGTCCAACCGTATTTAAGATGGCTAAAGCACCAGCAAAACTAAGAAAAGTGAAGGCGATGGATTGGGACGACCTCGAACCTCTACTAAGAGATCACTACGCACCGACTGTGCCTACGCTCGTGAGACGGCACGAGTTCTATCAGAGAAACCAGTGAAAAGGAGAAAGCGTCGCCGACTTCATAGCAGACCTCCGAAACCTGGGAGGCCTCTGCGGATTCGCCGATGTGGAAGAGGCACTGAGAGATCGAATAGTTCTGGGATTAGATGCACCAGGCGTGCAGAGCAAGCTGATGGCAAAAGGCGACATCAGCCTTGCCAATGCCATCACCGATGCTACTGCAGCAGAAGTAACCATGAAGTCGGCTGCACAATTACGCCACAACCTCACTCTGGTACACCAATCGACAAGCGAAATTTTACCCAAGTCAGAAGGGCAGCTTTCAACGACATACCACGAGGACCTCTCTTCGTCGTCAGACAGCGACGAAGAAGAGGTCCATCGACTGCGGTCTGACTGGGACCACCACCCAAAGTCCCTACATCCTTGCGCTGGCTGTGGAGCCAACCAAGCCAGGTCCGAATGCAAATTCCGCGACCCGCTCTGCCATGAGTGCGGGAAGAGAGGCCACATCGGAGGGGTCTGCCGAAGTTTACAAGGACCCGGCCAGGCCTCAAAAGGGGCTAACTGTCGCCTATCGACAGGAAACCTTTCTGTAAGGCGAGAACCAGTAAGCCACTCCTACAGAAACCGAGCTTTACAGCGAGAAGCAGCTCACCATACTATCACTATTGGTCACGCCTCTGCCTTGGATGCCAAGAAAATCTGAATCACAGTAGCCATCAAGAACCAGCCTTGCCACATGGAAATCGACTCAGGATCATCCCTCTCGATGGTGTCCTGGAAGACCCTCAAGCAACTCATCCCCATGATTCAGCACCAAGACCTCCGTTTCCAAAAACTCATTCTTAAGGACTATCAAGGGAATCGAATCCCTGTCGTTGGTTCCTGCCGAGTCCGGGTCTCCTTCAAGAAGCACACAGCGTACTTACCACTAACTGTGATCAACAAAGATCAGCCTAGTCTGGTTCGCGCCACATGGCATTGAAGTGGCAGGCATAAACCGAATCAGCGGAAGTGACTGGGAGGAGGACCTCATCCATGAGTTCAAGGACGTCTTAGCGGAAAGCTTAGGCGAGTACAAGGGGACCCCAATTTCATTCAGCCTTGATCCAAAGATAGCTCCCATCCGCCTTAAGCCCTGTCGAGTTCCGTTTGCCTTAAAGCCGAAAATCAACAAACAACTCAACAAACTAATAGCTCAGGGGGTGTTAGAGCCCATCGATCACTCTCCCTGGGAAACCCCAATCGTAACACCCATTAAGCCAGGTGGGTTGATCCGAATTTGTGGGGACTACCAGGCCACCCTGAACCACGACCTACAGCAGAATGTATATCCGGTGCTGGTGGTACAGCATCTCCTCCACTCCCTGGGGGGCGGAAAGGTCTTTGCTAAATTAGACTTAGCTCAGGCATATCAGCAACTACCTGTTGATGAAAAGACGGCACTGGCACAAACGATTGTGATGCACCAAGGTGGCTTTAAATGCACCCGGCTCCAATTCAGAGTCAGTGTAGCCCCAGGAATTTTTCAGAGCCTGATGGAGAGGCTACTACAAGGGATTAAAGGCGTGGTCCCCTACTTTGACGATGTATTAATTGCTGCACCTACAAAAAAAATCTTACGGGATCGTTTTAAGTTAGTCCTACAAAAATTCCAAGACGTTGGTCTTAAGGTAAAAAAGAATAAGTGTAAATTGTGTACAGATAGTGTTGAGTGTTTAGGGTACCTAATTGACCTAATTGACAGTCAGGGTATTCACCCTACTGACAGTAAACTAAGAGCAATAAAAAATGCTCCCAGGCCTCGGAACAAGGCCGATCTCCAGGCGTTCCTAGACCTCATCAACTTTTATAATGTATTTCTACCGCATAAAGCAACGGTCGCTGAACCGTTACACCGGTTGTTAGACAAGAAAGCAAACTGGTTATGGGGTCATAGAGAAGAACAGGCATTCCGTAATGTGAAAAAACTACTGACTTCTGACTCTGTACTCATGCAATACAATTAGACTTTGCCGTTAAATATCACATGCGATGCTTCGCCTTTCGGAGTGGGTGCCATTCTGAGCCATGTACTGCCTAATGGTAACGAAGCCCCTGTTGCATATTTTTCAAAGACACTTTCAAAAACTGAGCGAAATTATGGACAAATCGATAAAGAAGCCCTCGCAATTGTATCGGCCATTAAAAGATTCCACGAGTACGTGTATGGCCGGGCTTTTACTATCGTGACTAACCACAAACCGTTATTGGGGATAATAGCTGGAGGTAAGCCGACTCCCTACATATTATCCCCCAGGATGACTCGCTGGTCAGAATTTTTGGCTGCTTATAATTATCGGCTGCAATACCGCCCAGGGAAAGCCATTCCCCACACTGACGCATTGAGCCGAGCACTGCTTCCAGAGACTCTCGACGATCCTGCACCAACGGTAACCACGTTGCAAATTGAAACACTCAACTCGCCGCCATTGACTGCCCGAGATATTGCGAGAGAAATCAAACGTGACCCCACCTTAGCGTGAGTTCTAGGCTGGGTAGAACGTGGATGGCGATTGTACCAATTATCAGATGACTTCACACCATTCAAGACTCGACAAACGGAGTTGTTCTCTCAAAAAGGTTGTGTCATCTGGGGTGATAGAGTCGTTATCCCAGAATGACTCCAAAAAGTGCTGCTGAGAACCTTGCACGATGGCCACCCTGGTATCGTGTGAATGAAAGCCCTCGCACGAAGCTATGCATGGTGGCTGGGCATCGATAAGCAAATCGAAAATTGGGTTAAAGCTTGTCATAAATGCCAGGAAGTGAGCAACGCTCCATCTAAAGCCATCCCTACCGAATGGGAGACACCACGGGGACCCTGGTCCCATATTCACTTGGACTTTGTGGGGCCGACCAAAGGCCACACCTTTCTGCTAACTGTCAACGCCTACTTGAATTGGCTCAAGATTAACTGCATGATGAACACAACCACTGAAGCGGTTATCAAAAACTTGGAAAGACTATTTGCAAGCCACGGATTACCAGACGTCCTGGTATCCAACAACGGGCCCCAATTTGCAGCGCTGTCATTCGAGCAGTACCTGGCTGCCCATGGCATCCGACACGCGCTCACCTCGCTTGTGCAACCTGCGACCAATGGCAAAGCAGAGCACATGGTCCAATTTGTTAAGAAAACCTTGCAGAAGGTAGACTACGATAACATTGACAACAAGATCAATCGAATCCTTTTTCTACAACACATCACACCTCATAGCGTCACCAACAAAACTCCCACCGAACTGCTAATGGGATGAAAACTCCACTCCCACCTCGATCGGTTAAACCCAGCTTATGAACCGGAAAAACCACTAGGATCCAGTGGCCGCTGTCATGCCTTCCAGGTAGGCGATTTGGTATACGCTAAAAACCTATCGGGCGATCCGCTGTGGGTGGAGGTGACAGTAGTTCGTGTAACCGGCCCAAGATCCTACCTTGTACAATGCCTTGACGATAGACTATGGAAACGCCATATGGATCAATTACAATCGCGGCTCCCATTGGGCATTCCTGAACTCCCTTATGACTAAATTGAGGGGAGGGGAGATACGGAAGAAGATGAATTCCAAGTAGAAGAAAACCCGTTCGAAGGGAACGACGGCGTAATAGAGACACAGGAAGTGGAACTAGAGAGGGAAACAGATGCACCTCAGGGAATTACCGAGAATAATGGCAACGATGAAGAAATGAACTCGGAACCAGAGGCAACCCCGTTGCCAAACAACGATCTACCTCAGCGTGATTGCAGCCAAATGACACAGCGAAAATCAAAAAGACTAATAAAGCAACCGTCCTACCTAAAGGACTATGTAACTTTGCCCTGCAAACAGAAGCCAGGGGGAAAGGGTGTTGTGAATGCATAAGGTTTAATAAAGAGAACTTGAGCTTGGAGTAAAGTGCAGGGTTCTGGCCCTGCACTTCTGATTGGCTGTTAATGGCAGGATCGGATTGGCCCGTTCCGGGGAATCCGATTGGCCATTAACAGAGAATTCCTATTGGTTATGAGAGCTAGCGCTCCTCGATTGCTATTGGTTAATAGTTATTGGGGTTGCCTATATAAGGAGGGTTATAACTGCCATTGAGTTGAGAAGTCACTATGTAAACAAAGAACTGAAGTTCACCGTTCCCGAGGCTTGTCTCCATTCTTTCTCGCCCATGCTCCAAACATAACACAAATAATATTAAACAAATAAATAAAACTCTTATAAAAAGAGCTGGTGTTTAGAAAAACAGCCTTGAACAAATTTTAATGGGGGCTATGATGATCTAGAAAAAGTGTGAAAATATAAAACACGTCGCGTATTTTTGCCTTGAAAAAATCAATACCCATGATTCCTTTTGCTGAATTCCCTGCTTGTAATTGGCAGCTTGTGGTCCTCTTTCAAAGGCCAACACAACTACCCCAAATGGTGTCAAAGACAGTCACTTTTTTCTGATCTATTTTCCCCTTTCCTACACACTCTTCAGGCAGTAGGCCCGAGCTTTAAGCAATTTGAAATAGATATCACTATGAAAGTTATTCCCTTAGAAGCAGGCAAGCAATCTGAAGTGAGCAATGAGTTTTTGAGCAGGGCAGCCATCAATTCACACTTGGGAAGGATGGATGGAGAGCAGTATTACAGACTACACCAGATGTGTTGATCAATAGGATTAGATTCACATAGATCTACTCTCTTTACTGCTTTACTATCCTCATACTGAAACAGATTCTTCACTAAGATTCTTCAAGAATAGAATAGATTAGAATAGATTAGAATAGAATAGAATAGAATAGAATAGAATAGAATAGAATAGAATAGAAAATAATAGAAAATTTATTGTCACTTTAAATGTATATTACTCAGCATACATTAACATGAAATTTCATTACGTTCAGTCCTCAAAGGATAACCATGATGCACACACACACATACACACACACACACACACACACACACACGGGACACAGAGAAACATCACACCCTATTTCAAATGTATACATACATGTGGTGAAAAAAAAAAAATCCTGCAAGTTTACAAGACAGACAGCATAAGAAACAAAGCAGTTATAGAATCTAGTAATCCTGCTAGAGATACAGTGCTATAAAACCTTTTCCCAGAGGAAAGCGACAGAAGCAGACCATAAAGTATGTGTTTGTGTGTGTGGTCTATAACAATGCTTCACACTCTAAACATACAGTACTTATAAGCAGTATCCTGAATAATGGGAAGTGAACTTCCTATAATCTTCTCAGTTGTCCTTACCACTCTCTGTATGGACCTTCTGTTTGAGGCACTACTAGCACCAAACCAAACAATGATGTTATTTGTTAAAATGCCCTCTGTCGTGTCTCTGTAAAAAGTGGCCAGGACAGAAGGAGAAAGTTGTGCTCTCCTCATCCAATTCAGGAAGTGCAAATACTGGTAGATTCTTAGCAAAGATTATTATATACAGAGGTTTGTGGATCATTGAAAGGGCACTTATTCTTAAATTATTAAATAAAGTAGCACATTTTCAATATGATTAAATGTTTAAGGGGAGATTAATAGCATTATTAATACAGCTAAATACAACTAAATTTCCTATAAGAAAACTGATTTTGAATAAGAAGCTTATGATAAGTGATTGACCTTTAAATGATGTATGATGGGTTGCCATTTTATAAATGGTTATTATATTATCCTTTGCCTTCTGCTCTTTTTTCAGTGTGTGAAGCCTTATAATACCCTTATAATCTCTTATAATACCCTTTTAGACAGGTCATTTTACAGTACATACTGTACATATGGCAAACCCAACCCAACCCAAAAATCCACTAGACATTAATGACTTTGGGGGAAATTCTGCAACTGAATTTGCAAAACATGATAAACTGCTTCCCCCCCCCCCCAAAAAAAAAAAAAAAAAAAAAAAAGCCCTTGGTAACTAAGGTGCATGGACAACTTCCAGAATTCTGCTGACTGGGGAATTTGGGATATTAAATCACACATCTTAAAATTGCCAACTTTGAAAAACTGTGTTAAGCCTAAACCTGAGCTATTGTTCTATAATTATTGTGTTCCAAGAACATCCTTCACATTCTATACATTGAATTGAAAATGCCTGATATTGCATTAATATTGCACTATACAGTAAAATTCAATAGAATTACTGCCCTAGGATAGAAGCTGTTTTTCAGCTTATTTGTCCTTGTTTTTATTATCCTGTACCATCTGGTGGTTGGTAATAGTTCAAAAAAAGAGTGCCCAGGATGAGATGGATCTTTGAGAAAGTTTTGAACTTTCTTAAGGCAGTGGGAGTATAAAGCTCTTCCAAAGAGGGGAGAGGGCAACCAATGATCTTCTGGCCAATGACGTTAACCCTCTGAAGTACTTTCCTATCTGCCACTATGCAATTGGCAAACCATACCGAGGTGCAGTAAGTTAAGATACTCTCTATGCTGTAGCGATAGAAGGTCACCAGAGATTTTCATTCAGTAATAATAAATAATAATAAATAACTGTATGCTATGACTTTACTTATAGAATGCTGTAAGACAATGGTTAGGTTTAACCAACAAACTGATACAACAGCCACCCAATTTTGTATTAGCCTAGTTCACTAGTACAGATCCAGTCTACTTAATCTTTTTGGAGAATTAACAGTTCCTTATCCTATTCACTAATCTTCAAATCTTATCCTTCCCAACAAGCATAGAAAATGGGCCAGTTGTCCATGTTTTCAAAGGTTTTTTTTCCTAAATGGAACATTTATCAACAATGGTGATGTCTCTGCATGCATCTCCTTGGTGTCTTACTTGATTGCCACTCCTTTCTATTTTCTATTCTTCTTGAATATTTACAACAACCTTATTTTCCCCCTGAAACTTAAAAAAAAAAAAAAAACACCCAGTATTTAAGGCTGGTTCTGATGTTCTACTTTGTTTTCATACCATGGGTCAACACTTACTATAGTATTTTTTTCCTTCTTAGAGTGAGTTGAACTGACCCCTTGAAATAAGGAAGCCAGTAAGAGCTTAACAAGATGTTAATATATGCCAGATGCAGGGAGGAAGTGTGTAAATGTAGAATTCTATGCGTTTTGTTTTCCATGTGAACAAGAATATTTTTTCATGTCTAACAGAGAAAAGCAATCTCTCTCTCTCTCTCTCTCTCTCTCTCTCTCTCTCTCTCTCTCTCTCTCTCTCTCTCTCTCTCCCTCCCTCCCTCCCTCCCTCCCTCCCTCTCTCTCTCCTTCCCTGCTGTATATTTAAGTGTGAAGGGCAGATTTTCATTTAGGGCAGAAGAATACATCAACCTTCTCTAAGTTGGTTCACTTTTTTTGGCTTATCTACTATGAATTAGAGTCTTATTTTCTCTTTCAAGTGGGAATAAAAAGTGAGAGAAAGCATTGCCGAAGTGCCAAAGAGTCACATTTCTGATTAATGCCTACTTGCCTTGGAGAGTTAAAGCCACATGTGATGTCAAAAGCTTCCCAAACTAATAGTTTAAGATAGACAAGTGATGCATAAAATGATCAGTGATGATTTTAGCTATTATCAGCCATTATGTTTTAAATCTAGCCACAGGCAAGGTAATTTGTAATGCTATGATATTTCCAAAGTCTGATACAAACTGGCTCAGTTTGAAACTTTTGAAACTCTAAACCAAGTTACATGACAGCTTTCACACTTTCCTAATGTGTGGGAACTATTGAGAGGAGACATGTTGGAGATTATGTATTTAAATATATCTTTGACTAATGTGGGAACCTGAGGGTTGATTGGTTATCTGCCTTAAACTGATTAATAGTTAAAAAATTAAATGCATTCACTGGAAGTAACTGCAATTATGCAATTATGTTCAGTGTGATTTATTGTGAAGGAATGAAACCTATAATTACTGAGCCATAAAGTATAACTATTTATATATCTTTAAAGCTGCAGCTCTGAATCATTTCTGAAGTATTAATAGAAGTATAAGATAACACAACTATTTAATAAATAAGATGTATTAAGCACAACAGAAGGAAAGGAGATTGTTACTATTTCTCTTTTCATCCCCCTTTACAGTTGCCTACCAATACTAACAAAAGCAATCGATTATTTCCTAGATGTTATTACCAATCAAATCTTGAAACTGGATAGAAGAGTATAAATTCTGTTTCACCATCTGTGGGTCCAGCTTGTTTCCTTCTTCTTAACCTCCTTGTGTAAAATAATCTGAAGAGAAACTATAGCTCCATAACAATTCTTTTCATAAAGCCCACAGCTGCAAAAAAGCTATTGTTAGCACACTTTAACAACAGGATAGTCCCATTTAGGCCTTACCTAGACAGATAACTAAACTCCAGAGCACAAGCTGGCACTAATTTCTTCTTTTATGATAGCTGATTGTTATTCTGCCTCAATAGTAAACCAGATACTGGTGAGTACATAGCAGTGGTACAGTACAGTACTGGTGAGTGGTTCTGTTTTAATATAGGGAAAAAAAATTAAAAAGTTGAACTGATGGATTTCCTGCCTGGGAATGGGGAATTGTAACCATTGTTCTTTCTAATGTGACCAATTCTGACTGAGGCATAGATTGGCATGTTTAGCACTCTGTCAAAACCTGATTTGTAGAATGGGTAGAATCAATCCGTTTCTTCTGCTTCATTGAAAACCCTACTCATCCACTGATTAAGCAAACCAGACACTGCAGCCTCCTTCTTACTACACAGTTGATACAGTTATCTTTTTCAGTTGCTGTCTCACTCTGTTTTGTTCACTTTCCCACTTATTTATCTTTCAATCTTTCTTTCTTGCCCTTCTCTCATGCTCTCCCAAAATCTCCATTTATTGTTTTATTCCATCATTCTATTACCTACCTGCTCCATCCTTTCTTTCTTCATTGCCTACTTGCTTGCCCACCATTGCATTCATTCCACTGCATTATTTATGTGCTTGCTCTCTTTCTGCTCAATTTCCTTCTCTTTGATTGTTACACATTCTTTGGGTCACTATCACCTTTTTCTCCTAAATTTGTTCTTCTCTTTGTTACATGGTGGCCTAGTGGTGAAAATATTCATCTTCCATTCAGAAGGTTGGGAGAATTCAATCCTAGACAGCAGCAGATGTTTCTCTCCTAGAGCACAAAGAAAAAAAAAATATCTGTTGTGAATTCTGCATGGTGGCCAAGAAGGGCATCCTGCCAGAAAATGCTTAGCTCCATCCAGTTGCCCTGACTCCATCCCACATAGAGACCACAAGGTCATAAAAAAGAGGTTGTCTTTCTCTCGCTCCTATGCTCTTTCACAATCTTTTCATATTTCTTGCTTGTCCTTTCTCTCCATGGGAACTATTGGGAGGTTCTGATGAGTTGTTTCTCCCACTTCAACCAGTGCTCCACCATGCAAGCTGTTTGGCAGTCAGGAAACTCATCTACCCATGTAGATCTCCTTTGCCTGATCCATCCTGCTTAAGCTGAGGACCATCCCAAAGAGTGGTACATAGATATGTATGCTTCTAATCATTTATTCCTTAGATTTTTAAGGCTGTCTGATTCAACAACTGAATTAGTAGTTTGTGGGGATGAGATGTTGTTTTTTCAGCCTGAAGTATGTATAAAATGTCCTATGTGAAAAGCAAATAGAAATGTATTTGAGGCTTTGGAAATGCATTCTTTTCTCTGGGTATTTTGATCCTGCATTTTACCATTTATTTCCTGCATCAAATCCTAACTGATATTTCCTAAAACCCCAATCCTTAAAGACCTGTTTCCATTTACACATTCTCACCTTATTTTAACCCTTGATTCTTAGGTAAAATCTGGGGAAATTAAATCAGCCTGACATCAATTTTACTCAAGGTGTTCAAAGCAAAATATCACACAGCATCAAAGTAACTATATTTTGGATATAGTTTGTAGCTTTGTTACAAAGTAAAATGACTTGTGTTTTTTTTTTATTTTTAAACACAATAAAACTTTAACCAATAAAGCACTGGCCTGGAACATTATTGTAATCTGCAAATCAAAAATCCTTTCACTTATAGTATTTATACTAACATTAAAACTGGGATTCAGGATACACAATGCCTGTTGTTTTTATTATTTCCCTACTAAATGTTACATGTAAAATTGGAAGTGCAGTGCATTGTTTAGATGGTATTATCCACAAATGACATCTAATTTGTATAATTACTAATGAGTCAGATATATTTTCCCATCTGTTCAATGGAAATCTAAAACATTGGTCAGCTCTAGATACTTTTAAGATCCTTCTAAATTTCCTGATCATTTTCATAACAATCTTATAAAGTAGACTATGGGCTTACCCCATGGTTCCACCAGGATCCTCATGGCCTGCTTACCATTAGTATTCTCACAATAGAGCCTGCATTTCAGTGTTAACCTGCTGCTGAACCAGGCAAGATAAATTGGAGTGATTCAGCAGGAACTGATGTTTTCCATTGAAAAATGCAATAGAATCCCCTATGCAAATATTCTGATTAGCATGGAAGAGAAGATTGATAGAGACTGGCAATTTGTAGGACTCCATTTAGAACTTTTTATTCAGCCACTGGACTCTTTGTCTTCCCGGCCATTTCTATGGTGGCTTCCAGAAAGAATAGACCTTCATCTGGCAAACAGTTGTTCCCTTCCTTCTGTTACTCTGAGGATAATAGCTACCATTCCTAGTTCCTACAACAATTCCCAGCCTGACAGAGGACTTCTCCAAAAGGTATTTGTGTTGAGAGAGCAAAAATCATGAGCAAACTTCTCACAGCTCTTTAGGTCCTGTGCATCAATCACTCATATGACAGAGGAAGGAAAGTTCTCTACCCTTCTTCACTCCATTAAATCAGAACTCCAGTCCAAATGATGAAAGAAACCAAAAAGACCCATGTCTTTGCTTTCCCTGCCTTTAAAATTCAGCACTTGCATGAAAAGTGATGCACATTTCTCAACCCACAAGAATTAATTACTGCACAGAAAATAGCATGCCTTATTTTTTATGTAGGCAGCAAATTTACTGGCCACACTGCAAAGCTATAATAAAAGTACTGTTGTTTGTACAATGGTTTAGAAATGTTTTCCTTCCATCATGGTTGGGGAGGTAGGGAGGAGTCCTACTCCTAGACTGCATATGATGCCACTTAATGATTTAAAGGTCGTATGTACTTGGCTTTTCTCCTTTTGACACCATGTTCTCTTTAACTACACAAAGGCTCAAAATCAAGATGGGCAATAGGTACTTCTGATTGTATACTTCACTTTTTAAGATCTTGCAGAAAAGTTCATAAGCAGTAAGTACATAAGTATTTGTCTGAATCAGAATGTGATTCAGAATCATAACGTGATCTGACCCTGTCCAGAAGTTTCAGAACAGCATCACAAGTATCTCTCATGATTATCCAGCCTGGATGTCAGTTTGGAGATCCACCACATTGGAAGATATCACATTATAATATCTTGTATACTGTGAGATATTACATTGAACTAGTAGGAAGGAAAGGCTGAGCCTTCCAAATTCACTTTTCTATTACAAATTTGTGTTCAGTATTGCAATTTGCTGTGGCATATTGATGCAATGAAACAAACAAAATATTTAAAAGTTATGATATTCATATAGCTACTTACAAAGCACATTTAAATAATATTAAAGTAACCAAAATATATATGATGACCTGGGGTGTGGCACAAAGGCAACATAGTCAGATAATCAATAAGAGTCCCTTTATTATCTCCAACTTTTCCCCAATGTCCAGGTTATCTTCTGATTGGAGAAAAACTCTCTCAGAAACAGCCTTTGACTGCAGAAAATTAAGTCCAAAACAGGGTAAACACAAACTATAACTTAAAGTCCAAAAAGCCAAACTGAAGTAATTAGTTTGTCAGGGCAGGAGCAAGAATTTCAGACTTGAAAGCACGGCAAAACTCACACCTGGGAAGACACCAGGAACACAGATAAGCCACGACATTACAAGATAAAGTCACATTTGCTCCCAACACTCTGCCGCACACAGCTTGCCTTTTTTATAAACTGTTCCCAGCTGTGAACAGTTGTGGCTAATGAAGGGAATCAGGGCCCTTTTCTCCCCTGTAAGCCACGCAACCCACATTGTTCTCTTCTCTGTTCCTCCCTGCATGTGCCCTAAGATGAAGAGGGTGTGGGCCTGGGTCTTCCTCTGAATTCCTTCTCCCTTGTTCTACCTCTCCCCTGCTCTGCCCAGCTGGACTTTGCCCTTCCCCAGTTTCCTCCACAGCCAACAAAGCACCACTCCCACTCCCTGTCAGCTGTTCAGCTTCCTCCTCCAATTCAGATTCCGAAAGGGGCATGACAATATCTTTACAATCCTAAAAACTTGTCACAACTTTTGAGCATCCCTAATGTTTAAAAATTGAAAGTTGAACAATTCTGCAACCAATCCCAACAAAAGTTTCTGATTAGTGTTGGCCAAAAAGCACATCATGGTTGGGGTAACTGTTTTAATTCCATGTCCTGTTTTGCACTGGAAGAAAGTGAGACCAGAGCTAGGTTGGTCTATAGGTTAAGACAACTAGACTACAAACTTGGAGACTGTGAATTTTAGTCGCAAGTTAGGCATGAAAACAGACTGGGTAACTAGGGTCAGTCACTCATTTTCAACCCAGCTACATCACAGGGATGTTGTGGGGAAAATAAAGAAGTATTTATGTATTTTTCCTGCCTTGAGTTATTTATGAAAATAATAAAGGCAGTATACAGCTTTTGTTCCTAGCACATTAACGACTCCCACATTGCAATTCTTCAAAACTCCACTTTGTCAGTGCAGGTACTGTTTATTTAGAAATAAATAGTATTGATTTGTTATACAGCAATTTCATACATTTCTATGATGCACTTTAATCTTTCACCCAGTAGAACATTTTTTTCTGAGTCAACATTTGGTTCAGAACTAACATTTTAAAGATACATAAGATTTTTGATATGTCTGCAAATGCATTTTTTTAAAAAAGTTTTAAATAGTTTTGTCTTAAGTTATTTTGCAAAGCCTATTAAATAGCTAATTTTTTTCCATACTAATCAAAAGTATAATGTTGAGGCTAGTACTGAATTTTACACAGTGACATTTTCACAGCCATCATTAGGTTACTGGCACAAAAAAATAGAACAATTATAAGAATAATGATGCTTTCCTTTACCTTGTGGTGTCATGGCATAAGAATAAATGAAAAGATAGGTAAGTGAGCCTGCCACTTTTCTCAATTATCCAATGAAATATTAACTAGCAAGGAAAAGTCTTTCTTTCTTTCTTTCTTTCTTTCTTTCTTTCTTTCTTTCTTTCTTTCTTTCTTTCTTTCTTTCTTTCTTTCTTTCTTTCTTTCTTTCTTTCTTTCCTTCCTTCCTTCCTTCCTTCCTTCCTTCCTTCCTTCCTTCCTTCCTTCCTTCCTTCCTTCCATTTATAGCACATTGTTCTGTAGACATTAACAGTGAAATACATATGCATTGCTTGCTTGTGATCTTTGTTTAAAGAGGATAAGTCGGAAAAAAATTTCTGAATTGTCAGCAGTTTCTAATTCTGCTTTAGAAAATCTCCTACAGACAATTATGTCCTTTTCTTCCACCATACACTTCTTTGGGGAAAGGATTAAGAAAAGACTGTTCTTTTTGCATTAGCCTTTCATTTTGATTTAAGGCTGATTGTATGGCCAATGAGAAAATGAACCACTAACTATGTAAGCATGTAGAGCATTATCCTCTACTTGCCTCCAGATCATTAGGAAGGCAAACTCTGTCAGTATTTTTATGCGATGTAACAGTGATGTTTTCCAACTTCTATTGATTACTAGCTGACTTGTTGCACTTTCATTATAAATGAAAATCTGCATGCCAATTAGATGGGGTAGAGAGAACAGTCTCAAATTTTGATAAAAATGTTCCTTAGGGTAAAAAATGGTTTCCAAAGGCTCTTCTGCACTACAGTCTTAAGACAGAAATGAAGCCAGCTGATATTTTCCAATATCATCGATCCCTTTCCTCCACTTTGGTTACATTGATAATCTGTCCAAACTGTGCTTACTACTGTCCTCAATTGATGAAGCTCTCTGTTTCTGCCTCCACTATAGGGAAAGAACTGGACTGGATCCTAAGATGATCCTTTTAAAAAAGATGACAGATGCAGAATTCTGGCAGCTCCAATAAATAAAGGTGCTAAGGTTGTTTCAAGTATATTTCAGTCAATGTCTAGATTGGCCTATATTGTTTTCTAAAAAGTTTAAGATGATTTATATAATATTCTCTTGACCTAAGTATTTCTGTATTCTGAAATCTTTCCATGTATATTCTTTTATATAAAGGTGTTCATTCAAAATCTATACTGCAAAACTGATAGCTGTGTTCCAATCTCCATATTATTTATTTATATATCAAATTTCTTAACTGCCTATCTCCTTCATAGTAGGGCTCTGGGTGATGTACAATTTAATCACTATAATAAAACATTAAAAACTGAAGAGTTTAGAATTAAAACATTTGTTAAAAATGTAAAACAATATTATAAAAAAAAATGGAGAATTTCAAGATGGGAACACGAGGACTTATCAATACAGGTATGAGGGTGGGGAGGGTTCTCATTGAGCCAACCAGCCTCATGGCTATGTGACCCTATGACCCCCATACAAAGTAGGTTTTGATCCTTTTGTGAAAGGCTAAAACTTTGGGGTCTTTTCTCAGCTTTGAAGGCAAGATGTTTCACAAAGCAGAGCCAGCAGTAGAAAAGGCCCCCTTTTTTTAATTGATGGGGCCTATAACATGCCTTTCTTGACCAAACAAGTGGGACGGGTTGATTGGATGGGATAAAGCTACTTTGGAGTGGTGGTTAAGGCAGCAGGCTAGAAACCGGAAGATTGATTTCTAGTCCCACCTGAGACACAAGTTGGACCTATCAAAGTTGACATCTTTCTACTTCAGCCCTGTTTTGCTCTGATGCCAGCCTGTAATAAATCATGAGGGAAGGGGAGCCATTGAGGGTGGGAGAGAGGAAACAGGAAAACATCCTATATGCCACCTAGAGAATCAGAAGAGTGGACTGAGGCTACCTGACCTGAATGTAGCCGCCCATCAAAGAGGCACCAAACCTCAGAATTTTTGCCAGAAACCTCGGAACTGTTACCAGAACACTTTAAATTTTATTGAACATTAGGGAACTGACCGCGAGTAGAGCCGAGGCAAAGGGCAAACTAACTTAGGGATACTTTGTGTAGGAATTCTCAAATCTAGTTTCACTACACTGTAACTGCTTAATCCTCTACGGATAGTGTTATGAACTAATAAAGGCGTTGAATAAAGTTTTAACAACTTTAAGTAAAAAGCAGGGTTCTAATCCTACACTTCTGATTGGCTGATAATAGTGACATCGGATTGGTCCTTTCTGGGACATCTGATTGGCTGTTAACGGGCCAACTCTCATTGGTTCAAGGGTTTAACACTTCCATGTTTTCATTGGGTAATAGGACAGCAGCCAACCCTATAAAAGGGCTGCTGCTGTCCTAGGTGATTGCTCTGTTCAGTATGCTTAATAAAGAATTGAAGTTCACTGTTCAGTGCCTCATCTCCGCTCCTTGCACCCATGCGCAGAACTTAACAGATAGAGTTGAGGTTTTTTTTATTATTAGATGATTGAGCTGGGATGGGCCTGAGAGGCAAGCAATAGCAAACAATTTCCCAAAAAATCTTACTGAAAAATTGCAAGAACTTGGCCAGGTAGTCACTAGGATTTAACAACTGACTCAAAGGTATATACACATGCATACACACAGAAAATATTTTCCTTAAAAAAATTATCTCAATTTTTTCCTCCAACCAACATACTTTTGTTCAAAAAATTAGATAATAATGTAACTGAATGGAATTACCCTGATCACTGAGACAAAAATACTTTCAAAAGATACATCTGCCTGTACTTGACTAAGAGTCAGTCCAATCATTAGAGAAAATGAGAAGGTTTCACATTGCTGATTTTGGGTGTTTTTAAAAGATGGAAAATTGCTAGTTATATATCATTATTGGATTTTTGTTTTCAAGAAAAGGACATTATAGATTTTTAAGTGCCGAAGTCATTAGGCTTGCCTGGAGTATGCTGCATCTTGACCTAAGAAAGTGCAGATCATCCTCTATATAAACTATCTTGTACCATATTTGCATTATGTATGTATGTATGTATGTATGTGTATGTATGTATGTAAATTTCTCTCTCTCTCTCTCTCTCTCTCTCTCTCTCTCTCTCTCTCTATATATATATATATATATATATATATATATATATATATATATATAAACGTAAGAAAATATATATATATATATATATATATATATATATATATATATATATATATATATATATATATATAAAAACGTAAGAATATATATATATATATATATATATATATATATATATATATATATATATATATATATATATATATATATCTGGCATTCAGCTTTGTTCGGGTATTTTCCCACGTCATAATAGCGGTGCTTTTAAAGTTGTAGCAACATTTCAGCAGAATCTCATCTGCCATCATCAGGCTTCTGTATAGTGTTTGTCTGTGAGTCAGACTTTTACAGACTTTTACTCACAGACAAACACTATACAGAAGCCTGATGATGGCAGATGAGATTCTGCTGAAACGTTGCTACAACTTTAAAAGCACCACTATTATGACGTGGGAAAATACCCGAACAAAGCTGAATGCCAGACATGTCAGTACCCGCGAAAACTTAAGAAAACAAATATATATATATATATATATATATATATATATATATATATATATACATACATATATACATATACATATACATATACATATACATATGCACATGCACATGCACATATACATATACATATACATATACATATATACATACATACATACATACATACATACATACATATATATATATATATATATATATATATATATATATATATATATATATATATATCTTTGGTTATTCGGGTTTTCTCCTGCGTAAGATTGGAAGTATCTAGGCAACGTTTCGATGAAATCTCATTCATCATCTTCAGGCTTGGTCTTCAGCTCTGTGCTTCTCAGTGTGATGTGAGCTTGCAGCTGCTTCTTCCTTTTAACTGCTAGTGGGGGTGTGACTTGATTGGTTGGGGGCTTGGCTGTGTTCTGATTGGGTGGGGGTGTGTTCTCACTGGTTGGGGGTTTGGCTGTGTTCTGATTGGTTGGGGGGTTGGCTGTGTTCTGATTGGCTGGAGGCGTGTTCTGTACAGGTGGGGGCTTGGTTGTGCTCAGGTTAGTCTTAGTTGCTGGGGGATTTGAGCTGGTGAGCTGTGATCTTGCTGTTTGGCTTCGAGTTCGTGGTCGTGCTGCATCTTCATGGTGGGGGTCAGTTCGCTTCATGTATGGCTCAGAGGGGTTTGAAGTGGGTAGTGAGGCAGCTGCAGTGCGGCTTCTGGTCCGTGGTCGTGTCTCATCTTCTGTGTGGGTGTGAGTCTGCTTTCTACATGGAAGTGTGGTGGTGGCATCTTGTGTGGCTCTCAGGGGTGTGGGTCTGGTGTCATTCTTCATGTTAGGTACTCGTCTGTTCATGAGGGCGGGTTTCCAAATGGCTGGTAGGCGGAGGTATCATCTCATTTATTCATGCTGTATGGGCGTTTTTCTATCTCTATGGCTTCTCTGATTATTCTGCTGCTGAAGTGTTCGGTTTTGGTGATAGTTCTGGTATTTTTAAAGTCAATCTCATGTCCTGTGGCTTTGAGGTGTTGGACCAGGGAAGAGGTCAGTTCTTCCTTTTTGATTGAGTTCTTATATTCTTCAATGCGTGCACTTATTCTTCTGTTAGTTTGTCCAATGTATGTGGTGGGGCAGGCAGTGCAAGGGATTTCGTATACTCCTTGATTTTCTAACTCGATTTTGTCCTTAGGGTTACGCGGGAGAAAACCCGAATAACCAAAGATCCACATACAAATACCCGCGAGAAGGGTTTTCTCCTGCGTAAAATTGGAAGTGTCTAGGCGACATTTCAATGAAGTCTCATTCATCATCTTCAGGCCTGTGTCTTCGGCTTTGTGTTTCTCAGAGTAATGTGAGCTTGCAGCTGCTTCTTCCTTTTAACTGCTAGTAGGGGGGTGACTTGATTGGGTGGGGGCCTGGCTGTGTTCTGATTGGGTGGGGGTGTGTTCTGATTGGTTGGGGGTTTGGCTGTGTTCTGATTGGTTGGGGGGCTGGCTGTGCTCTGATTGGCTGGGGGTGTGTTCTGTTCAGGTGGGGGCTTGGTTGTGCTCAGGTTAGTCTTCGTTGCTGGGGGATTTGAGCTGGTGAGCTGTGATCCTGCTGTTTGGCTTCACGTTCGTAGCTGTGCCGCATCTTTATGGTGGGCGTAGTTTGCTTCATGTATGGGTCAGAGGGGTTTGAAGCAGGTAGTGATGCATCTGTGGTACGGCTTCTGGTCTGTGGTCGTGTCTCATCTTCTGTGTGGGTGTGAGTCTGCTTTCTATGTGGAAGTGTGGTGGTAGCATCTTGTGTGGCCCTCGTGGGTGTGGGTCTGGTGTCATTCTTCATGTTAGGTACTCATTTGTTCATGAGGCGGGTTTCCAAATGGCTGGTAGGTGGGAGGTATCATCACATCTATTCATGCCGTGTGGGCATTTTTCTATCTCTATGGCTTCTCTGATTATTCTGCTGTTGAAGTGTTCAGTTTGGCAATAGTTCTGGTATTTTTAAAGTCATGTCCTTTTAAAGTCATGTCCTGTGGCTTTGAGGTGTTGGACCAGGGAAGAGGTCGGTTCTTCTTTTTTATTTGAGTTCTTGTGTTCTTCAATGCGTGCACTTAATCTTCTGTTCAGGTGATCATCAGGTGATGATGGCAGATGAGATTCTGCCGAAACATTGCTACAACTTTAAAAGCACAACTACAATGACGTGGAAAAGTACCCGAACAAAGCTGAATACCACACACACACACACACACACACACGCACACATACACATATACAAATATATACATATACATACACACACACACTCAAAATTTAAAAAGAGTAAACACAGTTGATTGATAATAAATGGTTTCAGCTAACCACTAACCATGAGTGAAAGAAAAGTTTTTGTGTTATCATTCATATTCTCTGAAAAATGGCCAAGAAATCATAAATTCTGCCAGGGTATGTAAACTTATGAGCACAACCAGTGGTGGGATTCTACTGCTTCTATCTGATTCTATAGAACCCCTTGTTAACTTTCTAAGTAGTTCGGAGAACGGTAGTTTATTTTTTTCCACCCTTATTACATTCTTGGTAGACAGCCTAGACTTGCTGCCTCCAGAGCTTGTGAGGCTTGGCTTTCTTAAAGGGGAAGGGTTGTTTTAAGATTTTTACATGCTGTTGGGAGGAAATACTTCCCTGGACAATCAGCACTTTGAAGAAATAATTGAATAATGAAGCAAAACTTTTCATGACAGGGAACCAAGATGAGTGACATTCAGCAAGTCTTCTTGGCTAGTTAGAAAGATTAACATTCAAATGTGAGTTTACATACTCTTTCTGAGTTTTGGTCTAAAACTGGTCTTTGGTGAAGGTTAATTCTGTGCTTGGTGAAGTTTAATCCTGTGTTTATTGATGGGATAATTTTCCCTATTCAGCTTCAACAAGCAACAGTTACTGTTGTGATTTAATTATTTGTATTGTGTTTCAATTTTTTTCTTGCCTTTCTTTTTCTATTTGGGGAGGGGGGTCTTCCTTCACTGCTTTAATACTTTCTGGCACTGTCCTTTTGGGGTATACTTCAAAGAGGCAGGATGCAAGCTTGGCACTGATTTTTTTTTACTGCCTTTCTGGGGGGCAAGTGATCTTTCCTTAAATCTGGGAAATTTCCTTAGGATATCTTGTGAGGTGAGTGAGACCAGCTGGTATTTTTAAGTGTTCAAATGGATCTAAGGATTGCTTTTCCTGGGTCTGCTTTTTCTGGAGAGCTTAAATGATCTCTCTGCTAAAGGGTTTCACTTTATGAACAAGAGTTGGCTGCTTGATAGTTATCACTGCATTTTAAATATTTTCATTCCTCAAGGTGCTTGATTTGTAACTCCAGCTTGCAGGTATTTTTAATCTAATGATTGGTATTTAGGGCAGCTTTTTGCAAGCAAAGAAGCTTTTTGTATTTTTGTACAGGTAATCCTTGATTTACAACAGTTCATTTAGTGACCATTCAAAGTTACAACAGCACTGAAAAAAGTGATGTGATCATTTTTCATATGACCATTGCAGCATTTTTTCACTCATAACCGTTGCAGCATTGCCACTGTCATGAGAGGTCAGTCAAGGAGATGCACGTCTTGACATGAGTGATATCAAGTTGGCCATGCCCAGCCCTCTGCAGCCCTCTTCGTAGATCCTCGTAGCTGCCCAGGCCTTGCCCTGCTCTCTCCAGGGCTCCCCAGGCCTTAGAAACTTGCTAAGCAACTGGCCATTAAGCAAGGACTTGGTCATTAAGCAAGCACTACTTGCATTTGATTTGCCAGTCACCTGGCCATCTCTCCAGGGCTCCCCAGGCCTTGGAAACTGGCAAAAACACTTGCTAAGCAACTGGCCATTAAGTGGGACCTGGTCATTAAGTGAGGACCACTTACATTTGGTTTGCCAGTCACCTGGCCACCTGCCTGGGCCTCTCGAGGGCTCCTCAGGTCTTCAAAACTGGCAAAAAACACTTGCTAAGCAACTGGCCATTAAGCGAAGACCTGATCATTAAGCGATGACCACTTGCATTTGATTTTTCAATCACATGGCCACCTGCCCATGACCACCCCAGTCACATGACCATCTAGCCACTCCCAGTCAGCAAGCCACTCCCACCCCAGTCACATGACCACCAAGCCACACCCACAAATTAGGCCATACCCACAGAACCAGTTGTTAAGAAATTTGAATCCCACCTCTGAGCACAACTGTATGTATACATATATACACAGAGAAAGACACACGCACACACATTTGATCACTCTAATAACAACAGAAATGAACTAAATTATTGTGTTAATAAACTATAAACTTGTGAACGAATCAGTGTTTCACAAAATTCTGTACCAAGAAGACTTAATATGATACATAAACAAAATGAAGAATGGTTTGCTATCTGCTTACAAGTTAACCGCAACATCTTTGATCTTTTTTATTGACCTGGCCTTGACTAGAAGCATCCATTAAGAGGCTCTTGAAAGTAATCTTTAAGAAGAGGAACATAATATATTTTCCTTCTTGCTGTTACACTCAAAAGACCAGTAAACTGCAGGGATTACATATCAATAAATTTGTGAAATATAAATTGGCTCTTCAGGTCCAAGAAATGGCCAAATAGAAATGCTTATTTAACCCAAACCCAAACCCAAACAAAAGGCTGCTCTCAAGGAAGTTACTAAGCAAAGTCAGCATATAATATGAAAAACATAATTTGCCCTCGGCTACTTACAGCATGAGAAAACAGTTTACAAAAGCATGTGAATATTTTAAACAGGGAAGGATTTATCTCAGGAAGATAGATATACTTTTTTTTTTCACCTTGATGACTTCTTGATGACAAATGTTAAGAGAGTTTTATTTTCCACCCCTGTAAGTGGGGGTGGGGTGGGGTGGGGTGTTTGCTTTTGTTTTAGTATTGTTAAATTAAGATGCATGGCTTTTTAGACTGTATTTCAGCTATAAATGATATTATAAAGTGTATATTTTAAAAAGACAAATAATGCAAACAATTTTTTAAAATAACCACTGCAAATAATAGATTAGGAATGTTTAAGTCATGTAAAAAACATCATTTAAAAATATTTTTGTTCTGATTAACTATAATGTTGTAGCTTGAACCCAACAGGTAATAATGAATATAACACTAAATGTCATTTTAATAGTATATTAATTTTGCTTTCAAGAGTAGTCCACTCATACAAATCAGAACTTTAATAGGAATATTAATCATTTGAATGATTTTGATGACATATTAGCTTAAATCATTGTGGACTTTTTAAGAACCACATGGAATTGCCTGTTTGGAAATAGCTACTTCACAGGCATTTTGCCCAACATGTGAAATTTAACAGATTAATAAACTACATGGCTGTAGAAAGCAAGTCTCATGCTGGATATAGGATATTAGAATGCAGCATTGTTTAATTGTTTTAAAGAATTATCAAATTCTTGTATTCATAATCACTACAGAGAAAAGTTGAGATTTAAAACTTTATCAGTGGAAGAAAGAAAAATGTTTTTTTTCCCCATGATTAGATGTTTATCTGTGACATAATCTAAGTGATGCTGAATCAGAATGTCCCAGTCCTTTTCCTGGCAAATTTCTCATCTTTAACCATGATATAGGGGTGCTAGATGCATGATCCTTTCCATTGGAATAGCAAAACCAACTGAGTTTTGCTGATGCAAATGAATGCAAATATTACTTGTTTCATTTTTTTTCTTTTAAGAATATATGTCTCATAAATTCTTTCTTAAACAAAATGCAAAAAACTTGAGAGTTCAAAAATGCAGATGTAAGAAAAAGTTAAAGTGGCAGATTAATCCTTCCTTAGAGTCCCTGAACCTACTTCATTTTCAGTTCTCCCTCTCTACATGTGTAGGGATGAGACCTGATGAAATACAGATTTTACATTTTAAAAAACTTTGGGGCTCCTGCTGCTTAATTCCCTTGCAAACAAATAATGCTCTTTTAGTATCATATAATTATCTCTAAAGTAACTATTTCCAATGGCTCAAACAAGAGGGTTAGGATCTAAAGGCTGGATTATGCAGTAGGTATCAAAATTGTATGAAGGCCAGACATGGATTTCATGTAAACTTGCCAAACATATAATAGAGAAGTACAAGGATCAGAAAGGGATGATTAAAAATGTTTCATTGAAGAGCAGGACTTGATTGAAGAAGACTCATGTTTTGCTTTAAAATGTTAGCAATCACAGCCACAGACTTTAGTTTTTCCTTTCAAGTCTCCAATCAAAAAAGCTATGAATTCAGGACATTTATATAGTATTTTTGTGTTTGAAAGCTGGTGTTGTATATTCGCTGTGAGTACATCGTCTGAGAATTAGTAACTTAAAGCAGGGGTCTTCAACCCCCAAACCACAGCTCACTATTGTTTGAAACTGGGCTGTGGAAGAAATAGGCAATCATGCATGTGTAAAGCTCCAGTTCCACAAGCGGAGGGCTTTTGTGTTCATGCACAAAACTCCATTCATGCAAATGGAGCTTCGCATGCAAGCACCCTCCACTTGCATGTATGAGGCTTTGTGTGTGAATGCAAAAGTGCCTGCTGCTAGTACAAGTAGAGCTTTGTGTGTGACACAAGCACCCTCTGCTCATGCATGAAGCTCCATGTGGAGAACACATGCACATGCCACTTGCACACATGGAGCTGTGTGCATACATGCACCTGCCACTCACATACTTCTCCCCTATGCTGGACCTGGCTGCCAAGCTGCAATAGTTGGGGATGGCTGCCTTAAAAAATTGTTTTCTTCCTACACATTTTCTGTTGGCTGATAATTCAGTCTTAATTTACCTATTGGGCTTACTGATGCAATTTACATGCAATTTTTTGAAGTTTTAAAGAGATAAATTCTTAATAAGGAAACATGTTTTCAACTAGCACTAGTATTTGTGTTATTTTTTTTTCTTGTGAAATCTGGTGAAAGAAAATGTGCTTTAATGGGTGAATTAATTTCAAAGGAGAAGAGGATTTCAAGAAATTCATAAAATCATTGAGATGGAAGGGACCTGAACAATAATTTAATCCAACCTCCTTTTCAGAACAAAGCTCTGCTAAACCATTTCAGAAAGAAGTGTATCTAGCCGTTGAATGAAATTTGAAGGAGAAATATCACTTCATAAGGCTGCCTATTCCACTAACTGAGCATTCTTACTCAGGAAATCCCTCCAAATATTAACCCAAATCTACTTTCCTGTAGTTTCAGTCCAGTGGTTCTGGTCCTGATCTCTGGAGCAATGGAGAACAAGTCTAATCCCTCATCTATAAAATGTAAAGACTATTATAATGTTTTGCCTCAATTCTTTTTTCTGCAAATTAAATATAATCAGTTCCTTTATCAATTCCTCACAGAACTGGTTTCTGGTATTTTTCCAATCCTCCTTCATAACCCTTGTGTTCTTATTTCAACTTGTTGTAGTCCTTTAAGTACGGTGCCCAGGCTATTATTCTTATGAATGAAATTCTTGTATTTACATAATTAGGATATGGTTAGAGAAGCTGCATCAATCTCTTGCCTTTCACTGTACCATAAACTCTAGTCTGCAGTGTTTCTGCCCTGTGGAGAATAATTCTGTCCTTGAAAATTCATTGCAGAATAACTTCTTCCCCATAGAAATTAGCTAGCAGAAAAAATCACTCACCCAATTTCTTGGCCCATAAATGAGGTCCACAATATCAAACAAACTTTTGAGCTTAGTTCCAACCAGTAATTTTAAACTCTGCCAACATATTCCAGATGTGTTGGAATAGAATTTGAAGAATTGCTTGTCTCAAGAGCCATGATGGTTTCAGTATAACACATCTACAGAACACTGATTTGGAAAGCTTTACTGCATATTTCATGTTCTGTTATAGAATGAATGTTGTCTTTTAATTTTTTATTAGACTGATTTTGTTTCTGTGAAACTTTATTTAATTTACTTATTACATTCTTTTTTGTGGATTCATATATGGATCACTACTATCATCCAATTTATCTCAGCAACAAACATTGGAAATGATTTACAACCATTTATTCCTTAATAAAAAGAAAATATTTTTTTTAAAAAAGTCCCTAAACTTGTATTTAAATTTTCTTTTGCTAAAGGTTGTTGAAAATTCATATGGCACTGTAAAACCTATTGATCCAAAGGTCATAATAGCCAAAAAGCAAAGTATGTGAACCCAGTGTCCTTTTTAAGGTGCCAGCTGTGGCTCCATTTTCCAGAGCTCTAACCCCATTTAAAAGGAGCAGCTGCTTGAAGCACCTGTGGTGATTGCTAGTCTTTTCTTGTCCTGAGAGGAATTACAAAGAGCTGGTCTAATTGCAAGTACTTTGTTCTACCACAGTTTCTGTTCTGTATTGTACATTTGCATTCTTGTAAATACCACGCCCTGATTGGCCAGGGCGCGCGGCAATCGGATTGGCTGAGCGAGCCGCACTGATTGGCCTGCTGCGAATCCCCCGCAATTGGTGGACACCGATCGCGGGAGATTCGAAGTGGTGTCATTGGCCGCGGCCAGCGCGGCCAACTCCATATAAGCCGCCACCAATCCTTCAGGAACCGAGTCGATCTCAGGACTAATAAAGAGCTGAAAACTAGTCACTGACTCCCGAGCCTTTTTTCGAGCACCTACACAACACTGGTGACGAAGGTGGGATTGGGGAACTGATACCCACCAAACACGTGGCACCGAGACGAATGAAACCAACAAGATGGCCAGCATCGTGCCACCCACACCCTTTAACCAGGCTACTGAGGACTGGGAATCGTACATTGATCAGTTTCTGATGTTCCTGGAGAGTAGCAACCTCAAGGACACAAATGGGCAGAAAAAAAGTGCCATATTCCTGACACACTGCGGGCCCACAGTGTTTAAGATAGCAAAGGCCCTCGTGAAACTGGAAGATGTAAAGGTGATGGACTGGGCCGACCTCGAGCCTCTGTTGCAAAGCCACTATGCTCCCGCTGTGCCTACCCTCATCAGACGGCACGACTTCTACCGGTGCGACCAGAGAGAGGGTGAGAGCATCAGTGATTTCGTGGCTGACCTGCGAAATCTGGGAGGCATGTGCAGCTTCACGGACATGGATGAGGCGTTATGAGATCGCGCCATCCTCGGGCTCAGGGACCCTGTCCTACAAAGCCGACTGATGGCGAGAGGCGACATCTCCCTCACGGATGCCCTCGCCGAAGCTACCGCAGCCGAGGCAACCCAGAATTCAGCAGCCCGAATGCGGAGACCAGACGCCGGGAACCAAACCACAACCTCCGAGTTGAACCCAGCAGCTGAGACACAGCCAGAAGCAAGCCGACGAGCAACCACCACTACCCACCATGGCAACCTCGACTCCCACTCCGACACCACAGATGAGGAGGAGGACATTCACTGACTCCAGACAGAATGGGACCGACGCGAGTGGCAGAATTGTAAGTCGGGTGTGGGGGTGACCATCCTCGATCGGAGTGCCGATTTTTTGACATGATCTGCTGACAATGCGACAAGAGAGGCACATCGCCCGAGTCTGCCGACTCAAAAGAGCCTACAGCCCCCGATGACGAGACAGCAGCGGCCGGAGACGAGATGGCACCCCCCAGAACGAGGGACTGCAAAACTGAGGGTCGTTGGAACCGGGACGGATGGGGCCGATGAAATGGCGAGAACCGACAAAGAGAGGAGACCCACCAGACAGTCATCATCAGCCATTCATCTAGCTGGGACACCCGCAAGGTGCATGTGGAAGTGGGCATCGAGGGCAAGCCATGCAAGATGGAGGTGGACTCTGGATCCTACCTCTCCATGGTTGCATGGTGGGAAATCAAGCGCCTGGTGCCCACCATCCACAAAAGGGGGCTGGAAAGCCAGAAGCTAATCCTAAAGGACTACCAAGGGAACCGCATCCCCATAGTCAGAACAGGACACTTCAAAATCACATTCAAGGGGCGCACAGCAAGGCTTCTCCTGACAATTGTGGACAGAGACCGCCCCAGCCTTTTGGGACTACAGTGGTTCACGCTGCTCGGAATCAAAGTAACAGGCATCGACCACGTCGCAGAGGTAGACTGGGAGGAGCAACTCGCAAGGGACTTCCAGGAAGTGTTCGACAGCACCCTAGGCATGCACTGAGGGCCCCCTATTTCCTTCAGTCTAGACCCCAGCATTCCCCCGATACGCCTAAAACCGTGGCGAGTACCTTTCGCACTCAGACCCAAGATCGATGAGCAGATAGACAAGCTCATCAAACAGGGAGTCCTAGAGCCAACCGATCACGCCCAGTGGGAGACCCCCATAGTCACCCCAGTCAAACCCGATGGGTCGGTGAGAATCTGTGGGGACTATAAGGCCACCCTAAACCGCGCCTTACAACAAAGCGCTTATCCTGTCCCAGTAGTACAGCACCTTCTGCACTCACTGGGGAGAGGCAAGGTTTTTGCAAAGCTCGATCTGGTGCAAGCCTACCAACAATTACCAGTCGACATGGAAACCACCGAGGCGCAGACCATAGTAACCCACCGGGGAGGCTTTTTGCTGCAAGAGACTCCAGTTAAGAGTCAGTGTGGCACCAGGAATTTTCCAGAGCCTCATGGAGAGACTCCTACAAGGGATCAAGGGGATGGTGCCCTACTTTGACGATGTGCTGGTGTCAGCAGCCAACCAAAAACAACTGGAAGGTCACTTGAGGGAGGTACTACAAAAATTCAAAGACGTGGGGCTAAAAGTCAAAAAAGAAAAATGCCAGCTGCATACCGAGAGGGTTGAGTTCATAGGGTACCTTCTAGACCAGCATGGAATTCACCCAACAGAAAAAAAAAATCAGAGCCATCAAGGAGGCCCCCAGGCTGAGGAATAAAACAGAACTGTAGGCATTTCTGGGGCTGATTAACTTCTATAATGTTTTCCTACCCCAAAAGGCAACCACGGCGGAACTGTTGCATAGGCTGTTGGACAAAACAGCCACCTGGACTTGGGGGAGATGAGAAGAAGCCGCATTCAACCGAACCAAGGACCTGCTCAGATTGGATGCCGTCCTCATCCAATAAAACGAGACCCTCATGCTAACAGTAACATGCGACACATCACCGTTCGGCATTGGGGCGATCCTCAGCCACACACTCCTGAATGGAAATGAAGCGCCCGTCGCCTTTTACTCAAGAACCCTATCAAAGCCACAAAGAAACTATAGCCAACTAGACAAGGAAGCCCTGGCTATCATCGCCGCCGTAAAAATTTCCACGAGTACCTCTACGGTAGGACATTCACCATCATCATTGATCACAAACTGCTGTTGGGCATCCTGGCAGGAAACAAGGCCACCCCGAACATTCTATCCCTGAGAATGACAAGGTGGTCTGAATTCCTCGCTGCCTACAGTTACCGGCTGACCCATCAACCCGGTAAGACAATCACACATGCAGACGCCTTGAGCCGCACCCCACTGCCCGACCTGGACGCCGACCTGGCACCCACAGCATCCACCCTGAGCATAGAGACCTTAACCGACCTCCCCCTAACCACATCAGACATTGCCCACGAAACCAATAAAGACAAACGTCTGGCGTGGGTGTTACAATGGGTGGAGAAAGGGTGGCCGGAAAAAGATGACGACGAGACATTCAGGATGTTTCAGAACAGACAAACAGAACTTTTCACGCAAAAGGGTTGTATACTATGGGGGGACAGGGTTGTTATTCCGGAGAAATTACAAAAAAGGGTCCTGGACTTGTTACACGAGGGGCACTCGGGCATCGTTAGGTCAAAAGCCCTGGCCAGAAACTATGCCTGGTGACCAGGGATGGACAAACAAATTGAAGCCTGGGTGGCAAGCTGCAAGCAATGCCAAGAATCCAGGCCAAGCCCATCCACCGCCCCAATCCTGGAATGGGAAACCCCCAGAGGACCATGGTCCATGATACACATAGATTTCGCTGGGCCCACAAAAGGACACACATTCCTCATAACGGTAGACGCTTACTCCAATTGGCTGGAGGTAAGCGACATGAGAACTATCACTACTGAGGCCGTCATCAAAGAACTCAACAAGCTATTCTCAACCCACGGTCTCCCAGATGTAATTGTGTCAGATAATGGTCCACAGTTCACTGCACTGGAATTTGAAAAATTCCTAGCGGAACGGGGCATACGACATGCTCTGACAGTGCTGGTACATCCAGCGGCAAATGGTAGGGCAGAATGAATGGTCAAATTTACCAAAAAAACAATCCAGAAAATCGAAACCGGGGACATGCAAGAGAAAATAAATAAACTACTTTTTATCCAACACATAACACCAAACACAATGACCAACAAGAGCCCCGCAGAGCTACTAATGGGGAAGAAACTAAGATCCCCCCTAGATAGGTTGCACCCCACATACAACCCCGAAAAACCCACCAAGTCATCGAGCAGGCACTGAACGTTCGCACCAGGAGACGCAGTATACGTGAAAAACCTCAAAGGAGACCCCCTCTGGATACTGGCAGTGATAACCCAGGTGACAGGTCCCTGCTTGTACCGGCTACAAACAGTCGATGGACAAGCATGGAAACAACACATCGATCAATTAAGATCAAGAGCAGCCATGGGGAACACAACCAACATGCAAGCAGACAGAAACATAACCCCAGAAAGGGAGAAAGACCACTCAAGCACCAGGAGAGGGAAAGCCCAGAAACCAACCCCAACAAGAAAGAAACCAAGAATACTCACCAACCGAAGCAGAAATAGACAACCAGCTTGAAGCCTCGCCGGGAAGTAATAACCAGGCCAGCTCAACCAACCCGGAAGAACCAGGCAGGAGCGGCAAAGCCAGCAGCTCGACCAGCCTGGGTAGACCAGGAGGAAGCTACGACAAAAGGCCCGGCTCACCCTTCCAGGCGGTTCCATCAATGAGGTGGAGAGCAACACAGAACCCGACTGAACCGCTTGAAGACCAGGCATCAACTCACCTGCGCAGGTCCAGCAGGCAAGTGTGGAGCTCCGCCTACTTACAGGACTACATCATGTAGGACCATACCAAGAGGGTGTGTGTGTTCTGTATTGTACATTTGCATTTTTGTAAATACCGCACCCTGATTAGCCAGGGCGCGTGGCAATCGGATTGGCCGAACGAGCTGCACTGATTGGCCTGCTGTGAATCCCCCGCGATTGGTGGACACCGATCATGGGAAATTCGAATCGGTGTCATTGGTCAACGGCCGGCACAGCCAACTCCATATAAGCCTCCACCGATCCTTCAGGAACCGAGTCGATCTAGGGACTAATAAAGATCTGAAAACTAGTCACTGACTCCCGAGCCTTTTTTCAAGCGCCTACACAACAGTTTCAGTCTCAGCTTTTAATGAAGTCATCTTCAGTTCACCATTTCTTCCCTGAAAGTTCTTTGTTCTTTCTTTTTAAGGGTTTTCCTTTGTCATGTCAAGGCCCATGTCTTTATTTGAGCTATGCTGCTTGATAAACTTGCTAGGATATCACTTTGGCAGAGTTCTAACCTATATTAATAACATAAACAAATGTTTTTCAGGAAGTAGATCACAGTGATTCCTTTCTGTGACTCTGAATACAGACAAACATTTGATTATGAAACATTTCACACTCCATCCTAGCCCCACAATTATCCTACAAACCTTTCCAGAAAAGCTGTAAAGAATTTCTCCTTCCTGGTGTCAACATGTTTCATGAAGCATCCCCAGCTTTTTAGCAAATATATCTTTTGCTGTTAAAATATTTATTTGTAAAAAAAGTGTACAATTCCAGCATTAGCCAAATGTATACCAATAAAGGCAGAATTTTAGTGGGTTGGTTTATGAAAATTTTGACTAGGAGAGATTTCTTTCCAAGAACATTTGTTAGGAATAAGCTTTAAAAAACATTTGTAGAGTTCATTAAATTAATATTAACCTGCCTTTTATGCTGTGGAGCCTCACTAAGGGATTTAAAGTGTTATTTTAATTTTAAATACATTTTTTCATATGTCAGCAATATTCAGCATATCATTTCCAATGGGCTATGGAATGCAATGATGTCATACTTGGTGCATAATTGCTAATTGGAAGGAATCTTTTAAGACACGATAGTGCAGTAGAGAAAATGGTGCATAATACAGAAGAAAGCAATATGTGACTATAAACAGTTACGGGAGAACATGAAAAAATATGATTAAAGGATTTTTCAAAATCAGTTTTCACTTTCATATTTCTGTTTTGCAAATCAAAATGTAAATCGGAGATTCGTTCACCTCAGCTTCAATACAATTTTAAGCTTCTCAATTTAGTCAGCTGTACAAAGTGCAGATGATGATAATAGAGATAGAGATGATAGAGAGAGATAATAACAGTGCCTAATGAAATGTATGAAAAATGTGTGTGTGTGAGAGAGAGAGAGAGAGAGAGACAGAGGAGAGAGAAGGATATTAACAAAGATGATAATAATCTCAGTCATTAAATCCTGACATGAATCAATTGTTACTAGATTAGAACAAAATTCTGGAGATCCAGCTTTATTTTTTAGTCAAATATATTTCAGTTCTTTAGCATATATTTCAGTTCTTATTCTTTAGTTAAGTATTTTTCAGTTCTATCAAATGATAGCATAAATGAGATAAGTGTTTTAAATAAATATAATAAACTAATAAGGCAAATTGAGTTTATCATTTTTTTAAATAAAATGAGATAACCTTTATTGTATTTTTTTACTATGGGCAAACTGGCATACATTAAAAATGAAATTATGTTGCCTGCTCTCAAAAGAAAGTACAGATCTACCTATACAACATACATATTGAATACATTTTGAATGCATAGTGGAAAGAGTTCACAAGGTTGATACTATATGGAACAAAACAAAAATGTAGATGTTATGCTTTGGATACCACAAAGCCTCCTTCCAAATGGTAACAAGGAAAACAGGTTGTGAAGGGGATGTCTAGTGTTGTGGACAATATGGAGGATTCTGCTCAAGCTTCACTTATATACTATGTCCTGAATAGAAGGAAGTGAATTACCAATAAAATTTTCTTCCATCCTCACCACTCTCTGCACTGCCTTCCTGTCTGAAGAAGTAATGTTTTGATATGACAGGCAGAAATAGAAAGGAAGGCAGATATGATTAGTGTAGCAATGTTTGGAAAGCAAAAGTTAAGCAGTAACAAATAAATCAATTCATTCAACATTTTTTATCCAAAATCAAGGAAGATTGTTGTAATATAGCAGATATACAAAGGGAGGCAGCTTGGGAGATGATTTTTGCAATAGAAGCCAAGTGAGATTGGTACACAAAGAAAAAATGGCTTTCAGAGTTTAGCACTGAAACAAAAAAGGAGTGAATTGGGGAACTGCAATTTTTTCCCCCGATTATTCATAAAATCAGGATTGCTATAGCAACTGATTGCTTTGGAAAAACTGATTTTATGAATATGGGAGAAGACCAGGGGTGAAATTTAACCACCGCACACCATCTCAGGAGAGGTGGTAGGGACAATTTGAATCGGTTTGGAGAGATGGTAGGGACATCTCATAACCGCCCGCCTTCTTCCTTTGTGAGCCCGAGTCCCACGCATGCACACCTTCTTCCTTTTAGAGACTGAGTCCCACCAAGCCACGCCAACAGAGCTGGTAGGGAAAATTTTTGAATTTGAATGGAAAAGATCTGCCAGTGATCCAGCAGTTTCCCCCATCCAGTCCTTTTCTGCAATTTGATATGAAATGGTGATTCAAGAAAATGGATATTGTTTGAAGCTCCTTTGAAAAATCACCATGTGGGCACTGAGTGACTTAGAGTGAGATAATATATCTTATTGTGCTTTGTTAAAAAAGTCAAACCTTCCTGATTTTCATAAAATTGCTTAGTACTACCCATTTTTTGTACAGGTTCAAGTGCTGAAAAGCAAATGCCTTCTCATCTAAATAAAAGTAATAAAGAAATAAAGGATTGGTTTTTTTAAAACCCCCATTCCTAAACTATGTTTTATTTTACCCCAGACAGCTTCAAAATATCTGGTTTAGAAGGATTGTGTTATGTATGTACCATAGTTAATAAAGTATGAGCTTGAGGTAAAGTGCAGGGTTCTGGCCCTGCACTTCTGATTGGCTGTTAGATGGCCAGATCGGATTGGTTAGTTCTGAGGAATCCGATTGGCCCTTAACAGAGGATTATTATTGGTTTAAAGAGCTAGCATTCATAGCTCGCTATTGGACAATTCTCACAAGGGTTGCCTATATAAGGCAGAGTTCACTGTTATTGTTTTGAGAAGTCACTATGCAATAAAGAGCTGAAAGTTCACATTCAAAGGCTGTCTCTATTTACTCCAACCCATGTCCAAGTTTATAACACTGGCGACGAGGATGGGATTTGGAGACATCTGAACCTAAGAAGCCAGGAAGCAATACCGAGCATGTGATAAGACGACGCCAACAACGGAACCATGTCCGGTGTCATCGTACCACCCGCTCCGTTCGATCCAAACCAAGCGGATTGGGAATCCTACATGGATCGCTTCCAAATGTTTCTTGAGATGAATAATTTGAAGGACGCCACACCAGCAAAGAAGCGGGCACTGTTCCTGACGCACTGCGGTCCAGCTGTATTTAAAATGGCTAAAGCACTCGCCAAACCTTGAGAAGTAAAAGCCATGAGCTGGGACGACCTCGAACCCATCCTGAGAGACCATTATGCGCCAACCATGCCTTCACTCGTGAGACACCATGAGTTTTATCAGAGAAACCAGCGAAAAGGAGAGAGCATGGCCGACTTTGTGGCGGACCTCCAGAATTTAGGGGGCCTCTGTGGATTCGCCGATTTAGAAGAAGCGCTAAGAGATCGAGTAATTCTGGGATTAGATGCACTAGGCGTGCAAAGCAAGCTGATGGCGAAAGGTGACATCAGCCTTGCTGACGTCATCGCCGAAGCCACGGCTGCGGAGGTGACCAAAAAGTCGGCTGCACAATTAAGGCGAAGCCGCACTCGGCAACACAACCGACTGGCGAAATCTTACCCAACTCAGAAGGGCAGCTTACAACAATGCACCATGAAGACCTCTCTTCATCGTCAGACAGCGACGAAGAAGGGGTCCATCGACTGTGGTCCAACCGGGACCCTCGCCCAAAGCCCTTACTGTGGAGCAAACCATGCCAGGGCCGACTGCAAATTCCACGACGCACTCTGCCATGAGTGCGGGAAATGAGGCCACATCAGCCGGATCTGCCGCAGCTTACCAGGACCCAGCCAGGCCTCAAAAGGGACCAACTATTGCCAATCGACAGGAAACCATCCTGTAAGGCGAGAGCCAGTAAACCACTCCTACAGAAATCGAGCTTTGCAAAAAGAAGAGGCTCACCATACTATCACTATAGGTCATGCCTCAGTTGTGGACACTAAGAAAATTCGAGTCACGGTAGCCATCGAGAATCAGCCTTGCCACATGGAGGTCGACTCGGGATCGTCCCTCTCGATGGTGTCGTGGAAGACACTCAAGCAACTTATACCCACAATCCAACGCCAAGACCTCCAATTTCAATGCCTCATCCTCAAGGACTACTAAGGGAATCGAATCCCCGTGGTCGGGGCCTGCTGAGTCCGAGTCTCCTTCAAAAAGCATACAGCGTACTTACCGCTAACGATCATCGATAGAGATAGGCCTAGTCTATTAGGCCTCCAATGGTTCGCGCCACTCGGCATCGAAGTGGCCGGCGTGAACCGAGTCAGTGGTTGTGAGTGGGAGGAAGACCTTATTTCTGAGTTCAGCGATGTCTTCGCAGACCGTTTAGGCGAGTATAAAGGGACCCCAATCTCATTTAGTCTAGATCCAAAAGTAGCCCCAATTCGCTTGAAGCCCCGTCGAGTTCCATTTGCTCTTAAAGCTAAGATCGACGAACAACTCGACAAGCTAATTGCTCAAGGAGTGTTGAAGCTCATTGATCACTCTCCTTGGGAAACCCCTATTGTAACACCCATTAAGCCAGACGGGTCAATACGAATTTGTGGGGACTACCGGGCCACTTTAAACCACGCCCTACAGCAGAATGCGTATCCAGTTCCGGTGGTGCAGCACCTCCTCCATTCCTTGGGGGGCGGAAAGGTTTTCGCTAAATTAGATTTAGCTCAAGCTTATCAACAACTACCAGTGGATGAAAAGACGGCCCAAGCCCAAACAATTGTAATGCACAGAGGTGCTTTTAAATGTACTCGATTACAATTTGGGGTTAGTGTAGCCCCGGGAATATTCCAAAGCCTCATGGAAAGGTTGTTACAGGGAATCAAGGGCGTGGTTCCGTATTTTGATGACGTATTAATTGCAGCCCTTACCAAAAAAATCTTGCAGGATCGTTTGAAATGTGTTCTTAAAAAATTCCAAGAGGCCGGACTTAAGGTGAAAAAAAATAAATGTCAATTGTATACTGACAGTGTTGAGTTTCTAGGGTATCGGATTGATAGCCAGGGCATTCATCCTACCGAGAGTAAATTAAAAGCGATCAAAAACGCTCCCAGGCCACACAACAAGGCCGATCTCCAGGCGTTCTTTGGCCTCATCAATTTCTATAATGTATTTTTACCGCACAAGGCAACTGTTGTTGAATCGTTACACCGGTTATTAGATAAAAAAGCATTGTGTGTATGGGGTTACCGGGAAGAACAAGCGTTCCGGAATGTTAAAAAATTGCTCACATCTGACTCTGTACTTATGCAGTATAACGAGACTTTACCATTAGTTATAACCTGCGATGCTTCGCCCTTCGAGGTGGGCGCCATTTTGAGTCATGTACTGCCTAATGGGAACGAAGCCCCTGCTGCATACTTTTCGAAGACTCTTTCACAAGCAGAGCGGAACTATGGACAAATTGATAAAGAAGCTCTCGCAATCGTTTCAGCTGTAAAGAAATTTCATGAATATGTGTATGGAAGGACATTTACCATTATAACTGACCACAAATCGTTGCTAGGGATATTCGCCAGGGACAAGCCAACCCCCTACATATTATCCCCTAGAATGACCCGATGGTCAGAATTCCTAGCTGCTTATAATTATCGCCTGCAATATCGCCCGGGGAAAGCCATTCCCCATGCCAACGCATTAAGCCGAGCACTGCTTCCAGAGACTCTTGACGATCCGGCACCAACGGCAACCATGTTGCAGATCGAAACACTCAACTCGCTGCCTATGACCGCCCGAGACATCGCGAGAGAAACCAAACGAGACCACACCCTAGCTCGAGTCCTAGGCTGGGTAGAACGCGGATGGCCATTCAACCAAGTCCCAGATGACTTCGCGCCATTTAAAGCAAGACAGACTGAACTTTTTTCCCAAAAAGGCTGTGTCATCTGGGGCGATAGAGTCGTTGTCCCAGAACGACTCCGGAAGACGCTGCTACAAATTCTGCACGAGGGCCACCCTGGCATCGTGCGGATGAAAGCGCTTGCACGAAGCTACACATGGTGGCCGGGCATGGACCGGCAAATCATGCAGTGGGTTAAAGCGTGTACCAAGTGCCAACAAGCCAGCAACGCCCCACCAAAAGCCATGCCTACTGAGTGGGAGATGCCACGTGGACCCTGGTCCAGAATCCACCTGGATTTCGCGGGGCCGACCAAAGGATATACCTTCCTGCTGACAGTCGACGCATACTCCAATTGGTTAGAAATTCATCGTATGACGGCCACAACTTCCGAGGCAGTGATTAAAATCCTAAATAGACTCTTTGCAACACACGGATTGCCTGATGTCCTGGTGTCCGATAACGGGCCACAGTTTATGGCACTAATGTTCGAGCAGTACCTCGCTGACCGCAGCATCCACCATGCGCTCACCTCGCCTGTGCACCCTGCGACCAATGGCCGAGCGGAATGCATGGTGCAATTTGTTAAAAAGACTTTGCAGAAAATGGACTTTGACAATATCGATGACAAAGTCAACCAAATTCTCCTTTTGCAACACATAAATCCACATAGCGTCACCGGCAGAACTCCCGCGGAACTACTGATGGGACGAAGACTCCGTTCCCACCTCGACCGATTGCACCCTGCTTACGAACCGGAAAAGCCAATAGGATCCAATGGCCGCTATCGCACGTTCTAGGTAGGAGACCGCATTTACGCACGAAACTTATCAGGCAATCCGTTATGGATAGAGGCAACGGTAGTGCGAGTGACCGGCCCCAAATCCTACATAGTGAAATGCTGTGACAATAGACTGTGGAAACGGCATATCGACCAATTACGGTCACGACTCACAACGGTCAGTCAACAACTCCCCCATGACTAAACCGAGGTGGGGGAGGTACAGAAGAAGATGACGTTCCAGGGAACCTGCTCGAAGGGAGCGACGAATCAAGTGAAACTCAGGAAATGGAGCAGGAAGGAGAATTGTTTGCACCACAAGAAATTGCACCTGAGCAAGAAGCAGAGCCACTGCCAAACAACAATCTACCTCAACAGGATTGCAATCAACCAGTCCAACGAAAATCCGAAAGACTCAAAAGATAACCGTCCTATTTAAAGGACTATATAACTACACCGTAATTTAAGAAGCCAGGGGGAAGGGGTGTTATGTATGTACCATAGTTAATAAAGTATGAGCTTGAGGTAAAGTACAGGGTTCTGGCCCTGCACTTCTGATTGGCTGTTAGGCGGCCAGATCGGATTGGTTAGGTCTGAGGAATCCGATTGGCCCTTAACAGAGGATTATTATTGGTTTAAAGAGCTAGCGTTCATAGCTCACTATTGGACAATTCTCACAAGGGTTGCCTATATAAGGCAGAGTTCACTACTATTGTTTTGAGAAGTCACTATGCAATAAAGAGCTGAAAGTTCACATTCAAGACTGTCTCCATTTACTCCAACCCATGTCCAAGTTTGTAACAGATTGCATACTCACGTTTTTAAAAACTGGATGAACAGATAATTACTTTCACTGAGTTGTGGTTTTTTTTTTTTTTTTACTTTTTCCCTAGGAATACCCAGTGATTTTTTACTGAAACATATTCGGTACAAATCTTATTGGAGAGAGTACACTGGCATATAACTTGGTAATTTTTTACTTCCAATTCACTGGGGTTTAAATTCAGTATTTTATGTCACATAACAAAGAAAAGATTTTATACAGTAAGTGGGATGATGTCTGCTTATGCAAGTATGAAAACAGTATAATTTTCTCAAGTGGCCTTTATCACTGGAAAGACTTTATGACATATCAAAGAATCCTCCGTAACATTCTCCTATGTTAAATACCGAATGAACATTCAGTGCGAGATGGTTCTTTCTGTGAAAGACCACTTTTACTGTCATTGCATGAAGAATGGCATATATAACTTAGGAAATCAAAAGCCTAGTTCCCAAGGGCTTTTGTAGAAGCCAGATTTTATTAGTCTCTATGTTAAAAGTGTAGATTATAAAACATCTCCCTTAGAAAGAATTCTAGGAACATTGTGTTCCAACCAATGAATCTAGACTCTAGTCTGCTAGTGACACTCCAGTTTCTCATTTCTGGAAATTTTCAAGGCTGCATTTTCTGAGAACACATTTTCTTACTTTCATGATTAGAATTTCCATGTTTATAATGCTAGAGTGCTCAGGAAAAAAGCCTATTTCTTAGTAGAATTATAATTTTTGCTGAATATTTGGCTGATTTAGGATGGAAAATAAAAAATAATAATAATATTGTACATTCCTCAACAAATTGTTTAAGAAAATTGCCCTGTTGATCATATGTTTCCTTCATCCTAGTACTTACAACCATGATTTATTTGACTAATGCAAATATAAGTAAATCACTAGGTCTTTTTGGATGCTGGGCAGCCAAAGGAAGCCTTTATAGGACTGCATTTATTATGATAACATCCGTTCCAATGTGGTAGCTTCAACGAAGCACTTACACTTACAGCTAATGAAAGTTAAAATGAATAAAACTCTACAATGAATACATAAGAGTCACCTAAGCACTCTCTTCCAACCATCAAATCGGATTAGATGATCTATTAAATTATTTTGTCTGCTATGTAAATACATAAATACGTAGTTTATGATTTGCTGGTCAAATTTGTCAGATCAAAATAAGGTATACTATAAAATGTTAATCATAAGTGGTGTAGATGCTCAGCATATCTATGAGTTTTACATTCACTAAGGAAACTTGTTACAATTACTTTACAGCTCCCAAACAGGCTGCAGAATTGCAGGTGTTATGACTGGCTGCATAACAATAAAAGGTATCCAGTGAATTGTGTATAATGTAAAGTATTTAACTGTAATGTTCATTCAGATCTGTGTGAGCTTTGAAACAGGAAATACGAACTTCCTTTGAGCTAATTGCTGAACAACAATAGACAACTATTATTTTGGAAGGACTACTTTCTGCTTTACTGTTATATCGCTTTGATAATGAAATGCTGACAGTGTGCAACAGAGATTCAGATATGCCTTGCTATAATTGCATATCTGCTTTCTTCAGATAAATGTAAGCCATTCAGTTCTGGCAAGTACAACATAGAAAAGGTCCAAAATAATGGGGTAGTTTCACTACATTCCTAATTTCCAACAATTTTCTACCTTCTGTTGCATTTTTCAGTTCCCCCCAAATGACTAGTTTATACTTCTTATTTTGTGTAGAAGCAAGAAGATGGGACTAGGATGTGAAATTTACAAAACCTTTTGAAGATGACAATCTCCAACCTTTTACCCGATGATCTCTGTTGTTTTCTCCTAAAAGAATAGATAAATAAATATATCTATCTAGCTTTATACCCCTAAAAATCCGTTTATTTGGAATGTTCAGTTTGGCAAAATACTACATCATATATCATCATTGTTTAAATCAAAGTACTTCAAATGGGCTAATTTAAGGAATGCATCCAAAACATGATATCCACATTATACTAGAAATTTATGTACAGGTTATCTTTTGAAATAAAATTCAGAATGTACAGTATACACTTTCAGGATCCATTTGTATTCCAAACTGATTAAAAAACAACAGAATCATACTATGCACTGAATGTACAGTATAAGTCATATCTTGTAACATCTTCTCATTAGTACTGCAAGCTCTAATCAACTTAATCAGCAGAAAAATAATTGGTGGCATTCATTTTAATTACTGGTGGAAGATAGAATAGCAAATTTGGGACCTTTTGTGAACTAATGATAGTTTTAGTATGTTTGTGTAAAGGAGAAGGCAAAAGAAGATTCTAAAATTGAGCTTGTAATAATATTGAGTAGGACATGTTCTATCCATTGAGTTGTTTGTTTCATTGATTTTAATATTCCACTGAACTGGCTAAAGAGGGATTCCCTTTTTATAGTGGTCTCCAAAATTGTTGGAACTACTAATCCCAAAATTCCCAGTTGCTGTCAATTTGTGTATGTGTGTGTTCTTTCATTCTTTCTTGTTTAAACTTCTTAGATACTAGATATTTTAAATATTCACTTTTTAAATTTTATTTTTCTCTTCCCTTACAACTGCTTTGCATATGTAGCTTTTAATACATACTTTTATTTTCAGATACATCTGAAAATAAACAAGATTTGGAACAAATTTTTAATTTTTTTAAAAGAGAAAGGCAGGGCTTGCAAAACTGGCACAACAGAAATTTACAGCAGATTTGTGTTGTATCTCAGAGTCAGATTATTCGTAATATACATTTAAAATATTTACATTAGTACTATGAATCTTCCACGTGGAAACTTATTTGACTAAGTACATAAAATATATGTTTTATATATTCTAGCCCAGAATGATGCTAAATAAGATTTTTTATATTATGCAAAATATAGTCCATACATAAATTATTTCTGCTTTTAATAAATAATTCTAAACTCGTTAGCTTACAAGTGAGAAGAATCTCATGCACTTGTTCTCTTTCAAAGTAATTCAAAGTGTAAGACAAATTTTGGTCACATTAATCTCTTGGGATCATGAACAACTTGGTTCACTTGCAATTTATTAAATAACTAATGTGCCTTGGACAGGTAATGTAAATCTGGAGTAAGTCTATTGACAGCATTTTAGCTTTTCATTGCATATCTGGTGCATCTTTATTTATTGTCCAATACTAAATCCAATGAAATCATTACTTTTATTTATTTTGTTTTGTATTTATTATATTTTCCATCCACTTCACCACAAAGCATGGAGGAGATTCACACTCATACACACACAACACACACAAATCATTTTAGGGAGTTGAATTACTGTAAAATATAAGAATCCTTAATGTAAGGACACCAAACTATGCATCCCAGTCCTTCTCTCAATAGTCTGTGGGATATTCTTCCAAATTCTCATAATATAAATATTCTTTCTATATCTCACATCAATCTTTATCCATTTTTCATTTGCTGTGTCAAAGGAGTACAAGTAGGAGACACATTTATCTCTCTCCCCAAAAAGAAAGAAAACTATGTAAATGATGGTAAAGTTTTCAATAGGTACAAATTAGAAGAAAAGAAAGTCTTATGGGAGAACAAGCCCTGTAATCCAAGAGAAGCCATTAAAGAAAAAGGTGGCATGTCATTGTTTTAGAAGTTAAAGTGTTATGAACTAATAAAGGCACGTAAATAAAGTTTTAACAAACCTTAAGAAAAAGCAGGGTTCTAATCCTGCACTTCTGATTGGCCGATAATAGCGATATCAGATTGGTCCGTTCTGGGGAATCTGATTGGCTGTTAACGAGCCACTCTCATTGTTTCAAGGGTTTAACACTTCCATGTTTATCATTGGCTAATAGGTCAGCAGCCTGCCCTATAAAAGGGCTGCTGCTGCCCTAGGGTTTCTTGCTCTGTTCAGAATGATTAATAAAGAGTTGAAGTTCACTGTTCACTGCCTCGTCTCCATTCCTTGCACCCATGCGCAGAACTTAACACTGGTGATGAGGATGGGATATGGAGACATCAGAGCTGACTGAACACTACAGAGCACCAAACAGAGCACTTGGCTGAAGGCACATCGACAACGGAAACCATGTCCGGCGGCGCCATACCACCCGCTCCATTTGACCTGGCACAAGAAGACTGGGACTCGTACATAGACCGGTTCCAGATGTTTCTGGAGACCAACAACTTGAAGGATGCCACTACAGGGAAAAAGCGAGCAATGTTCCTGACCCATTGCGGGCCTGCCATCTTTAAGATGGCCAAGTCACTAGCAAAAATGGCTGAGGTGAAAACCATGGACTGGGACGTCCTCGTGCCCCTTCTACGGGCCCATTATGCACCCCCCGTACCAACGCTTGTCTGAAGACATGAATTTTACCAGAGGGACCAGCGGAAAGGAGAGAGCGTTGCAGACTTCATCGTGCATCTCCGGAATCTGGGAGGCCTCTGTGAGTTCGCAGACCTTGAAGAAGCTCTGAGAGACTGAATAGTTCTGGGATTAGATGATCAGACAATACAGAGCAAGATCATGGCCAAAGGGGACATCAACCTTGCTGATGTCATCAAGCAGCAGAAGCAACCAGGAAGTCGGCCACCCGAATGTGCCGCACCAATGCACCGCTCCGTCAACTCGCCAGCGATACCTCACTTTGCCTAGAGAGGCACACATCAGCGACCCACCACGAGGACCTCGAATCGCCATCAGAAAGTGATGAGGAGGAGGTCAACCGGCTCCGGTCTGAACGTGACCAATGCCACCAGCGGAATCATAGACTACCACACCAATGCACGGGTTGTGGAGCAAACCACCCACGATCAGACTATAAATTCCTCGATGCGCTCTGCCATTTCTGTGGGAAAAGAGGCCACATCGGGAAGGTCTGTAGAAGCAAGCAAGGATCCAGCCCACTTCAGAGGGGAAACAACTACCGCCAGACCACAGGAAATCGTCCTGTGAGTCGGGAACATTTGAACCACCAATGGAACAACCACTCCTACAGAAATAAAACACTGGCCATTTCAACGAGACGAGAAGAGGCACACCAAACAATTACAATCAGTCACGCTTCATCGCTAGATGCAAAGAAGATCCGAGTGAAGGTCACCAACGAAAACCAGCCTTGCGTGATGGAAGTTGATTCAGGATCGTCCCTCTCGATGGTTTCCTGGAAGACCTTTAAAGAATTAATCCCTGCCGTCCGGCGTCAAGACCTCAGAGCCCAAAGAATCATACTCAAGGATTATCAGGGGAACCAAATTCCGGTTGTTGGATCCAGCCAAGTCCAAGTCTCATTCAAAAATCGTACTGCGTCATTACCACTGACTGTTATCGACCGCGACTGGCCTAGCTTGTTAGGCCTTCAATGGTTTGCCTCACTCGGGATCGAGGTAGCCGGCATTCACCAAACCAGAAGCGACGACTGGAAGGAGGCCCTCGTTCAGGAATTCCAGGATGTCTTTGCAGACAAACTAGGCAAGTACAAGGGGACCCCGATATCATTTAACCTTAACCCTGAAGTAGCCCCCATCCACCTTAAGCCTCGTCGGGTACCTTTTGCCCTTAAACCAAAGATTGACAAGCAGCTCAATAAATTAATAGCCCAGGGTATTTTAGAACCAACTGACCACGCTCGTTGGGAAACCCCAATCATAACACCCATCAAACCGGATGGATCATTAAGGATTTGTGGGGACTACCGAGCCACCTTTAATCACACCCTTCAACAGAACGCTTACCCGGTGCTGATGGTACAACACCTTCTCCATTCCCTGGGGGGCGGAAAAGTCTTCGCTAAATTGGATTTAGCACAGGCATACCAGCAGAGGCACAGATGATCGTTACGCACCGAGGCGCCTTTAAATGCAACCGACTCCAATTCGGAGTGAGCGTAGCCCCAGGGATTTTTCAAAGTCTGATGGAGAGACTCTTGCAAGGGATCAAGGGGGTAGTGCCATACTTTGATTATGTTTCAATTGCGGCCCCGAATATAGAAATACTAGAAAAGTGTCTTAAAATGGTTCTCCAGAAATTTAAAGACTTTGGCCTTAAGGTTAAAAAAAATAAATGTCAACTGCATACAGATAAAGTAGAGTTCCTGGGATACCTAATTGATAAACAAGGCATTCACCCCACTAATAGCAAACTAAGGGCAATCAAAAATGCCCCAAGACCCAGAAATAGGACTGATCTCCAAGCTTTCCTGGGGAAACCCCCCGGGGGCCGTGGTCCCGCATCCATGTTGACTTTGTGGGACCTACTAAGGGACATATGTTCCTCCTAACAGTGGATGCCTATTCCAACTGGCTCGAGATCCACGAAATGAAGAATACTACAACTGAGTCCATCATCCAAAAATTGATGATGGACTCATTAACTTTTACAACATCTTCTTGCCCCAGAAAGTGACCGTAGCTGAGCCCCAACATAGACTTCTCAACAAAAAAGCAACCTGGGTCTGGGGACATCGAGAGGAGCACACATTCCGACAAGTGAAAAACTTACTTACCTCAGATGCTGTTTTAATGCAGTCTAACCAGACTTTGCCTTTAACAATTACATGTGACGCGTCACCGTTTGGAGTAGGAGCCATTTTGAGTCATGTGTTACCAAATGGTAGTGAGGCCCCTATTGCCTATTTTTCAAGGACCCTATCAAAGGCTGAATGTAACTATAGTCAAATTGACAAAGAGGCTCTTGCTGTTGTATCTGCTATGAAACGGTTTGATGAATATGTGTATGGACGAGTTTTACTATTGTTACCGATCACAAACCTTTGCTGGGGATTATAGCGGGAGATAAGCCAACCCCCTATATATTGTCACCTAGAATGACTCGCTGGTCGAAGTTCTTAGCTGCGTACAACTATAAATTACAACATCGGCTGGGGAAAGCCACTCCCCACGCTGATGCATTAAGCCATGCCCCACTTCCGGAAACCGTCAACGAACCAGCTCTAACCCTTACGACACTGCAGATTGAAACGCTACATTCACCGTCGCTAACAGCCAGAGACATTGCGATCGAAACAAAATGAGATCCTGTCCTGGCGTGAGTTCTTAGCTGGGTCGAAAGAGGATGGCCAGTAGAACAAACCCCTGATAACTTCACCCCTTTCAGAAACCAGAAAACAGAACTTTTTTCACAAAAAGGCTTCATCCTATGGGGAGATAGAGTCGTTGTCCCAGAGCGGTTACAACGAGCAGTATTGAAAACATTGCATGACGGTCACCCCGGCATCGTGCGTATGAAAGCGCTCGCACGAAGCTACGCGTAGTGGCCGGGCATTGACAAGCAGATTGAAGCCTGGGTAAAGACTTGTCTAAAGTGCCAAGAAATTAGCAGTGCCCCACCAAGAGCAATTCCAACAGAGTGGGAAACCCCCCGGGGGCCATGGTCCCGCATCCATGTTGACTTTGTGGGACCTACTAAGGGACATACGTTCCTCCTAACAGTGGATGCCTATTACAACTGGCTCGAGATCCACGAAATGAAGAATACTACAACTGAGTCCATCATCCAAAAATTGAATAGATTATTTGCAATGCATGGGCTGCCAGACGTCCTGGTCTTCGACAACGGACCCCAGTTCACCATCCTGGCATTTGAACAATACTTCGTGGACCGGGTAACCACCATGCGCTAACTTCGCCAGTGCGCCCTGCGGCTAATGGCCCGGACAAGCACATGGCACAATTTGTTAAAAAAACTCTCCACAAAATGGACTATGGGGACATTGTCGACAAATTAAACATTGACGACAACAACACATCACTCCGCACAGCATCACCAACAAGACTCCAGCTGAACTGTTGATGGGACGCAAGCTCTGTTCTCACCTCGACCAGCTCCACCTATCCTACGAGCCAGAGAAACTCTGTGGATCTAGCAGAAAATGCCAAGAGTTCAAGGTTGGCGACTTAGTTTTCGCTAAAAACCTCTCCAGCGAACCATTATGGGTCGAAGCAACTGTAATTCAAACCACCAGGCCCAGATCGTACCATGTGCAAACCTGGGATGGAAAAATATGGAAACGCCATATAAATCAGCTTCACTCTAGGCTATAACCCAGTTCCCACGACTCATGTGACTCCCAAACTGAGGGGGGAGGGAATGTCAAAGAAACCGAATTTGAGATGGTGGAAAGCAGAAGTGAAGGAAGTCAGCAATTGGGTGCAATACAGGAAGAAGAGTCAGGGAGGGGATTGGCCTCACCACAGAGGAATACCTCAACAGAGGCAAGCCCACAAAGATCGGAGGACAACAATGACAGAATTAGCGGCACCGAGTCATCCAGTGAGGATGCAGAACCGCCTGTACCAGATATGTCCAAAAACATCCCGCTGAAACCGAACTACAGACAGGAATTGGTGGGACAGCGCAAATCTAATAGACAGTTAAAACAACCTACATATCTTAGGGATTACGTCACCGCACCCCTCAAACAGAACCCGGGGGGAAGGGGTGTTATGAACTAATAAAGGCACTTAAATAAAGTTTTAACAAACCTTAAGAAAAAGCAGGGTTCTAATCCTGCACTTCTGATTGGCCGATAATAGCGATATCGGATTGGTCCATTCTGGGGAATCTGATTGGCTGTTAATGAGCCACTCTCATTGGTTCAAGGGTTTAACACTTCCATGTTTCTCATTGGCTAATAGGTCAGCAGCCTACCTTATAAAAGGGCTGCTGCTGCCCTAGGGTTTTTTGCTCTGTTCAGAATGATTAATAAAGAGTTGAAGTTCACTGTTCACTGCCTCGTCTCCGTTCCTTGCACCCATGCACAGAACTTAACATAAAGCATATCTGAGCTTTGGTCTTCTACAGAACAAAAGGTTAGCACTTGCACTATGAGCCATGTGTTTCCTACCTCACTTTTGGAATATAATTCCTCCAAAATGTCAGATACTTCATTAGCATTTGGAACAGATGTCAGCTTCATCCCTGATGACTTCTGAAGTTCTCAATGATCTCCAGTATAGCTACATGCAAAAGAACTTTTAAAATACTTTAAACACTCATGCAAGCATGCCAAAGGTTTCCAGATGTTACATCTATTGTTTAGTAAATGTATTTTCAATGTGATCGGGGGAAAAAAAACCCTAACATGTGGTTCTAAGTAGCCTGAAGAAAACTGGAAGCAAGAAATTACATCTTAGAGATCTAAAAATATTTACTTCAACTATTTGCATTCTTTTTCCACATTTTAGGATGTGATAACTAAGGCTATCATCTTTCTAAACAGCTCCTGTTTTTCTATCATTTCTAGTTTTACTATAATCTCTCACTATTGCTTTTATGCTATCTACGTGCTAAGCAGAATATATTCTCTGCCATAATTTATTTTACCACTATCACCAATTCTGTCCTTATATTCACATATTCTTCCACCATCTTAACCAGCTCTTGTTTGTACATATGCAGTGTAGGGAATCTGTAATTAAAACTGCAGGAAAGAATCTATTATAACTATACAGTCTTTACTGATGAAATCAAACTATTAAACTCAGAGATTAGCTGTTCCTCCCCAAATTCATTCTTCTTATTTCTTAAACAAGACACAACTGACAGAATTGATAACACTAACAGAATGCCAAAGAGCATAATGCATATAGAGATTAAGAAGTGGAGATAGATGATAGAGATGATACAGATAGAGAGAGGGGAGGAGAGAGCATGAGAGATGAACTAGATGATAGAGACAAGGAGACAGAGATAGACAAATATTTATTTGAAAGAGACTTTGAAGTTTCTTAGCTGTATCGCCATCAGTATTGAGGTTAACCTGTCATTTTTTCTATCAGTCAGCAGTGAGCTGTAAAGGTTTCAGAGGCATGCAATTCCCATTAAGAGATGTAATGAGCCACACCATAAAGGCATTATTGGTTATGAGTGCTGACATGGCAGTCGCTGCAATTCATCACTATTGGGGGCTTTATGTCAAGATGCCTAGTTCATTTTAAATTAATCATATATGGTGTGTGTCTCTTTATGTATATTCAATTTGCCCAAAGAAAATTTCTAAATGGCATAAGTGTTATTAAGAGTGTCTCTGTCTGACAAAGAGAAAAGGTGGTAGTAATAACAAATGCTGTGTCTTTGCAATGTGAACATGTTCTCTAGACCTCTGTGAATCAGCACTTATGAATTTCAATTAGAGATTCAAAGAAAGTGTGATTCAGATCAAAAATTGTGCAGAGATTCAGAGTCAAACCAATTTGCTGTTTATATTTTATTTCAAAAAGAAATCCAGCCATAGGCAATAAGGTTCAAAGCACTTATATTTGTTTCTCCTCCTCTTCCTCCTCTTCTTTCTCTTTCTCCTCCTCAAATTGCATTAAAATAGCAGAGATGGTATTTTAGGAGATACTAATTGTGACAAATTTTAGATGGATACATTATTAATGATTTCACTATAATATGTGTATCAAATATTTATCTGAACAATTTTAAAGCTGAGATATCAGGGATGACTAGGGAAAGTAAACACACACTTTTCATTTTTCTCTATAACAATATTGCAAAAATAAATAAACAAAAACACTATAAAATATAAACAACTAAAACATTACAAATAACAAACTAAAAAATATATAAAAAGAAGAAACTAAAAAGAATAAGCAGCAAAAAATAAATAAACAGAACCAAAACATAGAAGAAAAGTCCATTAAAATATATTAGAGCAAGCAAGTAAATTATTTCAATTAATCTTATGTTTAGAATTCTTTTTAGAGTACTGAACAACCAATATAAAATTAGGTAGAAGAATATAATACAAATATGATCATCACTTATAAAAATAGTTTATATTCACAACCTGCCAAAGTAATAGACATAATGTTTGAAGACATAAACACTTTAAAGATTAAATAATTTAATGATGATGATGATGATGATGATGATGCAAAGATTCAGCATATCACCACCAACAGCAAATGCCACCTCTGTAATGAGAAAGATGAAACAATTGACCATTCAATCAGTGGGTGTAGCAAAATTTCACAAACTGACTACCTAGAATGCCATAACCGAGTTGCTAAAATCATTCACTGGAAACTGTGCCAAAAGTTTGGATTTGAGTATAGGAACAACTACTGGGAATATCAGGTTGAGAAGGTTCTGGAGAATAAAAAAAGTCAAGATCTTGTGGGACTTCAGAATTCAGACTTCAGAATTTGGCCCACAACATATCTGACATAACAATAGTTGAAAAGAAAAAAGTTTGGTTCATTGACATTGCAATACTTGGTGATGCACAAATTGAAGATACGCAGCAAGAAAAAGTCACAAAGTATCGGAACTTACAAAGTGAAGTTGAATGACTTTGGAAAAAGAAATTGTGTGTTATTCCAATTGTAATTTGAGCACTTGGCACAATACCTAAAGGGCTACCTCACTATTTGGAAATTCTGAATTGATCAGACTTGAATACCCTGATTCTACAAAAAAACCAACCCTACTTGGAACAGTTTATATCTTACTACATGCTACACTGTAATGCAAAAGAATGTGAAATAGTTTATCTTAATTTGTGCACAGGGTTGCAAATAATAAATTTCAACTCACTGAACTAAAATAAGTTGTCAAACTAATCATCACTTGCTTTAAGAATTTATTCAACAGCTTAGGTTAATTTACTGTATTGCTGGCTTACTGGATTGATTGCTGACTATGATGGATTGATGATTTGCTAATTGCGTGTTCCCTGCTGCTGCTGTTGAAGGAAGAAAGGAGGTTTGACTTCTTCATATCTCTACTGCAAAGAGATATATCACTGGACTGATATTTGTAAGTTTACTGACCTCTTTTTCAACACTGGACTTTGCAACTGAATAATCCCCGGATGGACTGAATTAGTGAATGACATATGGACTGTTTTGACTATGCTAAAACTCTTACTGGAATAAACTATTTAACTAGCATAGTGTATCTGTTTTACTGAGTGTAAGCTACAAAAACGTTTATCTCACATATTTGCCTGCCTGCCTGACTGCCGTGCAGATTCTGCTAGGGTGTATCCCTAACAACTGGTAAAGACCAAGTGACCTGATTGAAACAATACAAAAAACAAACAAAAAAACAAAGTCCTACTTCAGCATGTTCATCATGGCATCATAAAATCATAGAGTTAGAAGGTTATCCAGTTTCTGCCTTTATCAAATGCTGCCATAATCTGACAGGTCTTTATCATCCTTTCCTGGAGACTGATCTCAGTAATCTGATTTAATCAGTCACTCTTATAACTATAATTAGCTTTAATCATAATTATTTTAAGACCTGTTGCAACTACTTGCTTACATTATATTTCTTAGTGTTTTTATTCCTAGATTATATCACACAGATACTAGCATCTCAATTTACATATATTCACAGATACATAATTCAATTTTCAGAATTCTCAATCATTGCTTGGCTGATGTTAATGAATCTGGTGAGTATCCAGTATGATAAAGGTTGGCATAAAGAGCTTTACTCAATATTGAATCCATTGGGAAGTTACTTCTTGTACTGCTAATCAGGCATACTCAATTTCTTAACTAACATTTTCTCAAATGCCATTTCTATCTCTATGCAAGTAAAACATTTTGGTCTGTGGAAAATAAGACTCCTTCAAGTTTCATGAGAGAGCCACAGACACTGTATCTATGAAATAGATGCTGTAAATTCAGTAAAAGTTATTATTAAACATATTAAATATCCAGTCTCTTTAAAAGATATACTGGGAAGGAACTTCTACACTGGCCAGCAGAGACACGAAAAGATCTGAAAGGCACAACATTTATATGTGGAAATGTCATGAGGTGTTTAGTAAAGAACTATCTGGGTAATTGTTGCCATAGCAACAAGTAAAATTTCATTTCTAAGGGGTTAGCGATTTCAGGTCTCAAACCTTGGTTGTATTTTAAATTGTATTCTTCTTTCCAAAACATGAGTACAGTTAAAGTTTTTATTTCCAAACCGCATGCCCATTTTAAACAGTTACATAAAGGTAAGGCCAATACGAATTAACATTTTGCCCCTCTAGAAATGTCTGGAAAAAGACCAAAGTTCCTTAAGAGTTGTAAAAGTTCACATCGAACAGGTGCTAGTAAGTTTTTAGAGTTTAATTTCCGGATTAATATTAAAAGTCAATTAATTGGACAGTTTTCTTGTGTCTCTAATATTCATAAATTGCACAGACATGTTGATTTAAAAATGAGGAATGAATAAATGAACTTTTAAAAGGGGAGATTTTACAGGATAAATTCAGAAGAGAAAAACACTGCTCAATTTTGAGGTAATGGTTTAAAAGAAAAAGAAAAAAACCCAAAACAAAATACTTACCTGCCAGAAGGAAATAAAGTGAGGCTCATCAATGGAACACAGATTCAGCATAACAAACAGTAAACTAAACACTCCATAAATCTTTCTAATCTTTTCAATGAGTTTATATTGTAAATTTGTCACTAAACTTAATCAGATAATGAGCATGGCCAAGGGATCTCTCTTGCTTTATGCTCTTTGAGCATGCTTCAGTAATGATTTCTCCTGCCCTTTGTACTTACTAAATGAATGTTGAATAGATATTAAAGTGCATCTTGGTGGTGCCATTATTTATGTAGCCTGTTTCACATAATGCATGCTTAATTAAAAATCAGCAAAGCAATTATGAAGACGATAAAGGAAACAACAAAAGGCATTCAATGAGTAACATTAAACAGTTAATTAGATTTTTCCCCTTTCAGGGAGTTTTTTAAAAATACCCTTTATATCCATATTTAATGTTTCCCTTGGAAATTCTAATGGCAGCATCTATTAGAAAAAAATCATTGAGAACTTCCATTGCTGATAGCATCTGGAGAAAGTGGCATGCTTGGAGCTTCCCTTCTATAGGTATAACATTTTGTGCAATTAAGTTACATTTAATAGGTTCAGTTTCCTGCAGCTTACTTTCCTGCTATAAATAAGAGAATAGTAATTATTATACTTGTCCTTATGAGATGTGTAGTATTGTCTTACCATACAAATTACAAAGCAAGGCTAGAAATACAGATTCAAAAGCTATTCCATGGTCTGGTAAGATGTCCACCTTTTGAATAAACAGGAAATCTCAAAACTTTGTAAAGGTAACCTAGCAAAGACAAATACAAAAAACAAATACAAAGAAAATACCATTTTCCTTCAGTTATTTATTTCTGGCACAGGATTTGTGCTGTGGGTCAAATTGTACATGAGTATTAGCTGGTTTTATATTATTCAACTTTGATAAGGGTCTTTTGAGGGTAGAGCCAAATTTGTTTTTTAACTGTTATCTGGAGATTGAACAGCATAAAAGTCAGAGGGAAAGTGGGTAAAGGAAAAGGAACACCACATTTCATTTAAATTGAATTGATCTTCAAGGGATCTATCTTCATTGTATCACCAACCTTGTGAAGTAGGTTGGGATGGAGGGGAGATATAGAGGGAAGGAGACAGAGAAAGCGAGAGACATCCAAAGTCATTAATGATTTCCCATGACTGAGGGTGGACATGGACAACTAACCCAGCACTTTAACCACAATACCACCTTGCCCACAATACTACCAATTGCCCATCCAATAAGTGCAATCTCTTCTTTTGTATGTAAACATCTTCTCCCTTCTATTACATTAACCTTTTGAATTTGGCGTCAACTTGTAGAGGGAATCTGGAATTTTCAGAGACAATATGAAGCCCTGGGGCTAAAGCTGCACATTTCTGACAGTATTCTCAAAACCTGAGGAGAATATCAAATACTAAAATCTTTGCAGAGTTTGCTTCAGTCAAGATAAAAGGAGTATAAATAAATTCAGAAATCAACATCTTTTAAAAATGGAGTAGAAATAAATTAAGGCATCATGTCTCAAAAAGCAACTGACCCTAATCTTAAAATCTCAGGGTAGAAGAAATATCAGGAAATCCCAAGATCCTGGAAGGAGATAATGGCAAATCAGCTTCAAGTTTCAAACTATATTGACACATCTCTTATAATTACTAGATGTTGAGCTCAGCTCAAATCCATATATGAATTAAATTTTTGAAGTGTATCAGCATATTAAAATAGAATTGAATATACAGGTGAAACTTGAAAAATTAGAATATCATGCAAAAGTTCATTTATTTCAGTAATGCAACTTAAAAGGTGAAACTAATATATGAGATAGGCTCATTACATGCAAAGCAAGATAGATCAAGCCAAGATTTGTCATAATTGTGATGATTATGACTTACAACTCATGAAAACCCCAAATCCACAATCTCAGAAAATTAGAATATTACATGCAATCAATAAAACAAGGTTTGTACATAGAACAATATTGGACCTCTGAAAAGTATAAGCATGCATATGTACTCAGTACTTGGTTTGGGCCCCTTTTGCAGCAATTACTGCCTAAATGTGGTGTGGCGTGGAAGCTATCAGTTTGTGGTACTGCTGCGGTGATATGGAAGACCAGGATGCTTCAATAGCAGCCTTCAGCTCTTCTGCATTGTTCAGTCTCATGTCTCTCATCTTTCTCTTGGCAATGCCCCATAGATTCTGTATGGGGTTCAGATCAGATGAGTTTGCTGGCCGATCAAGCACAGTAATCCCACAGTCATTGAACCAGGTTTTGGTGCTTTTGGCAGTGTCAGCAGGTGCCAAGTCCTACTGGAAAATGAAGTCAGCATCCCCATAAAACTCATCAGTGGAAGGAAGCATGAAGTACTCCAAAATCTCCTAGTAGATGGCTGCGTTGACCCTGGACTTAATGAAGCACAATGGACCAACACCAGCAAATGCTTCCCAAATCAGTGCAGATTGTGGAAACTTCACACTGGACTTCCAGCATCTTGCAGTGTGTGCCTCTCCATTCCTCCTTCAGACTCTGGGTCCTTGGTTTCCAAATGAGATGCAAAAGTTGCTCTCATCAGAAAAGAGGACTTTGGACCACTGAGCAACAGACCAGTTCTGTTTTTCTTTAGCCCAGGTAAGACACTTCTGACATTGTTTGTTGTTCAGGAATGGCTTGACAAAAGGAATATGATATTTGAAGCCCATGTCCAGGATCCGTCTGTGTGTGGTGACTCTTGATGCACTGACTCCAGCCTCAGTCCACTCCTTGTGAAAGTCCCCAACACTTTTGAATGGCCTTTTCCTGACAATCCTCTCCAGGCTGCGGTCATCCCTGCTGCTTGTGCACCTTTTTCTTCCACACTTTTCCCTTCCACATAACTTTCTATTAATGTGCTTTGATACAGCACTTTGGGAACATCCAACTTCTTTTGCAATTACCTTTTGAGGCTTTCCCTCCTTATGGAGAGTGTCAATGATGGTTTTCTGCACAACTGTCAGGTCAGCAGTCTTTCCCATGATTATGATTCCTACTGAACCAGACTGAGAGACCATTTAAAGGCTCAGGAACCCTTTGCAGTTGTTTTGGCTTCATGAGCTGATTAGAGTGGGACATTTTGAGCCTAGAATATTGAACCTTATCAAAATATTCTAATTTTCTGAGATTGTAGATTTGGGGTTTTCATGAGCTGTAAGCCATAATCATCTCAATTATGACAAATCATATCTTGAAATATCTTGGTTTGCATGTAATGAGTCTATCTCATGTATTAGTTTCACCTTTTAAGTTGCATTACTGAAATAAACTTTTGCACAATATTCTAATTTTTTGAGTTTCACCTGTATTGAGACCTATTAAAAACTGTGAACTTTGCTCCATTAAATCACCAGCTGCTACATATTATATTTGGATTATTTATGCCATAGAAAGAAACAATAGATTGAAACAAGGAGGGGAGCAACCTAGAACTAAGGAGAAAATTCCTAATAGTGAGAGCAATCAACCAATGGAATAGCATGCCTTTAGAAGGAATGGGTGCTCATCATTGGACACTTTCAAAAAGCAAAGGGACAACCATTTGTCTGAAATGGAATAGAATAGCATTTCCTGCTTGAGCAGGGGGTTGGACTGGAAGACCTCCAAGCTCCCTTCCAACTCTATTAAGCTATGTTCTATGTCCTAATTTTAATCTTCATACTCTATATAAATTACTTCTGTGATCATATTAAGAGCAACTGTGTTCTCTTTGCTGATGATGTAAAGCTATTCAACACCAGTGACAATACTGCTACCCTTCAAAAAGACCTTGACTATGTATCAGAATGGTCAGGCAAATGGCAACTTCAAATCTCAACAAATAAATGCTCTGTCTTACATATTGGCAAAAAAAATCAGAAAATAAAATAGAGGCTGAATAGTCAAGACCTTGTTGATGATCCAAACTCTGTCAAGGACCTTGGAGTACTCATCTCTAATGATCTAAGTGCTAGAGCCCATTGTAATTACATACCAAAAAGGCATTAAGAGTTGTTAACTTAATCCTGCATAGCTTTTTCTGTGGTAATATTACACTACTAACTAGAGCACACAAAACATTTGCTAGACCAATACTTGAATACAGCTCATCAGTCTGGAACCTGCATCACGTATTTGATATTAATACAGTTGAGAAAATCCAGAAATATTTCACAAGAAGAGTTCTCCACTCCTTTACTTATTGCAGAATACCTTATGCCACTAGATTTGAAATTCCAGATCTAGAAAACATAGAACTATGCCACCTTCGGTCCAATCTAAGTATAGTACATAAAATCATACATTGCAATGTCCTACCTGTCAATCGATACTTCAGCTTCAACCATAACAATACAAGAGCACACAATAGATATAAACTCAAGGTAAACTGCACCAAACTTGATTGCAGGAAATACGACTCCAGCAACAGAATGGTCAATGTCTGGAATATTGTACCTGACTCTGTGGTTTCTTCCCCAAATCCCAAACACTTTAACCTTAGAGTGTCTACTATTGACCTCACCCCTTTCCTAAGAGGTCTGTAGGGGCATGCATAAGCGCACCAATGTTCCTACCGTCCCTGTCCTATTGTTTCTTTTTATTTTTCTTATATGTACCTATTTTATATATTCATAACTATGTTTATACTTATATCTGTTAGCTTATAATTGCTTGACAAAATAAAATAAATAAATAACCCCAGAATTAAAAACTTGAATTTCAGTTTAATAGTTTTGCCACACATTAAGAATTGCTCAGTGTAAAATTTTAACTGCTTTGTTTCTATAGCAACCGAGCTGTTGGTGACAGTTCTGTAATTTTAAACTTCCCTATCAGAAGGACATCCCAATATGGCTTTTCTTCTAACTGTAGCTGGTAGCTTTTGACTATGATTTATCAACTGCAACCTTCAATATTAAAAAAAAAAAAAAACCTTAAAAGTTTCCCCTCTATGGATGACTTCATTCTTTTTTATTTTATGTATTGGCTAGGTAGCTCATCATGTTACACAAAAAGTCCATTAGTGAACAAGTTTATTTCTTATATATCAAGAGGTTTTTATTTCCTGCTTTGTTTTTTCCTTGATAAATTTTATTTACTTAAGCACTCATTGGAAATCTTTTCTATGGCAATGCATAGTCAACTTTCATGTACAAAACACTTGATAGAAATCCTTGAGTAAGGAAATCTCACATGCTATCAAACACATGGGATGGGAAAGAAGACACATGGGAATTAACAATAGTTGACACATTCAGCTATGGCAATTAATTTTTTTCATTCATTAGGCTAGTCAGTTATTTTCATGTCAAATTGATGCTTTTACCTATACACAAATCCCCATTGTTTTATTATCTAGCTGAACACCAAATATGCTTCACACCATATAAATGTGTGAAGAATCATTTCTGCACCAGTTGACTAATTATAAACTGCCAGGCTAACAAAGAGATGACATTGTAAAATACACACACGTTGACAGGCACAAAGTTCTGATTTCTATAGCTAAGCATGACTGTAAAAAAAAAGTGAATTCTACATAACAACCTTAAAAAAGACAACCAATGTACATCATAATCAAGTATTATTATAAATATAATTAGACAGTAATTCAAATTGATGACACTTTTACTGTAGTAATACATGAGTTAGTTCAAATGGGACAATTTAGTTCAAATGGGACAGCAAAGCAAAATCCTCAAAATGATAATATAAGGTGAAATCTGTTGGATTGAATCAAACATACATCTACACTGCTTAAAAAAATAAAGGGAACACAAAAATAAGACATCCTAGATCTGAATGAATGAAATATTCTTATTAAATACTTTGTTCATTACATAGTTGAATGTGCTGACAACAAAATCACACACAAAAATTATTAATGGAAATCAAATTTAGCAACCCATGGAGATCTGGATTTGGAGTTACACTCAAAATTAAAGTGGAAAAAAACACTACAGGCTGATCCAACTTTGATGTAATGTCCTAAAACAAGTCAAAATGAGGCTCAGTAGTGTGTGTGGCCTCCACGTGCCTATATGACCAACCTACAATGCCTGGGCATGCTCCTGATGAGGTGGTGGATGGTCTCCTGAGGGATCTCCTCCCACACCTGGACTAAAGCATCCCCCAACTCTTGGACAGTCTGGGGTACAAGGTGGCATTGGTGGATGGAGCAAGACATGATGTCCCAGATGTGCTCAATTGGATTCAGGTCTGGTGAATGGGCGGGCCAGTCCATAGCATCAATGCCTTCGTCTTGCAAGAACTGCTGACACACTCCAGCCACATGAGGTCTAGCATTGTCATGCATTAGGAGGAACCCAGGGCCAACCGCACCAGCATATGGTCTCACAATGGGTCTGAGGATCTCATCTCGGTACCTAATGGCGGTCAGGCTACTTCTGACGAGCACATGGAGGGCTTTGTGCCCCCTAAAGAAATGCCACCCACACCATTACTGACACACTGCCAAACCAGTCATGCTGGAGGATGTTGCAGGCAGCAGAACATTCTCCACGGCATCTCCAGACCCTGTCACATCTGTCATGTGTGCTCAGTGTGAACCTGCTTTCATCTGTGAAGAGAACAGGGTGCCAATGTTGAATTTGCAAATCTTGGTGTTCTCTCACAAATGCCACACATCCTACATGGTGTTGGGCTGTAAGTGCAACCCCCACCTATGGATATCAAGCCCTCATACCACCCTCATGGAGTCTGTTTCTGACTGTTTGAGCAGCCACATGCACATTTGTGGCCCACTGAACGTCGTTTTGCAGGACTCTGGCAGTGCTCCTCCTGTCCCTCCTTGCACAAAGGCAGAGGTAGCGGTTCTGATGCTGGGTTGTTGCCCTCCTACGGCCTCTCCGCATCTCCTGATGTACTGGCCTGTCTCCTGGTAGTGCCTCCATGCTCTGGACACTACACTGATAGACACAGCAAACCTTCTTGCCACAGCTCGCATTGATGTGCCATCCTGGATGAGCTGCACTACCTGAGCCACTTGTGTGGGTTGTAGACTCCGTCTCATGTTACCACTAGAGTGAAAGCACCAGCAGCATTCAAAAGTGACCAAACCATCAGCCAGAAAGCATAGGAATTGAGAAGTAGTCTGTGGTCACCACCTACAGAACCACTCCTTTATTGGGGATGTCTTGCTAACTGCCTATGCTTTCCACTTGTTGTCTATTCCGTTTGTACAACAGCATGTGAAATTTATTGTCAATCAGTGTTGCTACCTAAGTGGACAGTTTGATTTCACAGAAGTGTGATTGACTTGGAGTTACATTGTGTTGTTGAAGTGTTCCCTTTAGTTTTTTGAGCAGTGTAGTTTAGCATGGTTCTGACCAAGGCTTCCTGATTCAGTAGCAATTACACGCTGTTCCCAAAAATATTTTTTTTAATTATTTCAACAGCTGTGAATTATATGCATTCACAGCCCGTAAGAAGTCCCAAACAGTTTATGAATAGTCCAACAGAAGTCTGCAACAGTCTTCTGAGATAAAGCTGATAAGCACCCACCTTTATCTCTCTTGAAATGCTGCCAATGACTAAATTGTCAATTGACTGCACAAGGCAAAATGGAGCATAAAGTGAACACAGCTTCAGATTTTAAACTGACCAGAATGAACAAAATTGCTTCTTCATGTCCCTTTGCTCCTCCTTTATGTCTTATGGGAAGGGCCAATCATCTCCAAGCCTTACTCCCGAGTCACCCCTTTTGTATTAACTGTTCTTGCCTTCTAGCAGCTCTACACAAATGTGCACTGGGAACAGGCTACCCCTGTTCCTCAGCCTTGCTGATGTCAGATTCTGGAGGCTCCAGAGTTAGCACATAACTCTCAGGTGGCCTTGGCCCCATCTCTGTGTTGGATAAAGATCCCTCATCTGAGCCCTCTCCAGACTCCAGAACTGGCCCATGTTCCTTCCCACTGTCCAACTCTGCTGCCAAATCCACTGGTCATTGTCAGACCACAAGTATTTTAAACCTGCAAATGGCAAACAGGATATTAACTAGAAACTCATAAATTTGGTGTATGCCTGAAGTATTTTTCAAGTAATGCTCTGCAGATACTATAATATTTAACTATCAGGAATAATAACTACTGAATAATCTTATCCTGTATAATATTATAACATCCTCTTGAAGCTATTAGTTGAAGTTTCTAATTCCATCTTATGGATGCAAATTCATAATACAAGTGTGCATTAATATACAACTGGTATTGGGTAACTTTTTTAAAAAATAAAATGTACTTTCCCCCCCTGTCCTGAATCTTATTTGACTCCTTTTAATGACCCCACCCCCCACCCATCCCCGGCAAATTTCCTAAGAAGATAAACATTTATCCTTACTTATCTTCTCTGCAACATAATAATTGTATTTAACAACTATAATTTATCTTATTTAACTTTTTTTTACTGAACTAAAAACTCTATTGAATGTCATCCAGGTGTTATTTTCTTTCCCATTTCTGATTGTTCAGAAGTTATACTTGTTAGAGAAAGTTGTGAATGAAACACTTTTAGAGTTTATCATTTTAAAATCCATAAGAAACCCACACCAATGAACTGATGCTAAATCATGCTGGATTTATGTTACTCCATTCACTCTTATTCTAAAATAAATTAAATTCAATCCCGACAAGTGTGTTCAAATTTCAGGCAAAATACGTATAGGATTAGCTAACATTCTTTCACATATAAGACTAGCTTTATTTTAAAAGGTCTCTTTCAGACGATATATAGGTGTATAGAGAGAGATCTGAATCTCATTGTGTTTACTATGTTGATAGTAAAATTGACCATTAACTAATAACAGAGCAAATATAGGACAAATACACATGTGTTCATTTGTGTGTGTGACAAAAAGCATGTGCATATACACAGAAAATTATAGCCTTGAATTGAGTTCCATTTACTGTGGCTATGAATAATTGTTTAAGTTTACAGTAATCTACACATATTAATATTTGATTGAGACATAAAAGTATTAACACAAGGTTCAAAAAGCGCACCTATGAAAATAAAGTGTTTTATAAACAGTATAAATTAATAGTTAACAACTCCTCTAGGACAGGCAGCCTTGGATTTATTACTTTGTTTTTGTTTATTTATGGGCATTTCCAGCTGGATTTTCTAAAGTGCTTTTAATCAGAATGAGATTTTGCAGCATAACAATATGCAATGGCCATAACATCATAAATAATAGGACAAAATATGAAATTCATTGAATAACAAGACATTTTAGTGTCACAAGATAGTCAGGTCTATAACTGAAGGGGAAAAAAGCTTAAGACTGTATTATTGAAGGAACTTCCTCATCTCTACACAAAATTAGCTGGCCTAAACTGTTTATATGAACACTACAACATCTGTAGTCTTTGCAAGTGTAAGTCACATGGATTTCCCTCATCTAATATCTGAAACAGACATCATTGTGGAAAGCTACTTGATAATTTTCAAGGAATCAAGCCTTATAATAATGTCCACTGGAGGACAAGTTCATGTATATGAATATGTATGTGTTTTTATAGATAGTATATATATGTATGCTTATATGTGTACACAGAGATACATATCCCCAGACATACATGTAGTTACCATTTAGTGATCACAATTGGGACTGTCAACTTAAGTCTTTAAATAAAGCATTTTGATAAATGAATTTGTGACTATGTTTGCAGCCTTGTTAAAACTTTCCTTTGCTTACAGACCTGCAAGAGCGGTAAATACAAACATTGGTCATAAAATTACTTTTTCATCCTTGAAAGGTTTGCTAAATGTTGTGTTCCAGGGTTTAGTGATCATGGTCCAGCGAATAGATTTCTTGACATTTCTTACTGGAAGCTACAGCTGGCATATTCAGATGCAAGTGATCTGCTTCTCACCTGTAGACAACTGAGCAGGAATTGACTGGGTTCCTGTTTCTATAGCTAGGTTACCTGACTTCTGATTGGCTTTAGGCTGATTGACTGGTTTCAAATTGGTGTAGGTTGGTGAGATACTTTGCAAAGTAAATATGATCAAGGAGTCTACCCTGCCACATCAGTATAAATTTCAGATACAGATCTCACTGGCCTGCAGGAAATTCTTCCTGAGGTATCACTCCTTAAAACAAAGCTATTGAATGTAGAAATGTTGAAATGTAGATTCTATTTTTTCATGGTACAGGTCTAACCCTAGATTTGTACCAAGGTTTTGTCATATTCATTTCTCTTATTTCACAACCATCTCCCCCTTACTTTACATCAGAATAAAGATTCAAAATTTCTACTCCTTAAAATAGAACTTAAAATACTTGGAAGGAGGGGCAAACTTATCCTCTCTTCAATATATTCATCTTTACAAGCCCTAAATGCCAATAAAGAGAGCAAATTAAAGCATAATCTCATATTGGTAAGGAAGTTAAAACTGGTTTTGTTAATGTTTCTGGTTTGCACATTTTCTATTTCTTTTTTTTTTTTTGCAAATTAAACAAGAGGAAGCCTACATTTGTACTTGTAATTCTCATTAATATTTGGATAGCCTGTTATTTGCAAAAAGATAACTCCCCCTAACATCAGTGGCATTAGTTTTAAATCCTAATTATTTCAAGTGATCTATTTGTAAGAAAGATCCTTTCCCCATTGCTGAGGTACAGTGATAACTGCCACCCTTGAATTGGGGGGGTGGGGGAATACAAACCTTTGAGATTTTTTCTCTCTCACTATTTTATTTCTCATCATTCTTTCACCCTATTTTGCTTCCTCTGAACCTGTTCTATCTCTCTGTTATTTACATCTGGTGTACCTATATGTGCAGTGTAAGATAAGCAAAGCAATTGATTTGGTTTTCCTCTGGTTTTCCTCTCATCTCTTTTTTCTCCATTATCAGGAATCCAACAATTGTGCTGAGATAATGGGACAGTTGTAAGACTGTACCATCATTATTTGTTGTCCCTGTACTCTGCCAACCAGTTTGTCATAACCTGAACTGAATGAGTTTTTCATTTAAACTTAGTGAGACAATGTCATATTGCACTATTATCTCTGTATTGAAAAAAGTTGGTTATATATTTGTCTGATGAAGTAGTTAATAACTTTTAAAACTTTTCGTCTTGTGCCTTTCTTTTTCTCATTATGACTTTGTATTTTAATGTTTGTATTTGAAATTTAATAGATACTTTTAAAAAGGATTAGAGTAAAAAAAGGAGCAGAATTACAACCAGCACTTTAATTTAAGCTTCCCCTTCCTTCCTTCCTTCCTTTCTATTACATAGGTTACACATTCCGATTTTCACATTTTTGGTGCTCTGTTTAAGAGGCAATTGATGGATGGGAACCCTTTATTTTACTGTGAAATATTTCAAACTTCCAATAAACTGGCAAAAACTATACAGTAAAATTATTGATGGTACTACCTGAAGAGCTGTATTTTAGTTCAAATATCTTTGTTGACAATTTAAACATCAAATTAATGTAAATAATAATGCACTTCGGTAGCTACAAACCACTTCATCAAATTCACTAATGATAAGATGCTTGTTAAATGTGCTGTAATGTTGGATTACAATTATTCAAATCAACAATCCATTCCTGCAGTGAACTCATATCTTTACACAGAGTGAACTCATATCTTTGCTAAGTCTTGAGTACAGATATAAAATAATTTAGCAAAAAAAAAAAAGTTTGTTTTTTCATTCCCAATGGATCCATAAGGGGACCAATATTAGCAGCAACAACATCTAGTTGTGCTTAATCGTTTCATAAATTAATAAATCTAACAAAATCTCAACTTTTTGTTGAAAGGGTTTTCTCTTGTCTTCTCCTCTTCTTTCTCTTCTCTCAGAAAATACTACGGAGAATCAGCAACCTGACTTTAGGTTAATGTGACACTGAGCTGTTAACTCAGTTCTCTTCTAAGCTTATTTCCATTTTATTTGACTACTTAATTACTTAATTGGTAAGTTAAACCATTCATTTGGATTTTGTAAAAAATACTGATTTAATTTTAATTGATTTGATTAATAATGGTTCCAAAAGTAAAGATAGAAAAACAGGAACTGTCACCTTATTATTTGGGTGTAAGTCCAGTTTCTCAAATGAGTTGAAGGACAGTCAAAAATGCAGTTGAAGCTGAATTTATTTCTAATCCATAAGAGAAAGTAACAAAAAACCATTATAGGGTTGTTTATCACTTTTAAAAAGTTTTTTTTTTTTTAATGTGATTAACCATATATGCATTTAAAAATTTCAGCATGTTGTAAATCAGAGCTAAAGCAGAAATCTGGTGCTTTTGCTCATAAAAAAATTGAGCTAAAATCCTTAAGGACAGATTCCCATAAAAAAATAATTATTCTCCTTAAGAATTCTAATGAACAACACGCCAAAAAAATAATAATAAAGTTTATAGTAGACAAAGATGTTCAGGAAAAAGTGACCATTTATAAAGTTTGTTTATTATTTCAAATATCTTATATAATGCTGAGCAAGATCTCTCTACCATATTTTTTAACAAGAAATTTATATATGTGAAGGGGTTCCCCCTCCCAACTATGGTTGGAATACAAGTTTACCAAGTGGATTTAGATTTTCAATCAGCATAAAAATCTAGTGAGAGTTTTTAGAGCTATATTAAAAGTTCACATTCAGTATTTACCTCACTAAGCAGGGCTTCTGGAATAAAATGCAAAGAAGGTAATCATTTTGCCAGATTAGTGTCATCAAATACTTTATAAACAGAAATTACTAAATAAAGTTTATTTGGCAGCTAAACAAAATGTTTAACTTTTTAATCTAGAAGCTTATTTATTGTTTGGGTTAATGTAAAGCAAATAGAGCAGTCTTCAATATTTTCCCCATATTTTTCAAAAGGAAATAGGCCACTTCATATTTTTACTATATTTGATCCAACTTTTTTTCAATTTATCTTTAGTTTTTGGTTTTCATTTTCATTTCACACACACACACACACACACACACACACAAACACACACACACACACATACAGAGGCAGTCCTTGACTTACAACTCTTCATTTAATGACCATTCAAAGATACAACAGTACTGAAAAAAGTGATTTATGACTATTTCTCACACCATTGTAGTATCCCTATGGTCACATGATCAAAATTCTAAAGCTTGGCAACTGACTCACATTTATGATAGTTGCAGTGTCCCAGAATTATGTGATCACATTTTGCGACCTTCTGACAAGTGAAATAAATGGGAAAGCCAATTTCACTTAACAACTGTTACTAACCTCACAACTACAGTGAGGTTGTCAACTGTGACAAGAAAAGTTGAAAAGTGGGGCAAAATTTACTTAATTGTCTCACATCGTAACATAAATTTTGGGCTCAATTGTGGCTGTAAGTCAAGGACTAATTTCACTATTTTTAATGCATTTACATTTTTGGAATTGTTTATGTTATATTTATTTGTGTTTTCTAGGATTTTAACAAAGATTTTCAAAGTTAGTAAAAGAAACTCTGTTTTTCTTGGCTTACAGAAATATATAGTGTTTTTTCTTTTCGTTTATATTATCTTCATCCTCTTGTAGAATATAAAGCCTTAGACATCTTATAAAGATTTAGCAATTTAAAATCTGAAGTGTTTTTTAACAATATCCTTTTATTCTTCTAATCAAGTATTCTTTTTTTTTTTTTGTCTAGAAGAAAAGTTACCAAGAATGTATTAGTAGAAAGTCAAAATATAGTAGATTTGACAGGACCTTTGCCTTACCTGTGGCTCAAATAATATGGAGATTTATTCAAGATCACAAATATAATCTCAATTAATTTTAATTTATGTACATGGGAACTGCTAAAACCGTGATGGTGAACCTATGGCACGCATGCCACAGGTGGCACACACAGCCATCTCTGTGGGCACATGAGCTGTTACCCCAGATCAGCTTTGCTGCACATGTACACATGTCTCCCACCAGCCAGCTGGTGTTCGGGTCTCTGCCATGTATGCACGGGGGTGAGGCACGTGAGGGGGGTGCATGCAGAGGAACATGCGTGAATGCATAGGAAATGCACACGCATGCATGGGGATGACATGCATGCATGGGGTGGGGCGCATGCATGGGGATCCATGCACATTGCATTTGGGGGATACACACATGCACACTTTGGGCACTCAGTGCCGAAAAGATTATCAATCACTGTCCTAAACCATGAATTTAATTATATCTATAATATCTATCTAATCCATAGCTTTACGCATATGTATGTCTATGTCTATATCTGTTTCATAGAAAAAGAAAATCTAAAAAAGAACATTTGAGTGCATAATACAAAATGGAGGCATTTTGAAATATGCATTATATTTGTATTTCTCTAATGCTTTTTCTTTTTTGATTGTATCCTTTTTTCTGCTTTTTAGTTAACTAAAGCAATAAACCACATATCACACGCACATCCACACACACCAAGCAGCAGAATCTGCATATGGGTTAGAACCTTTTCCATATTGGCTTCATATTACTGGAACATACAATCAACAGAAATTAATCAAAGTTCAGCTATAGCTATTGCTGAGCTGTAAATTACTACTAAAATCTTCAAATGATTTTATTTATTTATTTATTTTCTATTAGGATTCATTTTTATTAGACTGCAGTGTTTTTCAGCTTCCTTTCCAGCTACTACTATCATTGGTAGTTGGAGATAATAGAATTGCAGAATGATAAATTTTGAAAAAGAGAAAGCTGCATTAAAGTATTTATAGATTGCTGCTCAGCTAAAATAGGGAACAGAAAAGCTTTTTCACAGAATGAAGACTTCTTTTTCTTAGATGATTTCTTTTGTGAAGGGATTGTTGTGGAAATGTCTAGAAATTATTTAGTCTATCAGTCCTCGATTACTACCATAAGAATTTCCCCCTCTTTTTAATGGAATTCATTATCCTTAGTGACATCAGTGGCTGGATTTAAACAATTTTAAAATATGATGTCATAAACTAATGTCATATAAAACAGAATTAGGAAGAAATAGAAATCACCATTATTGGTGGTAGAAGTTCTGATGGTTGGAACCAAACAAAATATATATAAAATAATAATAATAAAGAGATTATTAAAATAACAGTAAAGAGATTACAGTATTATTTTTTGGACAAAATGGAGTAGTAAAAACATTTAATGCAGTACTAAACAATCTTCCTGTCTGAATGTCATTCTACATCTTCCTCTGCGTATGTTTCAGCAGCTGTGTTTCTGTGCTTATCATGGGCATGATTTAAAACTGAAGTATGAATTTATGTTTTTGGGTAGAATTGTCTCCAGGAATGTAACTAACAAAGGGCAAAATAGAAATTATGCAACAAGCATCAGAAATGTGCTCAAAAAACATTTGTTCTTGGAGGCAATCCCCTGAACTAACTGCATGCAAAAGACAACTCCAATTATGACCTTTCCTCAGACAAATGCTAACTGGCATTAGCATAGTAGAATGATCATTTAAACAATGGAGTTGTTGTAATGTGGATTATTTAAATATGAATGTGAACAATCCAACATAACCTGAAAAATGTGACGATAATAACAACTGAAATAGAAAATCCTCCTTCCCCCCCCTTTTTTTAAAAAAAAAACAAATTTTATTAATTTTACAAAAAAAAACAATACACAATCCAGGCATAACAACTTGAAGAATCTTTTCTAAAAAAAATAATAATAATAATTAAAGAAGAAAGCCAGTAGAACATAACTCCAAATTGTAATATCAATATTTACATTATCTATTTAACTTCATATCTTATCCAAAGTTCTCCTTTTATCCAAATTATATTTCTTGCTTATTAAAATTATATTGCCTTTCATAAACATACAAAACACAAAACATAAACAAAACTAAAACATCTTTTCTGAAGGCTGCCTGATCCCGGGTTGAAACTCTTCACACAGACACAAATTCAAACATCATATTCACTTTATATATCCTTCCATATCTTATTATTTTCTTTTTTATATATATAAACCAATTTTATCAGTTTTACAAAAACAGTGCATAAACAATCAAGGCATAACAGCTTATAAATTATTTCCTAAAAAATAATAATAATTAAAGAACAAACCAATACTTTATCTATTTAACTTCATATCTTATTCCAGCTTCTCCTTTTCATCCAAATTATTTCTTATTGATTAAAATGTTATTGCCTTTTATCAATATACAAAAAAAAAAATAACAAAACCTTTATATATCCTTCCAAATCTTATTTCCATTTTCAATAACATTCTTTGTCTGTTCTATTTCCAACTATCCATTCATCTTTTTTCTTTTACTATACTTCTCCTATACACTAACTGGAGTGACACCTTTAACTCATTACCCTAACTTAAAAGTACTTCATATAACAATTTTTCTTGGGATTCTGTTTAAAAGATTCTAAAATTACACAATAAATTTTATACTCTAAATACACATATAAAAAACACAATCTTATGTACCCTCCAGAATCCCTCTTTTATCCTAAATTAAATTCACCCATTGTCTCTGAATAAACTTTTTTTCTTTAGATCTTGCTTCCCCTCATTGAGGCTTCTCCTCCCCCCCTTTCTCTCTTGCTTATTCTTCTCCTTGCCCTTTTTACCCCTTTGTCTTTCCTCCTCCCTTTTCTTACTCCCTTTCCTTTGCTTCCTAACCTTGCCTCCACCTTTCCGCTCATTTTTCTCTTCTTTGGTTGTTTTTATAATTCTTAAAATCCTCTTTTTCTTATCCTTTTTCTCCTCCTCCCCGGAAAGAACCCATTGTTCATCAAAGATGGCTTCTTCTTCTTCTTTGTCCCAGTCCTTCTGCTGCGTAGTCAACTTTTCATAAGTACATAATGCCATTTCTAAGAATTGAAACAAACTGCCCAAAGTATCTTCTTTTTTATATTTTTGATATTCAGTCTTTAGTTCATCCACAAGCGATGCCATCATGAAAAAAGAAACTTTTCCCAAAACAACCACAAATATTTTTAATCAAGAATAATTCAAAAAAAAAATAATCCAAAAATTAATACTTTTCTTCCTTCTTCTCTTTCTCTTTCTGGGGTTAATGTTTAATCAAAGAGGTCCAATTACCATATACCTTTCTTTGGGATTCTAGGCAATCTCCTCCTTTTTCAGCTTCTGCTCCAATTTTTTTTCCTCTCCCTTCCCACTTGCAATATCAATTTTAAATAATCAGAAATCCATACCTCCAACAAGGGTTTTCCAATTTCTTAAGTTTTTCAATGTCCAAAAACCCTTTTGTCCCTTAGCTTCAACTCTCAAAACAATTCACTTTCAATGTCCGGTATATCCAAACATATCTGCTGTTTCCATGGGGTGGGAGAGTGAAGAAAAAAAAAAAGTTCCCTTTAACAGCTTCTCCGCCGCTTTCGATCTTCTTAGGGATACAATGTATCCTCCAGCAATTCAGACAGCTCAGTTCCAGCCAATTTGCAAGATGTTACTTGACCTGGCTCAGACAGCACTTTCACTCCTTACTTCCTCCAGCGCAATCTTACCCGGTTGCTGGCTTCTTCGTGGCGGCCATTGCTGACCGCCGCTCCACCGCCTTGGGAAAAGGGGGTTTTTCCAGAGGGGGAGGGGGTCTGCGACACCCCCAACCCCCTATCCGACTCCCCTCTCTCTTCAGCTGTCCCTACAGGGCAGCCATATCCCCCTGACCCATCTGGATCGGGGGTACCTCGGCGGCTAGCACAGCAGGAATCGCGAGCTGTCGCGAATTCCTACTGCCCCGAAGCCACGCGAAACTGGAAAACCCCTTTTTTTTGTTACTATATATTATTAACTCACAGTTATACACTGGATTGTGGGCTGGGTATGCACAAAAAATTGGAATTATTTGTTAAATTTATTTGCACACATCTCACTGTAGAGCTATTCTTGGTGAATACACACACACACACACACAGAGTATATATAATGTAAGTGGTGTGTGCGTGTGCGTGTACACATATAAAAGCACAAATATTAAAACGTGGGAAAATACCCAAAGAAACTTAAATACCATATATGTGATAGATGATAGACAGACAGACAGACAGACAGACAGTCAGACAGACAGACAATATAAAAAATGTTCTTTTGTTTTGGATAAGATAAAGGTAACTGTTGTGTATGTATATAAGTAATAAAGTGTGAGCTTGGAGTAAGTGCAGGGTTCTGGCCCTGCACTTCTGATTGGCTGTTAAGCGGCCGTACTGGATTGGCCCATTCCAGGGAATCCAATTGGCCCTTAACAGAGAGTTCCTATTGGTCATAAAAGCTAGCATTCCTAGCCTGTTATTGGTTAAAACGTTACAAGGGTTGCCTATATAAGGCGAGGGTTACTGTTGTTTGATTGAGAAGTCACTATGTAAATAAAGAGCTGAAGTTCACCGTTCAGAGGCTTGTCTCCATTCCTCCTCACCCATTCTCAAACTTAACACTGGCGACGAAGGTGGGATTTGGAGACATCTGAACCAACGAAACTTCGAAGAACACTGAGCACGTGACAGAAGACGCCAACAACAGAACCATGTCCGGTGGCATCGTACCACCCGCTCCATTCGATCCAACCCAAGAGGACTGGGAGTCCTACATGGATTGCTTCCAAATGTTCCTAGAGATGAACAATTTGAAGGACGCCACACCAGGAAAGAAAACGGGCAGTGTTCCTAACGCATTGCGGTCCAACTGTATTTAAGATGGCTAAAGCACTAGCCAAACCCCAAGAAGCAAAGGCGATGAATTGGAACGACCTCGAACCTCTCCTGCGAGGTCACTACACCCCAACTGTGCCTACGCTGGTGAGACGGCACGAGTTTTATCAAAGAAGCCAGCGAAAGGGAGAAAGCGTGGCCGACTTCATAGCGGACCTCTGAAATTTGGGAAACCTCTGCGAATTCGCCGACTTAGAAGAGGCACTACGAGATTGCTTAGTCCTGGGATTAGATGCACCAGGCGTGCAAAGCAAGCTGATGGCAAAAGGAGACATCAGCCTTGCCGACACCATCGCCGAAGCCACGACAGCAGAGGCGACCAAGAATTCGGCTGCACAACTACGGCGGAACCGCACTCTGGTACCACCACCGGCCAGCAAAATCTCACCTAGTTCAGAAGGGCAGCTGGCAACAACGCACCACGAGGACCTCTCTTCATTGTCAGACAGAGACAAAGGGGTCCATCGACTGCGGTCCGACCGGGACCCTCACCCGAAGCCCTTAAGCCCTTGTGCTGGTTGTGGAGCCAACCATGCCAGGTCCGAATGCAAATTCCGCGACGCACTCTGCTACGAGTGCGGGAAACGAGGTCACATCAGACGGGTCTGCCGCAGCTTGCCAGGACCCAGCCAGGCCTCAAAAGGGGCTAACTATCGCCAATCGACAGGAAACTCTCCTGTACGGCAAGAGCCAGTAAACCACTCCTACAAAAAGCGAGCTTTGCAGAGAGAAGAGGCTCACCATACTATCACTATCGCTCATGCCTCAGCCTTGGACACTAAGAAAATCCGAGTCATGGTAGCCATCGAGAACCAACCTTGCCACATGGAGGTCGACTCGGGATCGTCCCTATCGATGGAAGACACTCAAGCAACTCATCCCCACAATTCAACGCCAAGATCTCCGTTTCCAACGCCTCATCCTCAAGGACTACCAGGGGAATCGAATCCCCATCGTCGGGTCCTGCCGAGTCCGAGTCTCCTTCAAGAAGCACACAGCGTACTTACCTTTAACGGTCATCGATAGAGATAGGCCTAGCCTACTGGGACTCCAATGGTTTGCGCCACTCGGCATTGAAGTGGCCAGCGTAAACCGAGTCGGTGGCTGTGGCTGGGAGGAAGACCTTATATCTGAGTTCGGGGATGTCTTCGCGGACAGCTTAGGCAAGTACAAAGGGACCCCTATCTCATTCAGCTTAGATCCAAAAATAGCTCCCATTCGTTTGAAACCCCGTCGAGTTCCGTTCACTTTAAAACCGAAAATCAACGAACAACTCGATAAACTGATAGCTCAGGGGGTGTTGAAGCCCATCGATCACTCCCCTTGGGAAACCCCTATTGTAACACCCATCAAGCCAGATGGGTCAATCCGAATTTGTGGGGACTACCGAGCCACCTTGAACCACGCCCTGCAGCAGAACGCATATCCAGTCCCGGTGGTGCAGCACCTCTTCCATTCCCTGGGGGGCGGGAAAGTTTTTGCTAAATTGGATTTAGCTCAAGCATATCAACAATTACCAGTGGATGAAAAAACAGCACAGGCCCAAACTATTGTGACGCACTGCGGTGCCTTTAAATGTACCCAGCTGCAATTCGGAGTTAGTGTAGCCCCAGGGATCTTCCAGAGTCTTATGGAAAGGTTATTGCAAGGAATTAAGGGCGTGGTCCCTTATTTTGACAATGTTTTAATAGCAGCCCCTACAAAAAAGGTTTTACAAGACCGGTTAAAATTAGTCCTAAAAAAATTCCAAGAAGCCGGTCTTAGGGTTAAAAAAAACAAATGTAAATTATGTACTGACAGTGTTGAGTTTCTGGGGTACCTGATTGATAGCCAGGGCATTCACCCTACTGAGAGTAAGCTAAAGGCGATAAAAAATGCTCCCAGGCCACGGAACAAGGCCGATCTCCAGGCGTTCCTAGGCCTCATCAATTTCTATAATATATTTTTACCGCACAAAGCAACCGTCGCTGAACCGTTACACCAATTGTTAGATAAAAAAGCAATGTGGTTATGGGGTCACCGAGAAGAACAGGCATTCCGAAATGTTAAAAAACTGCTCACATCTGACTCTGTACTCATGCAGTATAACGAGACCTTGCCTTTAGTTATAACCTGCGATGCATCGCCTTTTGGGGTGGGCGCCATTTTGAGCCACGTGCTGCCTAATGGGAACGAAGCCCCTGTTGCATATTTTTCAAAGACTCTTTCGAAAACAGAGCGGAACTATGGACAAATTGATAAAGAAGCCCTCACAATCGTCTCAGCTGTGAAAAGATTTCACAAATACGTGTATGGGAGGGTTTTTACCATTGTGACTGACCACAAACCGTTGCTAGGGATAATAGCTGGGGATAAGCCGACTCCCTATATATTATCCCCTAGGATGACCCGATGGTCAGAATTCTTAGCTGCTTATAATTATCGGTTGCAATATCGGCCGGGGAAGGCCATTCCCCATGCCGACACATTGAGCCGAGCACCGCTTCCAGAGACTCTCAACGATCCAGCACCAACAGTAACCACGTTGCAAATCGAGGCACTCAACTTGCCGCCACTGACTGCTTGAGACATCGCAAGAGAAACCAATTGTGACCAAACCCTAGCACGAGTCCTGAGTTGGGTAGAACGCGGATGGCCATTGGACCAAGTATCAGATGACTTCACACCGTTTAAGTCTAGGCAGACTGAACTCTTCTCCCAGAAGGGCTGTATCATCTGGGGCGATAGAGTCGTTATCACAGAGCGGCTCCGTAAAACGTTGCTGAGAACGTTGCACGAGGGCCACCCCGGCATCGTGCGAATGAAAGCACTTGCACGAAGCTATGCATGGTGGCCGGGCATTGACAAGCAAATCGAACAGTGGGTTAAAGCTTGCCCCAGGTGCCAAGAAGTCAGCAACGCCCCACCAAAAGCCATGCCTACTGAATGGGAGACAGCTCATGGACCCTGGTCCCAAATTCACCTGGATTTCGTGGGACCAACCAAGGGCCACACCTTTCTGCTTACAGTCGATGCCTACTCAAATTGGCTCGAAATTCATCGTATGACGACTACGACCTCCGAGACTGTCATCAAGGTTCTCAACAGACTTTTTGCAACCCACGGACTACCAGACGTCCTGGTGTCCGATAACAGGCCACAGTTTACTGCACTAGTGTTTGAGCAGTATCTCGCTGATCGCGGCATCCGCCATGCGCTCACCTCCCTGCGCATCCTGTGACCAATGGCCGAGCAGAATGCATGGTCCAATTTGTGAAGAGAACCTTGCAAAAAGTAGACTACCACAACATTGATGACAAGGTCAATCAAATCCTCTTCTTGCAACACATCACCCCACAAAGCGTCACTGGCAGAACTCCCGCCGAACTGCTTATGGGCCGAAGGCTCCATTCCGACCTCGACCGGTTGCACCCTGCTTATGAACCGGAGAAACCACTAGGATCCAGCGGCCGCTGTCGCACCTTCCAGGTAGGAGACCTCGTGTATGCAAAGAACTTATCGGGCGATCCGTTGTGGGTGGAAACGACAGTAGTACGTGTAACCGGCCCCAGATCCTACCTTGTGCAATGCCTTGACAATAAATTTTGGAAATGGCATATCGACCAATTACGGTCATGACTTGCAGCAGCCAGTCTGCAACTCCCCTATGACCAAACTGAGGGGGGGAGGAAGTACAGAAGATATGGAAATCCTAGAGAACCCACTCGAAGGAAATGACGATTTAAATGTAACTCAAGAAGCGGAGCTGGAGGGAGAAACATTTGCGCCTCAGGGAATTGTGGAAAATGTGGGCAATGACTTGGAAGTGAACTCTGAACCAGAGGCAGCCCCACCACCGAGTGATGACCTACCTCAGCTGGATTGCAACCAGCCAATACAAAGGAAATCCAAAAGACTGAAAAAACAACCGTCCTATTTAAGGGACTATGACTTGGACTAAGGAACCAGGGGGAAGGGGTGTTGTGTATGTATATATGTAATAAAGTGTGAGCTTGGAGTAAGTGCAGGGTTCTGGCCCTGCACTTCTGATTGGCTGTTAAGCGGCCAAACCAGATTGGCCCATTCTGGGGAATCCGATTGGCCCTTAACAGAGAGTTCCTATTGGTCATAAAAGCTAGCGTTCCTTGCCTGTTATTGGTTAAAACATTACAAGGGTTGCCTATATAAGGCAAGGGTTACTGTTGTTTGATTGAGAAGTCACTATGTAAATAAAGAGCTGAAGTTCACCGTTCAGAGGCTTGTCTCCATTCCTCCTCACCCATTCTCAAACTTAACAGTAACTACAATCTCCCAATCCTTAAAGCACTAAGAGTCTGTGTTATGAACTAAGCAAACGCTTTAGTTTAAAATCCTAATAGTTTTGTTTCCACAGCAGGCTCCTAATCCTGCACTTCTGATTGGCCCTTGAACAGCACATTGTGATTGGCCATTTCTGGCTAATCTGATTGGCTGACAGCGGGTTGCCACTGATTGGCCGTTACCAGCGTGGCAAACTCAAACCATTGGTTATTGTGACAGCAGCCAGCTCTATAAAAGGAGCTGCTGCCGCCCAGTATCCCTGCTCTGTTCTGAAGTCACTAATAAAGAGTTGGAGTCACTATTCGATGTCTCATCTCCATTCCTTGCACCCATGCTCCAGATCTAACACTGGCGACGAGGATGGGATGCGGAGACGATAGAGCTGATTGAACACTCACCTAACGCTAACAGAGCACGTGGCTAAGAGCGCACCAAAAGTGGCAGAATGACCAGCAGCGCTATACCACCCGCTCCATTTGACCCGGCTAATGAAGCCTGGGACTCGTATATGGACAGGTTCCAGATGTTCTGGAGACCAACAATTTGAAAGATGCTATGCCTGGCAAGAAACAAGCTGTATTTCTGACCCATTGCAGGCCTGCCATTTTTAAAATAGCAAAAGCACTTGCGAAACCAGCAGAAGTCAAGACAATGGACTGGGACAACCTCACCCCACTCCTATGGGCTCATTATGCACCCGCGGTGCCAACACTCATCAGGAGACACGAGTTTTACCAGAGGGACCAGCAGGAAGGCAAAAATGTTGGAGACTTCATCGCTGAACTTAGAAACCTAGGGGGACTCTGTGGCTTTGCAAACCTCGAGGAAGCCATGAGAGATCGAATTGTTCTGGGCCTAAAAGATCCCATGACTCAGAGCAAGATTATGGTGAAGGGAGACATCGGTCTCACAGATGTCATCGCCAATGCTACTGCAGCAGAAGCAACCAGGAAGTCAGCTGCTCGAATGCGTCGAGCGAACGCACCGCACCGCCAACTCGCCAGTGACACTACGCCTTTCTCCAAGAGGCACACAATGACCACCCACCATGAAGACCTTGAATCCTCATCAGAAAGCGAGGAAGAGGAGGTCAACAGACTCAGATCAGAATGTGACCAGCGAGACCAGCAGAATTGTAAGCCTTCGAGTCAATATGCTGGATGTGGGGGAAACCACCCGCGATCAGACTGCAAATTCCTAGACGCACTCTGCCATTCCTGTGGAAAGAGTGGCCACATTGCAAAGGTCTGCAGAAGCAGGCGAGGGTCCAGCCCAATCTGAAGAGAAAACAACTTCCAGCATACAACAGACATTCCACCAATAAATCAGGACCACCTAAACAACCAATGGAACCAATTCTACAGAAATCGAGCACCCGCCAATTCAACCAGACGAGAAGAGGCCCATCAAACCATCACCATCGGCCATGCGTCCTCCCTTGATGCAAGGAAAATCCGAGTGAAGGTCACCATTGAGAATCAACCATGTGTTATGGAAGTCAACTCTGGGTCGTCCCTGTCAATGGTCTCCTGGAAAACCTTAAAACAGCTGATCCCTGACATTCGTCACCAGGACCTCAGCATTCAAAAAATCATATTAAAAGACTACCAAGGAAACAGAATTCCAGTTGCCGGTTCCAGCCACGTCCGAGTATCCCTCAAAGACCACACCACAACCCTACCTCTTACTATCGTCGATCGAGATCGGCCAAGTTTGCTGGGTTTGCAATGGTTCGCGCCACTAGGAATTGAACTAGTGGGCATCAACCAAACTGGAAGCAATGACTGGGAAGTGGCCCTCATCCTGGAATTCCAGGACGTTTTCACCAAGAAGCTAGACAAGTACAAGGGATCCCCCATATCATTTAATCTCAGCCCTGACATTGTGCCCATTCGCCTCAAGCCTCGTCGAGTGCCCTTTGCACTCAAGCCAAAGATTGATGAACAATTGGACAAATTAATAGCCCAGGCATGTTGGAACTGATCGATCATGCCCAGTGGGAGACCCCAATTGTAACCCCCATAAAACCTGACAGATCCTTAAGAATTTGTGGGGATTACCGGGCCACCCTAAATCATGCACTTTAGCAGAGCGCTTACCCTGTACCTGTGGTCCAACATCTTCTTCATTCCCTGGGAGGTGGGAAAATATTTGCAAAATTGGACCTAGCTCAGGTGTACCAGCAGTTGCTCATAGATGCAGGGACTGCAGAAGCCCAAACTATAGTCACGCATAGAGATGCATTCAAGTGTAATAGACTCCAATTCGGAGTGAGTGTAGCACCTGGCATCTTCCAAAGTCTCATGGAAAGATTCCTTCAAGGCATAAAAGGGGTCATGCCCTACTTCGATTATGTCTTAATAGCTGCCCCCAATAGAAGCCTGCTAGAAAAATGACTCAAAATGGTCCTCCAGAAATTTAAAGACACTGGTCTGAAGGTCAAGAAAGACAAGTGCCAACTTTGTACTGAGAGGGTTGAATTCTTTGGGCACCTTCTTGACAAACAGGGAATTCACCCTACAGAGAAAAAACTAACTGCAATAAAAAACGCTCCAAGACCTAGGAATAAAACAGACCTCCAAGCCTTCCTGGGACTCATTAACTTTTATAACATCTTCTTGTCCCAGAAGGCGACTGTTTCTGAACCCCTACATAGGCTCCTCGATAAGAAGGCTTCCTGGGTCTGGGGACATCACAAAGAGTGAGCTTTTCAGCAGGTAAAGGACCTGTTAACTTCAGATGTTGTATTGATTCAATATAACAAGACTTTGCCTTTAACTGTCACCTGCAAAGCCTCACCATTTGGAGTAGAAGCCATCCTGAGCCACGTCCTACCAAACGGTACTGAGGCACCTATTGCATTCTTTTCAAGAACTTTATCTAAAACTGAGAGAAACTATAGCCAACTTGATAAAGAGGCTCTCGCTATTGTGTCTGCAATTAAACAATTCCATGAGTATGTATATGGAAGATCTTTCTCCATAATTACCGACCACAAACCATGACTTGGCATTTTAGCGGGAGACAAACCAACTCCCCACATCTTATCACCGAGAATGACACGTTGGTCAGAGTTTCTAGCCGCATACGATTACCAACTGCTACACCGCCCGGGGAAAGCCATTCCCCATGCTGACGCTTTGAGCCGTTCTCCATTACCAGAAGTCATAGACGACCCAGCTCCAACCCTCACTATGCTACAAATTGAAACTCTTCCTTCACCATCGCTGACTGCACAAGACATCGCCTCAGAAACAAGGAAGGATCCTTGTTTGGCACGGGTCCTCAGCTGGGTAGAAAGAGGTTGGCCTGACAATGAACCAAACGACACCTTCAAGCCGTTCAAAAACTGGCAGACAGAACTTTTCTCCCAAAAGGGATGCGTCTTGTGGGGAGACAGAGTCGTCATCCCAGAGAAATTACAGCATAAAGTCCTAATACTATTGCACGATGGCCATCTGGGCATTGTGCGAATGAAGGCACTAGTGAGGAGCTACGCTTGGTGGCCAGGTATAGATAAGCGAATAGAAACCTGGGTGGCCACTTGCAGCAAGTGTCAGGAAACTCATTCATCTCCACCAAAAACACCACCAATTGAATGGGAGGCACTCTGAGGTCCCTGGTCCCTTATCTACATCGATTTTGTGGGACCTACCAAGGGGCATACATTTCTTATAGCAGTGGATGCCTACTCCAAATGGATGGAGGTCCTCAAAATGAAGAGCACCACCACAGAAGCCGTCGCTAAAAAACTAAATAGACAATTTGCTACGCACGGGTTGCCAGATGTCCTAGTTTCGGATAATGGCCCCCAAATCACCGTTCTGGCATTCGAACAGTACCTGGCAGAGCGGGGGATACGCCATGCATTGACATCGCCAGCTCACCCTGCGGCCAATGGCAGGGCTGAGCGAATGGTCCAATTCTTAAAGAAAACCTTACAAAAGATGGAGCAAGGGGACATTGATGACAAGGTGACCCGGATGCTTCTCCTCCAACATATTACCACAAACAGCACCACAAACAGAACCCCAGCCGAACTTCTGATGGGCCGGAGACTTCATTCACATCTTGACTGCTTGCACCCTACCTACTCATCAGAAAAGCCCGTGGGGTCCAGCAGCAGGTATCGCACCTTCAAGGTAGGTGACCCAGTCTTCACAAAAAACTTTTCCAGTGACCCATTGTGGGTCCCCGCTGCCATAACTCAACTTACGGGTCCCCGTTCCTACCATTTACAAACTGCTGATGGAAAAATGTGGAAACACCATATCGATCAACTGAGCTCCAGGCTGGCACCTACCCCTGTCACAAATCCCGAACCTCAAACCTGGGGGGGAAGGGAAATCGAGGGGACCGGAGAAGAACTAGCATATGACCCAGAACGTGAAAACCAGCAATCAGCACAACCAACCCGGAGATATTCATCTCCTGAAGGAGAGCCGGGCCAGACGATTGCCTCACCACAGAGCAGCACTGCGACAGCAGCAAATCCAAGGGATCCGGAGGACAGCCTTAACAGAAGCAGAGATGACAATCCCAAGTCACCCAATGGAGAGGGCAGAACATCTTTGCCAACAAGCACAGCAAGCAGCCCACCGAGACCAGAGTCAGGGCAGGAATGGTGGAGCAACGCAGATCAGGTAGACAGGTGAAACGATCTGCCTACCTGCGAGAATACATCACCCCACCCCTCAGACGGAACCTAGCGGGGGAGGGGTGTTACAAACTAAACAAACGCTTTAGTTTAAAATCCTAATAGTTTAGTTTCCACAGCAGGCTCGTAATCCTGCACTTCTGATTGGCCCGCAAACAGCAGATTGTGATTGGCCGTTTCTGGCTAATCTGATTGGCTGACAGCGGGTCACCGCTGATTGGCCGCTACCAGCGCGGCAAACTCAAACCATTGGTTATTGTGACAGCAGCCAGCTCTATAAAAGGAGTTGCTGCTGCCCAGTATCCCTGCTCTGTTCTGAAGTCACTAATAAAGAGTTGGAGTCACTATTCGATGTCTCATCTCCGTTCCTTGCGCCCATGCTCCAGATCTAACAGTCTGTGTTTTAGAAAGCTCATAATAATGATTAAAATACAACATATTGAAGAGAATTATTCATCTTCACAATTTCTCAAAATGACTGAAATTCCTTTCAGCTTCCATTGGGCTGATTACAAATGAGTGCATTTGAAAAACAGTATCTCAAAATAGAAGTCATTTACATTATGAGCTGTTTCTATCTTAGAGAAAAGAAATAAAATGATTTATTTTGGCATATCATTGTCCTAAAGACAGTTTAATGGCAAAGACTGGAAAAGTTCCTCAAGTGTAAGTCAAGCTAAATATTGATTCAATGTTCTCACCTGCAATATTACACTATCAATTCTTGCTAATAAAGCACAACTTATCTTCCTACTACTCCCAGATATTTGAAACAGAAGACCTGCTCAATCAAAAATGGTTCCCCAGCTTTTGACAAATGTTATAATTTGAGTTTTCTGATAATTGAACATTATCTAATCTTCCTTGCTATGCTGTGCTAGTACTCTCAGTGCTTTTTAAGGCCTGTTCTTGGAAATATTGCTGCATTGTCTGCATAAAGAGATTCAGGCAGGGGGTGCAAGATTTTGTTAAGGAGATGGAGTTGATATAAAAATTAAATAGCAATAGCTAATATGCACTTTTGCTTGTCACCCTTTTTATTTCTGATGGCATTGGTTGGGTTGTCTTGTGGTTTATACCTTATATTGACTGAGGTTCTTGATAAGTCATGCATATTAAATAAAATAAATGATCAGTAAAGGAATTCTCCATTTTTCCCCCACAGTTTAGCTCAGGATATAGAATCAAATGTTTTAAAATTTCTAAAAGCAGCCCATAAGGAGGATGTGTTGCAGTAGGAGATAAAGATCTCTTAGCACATATGTGCTAACAGTTTAAGCATTTGCTTTACATTTCCAAAATGTATCATTTTGTATGTGAAATTTCATTTTATATATACTGCTCAAAAAAAATAAAGGGAACACCAAAATAAGACATCCTAGATCTGAATGAATGAAATATTCTTATTAAATACTTTGTTCATTACATAGTTGAATGTGCTGACAACAAAATCACACAAAAATTATCAATGGAAATCAAATTTAGCAACCCATGGAGGTCTGGATTTGGAGTTACACTCAAAATTAAAGTGGAAAACAACACTACAGCTGATCCAACTTTTATGTAATGTCCTTAAAACAAGTCAAAATGAGGTGTGTGTGGGCTCCACGTGCCTGTATGACCTTCCTATAATGCCTGGGCATGCTCCTGATGAGGTGGCAGATGGTCTCCTGAGGGATCTCTTCCCACACCTGGATTAAAGCATTCCCCAACTCCTGGACAGTCTGTGGTGCAATGTGGCATTGGTGGATGGAGCGAGACATGATGTCCCAGATGTGCTCAATTGGATTCAGGTCAGGAGAACGGGTGGGCCAGTCCATAGCATCAATGCCTTCATCTTGCAGGAACCTCTGACACACTCCAGCCACATGAGGTCTAGCATTGTCGTGCATTAGGAGGAACCCAGGGCCAACTGCACCAGCATATGGTCTCATAAGGGTTCTGAGGATCTCATCTCAGTACCTAATGGCAGTCAGGCTACCTCTGGTGATCACATGGAGGGCTGTGAGACCCCCTAAAGAAATGCCACCCCACACCATTACTGACACACTGCCAAACCAGTCATGCTGGAGGATGTTGCAGGTAGAATGTTCTCCACGGCATCTCCAGACCTTGTCACGTCTGTTACATGTGCTCAGTGTGAACCTGCTTTCATCTATGAAGAGCACAGGGCGCCAGTGGCAAATTTGCAAATCTTGGTGTTCTCTGGCAAGTGCCAAGCATCCTGTGTGGTGTTGGGCTGTAAGCACAACCCCCACCTATGGATATCAGGCCCTCATACCACCCTCATGGAGTCTGTTTCTGACCATTTGAGTAGCCACATGCACATTTGTGGCCTGCTGGAGGTCATTTTGCACGGCTCTGGCAGTGTTCCTCCTGTCTCTCCTTACACAAAGGTGGAGGTAGTGGTCCTGATGCTGGGTTGTTGCCCTCCTATGGCCTCCTCCACGTCTCCTGATGTACTGGCCTGTCTCCTGGTATCGCCTCCATGCTCTGGACACTTCGCTGGCAGACACAGCAAACCTTCTTGCCACAGCTTGTATTGATGTGCCATCCTAGATGAGCTGCACTACCTGAGCCACTTGTGTGGGTTGTAGACTCCATCTCATGCCAGCATTCAGAAGTGACCAAACCATCAGCCAGAAAGCATAGGAACTGAGAAGTGGTTTATGGTCACCACCTGCAGAACCACTCCTTTATTGGGGATGTCTTGCTAACTGCCTATGCTTTCCACCTGTTGTCTATTCCATTTGCACAACAGCACGTGAAATTGGTTGTCAATCAGTGTTGCTACCTAAGTGGACAGTTTGATTTCACAGAAGTGTGATTGACTTAGAGTTATATTGTGTTGTTTAAGTATTCCATTTATTTTTTTGAGCAGTGTATTTCAGATTTTTATTTCTGTATATTTAAAACTCAATTTCTCAATCCAGTCCAGATTATCTTGCTTCCCTGAATAACTGTATCTGAATTTGGGAGTTAGGGACTATTTAACCCCAAAGAAATGAGCAAGAGATATAGAGTTCACTGTTGCAGATGTATAAAAGTTGATGCATTTGAAGATTAACATGAAGAATTTTCTATTTCTTGGAAGGACTGTTCCGAGTAATTGCATCCTTTTTGTGACCTCTATATAGGAACGTTTTCTCTTCCTTTTCATGTTAAGTTATGTTTCTTCCTAACTTCATTTCTACTCAGTTTTGATGCTTTTATTTCCATTATTTCTTCCTGTGGCACCTCAATCCTCAATTTCCCATTTTCTTTCCTTTTCTCCTGAACATTTTTTATCATCCTTCAACCATCTTAGTTCCTTCTAAGCTATGAAGGAACTAAGAACTTTCTGGCTTCACCATTATAATTCTACTTGATTTGTTAAACATTTGTTGTGACGTGTTCCTATTTTCACATACTGTTTGTTATGCTGTCATATTGCATTTCTGTTGACATCTATTCATTTTCCTCATTAGAACTAATTGAAATTGTATTGACTTCCAAGGCCATCAGTCATCAGAAGCTACTTTTCCCATTAGTTTTTTGTGCATTGAAATCCTTGCTATAATTCCTTTGAATTTTTAAATCCCTCTTCCCCCTCTTAGACATTTTCTCCCCAATCTCTAAAATACATGTTAGATTATGCTTATTATTAATTTCCTTTAAATAAACAAATGCAGCATTATGGAACTTTAGCATTAACTGAACTAGTTTTAGCATTAATTTCATTTCAAACAAAATAACTCCAGAAAAATAATAATAATAATAATAATAATAATAATAATAATAATAATAATAATAATAATAATAATAATAATAATCTTATTATTTCCACTTCATAAAATAAATCTGCTATATTGGTTCATATTAAGTTAAGAGTAAATAATCTATTTGTGCTGTACTTAAGAAATTAGACAGCTCGCCTAGTCAAATTCTTTTTGAAATAATATTGCTTTGCAGACTTTGTCCCTGTCACTAATGGCTTTCTGAAGTAGCTGAACTTTGCTTCTGAAGTGGCATCCATGTCTTCCCCTTGATTGGTTGAATGAAAGTAGATACTGACATAGATATGTTACTGGTGTAGAGTAGAGGTCTCCAAACTTGGCAACTTTAAGACTTATGGACTTCAACTCCCAAAGTTGACAAGTCTTGAAGTTGCCAAGTTTGGGGACCCCTGATGTAGAGGAACACTTTCCTAGGGACTATTCCTTCAACTGTGAAATAATAATTTCCTCATTGGGAAAAAAAACGAAACACTTTTCTCCTGAGAAACTGGCTACCTTATATTCTTTCTACAGTCTCTGGAGAAACCTTGTTGACTTAGTAGGAAATTATCTCATTTCTTAATTTAAACAGACATCCTGACATCAAAAGAGAGTGGAACATTCTGGGAGAATTTTCTTTTCCAAAATATGGCTCAGGGCTCATTCATATCAGTCACCTCTTCAAGTTGTTAGCATGTAGCTGTGAAAGATCTTTTTTTTTTTTTTTTGCAAATTAAAGCCATAGTTGCATTCCAACAAAACCTGTTAAACAGAAACAGCTTTTTTTCTGATTTTTGCTGGCCTCTCCCTTCTAATCATTAATGTGTGTCAACTTCACTATTAAAACCATGAAATAAGCAAGGAATGCTTGGAATTATTCAAAGTATTTTAATTCTAAATGATGCATTTGCAATAACATCCACAGGAGGAGGAAAGGGGAAGGCAGACTGGCAAAGTAGTGATAATCCAATGTAAACCCTATTCCTTTCATAGAATGTATGATATTTAGAATGTATCTAAACTTTGAATGCAAAAAGAAAAAAAACACTTTAAAACTGAAGTCTGACTTTCGGGAAAAGTGTAACTGGCAGATCTGAAGAGGGTTTATTGTTTTAGGCTTTTTTATTTCTTTTTCTTTTTTGAAAACAATTTTATTAGTTTTTAAAAACAAACAAAACATAGAAACATCAGCTTTCTTTCTTTAATATATACAAACAGTGTGTCGGTTGGTTTACCAGTTTTTGTGCATCCATTTCCTAGTCTCAATTACAGTTACGTTACATAATAACACATATTATCAATCAAAAATTGTATATCCTAGTATCACTATTATACAATTATTTGACTATAATTTTATTCAGTCATACTTTATGAGATAACTATAATTTACTTAGTTTATTTTATAGCAAATCATATAGTCATACCAAATCTATCCTAAAAACATTTTATAGATATGATATCAAATAACAAAGAAAAGAAAAAAATATATTTTTATATATTCATTATTATCTAAAATTCTAAATATTCTATTATTATATTTTATCATCCAACCATTGATAGAAAAGGTACCAAATTTTATAGAATTGCTTATCCTCTTGTTTTCTAATTTCAAATGTCAACCTACTCATTTCAGCACATTCCAATATTTTCTTAATAATTTCTTCCTGCAATGGTATTTTCTCATTTTTCCAGTTTTTAGCAAATACAATCCTAGCTGTGTTAATACATTTACAATCAGATATTTCAAGTCTTTACTGTATGTATCAGGTAAGATTCCCAACAAAAAGATCTCTGGTTTCAAATCTATGTGTTTCTTTGTCATTTTTTCCAACCACATTCGAATTTTAGTCCAGTATTTTCTAGCGTCCTCACAAGTCCACCACATATAGTAATATGAGCCAAGTATCTGATGACATTTCCAGCATTTTTCAGAATTATTCTTGAACATTCTTGCTATTCTTGTCGGGGAAAAGTGCCACCTGTAAAACATCTTATATAAATTTTCTTTATAAGCTATTGACATTGTCATTTTATAATTTTGAGACCACAATTTTTGCCATTTCTCTAAATCAATCCCATATCCAAAATTCTTCCCCCAAGCAATCAAAGTTTCTTTAACTTGTTCTTCCTCTAGTTTAATTCCCAGTAAATAACCGTATAATTTTTTAATCACCTTCTCATCAGTACTCATCAAGATCTTATCTAGATCAGTCAGTTTATCATAAAATCCCTCTGTTTTAGAATCTTCATCATACCTTGAATGTATTTGCGCATATAAAAACCAATTCATCTTTATATCTTGTTCCTCTAGATTTTGGATCGATTTAAGTTCACCCTTTTCATCCAATATTTCCCCATATCTAACTGTTTGTTCCTTCTTATAAATTATAGGATAGGATGCTTCAATGGTCGATAACCAAACTGGAATTTTCAAATAACATTGTCTTTTGATCATCTCCCAATTTAGCCACAAAGACTCCCGCATATAATGTCTTCTAAAATAACCCTGTGTTTTAGTTCCCTTATACCATAAAAAAAGCATGCCAACCCAACAGCAAATCATGACCTTCTAATGTCAACAATCTGGTCTTTCTTAATGTTATCCATTCCTTGGCTCACATCAAATTTGCAGCTTGATAGTACAACTCCCAATTAGGCAAACCAAAATTCCTCTAATTCTAGCATCTTGTAAAGGTTTCAGCTTTATTCTCACTTTCTTACCTTGCCATATATATTTCAACACAATTTTATTTAAGTCTTCAAAATAGTCTTTTCCGAGCCTAATTGGTATCGTTTGAAACAAATATAAGATTCTGGGTAAGATATTCATCTTAATTGTTGAGATTCTCCCTATGAATGACAATTGTAGATTTTCCCATTTCTTCAAATCTAAGGCTATCTGTTGTTTAAGTTTTATATAATTATTCTCTTGTAATGTACTACATCTTGATGTCAAATATATTCCCAGATACTTGACCTTGTTCATGACTTGAATTTTCAATAGGTCTGCCAGTTCTTCTCTTTGTCTTAGTAACATATTCTTTGTCAAAATCTTTGTTTTATCTTTATTTTCAGACCAGCCACCTCACCATATGCCTCTATCTTTTTCAATAGATTTGGAGCTGTTTCTAAAGGGTCTTCCAAAATAAAGGATAAATCATCCACAAAGACTTGCAGTTTAAATTCTTCCTTTTTAATTTTCATTCCTTTTATGCTTTTATCATCTCTAATATTTCTATTCAACACTTCCAAAGTCAATACAAATAGCAAAGGTGATAGGGGGCATCCTTGTCTTGTACCTTCTCTTATATTAATAAAATCTGTGAATTCTCTCTCTATCATTACCTTTGCCATTTGCTTATGATATATGGCTTCTATTGCTTGAATAAATTTTCTGGCAAAACCCATCTGTTCCAATAGTAGTAACATAAATCTCCAGTTCACATTATCAAATGCCTTTTGGGCATCTAGGAATATCAAAGCCATTTGCTTTTCAGGATGTGCCTCATAATATTCCAAAGTATCCAGGATTACTCTCATATTGTCTTTAATTTGTCTCTTCGGCAGAAATCCATTTTGATCTGGATGAATAAAGTTATTTAGAGTCTTTCTGCTAAGATTGAAGCAAAGATTTTATAGTCTGCATTTAATAAAGAAATAGGTCTATAGTTCTTAATTTGCAGTGGATCAGCCTCTTCTTTTGGAATAAGTGTAATATAAGCCTCTGACCATGTTTTAGGTATCATCTTCTTTGACATAGCTTCATTCATGACTTCTAGCAATGGAACGCTCAATGATTCTTGTAGTGTTTTATAGAATTCTTCCGGAAGCCCATCTGGACCTGGTGCTTTCCCATTATTTTGTTTCTTTAGTGCTTCAGTTAATTTCATCATTGTTATATTGCTTTCTAACATTTTTTCAGTCTCTTTAGGTATCTTAAGTAGATTAGCATTCTGTAGATACTGCTTGACTTTTTCCTCATCAATGTTCTCTTGCTTATATAGTTGCCCGTAGAAGTCTCGAAAAATTTCCTTTTTCTCTTTATTACCATGGCAAACTTGGCCTTGATCATCTATTAACTGCAATATTTTCCTTGATTCTTTCTCCTTTCTCAATTTATATGCTATCCATCTACCTGGTTTATTTGCATCTTCAAAATAGTTCTGTTTAGCACTTCTAATTTTCTGTGCCAGTTCTTCTTTCTCTATTAGACCCATTTTATGTTTAATTATGTCCAATTTTAGTTTAATATCTTTTTTCTGTGGCATTTTCTGTAGTTCTTTTTCAAGTCTTTTATACTCATCTTCCAAAACTTTAGTGGCTTGCCTTTTCCTGATATTCTTTTTTCTTATGTAGTCTATTATCAAGCCTCTAGCGTATGCTTTCATTGTATCCCAAACATTCTGAATCTTCTGTATCTTCTTTTTTATTTTCTCTGAAGAAAAAAGCCAGTTCTTTCTCGATCCATTGTGTAAAATCTTTTTCCTTTAAAATAGTATTATTTAGCATCTATCTCGATCTTTTTTTTTTTGTCCTTTACATTTAATTGTCATTGGATTATGGTCTGCCCATGTACTTGTTTCAATATTTATTTCTTGAATATTATATAATAATTCTGTTGATGTCCAAATCATATCTATTCTGGACCATGATAAATGTCTGTTTGAGTAAAAAGGGTACTGTTTGGTTTTAGTATTTTTTTCTCTCCATATATCTTTTAAGTTTAATTCATCTATCATTTTAAAAAAGGATTTAAGGAGAGTCTTTCTGTTTTGCTTTGTTGTTATTGCTGTATAGTCCAGTTTATTGTCCAGAATTCCATTAAAATCTTCCATTATTACTGTATTGGCATAGTCCAGTCCAATTATTTTCATGTGTAATTTTTTGTAAAATTCTTCTTGTTTATCATTCGGAGCATAAATTGCAATCAAGAGTGTTTTTGTATTATTGTCCATTATTTCCACCATTAATACTCTTCCATCTTCATCAGTAAAAATCAATTTTGCTGGGATAGCCTCTTTAATGAATAAAACCACTCCTCTTTTCTTACATTGAGTCAAAGAAGTAAATATTTTCACTAATTTTGGCTGTACTAACAATTGTTCATATTGATTTTTAATATGTACTTCTTGTAAACAAATTATATAAAATTTTAATTTCTCTAATTTATGAAAAAAATTTCCTTCTTTTAACAGCTGAATTAAGTCCATTTATATTCATTGTAATCAATTTTTTCTCTTCCATGATTATATTTTGTAATTAGGTTTGACAGCTCTCGTAGATCTTGGTTCACGTTGTTCTTTGATTTCCACCTGTCCACCTATTGCGCCTTCTTCTTTTTCTGTCCCCATTAGGTCCTCTTGGAATTCAATTAGTGAGACCTCTTTTTCTGCCTCCTCCTCTCTCCTTCCAAAAAATTCTGCATAGAAAAGTTCTGCTTTCTCAATTGAATCAATTCTGTGTCTCTGTTCTTGCCATGTAAATATTAGTCCTTCCGGAATCAACCATCTATAATTCACCTCCTTTTTCAGTAGCATTTTAGTCAAAAATTGATATTCTCTTCTCTTCTCATCTCTCTCACTCTTATAGGTATTTGTTTTGAAACCACAATCTCCTTGTCTTTGTATTTCAACATCTTCTCTCTTGCCACTTGTAATATTTGTATTTTAATGGATTTTTTGGTAAATCTGATGTGAACTTCTCTTGGTAAATTGTTTCTCATCGCATATGTTGTAAAAACTCAGTATACCTCATCTACTCCATCCATCATCTTTTCCTCTGTTATTTCCAAAGCTTCAGCCAGAATTTCTATCATTATCGCAGCTAAATTTTGTCCTTTTTCTTCCTCTATATTTTGAAATCTGAGATAGAATTCTGACCTATCCATCTCCCACCTCAGCATCCCACTTTTATCTTGTTCAACCACTGTTAATCTGCTGTCAATACCCTGTTTCTCCAACAATACAGCATCCCCCAATAGGAAGTCCCAGCATGTTTTATAGGCATGAAATGAAATTTAGGCCCTCCCACAAATTAAGCCCTATATTAAAACATGCAAAATGGGGGGAATGGTGGGGGGGCTTGCCGTTAGGAAGTACTTTTGTTGCACACCCGGATATGGTACTGCCTGCATTGACCCCGATACGAAGTGCCCCACCAATGCCGAGGTCAACATCCAAGCCATCACTGCCCGCCTGAAGATGCAAGGGGGGGAATTAAGTCACCCCCAAAAAGACGGCCTAGCCATTTTTTCAGGGCTCAAAAAAAAAATAAGACCCGGCCTTATTATATGAGAAACATGGTATTTCCAATCTTCTTCTCTCTTTGTTTATCTTCTTCTTCAATTTTTTGGAATTTCTCATTGTACTTCACCATCATTTGTTGGATATTTTCAATTTTTTCATCAGTCTTCCCTGTTCTTTGTTCAATGTTCTCTATTCTTTGTTCAATGGTGTCTGCTTTTGTCTTGAGATCTTGGATTCCTTGCATAATCATCTGTAGAGTCACTTTTTCTTGTTCTTTATCTTGCTTTAACATTGTCTGGATTAAACGTTGTCCTCCAGATGGTGGGGAGGCAGAAGTAGAGTGAGAGACGCCAGAAGGTATGAGTTTCCTACTCATAGGCTTTTTTATTTCTTTAGCCAACCTCAGCCATCAAGAATGGGGAGCAGCATTTCCTTGGTTGCAGGAAGCATTGGGGAAGTGAAGAAAATTTGAAGAATAAATAAATCAGGGAAATGACTTCTAGATGAAGAATTTAAAGAATGTGGTCTTGAAAGTGTTGAGCAGCTGGCAGAAAAGGGAAATGGGAAAATAAATTCCAGGAATATATATAGTTATTTCAAAGGGATTTGAATAAAAGTGTGATGTGGCTTCTTTTCAGAGATAAAAATATCTTTCTGGTTAAAAAAAAGAACAAACATCCCTTGCCCTGAGGATTCCATTGAATTAATGCAGAGAGATAGCATAATATATATCACAAAATGTTTTTAAAAATTATGAAAAGATTGACCCTAGCATTAACACCTTTGATCCCTTCTCATCATCTTCCCTGCTGGGGTATTCCTGCAATAGTGTACATTGTAGTTCTTGATAAATTTACCTTCAATGTTATCCTATTTGTTTATCACCAACCATCAAGGATTGTATGAAGGCAATCATTGATGGATTTTTCTATAGGTGTAATTGTTTTTGTTGTGAATTTATTTAGAAGCATTGTGGGGTGGACTTATTTGATTTCCAAATTTAACAGGTGCCACACATCTGTTCTTATTTTCTTTCCTATCTTAGTCTAACATTGCTATTCCCCAAATGCTATCCATGTCCATCCTTGCTTAATTTTGGAATACAGCTGAATTTAACTAGAAGCTGCCACCTTCTGATATAATGCCTAAAATATAGATTTTGTAGTGATGAATATTGACCACTTTGCATTGATATTTAAATGACCACTTTCAAAACACTGCAGAATCTGCATTATCTCTGCTATAAGAAATATTGAGGATAGGCAATCAAATTAATACATTCATCATTTTAAAATCTAATTGCCCTGAGATTTTTGTCATTGTTCTTTAACTCTTGTGTGGATATAAGTCATTTAGGAGCTGGGCATTAATTAAGTAATTATTAATTAAGTTATGTATGTATGTATGTATGTATGTATGTATGTATGTATGTATGTATGTATCTGTGTCTATATCTATCTATCTATCTATCTATCTATCTATCTATCTATCTATCTATCTATCTATCTATCTATCTATCCTCTCTCTTTCTCTCTCTCTCTCTCCCTCCCTCCCTCCCTCCCTCCCTCTCTCTCTCTCTCTCTCTCACACACACACACACGCACACACACACACTATTCATCATCAATCAGCCAGAGTGGATAAATAATGCTAAAGAAAGAAAAGAGCCAGCAGTAACAGCTTGGTTTTTCTACACCACCCAAATCTACAAAAAATGACATAACTTTATAATTGTTATTGGGATTCAGATTAACTATGTTTTTCTGTCATTTTCACCATACCAGGCCAGCCAGCTAACTTGTTTGATGTAAACTAGAAAAACCTTGAAAAACTTAAGAAGTGAGAACAAGATAAAAATATATGTAATATATGTTAGACGGACATCAAATTGAAAGGTGTTACCTGGTAAAGTCCAATTTGGGGGCTTAGATTAGATAGCTAAAATTATTCCTCACTGTTGTGCCTTTAAAGAGCACTGAAAGACCATCTGCCCGCAATCTGCATCTGTAATAAGCATTTAAAAAAAAAACAGAAACAGCCTTGATACCAGAGGTGGTATTCAGCAGGTTCTGACCAGTTCTGGAGAACCGATAGCAGACATTTTGAATAGTTCAGAGAACCGGCAAATACCACCTCTGACAGGCCCTGCCCCATCTATTTTCTGCCTCCAGAGTTCCAGCTGATTGTCTGGGTCTTCTTTTGTTGCCCTGTAAAGGAGAATGGAGCTCTCAGTGGGGTGGGGAGGTAATATGGGGTTTTGCAGTAACCTTCCCCCAGGAGTGGGGAGGAAATGGGGATTTTATAATATCCTTCCCCTGCCATGCCCACCAAGCCACACCCACAGAACCAATAGTAAAAATTTTTGAATCCCACCACTGCTTGATACTCACATTCTGACATTTTATGTAAATGAGTCTTCTCACTGTCACCTTGAAGGTGAACACTCACATTCCTACCTTCACTCCTCCTGCCCCTTTTGCAATGATTATCATCTGAAGTGTTCAGAAACAGTGTGCATCTCTTCTTGTAACTTAGCCCTCCTCCACATTCTATATTTGTTTCTAAGAATGTTGGTGGGATTCATGGGTCATGATGAAATCCAATTCATCTGAAAAGGTCCAAGTTCAGGAAGATTTGTTTATGGCTTTTTGTGTTTCTCAAAGAGTTTGAGGAATTATGTTAAAAGAAGTGCTACCTAATAGTAGTGGTAAATTTAACAAGCTGTTTAACCATATGCCACATCATTCCATTATATTAGTAATGCTATTTACCATTTTCCTGAAGATAGAACTGAACTGACATCAGAATACATAAGCTTTTTACGTGATTCTTTACCTCAGGGCTGTCAAACTTGTGGCCCATGGGCCAGATGAGTCACGTGCTGGCCATGCCCATGTCTGGTTTAGCGAAGAGGGGGAAGTGCTGATATATCACATGATGCCGCCATGGTGACATGAGGTTGACACTCCTGCTTACCTACTTCAGATTTGTTGTCCAATAATTTCTAATAAAATTCATTAAAAAGAGCTGCTTCCTCCCCAAAAGCTAGATAGTAAAATTGGAGTTCAGGGATTATATATACTGTATAACTGATAAATTTAGTATCAATAAAGGAGAATATTTGTAACTCAGGGTTGAAGTGAGGGGTCCTTGGTGCTCTCTGAGCTTGCTTGTTTTTAATGTATTTGGCAGATAGAACCAGTGAACCGGTGGTTGGGGATTCCTTGTTATAACACATTAAATCCATTGTACCTAGCATCTAACCATATGGAAGTAACTGCTTGCAATGGCCTCTGTCTGACATATCACCTGTGAAGCAAAGGATTCATGTTGACTTGAGAACTTCTCCAGAGGAGGTAAACAACTTTTCAAGAAAATGCAGGTATAAAATATTGGAGATATTGTAGGGGAGATCAGTATGAAAATAGGCTTTCTGTCTGGAAGTTGTTGGTTTTTTTTAAAATCAAATTATTTCCATTGTGTTGCAATGAACAAATCCCTCAAGTCATTTGTAGTTCTGTTAAGAACACACTTCACCTAAATATCCAATTTATCATTGATTTTTTTAAAAGTCTCCTTTCTGAATTGGAGATTTTGATAGCATACATTTAATACTATTTTACAACATCCATTTATACTATTATCCAACAGGCTGATCTTAACATCGGAAGAACAACAAATCTAGGTTATTAGCCAACTGATTTCCTTTGCAATAGAATTATCACTGATTTATTATCAAATTCCTATGGATTATGCTTTATTACTCAAATGTGATTTAAAAAGGAAGAAATGTAGTCTGTCTCTTGTCCCTTATACATGACAACATTGCTGAACATGTTATAACACAGCAGCTCCCAATCTTATGGGTGCAGGGCCTAGTTCTTTTCCATTGACTGGGGTATGGTTTTGTGCACTGCCTTGATCCTGCACATGCACAGCTGGGACTTCACTTGCTTATGGGCGACGGACCACTGCTGGTCCAAGAACCAGTGGTTGGGGATTCCTTGTTATAACACATTAAATCCATTGTACCTAGCATCTAACCATATGGAAGTAACTGCTTGCAATGGCCTCTGTCTGACATATCATCTATGAAGCAAAGGATTCATGTTGACTTGAGAACTTCTCCAGAGGAGGTAAACAACTTTTCAAGAAAATGCAGGTATAAAATATTGGAGATATTGTAGGGGAGATCAGTATGAAAATAGGCTTTCTGTCCCCTTAATATACTTTACCAACCTAGATCATATACCATAACACATTATAGCATAATAATACTGTATATCAATCATATCCCAATCTATCACGTCCTCAATCATTTAAATTTGAAAAAAAAAATCTAAATTTGTTTTTCCTTTAGGCTAAACCCTTTATGGCTGCAGCTGTGGAACTCAAGAATAATCGTGAAAAGGCAATCCTAATTTGTCATAGAAGAATACATTTAGTAAAGGACACATAGCTCAGACACTTATATAAAGTCTTTAATGTTTCATTATCATGTCAGATTAATTTAGAAACTGGCAACTAATTTTGAAGAGCTTTCTAACCCAAAGCATTATTTTGCTTTCAGATGCATCCCTTCATAACAGTTTGTTTATTCTTCATTTTATCAGAGACAGTTCTGGATTTGAAAACTTGAAGAAGCCTGCAGTAAAGAAGAAACATCAAAATATGAAGTGTTCTCATTTTGTCTGATGAAATGTGACATAAGAAGTAGCGAAGAAAGAATAGATGAGTGAACATGTGGCATTCAGGTTTACAGGTGCCATAAAAGAAGTTTTTATACTTCTGGCAGCTATTTAAAGTCAATTGATGTTCATAAGCTAATAATGAAAATACATGACAGACCTATTTATGTTTTGTATGGATACATGAAGGTGGATGGGCCAGTATAAGAGAACACTTAAGCTACTAAATCATGATGCACCTCTAGAATCTTTGGATGTTTCTGGAATGTCCCTAAATTTCCTAAAAATAAAGCATATCTGGAGCTGCCAAAGACTGACAATTTACTTAGGCAGATGTAGATTTAATGCTAATATAATGTGGTCTGCCTCAACCCAAGAGATTAAGCAGCCATTTTAGTGCCCATGTCTATATTGAATAATGTATGCAACACACTAAACTGAAACAAGGGTAAATTGGTCAATCCAGTTGTGCTTGCCAATGAATCTCATGCATTTTTCATATGAGGTAGCAAAATATTAATGAACTGTAATCCATTAATATGCTTGAGATCAGCAAGGACTGTGAAGTCTTTTTGTGTTAAAATACAAATGTATTTCATTCTTTTCTGAATTACCATCTGGAAGAGGCAAAAGATTTAGATTGGTACCTTTTTTCATTCTCCCCTCTTCCCTATTAAGAATAGAATAGAATAGAATAGAATAGAATAGAATAGAATAGAATAGAATAGAATAGAATAGAATACCTTATTGGCCAAGTGTGATTGGACACACAAGGAATTTGTCTTGGTGTATATACTTTCAGTGTACATAAAGAAAAGATACATTCATTAAGAATCAAGAATCATAACAACACTTAATGATAGTCATGGGGTACAATCAAAAATCAAATCATACCAGGAAACAGCCAGTATAAATCGTAAGGATACAAGTGACAAAGTTACAGTCTTACAATCACAAGTGAGAGGGCATGGATGATAAGGAGTGATGAGAAGATTAACAGTAATAGTAGTGCACACTTTGTAAATATTGAACAGTGTTGAGGGAATTATTTGTTTAGCAGAGTGATGGCTTTTGGGAAAAACTGTTCTTGTGTCTAGTTGTTCTGGTGTGCAGTGCTGTATAGCATTGTTTTGAGGGAAGAAGTTGAAACAGTTTATGTCTGGGATGTGAGGGGTCTGTAAATATTTTCACAGCCCTCTTTTTGACTCATGCAGTATACAGGTCCTTGATTGAAGGCAGGTGGGTGGTAATTGTTTTTTCTGTAGTCCTAATTATCCTTTGAAGTCTGTGTCCATCCTGTTGGGTTGCAGAACCAAACCAGACAGTTATGTAAACCAATATGTAAAATAATGCATGTTATCAGGCTTTGAAGTCTGCAGGATGACATATCTTTAAAATATTTTTATTCCTCAGTCATAATTAATTAGGGCAATGGCAATTGTAACATTCCCTCGCAAGGAAAATCCATAGATGTTTCTTTTTGGTGTAGAACACTTCCATGTACATTCGATTTTCACTCAACCAGTCTTCCTATTCTTTTTCAATCTCATCTTGTCAATAAAGAATAGGATAATAAAAAGAAGGGAATGATACATACTTGCAAACAAATATCATAAAAAAAACCAGTTAATTTTACAAAATACAATCAATACTGAAAGACTGCTGTGAAACAATACACATTTAATTACATAAACTTTTAAACTATTATAAATTTAGAAAAAGATATTATGATGTTCGTATTGTGTTTCTTAATGCATGTTGGTTGCATTTTGCTTCCAAGCAATCAGGATAGATGTATCCTGGGAAAAGTGCTCAATATTTTCCATGTCCTCCAAAAAGAAAAATAATAATGTGTGCGTGCGTGTGCACATGCATGCACACAAACACACACACAGAGTTTCCTATAAGGAATTTGATCGTGTTTCCTACTAAGGAAACAAAATGGATTCTTAGAACTGTTAACACAGTCACTATTATTTAAATTCTTGTCTCTTCTGGGAGTTGGCACATGGTTGGAGGCAGGAAGTAGTGGGAGCTTCTTTGAAGGGAATAGTGTTTTCTCTAGCTTTAAAGAAATAGTGGTGTACTCGCTCCTCAAGAGACCATTGCAATCTCATAGAAACAGAAAAGCATGATCAAATCAATTCACCCTTAACTGTTTTATCTATTTATTTATTTAGCCCAGAATATATCTCAAATATTTTCTTCTAATTCAGAAATCACATATTAATAACCATCCAGAATTTTTTCCCCTTATGAGTCATAAGATGCCATTGTATTACTGAATGCCTTTCTTAGCAACAGTTGTTATGAGAATTTGCACCCCCTGTCTGCAATTCTAATAAAACTGTAATTTGTTTTACAAATGGTTAAGAACATGAAGCATATTTAAATCCTTTTTGCATCTCACATATTTTTGTAGACTTTAATATATAAATTTCACATATTCTACTTTAAAAAAAGAAAAGCATTAAAAGATCTTTCAGAAAATATTTGTATACAGATAAACATACATAAACATTTACATATTCCCCAGCACAAGTAGGAAACTGAGAATTAAAATTGGGACCTAGCAATTATTTGATTAAATCTACAAAGAAAATAAGATGGCCAAAGGAGACACTCAATAGTTTAAGACTGATATAGAAATTATGAGGAAAGGAAATTAATAGGAATGAGAAAGAATTCAAACCTCAATTTCATGAAAGGGTCAGAGATGGAAAGTGAAATTTTGATGACATAGTGGAACTGGAACTATTGAAAAACTGAAAAAGCAGGAGACGAAACATAAATATTGCTAGGATGACAATCTTAAATTAATAACAAGTCTATTAACAATGTGGATGTGCAAAGCTTTGAATTCATAGCATATGAATTCATAGCAGGTTTGATTTGACAAAATTTTTACTTATTAATGAATCTGCTATAAAATAATAAATTGGATCAGGAGGTTATGTGTGCCTAAGAATCTTTTGAAGAAAATTGGTTATTTTGATATTGTTTGTTCTTTCTCAAGCTAACTAACAGGATTTGCTTGTTCCACTGAATGTTTGGAGAGGAGGGAGGGAATTAGAGATAGAATGAGGCAACCTGTGCAATTTTGTACTGTTGCCTTCCCTCTTTTATTCTTTTTGCTTTCTTTTTACATGCAATGCAACCTTTCCACATACCCATATATTATCAAATTGCTATTTGTCTTTAAACAATCTATGTATCTGTGAGAGTCTGTACAGACTCTGCCAGCAGAATCCACACCAACCATAGTGATGTCAAAATAACAACACTTAGGTGATGACATCATCAGCCAAAAGCTGCTATTTTATATCTGTGTCTGATGCAAGCAGGTAAGTCATGGAGTTTACATGATGATATCATCATGAATTCATCCTCATTTCTCTCCCTTTGTCTGAGCATAATATACTGTCATCGTCTTCTTTTAACTACCCCATAATCCCTTGTGGGGTGGAGTCAGGGCAACTGAATGGAGATAGCAGAGTATTTTAATGTCTAGATGCTCTTCCTGTCACCAATGCAGAGTTTTGTTCAGTAGATATATTTGCAGTGTGCCCAGAGAGAGAAATATCTGCCTCTACCTAGGATCGAACTTATAGCCTCCTGATTGTGAGGCAAGAGTGCCACCTCTAGGTCACTGCACCACCATGTAAGTTAAATGGAAAGAGTGTTTTGAGAGAGTATTACTAATAGTAGATCAAATCTAACCTTGGCCTTCATTTATAGCATTTGAATAAGCAGAGAGAGGCAGACACTTCCCAGCTTTTGATGGAAGAATGTTGAGAACCAAAAAGTAAGCCATCAATGAACACTTCTTCATGAAGAAATGAGTGTTGTGGTTAGCCAGCAGCTGGTGCAGATGGCTGAGGAGAGCAAGGACTCAGATGAGGGGCCAGGACCATTAGGGAGTGGGCTGCTGCCTTCAGAGATTGTGGGGGCTGGCAGCAGTGATGAGGAGGTTCCTGAGGAGCCTGTACCAAGTACCCATGCATGCAGGATTGCTCAGAGGAATGAACAGTTACAACATCATGGACGACTCAGTAGTAAGGCTGCAAGGTAATGGCCTTTCCTTCAAGAAGTTAAAAACCAGCTGTGAAACTAACCTATTTTGCAGAAGGCAAAGATGTTTTGAACTCAGCCTCATGGACATTACAGTTGGTATTTGAAGACTCTTGTAAACTATTTCTTATCTGTTGTTTTTTCTCAGACTTGAAAAAACTTGGCAAGGCTCTTTCTTGTCAGAGCTAATTAGTTGGAAGCAGCCTTTTATCTGTGAAGAAACAGGATTCTTAGCTTAAACATAAAAAGGTTATACTGCTGCATTTGTCTTGTGTTTGCTCTCTTGAAACCAGGTTTGGGTCAGAACAATGAGGGGTGTATTCTATACTATATACAAGCTGAGTGGTGCCATGAACCTTGGTGGATAGGAAGCATGTTGCAAAGCTTTTATATGATGCCCACCTCATTAGCAGGCCAGGTATATATCCTGGATGAATTTCCTTTTGTCTTTGGCAAATTTTCAAAACTCTCTAAAAGCAATTTAGATTTTTGGCAAGACTGCAATTTAGATTTTTGGCAAGACTGAATTTTTCTTTCTCTCGAAGCTGCTATATAGATAGAAAAAAGAAAGAGGTCACTTTTGGCTATAGCTGCAGTCACTTCGCTCACATCAATCTTATCCAAACTTTCCAAAGTTTTTCCAAAGTTAATTGCCTATCATTGACTTTTCTCTGCTTACAGTTACAGAGAAAATCCAGACGCTTCTCTTGGAAAAAGCTTTGAGAATTCAACTAAAACAATTACAATGTTAATAAATTTTAGCAAACTATTTCATGAACAATCAACTTATCTCTAATGGACATAGAAATGATTCTAACTTTATTCAAATATGATGATGTTCTCTTCAACATTTCATTACTTTGTCTGTTAGACATAAAACCAATGGAAGCAGTGACCTAAATCTTGGTTTTGTCACTTGAACCCTTTCTTTTCAACCTTATCTAAACAATAATGGATACTATAGATTTAATTTTTCATATTTACCTGAACATTGTTAATATTTCCAAAGTAAGTTGAGTTTGAAGAGATTACCTAGTTTTAGCCTTTAGGTTAAACAGATTTTTATTTTTAAAAAGTCCAAACCAATCACCTATATATGGGGAATGATTTTCTCTGTCTCCAAATTACTTAAAATTTATCATATTGTTTGGAGGATGCACTTATAATTGCACCAGAGGCTTAATTTCCAATATATTTGGTGCAATGTCTACTTGTGAAACTAATTTCCCCACAAAATGGTCTGAAGCCTGAAAACTCAAGTTCTTGAGTTTTTAAACTTTAAATAGTTTTGAAACTTCTTGTTAACTTTAAATTTGTTATTAAACATCACAACTCAGTTGACATATGATAATAAGCTATGAAAGGACCAATGCACTTTTTTTACATATTTATTAGGAAGGAGAAAATTTACAGTATTGACAGAAATTTCCTTTTTTTTTTCAGGCTATGCTGCAGGAAATAAAAGTACTTCCCTGATGTGTGTACAAAAGATAACAATTTACACATATACACACATACACACACACACACATATATATACATACACATATTTGTTTTCTGAGGTTCTCGCGGGTATTTGTATGTGGATCTTTGGTTATTCAGGTTTTCTCCCGCGTAAGATTGGAAGTATCTAGGCAACGTTTTGATGAAGTTTCATTCATCATCTTCAGGCTTGGTCTTCAGCTCTGTGCTTCTCAGAGTGATGTGAGCTTGCAGCTGCTTCTTCCTTTTAACTGCTAGTGGGGCTGAGACTTGATTGGGTGGGGGCTTGGCTGTGTTCTGATTGGGTGGGGATGTGTTCTCATTGGTTGAGGGTTTGGCTGTGTTCTGATTGGGTGGAGGGTTGGCTGTGTTCTGATTGGCTGAAGGCGTGTTCTGTTTAGGTGGGGGCTTGGTTGTGCTCAGGTTAGTCTTAGTTGCTGGGGGAATTGAGCTGGTGAGCTGTGAACTTGCTGTTTGGCTTCAAGTTCATGGTCGTGCTGCATCTTCATGGTGGAGGTCAGTTCGCTTCATGTATGGCTCAGAGAGGTTTGAAGTGGGTAGTGATGCAGCTGCAGTGCCGCTTCTGGTCCGTGGTCGTGTCTCATCTTCTGTGTGGGTGTGAGTCTGCTTTCTATGTGGAAGTGTGGTGGTGGCATCTTGTGTGGTTCTCAGGGGTGTGGGTCTAGTGTCATTCTTCATGTCATTCTTCGTCTGTTCATAAGGGTGGGTTTCCAAATGGCTGGTAGGCGGGAGGTATCATCTCGTTTATTCATGCTGTGTGGGGGTTTTTCTATCTCTATGGCTTCTCTGATTATTCTGCTGCTGAAGTGTTTGGTTTTGGCGATAGTTCTGGTATTTTTTTTTTTAAACAAATTTTATTAATTTTACAGAAAACACAATACACAAAACACAAAACATAAACAAAACTAAAAGATCTTTTCTGAAGGTTGTCTGATCCCGGGTTGAAACTCTTCACACAGACACAAATTCAAACATCATATTCACTTTATATATCCTTCCATATCTTATTATCATTTTCTTTTTTTATATATATATATAAACCATTTTTATCAATTTTATAAAAACAATGCACAAAGAATCAAGGCATAACAGCTTATAAATTCTTTTCTAAGAAAAAATAATAAAAGAAAACCAATAGAACATAACAATTCCAAATTATAGTATCAATACTTTATCGATTTAACTTCATATCTTATCCCAGCTTCTCCTTTTCATCCAAATTATTTCTTGTTAATTAAAATTTTATTGCCTTTTATCAATATGCAAAATCCAAAAAAAAAAAAACCCATAACAAAACCTTTATATACTCTTTCATATCTGATTACCATTTTCAATAACATTCTTTGTCTGTTCTATTTCCAACTATCCATTCATCTTTTTTCTTTTACTATACTTCTCCTATACACCAATTGGAGTAACGTCTATAACTCATTACCCTAACTTAAAAGTACTTCATATAACAATTTTTCTTGGGATTCTGTTTAAAAGATTCTAAAATTACACAATGAATTTTATACTCGAAATACACATATAAAAAACACAATCTTATGTACCTTCCAGAATCCCCCTTTTATCCTTAATTAGATTCACCCATTGTCTCTGAATAAACTTTTTTTCTTTAGATCTTGCTTTCCCCCATTGAGGCTTCTCCTCCCCCCCTTTCTCTCTTGCTTATTCTTCTCCTTGCCCTTTTCACCCCTTTGTCTCTCCTCCTCCCTTTTCTTACTCCTTTTCCTTTGCTTTCTAACCTTGCCTCCACCTTTCCGCTCATTTTTCTCTTTTTTGGTTGTTTTTATAATTCTTAAAATCCCCTTTTTCTTATCCTTTTTCTCCTCCTCCATGGAAAAAACCCATTGTTCATCAAAGATGGCTTCTTCTTCCTCTTCTTCTTTGTCCCAGTCCTTCTGCTGCATAGTCAACTTTTCATAAGTACATAATGCCATTTCTAAAAATTGAAACAAAGTGCCCAAAGTATCTTCCTTTTTATATTTTTGATATTCAGTCTTTAGTTCATCCACAAGCGATGCCATCATGAAAAGAAAAACTTTTCCCAAAACAACCACAAATATTTTTAGTCAAAAATAGTTCAAAAAAAATTCCAAAAATTAATACTTTTCTTCCTTCTTCTCTTTCTCTTTCTGGGGTTAATGTTTAATCAAAGAGGTCCAATTACCATATACCTTTCTTTGGGATTCTAGGCAATCTCCTCCTTTTTCAGCTTCTGCTCCAATTTTTTTTCCTCTCCCTTCCCACTTGCAACATCAATTTTAAATAATCAGAAATCCATACCTCTAATAAGGGTTTTCCAATTTCTTGTCCAGGAACCCTTTTGTCCCTTAGCTTCAACTTTCAGAATAATTCACTTTCAATGTCCAATATATCCAAACATATCTGCTGTTTCCATGGGGTGGGAGAGTGAAGAAAAAAAAAAAGTTCCCTTTAACAACTTCTCCGCCGCTTTCGATCTTCTTAGGGATACAATGTATCCTCCAGCAATTCAAACAGCTCAGTTCCAACAAATTTAAAAGATGTTACTTGACCCGGCTCAGACAGCACTTTCACTCTTCTTACTTCCTCCAGCGCAATCTTACCCGGTTGCTGGCTTCTTCGTGGCGGCCATTGCTGACCGCCACTCCACCGCCTTGGGAAAAAGGAGTTTTCCAGGACGAGGAGGGGGTCTGCGACACCACCAACCCCCTGTCTGGCTCCCCTCTCTCTTCGGCTGTCCCTACATGGTAGCCATATCCCCCTGACCCATCTGGATCGGGGGTACCTCAGTGGCTAGCACAGCAGGAATCGTGAGCAGTCGCAAATTCCTGCTGCCCCGAAGCCACGCGAAACCGGAAATGCGATAGTTCTGGTAGTTTTAAAGTCAATCTCATGTCCTGTGGCTTTGAGGTGTTGGACCAGGGAAGAGGTCGGTTCTTCCTTTTTGACTGAGTTCTTATGTTCTTCAATGCGTGCACTTATTCTTCTGTTAGTTTGTCCAATGTATGTGGTGGGGCAGGCAGTGCAAGGGATTTCGTATACTCCTTGATTTTCTAACTCAATTTTGTCCTTAGGGTTTCTTAGGATGGTGGATATCTTTCTGTTTGTGCAGAATGCTATATTAATGTTGTGTTTTTGGAGGATCTTGCTGATTCTGTCTGTAGTGCCTTTTATATATGGGAGGAGGGCTTTGCCATTCTCTTGTTCTCTGTCTTGGATTTTGGTTGGGGTATCTTTTTGGATTAGATGGGTGATCGTCTTTCTTTGGAATCCACTGGCTGTCAGCACACCGGTGAGAGTGTGTAGTTCGGTCTCCAGATGTTGTTCGTCGGCTAAGCATTTTGTTCTGGAGATGATGTCTCGGCTACGGAATTGATCTGTGGGGGAGGATTTGGTTTCTGGTGTTGTTGTAGTTTTCTGAGTTTGTTGGTGTGTGTGTCTGTCTTGAGGGTGGTCTGTGTTTCGGCTCTCCAGACAGCGAGCTGTTTGGATTTGTCCCAAAGTAAGGGGTGAATCTTGTTGCTGAGTCTGAGGTGAAGTGTGAGGAGATCTTTGTTGATTTGGTCCAGGAGAAATCTTTTTGTGTGAAGTTCATTTCTAATTAGGGCCAATTCTGTTCTTTTCAGGATGCGTTTGGTGGCTGCTGTGTTGGTGTGGAATTTCAATTGGAAGCTTGTGTTGTGAGTGAATAAATATCAATAAAGTTATCTTGAGCTTGAAGTCAAGTGCATGGTTCTGGCCCTGCACTTCTGATTGGCTGTTAAATGGCAAGATCAGATTGGTTCATTCAGGAGAATCTGATTGGCCATTAATAGGCCGTTCTCATTGGTTAATGGAGCTAGCGCTCCTAGGTTGCTATTGGTTGAATAGTTAATAAGTTGCTATTTAAGGAAGGCTATAGCCTGCATCCAGTTTGAGCTGTCACGCCATGTAAATAAAGAGTTTGAAGTTCACTGTTTTCACTGGCTCGTCACCATTATTCGCACCCATGCTCCATACATAACACTGGCGACGAAGGTGGGATGTGGAGACGTCAGAGATGACTAAAACAATGAAGAAGACAACCGAGCACGTGGCTGAAACGCACAATGGTGGAACCATGTCCAGTGGCATAGTACCACCCGCTCCGTTCGACCCAGCGCAAGAGGACTGGGAGTCCTACATGGACCATTTCCAAATGTTCTTGGAAACAAATAATCTGAAGGATGCCACAACTGGGAAGAAACGGGCAGTATTCCTGATACACTGTGGCCCGACCATATTCAAAATGGCCAAGGCGCTAGCAAAATCAGCTGAAGTGAAGGCTATGGACTGGGACGTCCTTGAACCGCTACAAAGGGCCCACGATGCACCTACTGTTCCAACGCTCGTAAGATGATATGAGTTCTATCAAAGAAACCAGTGGAAAGGAGAGAACATTGCCGACTTCGTTGCGGACCTCCGAAACTTGGGAGGCCTCTGCGATTTCGCCGACTTAGAAGAGGCCTTGAGAGACCAAGTAGTTCTAGGATTAGATGCGCTAAACGTGCAGAACAAAATAATGGCAAAGGGCAACATTAGCCTTGCCAATGCCATCGCTGAGGTTACGGCAGCAGAAGTGACCAAAAAGTCGGCTGCCCAACTGCGCCGAAATCGCACTCTGACACACCAACCAGCCTGCAAACTCTCACCTAAGTCAGAAGGACAGCTTCCGACGGCCCACCATGAGGACCTCTCTTTGTCATCAGACAACGATGAAGAAGAGGTCCATTGACTGTGGTCCAATCGGGACCGTTACCCGAAGTCCCAGCAGCTATACGCTGGCTGCGGGGCCAACCATTACCGGGCCAACTGCAAATTCCACGACGCGCTCTGCCATGAGTGCAGGAAACGAGGCCATATCGGACTGGTCTGCAGAAGTCTCCTAGGAACCAGCCAGACTTCGAAAGGGGCCAACTATCACCAATCGACAGTAAACCATCCTGTAAGGCGACAACCAGCAAACCACTCCTACAGAAACCGACCCATGAATCGCCTAACGAGGTGAGAAGAGGCTCACCAAACTATCACTATCGGTCATGCCTCTTCATTGGATGCCAAGAAAATCCGAGTTAAAGTGGCCATCAAAAATCAGCCTTGCCAAATGGAAGTCGACTCGGGATCATCCCTTTCGATGGTTTCCTGGAAGACCCTCAAGCAACTCATCCCTATTATCCGGCGCCAAGACCTCCAATTCCAAAGACTCGTACTAAAAGATTACCAGGGGAACCGGATTCCAGTTGTAGGATCCAGTCGAGTCCGGGTTTTGTTCAAAAACCGCACAGCGTACTTACCCCTGACGGTGATCGATAAGGACCGGCCTAGCCTGTTAGGCCTTCAGTGGTTCGCACCACTCGGCATTGAAGTGGCGGGCATTAACCGAATCGGCAGCAGTGACTGGGAGGAGGACCTCGCCCACGAATTTAAGGACGTCTTCGCGGAAAAGCTAGGCCAGTACAAGTGGACCCCGATATCCTTCAGCCTTAATCCAAAAATAGCTCCCATCCGCCTTAAGCCTCGTCGAGTTCTGTTCGTACTAAAGCCGAAAATTGATGAACAGCTTGATAAGTTGATAGCCCAGGGAGTGTTAAAGCCAACCGATCATTCTTTTTGGGAGACCCCAATCGTGACACCAATTAAGCTGGACGGTTCAATTAGAATTTGTAGGGACTACCGAGCCACCCTGAACCACACCCTGCAGCAAAACCCATATCCAGTGCCGGTGGTGCAACGCCTCCTCCATTCCCGGGGGGGCGGAAAAGTCTTCGCTAAACTACACTTAGCTCAGGCTTATCAGCAACTGCCGGTTGATGAAAAAATGGCACAGGCACAGACAATCGTAACACACCGAGGTGCCTTTAAATGTACGTGGCTCCAATTCGGAGAGAGTATAGCCCCGGGGATCTTTCAGAGCCTAATGGAAAGACTCTTACAAGTGATTAAAGGCATTTTCCCTTACTTTGACGATGTGTTAATTGCTGCCCCCACTCCAAAAATTTTAAGGGATTGTCTAAGACTAGTTTTCCAAAAATTCCAAGAAGCAGGCCTTAAGGTGAAGAAAAATAAGTGTAAGCTGTGTACAGATCGTGTCGAAATTTTAGGGTACTTAATTGACAGTCAGGGTATTCACCCTACAGATAGCAAATTGAGAGCAATAAAAAATGCTCCCAGACCCTGGAATAGGGTCGACCTCCAGGCATTTTTAGGCCTCATCAATTTTTATAACGTATTCTTGCCGCACAAGGTGACTGTCGCTGAACCTTTACATCGCCTACTGGACAAGAAAGCAAATTGGGCATGGGGTCATAGAGAAGAGCAGGCGTTCCATAATGTAAAAAAGCTACTGATTTCTGACGCTGTACTAATGCAGTACAATGAAACCTTACCCTTAAATATCACATGTGATGCATCGCCTTTCGGAGTGAGTGCCATTTTGAGCCATGTATTGCCAAACGGTAGCGAAGCCCCTGTTGCCTATTTTTCAAAGACACTTTCGAAAACTGAGCGAAATTATAGCCAGATTGATAAAGAAGCCCTTGCAATTGTATCAGCTGTCAAAAGATTTCATGAGTACGTGTACGGACGGGTTTTTACTATAGTGAATGACCACAAACCTTTGCTGGGGATAATCGCTGGGGATAAACCGACCCCCTATATACTATCTCCCAGGATGACTCGTTGGTCAGAATTCTTGGCTGCTTATAATTATCAGCTGCAATACCACCCCGGAAAAGCTATTCCCCACGCCGACGCGTTGAGCCGTGCACCACTTCCAGAGACTATCAACGATCCCGCGCCAACGATGACAACATTGCAGATCGAGACACTTCGTACGCCGCCATTAACTGCCCGTGATATCACGAGAGAAACAAAACGCGACCCCACCTTGGCATGAGTCCTCACGTGGGTGGAACGTGGATGGCCATTGGACCAAGTATCAGACAACTTCGCACAATTCAAAACTCGGCAAACAGAGTTGTTTTCTCAGAAGGGCTGTATCATTTGGGACGATAGAGTCGTTATCCCAGAATGACTCCAACAGGTACTACTAAGAACCTTGCACGATGGCCACCCTGGCATCGTGCGCATGAAGGCCCTCGCACGAAGCTATGTGTGGTGGCCAGGCATCGAAAGACAAATCGAATCATGGGTAAAAACTTGCCACAGATGCCAAGAAGTAAGCAACGCTCCACCAAAGGCAATCCCAACTGAATGGGAGACACCACAGGGACCCTGGTCCCATATCCATCTAGATTTTGCTGGGCCGACCAAAGGCCACACCTTTTTGTTAACCATCGACGCCTACTCGAACTGGCTCGAAATCCACTGAATGAGGAACACGATCACCGAAGCGGTCATCAAAAGACTAGAAAGACTGCAACCCATGGATTACCAGACGTTCTGGTATCCGACAACGGGCCCCAATTTACCGTGCTGTCTTTTGAGCAGTACCTGGATGACTGCGGTATCCGACATGCGCTCACTTTGCCTGAGCACCCTGCGGCCAATGGTAGGGCTGAGCGCATGGTACAATTCGTCAAGAAAACGCTACAGAAAGTGGACTATGACAACATCGAAGAGAAGATAAACCGAATCCTCTTTTTACAGCATATCACGCCTCACAGCGTCACCAAGAAAACTCCCGCTGAGCTGCTAATGGGACGAAAGCTCCGCTCCGACCTCGACCGGTTGCACCCAGCCTACGAACCTGAAAAACCACTCAGATCCAGTGGCCGATGCCGTACCTTCTAGGTAGGCGATTTGGTTTTCGCTAAAAACTTATCAGGCGATCCGCTATGGGTAGAAGCGACTGTAGTCCATTTAACCGGCCCAAGATCATACCTTGTACAATGCCCTGACAATAGACTTTGGAAGCGCCATATCGATCAACTACGATCAAGGCTGCAGTCAGGCAATTCTGAGCTCCCTAATAACCAAACTGAGGGGGGGGGAGATACAGAGGAAGACAAACCTCTACTAGAGGAAAACCTTTTTGAACGGGACGATAGCAGAACAGAAACACGAGAACAGGAACCAGGGATGGGAGTGACTTCACCTTGCCGAAGAGTTTGGTGACAACGGAAATGCGAACTCTGAACCAGAGGCACCCCTTTCGCCAAACAATGCCCTACCTCAACAAGAGTGCAGCCAAACGCCGGGCGCACTGCGAAAATCAAAAAGACTAACAAAACAACCGTCCTACCTCAAGGACTATGTGACCGTGCCCCGTAAGCAGAAGCTGGGGGGAAGGGGTGTTGTGAATGAATAAATATCAATAAAGTTATCTTGAGCTTGAAGTCAAGTGCAGGGTTCTGGCCCTGCACTTCTGATTGGCTGTTAAATGGCAAGATCAGATTGGTCCGTTCAGAAGAATCTGATTGGCCATTAACAGGCCGTTCTCATTGGTTAATGGAGCTAGCGCTCCTAGGTTGCTATTGGTTGAATAGTTAATGTTGCCTATTTAAGGAAGGCTATAGCCTCCATCCAGTTTGAGCTGTCACACCATATAAATAAAGAGTTGGAATTTCACTGTTTCCACCGGCTTGTCTCCATTATTCGCACCCATGCTCCATACATAACACTTTGAACTTCAAGTTTTTCATAAGTCTTGGTCAGATGGTGGGTTTCCTCCCCATAGAGGTTCAATATTTGTTTTCTGAGGTTCTCGCGGGTATTTGTATGTGGATCTTTGGTTATTCGGGTTTTCTCCTGAGTCTCCTCACACCCACACAAAAGATGAGACACGACCACGGACCAGAAGCTGCACTGCAGCTGCATCACTACCCACTTCAAACCCCTCTGAGCCATACATGGAGCGAACTGACCCCCACCAAGAAGATGCAGCACAGCCACGAACTCGAAGCCAAACAACAAGATCACAGCTCACCAGCTCAAATCCCCCAGCAACTAAGACTAACCTGAGCAAAACCAAGCCCCCACCTAAACAGAACACGCCTCCAGCCAATCAGAACACAGCCAACCCCCCAACCAATCAAAACACAGCCAAACCCTCAACCAATGAAAACACATCCCCAGCCAATCAGAACACAGCCAAGCTCACACCCAATCAAGTCACATCCCCACTAGCAGTTAAAAGGAAGAAGCAGCTGCAAGCTCACATCACTCTGAGAAGCACAGAGCTGAAGACACAAGCCTGAAGATGATGAATGAGACTTCATCGAAACATTGCCTACATACTTCCAATCTTATGTGGGAGAAACCCGAATAACCAAAGATCCACATACAAATACCCACGAGAACCTCAGAAAACAAATATTGCACCTCTACAGGGAGGAAACCCACCATCTGACCAAGACTTATGAAAAATTTGAAGTCCAAAGAGCTTCCATTTTAGGTGACCTCGCATTCCTATGCAACTGCTGAGATCAAAATTTAATCCCCACAAGTTTCCAATTGAAATTCCACACCAACACAGCAGCCACCAAATGCATCCTAAAAAGAACAGAATTGGCCCTAATTAGAAATGAACTTCACACAACAAGATTTCTCCTAGACCAAATCAACAAAGATCTCCTCACACTTCACCTCAGACTCAGCAACAAGATTCACCCCTTAATTTGGGACAAATCCAAACAGCTCGCTGTCTGGAGAGCCGAAACACAGACCACCCTCAAGACAGACACACACACCAACAAACTCAGAAAACTACAACAACACCAGAAACCAAATCCTCCCCCCTCACAGCCACACATGAAACAAACAATGCACAACATCTCAGACAAGATCCTCACTTAAGCCGAAACCAAGTTCCTTTCTAAAAGATTCAACGTTGCTGTCGCTCCCAAACACATCCCAACAGAAACCATCATATGCGGAGTTGAAACCAGCCTGACCAAAACAAACCCTGATGATGCTAATAGAATCAAACTCGAAATCACCAACATCCTCTGTACTAGCAAAGCACCCAAAAGCAACTTATCCAAAGAAGAACAAACTGCACTACTTAACCTGAAAGAAGACACCAGCATAATAATCCTACCAGCAGACAAGGGCAACGCGACAGTGGTTATGAACACATCTGACTACCAATCCAAGTTAACCAACCTACTCCAAGACCCCACATACAAACCCCTAAAGACAGACCCCACCACCTACCTAGAAAAAAACACCAGATCCAAAATAAAAGCCTCCCCCATCAGTGAAGAAATCCAGCAAAGAATCATACCCAGAGAGAAATCATCCAGATGCCCTAAACTTTATGGTCTCCCCAAGATACACAAAGAAGGAACCCCACTCAGACCAATAGTCAGTTCCATAGGCTCACCTCTACAAAACCTAGCCAAATTTCTCACCAAACAACTACAGCCCTATGCAGAATCCATCAACTCACACGTAAGAAACTCATTCCAGTTCATCGAGATCATAAAGAAACAAAACTTACAACCCAGTGACCTACTAG